>CM057154.1:32012221-32207527 GCA_029962745.1 Echinometra lucunter | reverse complement strand
GCAAGAAGCTTGGCCTTCGACTGCTGGCACCTCGAAAGAAGATCACTGTACTCCTGATTGGCAATCACTCAGCAGGAAAGAGTTCTTTTATCAACTGGTGAGATTCTCTTCTTTCACTCAAAAGGTTCACTTGTCTCCATTGGGGTTTGCATTGATAGTGTCATGAAAATGATTTAGGTAAAGGACTGAGTAAGTATAAGTCAGTTTTTCAAGGAGTTTACCAGGTTGTAATTTTTTTCTTTTAGTTTTTAAATGCGAAAATTATGGATGCATCTGATATAACTTCCTGATCCAAATGTCTTGATAAAGAGCTATTGTATCCTTCATCAAAGCGAACTGTACCACTGTAAATAGGGGAAGAGGTTCTGTTATCAGATGGTGAGATGCCTTGCTTTCAGACTTCAGTCAAGTGTCTTTTCTTTAAGACCCTATCTCACCAACGGAGACATCTCTGCGATGTCTCAGAGACTTGCAGTCTCTGCAGTCATGGAGACGTCTCCAAAATAAGCTCTCATCAAAGAGACGTCTCTGCGGCAAGTTTCAAAATGATCATGATGGAGCGTTTGCAGGATCATGCACCTGACTTGGACCAGGAGGAATGTCAGCACGCGTTCAGTCACGTGGTTTCTAAAGTGGATCAAACATCGTCAGGTAGAGTCGCGGAGACGTCTCTGCAACGTCTCATCAGTCTTTTTGGTCTCCTCCTGGTCTCCACGACGTCTTTGAGATGGCTCAGAGACGTCTCGGAGATATCGCGGAGACGTCTCAGCAGTCTCCGCAACTAGCAAAATCTGGAGTCGCAAACTAGTCGCAAACTAGTTTCAAGCCCAGTGAGATGCCCCCTTTAGTTGGGTTTTAGCCTGCCTTTCATCTGAAATGATGAATTTCCAAGAGGGAAATAAATATCCGTCATTACATAGTGATATTTTATTTCCACTACAAGGCATTTATTTCCATTTTATTTTTTTCTCTAGCCAATCTTTGTGCTAGCAATGTGATGGCTAAGGGAAAACATTCTTTTAATGAATAACATTCTATCCTATTCTCTCCATTTTCTTTCACTTTAAAAGTTGTGATGTTTTCTTTTTCTTTGGTCTGATATTCTTCCTACAGTGCTCTCCAAGCCCACAATTTAGCACAGAACTTAGTGTCTGGACCTATTTCAACACCCAGTCATCCATTACCTGGATGTTGTAGTTCTTAAAACTCCTTATCCAGACTGATTTACTATGTTGTTTTTTTCCTTATGACATTTCTGTTACTTCTGTCTTCTGTTACTTATACCTTTAACCATTGCCAGTTTCAAGGGTGGCCATATGTGTAATTTGCTTGATATCCATCCTTCCTTTGGAACTTCTTTTAAACATGGCATTCGAGAAACATCCTCAAAGATATTGTGCTGCTATTCTTGCATTTGTACAGTATATGGTATGGCCATCATAGTTGTAGGTAAAAGTGAAAGAGGATGAGACAGAGTGACAGAATTTTTTATTTTTTTAAACAATCATGAGGTAAAACTTGATCACATTATGTCACTGACATCATTAATGGCCAAAGCTTGAGATTCAGGAACTGATTTGTATGTCTTTAAGAAAGTAGAGCAAAAAACTTTGCAAACTATATCAGGTCAAGATTGTTTTTAGGGTTAAGGCCGCTCCAGGAGGACTGGTCAAGATATGGAGAACAGGTCTCAAGATATCATGACCTATAACTTTGGGTGTACTTGTTCATAAAAATGGTTGTGGTTTTTTCTGAACAGCCCATGGTATTGAAACATATTGTAAGAGTGTTTATGGCTGTTCCAGATAAAATGGTTCCATTTTCTAGGAGTTATAGGGTTTTCTTGCATTTCATAGGTTCTTTCATTTCTCACCGAGTCTGTCCATCAGGTGAAGAATGGTGGTGAATGGACAATATGCCCCCTTTTTATGGAGGAGCCTGTAGGTTTTGTGCCCTCATCCTTTCAAAAATAGCATTGGCCTGCTTTTCCTTGTAGTGTAGAAGCAAGGGATGGTCCAAGGTTGTCCTTGAGCTTCAGGACAGCTTAACAGAAAGAACAACACATCAGTCTTGTAGATATTTCTTAAATGTTCTTAATAACCTCTGTCATCAAAACAAAAGTAGATAAGTACACAAACCTCCTCCCCCCCCCCCCCCTTTTCTGATTGTTCCTCTCAATATATTTATTTGGTTTTCATTTTATGGTGAAGACAGATTACCAATGACAATGCTGAGGTCAAGTAGTAGAAAACAGACAGTTTGCTTGAGGTAACATAGACAAGCCTTGAATAGGCCTGAATTGAATGGTCAAGGCTGTGTAAGGTCTGCAGATGACCATTTTGGTATAGTCTTGGTGGACAGGCTAAATTTTACACTTGTACATACTAATTTTGCTTAAGGAAGACGAGGACAGCATGAGTATATACCAAAGTCGTAAATGTTGATTACAGTGCTGAAAATCTGTAGATATTTATTTTGGAGATTGCACTATCGCTAATCAGATTGACACATCCATAGTCACATGATATTAATGATACAGTTCCAGATTGATGACATAAGGAATGTCAGCATCAAGAACTTTTAGTCTGAGCAAAAAGACTAATTCTGCAATGGCTAGTTCATAGCAAGCCATTGGCCGAACTGTAATGGTCAGTATTACATTGCCTGGTACACACGCTTCACAGCATATCCGCTATCTCATTAAATATTCTTTTTTTGTACTTTGTCTGGGTGCATTTTGTAAAGGAGTACTAGACATTGGTCAGTTCTCCCGTGGTGGCTGCTGAGGGGCGCTGTCCATTTGCACTGAGCTCTCTGCCTGTGTCCAGTTGGTCAGTTGTGTTTGTGTCTAGTGGACAAGACTTAAGTTGAGTAGCAAGGCCATGTGAGGCTGTGTCCATAGGAGAGCGAGGCTGGCTCAAGGCTTTCTCAGGTCAAAGCCTTCTAGGTGATGAGGATTATTAATCAGAGAATGCAAACTGACCATGTGACCAGGGCCATGAACGTGATTGGAGGACCCCTCACAGTCTCTCGTTTTGTTACGTGGAGATATAGGCGGGAACCTCTCCTTATTTTAGTCTTTCTTTTTGTGTGGAGCCAGGAGTTTGGTCACTCCATGCTTCTGCTTCAGCGTTCAGTGCAAGGGGAACTTTCAGATCAGTTGGCTACTGCGGCGGTGATCTCGGAACAACATAATCTTTCTTTTTCTACATTTTTTTCTATTCCTCCTACGTTTCATCTGTTACCACAACCTTGGTGCTTCATTAGCGCAAGAGCTTGGATTTAACTTGACCTGAAGTAAATTAACCCAGGTGCTGTGATAATTGTTATATCTTCGTTTCTCATTCCAAGTGTCTTTGTTTTCTGCATAGGATTTTTGGATGGGTAATTAAGGTGGAGGCAACGCCCATTTTATTTCAGAGGCAGTATGACTATTGTCACAGGAATATTTTACTACGTTGTGTTATGATGTTGCGGAAATAAGATACTCATCAACGGCTATCAGCTTGCCAAGTTCACTGTCATGTCTGAAATTTGATTATCTTACTTGTTAATCATCTTCTATGATATTATCTTCTACGGTATGAATTTATTATCTTTTTTGTTGTTCCCTTTTTCATTTCAGTTTATGCTTGTATTATTTTTTCCATCTTTTATAGTGATTTTTTCTTTTTGCCTGTATTTGATTTCTTTTTTTCTGCATGGATTTTTGCCATGATATTAAATTAACTTAAATTGGGGAAAAAAATCTGATAATAATTGCAAGTTTTCTTCCCACTATTTGCCTAGTTTTCCCTTTTTATGGTTTCTTTTTTTCTCTGTTTTGGTACTCTTTCATATTTTTCTTGCTGCTCAGATTTTTTTTTTTTTTTCAAATTGAAGAAATCAGCAACATCTCCCATTTCAGAGATTACTGGTTAGTAAAGATATGATTTTTGTACCATTGCAGATTTATCAAAGCTTTGCCTTATTTTGTTGATTTGATTTACTCTTTCTTTCACCTCTTTTCCCCTTATCACCCTGAGTTTTAGTTGTTTTTTTTCTCTCCCTCTCTCTTTCTGCATCTGTTACCTGCTAATGAATTTTCATTTCCTCCAACCAGGTATGTTGAAGAACATGTCCAAAGGACAGGAGTGGCTATTGAAACCCAGGGTTTCTCTTTCATTACTAGCGGACGTAAACGGGAGTCACTCACGGTAAGACACAGAATTAGCATACGCCTCTCTGTTGCGTTCAGCACAAAGGAAAAAAATTTCATCACACTCTTGGTTTCTTAGCTGAAATCAATCAAATGTTAAGCAATGTTAAGAGTATCAAATTGTTTCAATTTCTTTTGTATGATTTATTTGAAATTGTGAAAAATGCAATGTCAGATTATCGCATGACAGTGGATTATCATATCTTAAGAAAGAGTAGCTGTTAAGTCTTTTGTTGGCTTAATGTTGTAAATTCTTTTTAAAATCTCATCAGTAGATTTCCTGATCCCCAATTCTTTTCTCAAAAATATGTAATCGATAATCATAATACTTTGTTATCCTTTTGCCTGCAAAGAGAGAGGAATAATAAGGTTTTAATTATTTGTGAAAAAGGTATGTGCAACAGAAAAAGGACAATGGTCATTGCATAAATTTCCCTCCTTTTTGCTGGTGATTTGATAATAGCAAGTTATTTAAAAGGGAGATAAAAATGACTTATTATTATAGAAAAGTGTCTTTGAACAATCCTCTGCTGTGGTTATGCTTGTAGCACACGTTTGCATGGTATCTTTTAATGATCTGATCAGTAGTGGAAGCTGCGGCTGACCATATGGAAGTAAAGAATGGACATTTTCTCTTGTTGGCCGCCAACCAGCATTGTGGCCATTGGTGCGGTCATCCTATTGGTCACTTTCTAGCGTGGGGTCAGTCATTCGAGCTCAGACTGACTTGACCATTAGCGATTGTCCAGTTTCCTCCAGTCGATGGGAAGATGGAAATGAGTGGGAACAAGCGAGCACACATTGGCTGCCCATTTGGCTTTCCAGTGGTCAGCAAGCCCCTCCTCTTTAGTCTGATGAATGAAAAATTAACTGGCAGGAAGGTCAGGTTCTCAATAGGTGACGAAAAATAAGTGCAGTAACCTTTTGTACTCTTGTTGCCCCATTTTTTGTTCCTTTTGCAAACTTTCTACCAAGGGCATCTGTGGATTTGAACAATGTACTAATGATTTATCCAAAACCATTTATCAAGAAACTTATTGTAGCCACTTGAAAGAAGATCTGTTATTTGCATTTATCATTTTTATCCCCTGTCCCTATTGAATCATTACCGTAGATTTTCACATACACTTGTCTGAATATTGAGTGACCCATGCTGAATTACTTTTTGTAAGTTTGTAGAATATTTTAAACTGCTCTTCACCCTAAAATGAAGGATTGAGCAGAGAAATTGTGATTAATGATGCATGATAGCCAGAAAAGTAAATCATTCTTGTGTACTGCATAACATATATCATTATCATACGTATGCCTTCCATAGGTTTGGATATTATGAGCCAGCTTGTTGATCACTAATTTGTTGATCACCTGTTGATACTTTAAAACATGTATGATTGAGTTAGATTGAATTTACATACATGTATTCATAAATCATGTAATTTTGTAAGGCTGATGTAATTTTTTTTACGTGCTCTGGTTTTCCAAATGCTTTGAAGATGATCCAAATCCAATTGTAATACGAATTTCCTTTTATTTCTTTTGAGTTCTTTGTTACCCCCTGGAATGCACATTTTCACTTTATTTCTCTTTTCCTTTATCCTGCCAGCTTTTCTCTATCCTTCACTCTTCTACTAATGCTTCTACTTGTAACTTAATCCCTCAGTCAAGTAACTGATATGCACCCACACAATTCTTGAGGACATTGGCCTTTCTAGCAAGATGCCCACCTTCGACCCTCCCTCACATCGTCGTCGATCATCCAAACTGTCGTATCCGTTGGTCTGGGGTCAAAATATTGATTTTGAGGTTTTCTGTGGAAAATAACATTAGAAGACAAATTCTATATCTGGCGAAAGTTCCATTGTATAAAAACTTAGTTTTTGAGATAACAAAAAAATTTTAATGCAGGGATATATTAAACTTGCAAAATATGCACTTTTCCCATTGAAAAGTGTACTGCTGCAAAGCAATACGATTGTTTGGTTGACTGTGCATTAAACATACAGTCAGCAAACTGTCATATTTATAGGCATGCTTTGACTTTGCATGTAAACTGAACTGATAGAACAGTTTGGTTGACTGTGCGCATTAAATGTGCGGTCATAAGTGTTGTTTTGTTTAGGGCCGTTTGTACAGCAGAAAGCTTGCCTCATTAATCCGAAAATACATTCATCTAAATCTCTTGCAACTTCTCCAATTCTTGATTTTAGATAAAAATAAAGGTACTGCCTTTAAGAAGAGATCCTAGGCATCCCTGTCATGTATTTTTCTTGGAATAAATATCTTAGATGGCTTGGTATGTATGGTGGGGATATATGGTTTAGACTCGATTTTCTCAAAATAACATTTCGCACTGTCGTATATCTATACAGTGGTGTGGATGACCACCAATGATATCACCAATCTTCTTATACATCAACTCTACTTATCATAAGTGAATGGTGTGTGCTGTCTGTATGGTTCTTACAGAGCTAGCAACATCAAAATTAGCACACACAAAAATCCCCAAACAAACTAAAAAAAATGATTCCTGTCTTGTCTTTTTCACTTCATGTTTTCTTTTTTGGTAGGTCCTCTATGGTGCAACCACTCTGCCCCCTCCCCTTTCATAAAAAATGCATTGTTTTTTAAACAACTGGAAAGTTAGGTGGTTTAACTTTGAGGTGGAAAGATATTCATCCTTAAAAGTCTTTATTAGATATACTGGTAGCTCGGATGTGGGGGGTATGGCTGTCATATCTGGAAGAAATGGCAAGCACATCTTATATTTGCTGAGCTTATTGTTGTAGATTATTCCTGTATGTGGTCACCTTAAAATGAGTGATATGACAAAGAGCACTAATGCCAACAAGAGAGGATTATGTTGAGAATTAATATGAGCTTAATCTGATGTCTGCTATTTTGTTAGTTTGTTTTCAACTATAAGGCAGTGCATTAGGCAGCATGATGTCATTAGCGCATTGGGTGGGGACCACAAGAGGGGCTCACCCCCTCCAATGTTTTTGCCCATTTCCGTGGCAGGTGAATAGGTTTTAGGCTTCGCCCTCTCTTCTTGCTAGCTCCTACGTTCATTCTATAATTCACATTTGGATTCCAATGACTAAATTGCCAAAAGAAAATTTTTTCAGTGAGTAACTGTATCATGTATGATATAGCACTATGAGAAAAACTAACCACTATGTTATGTTGAAATCTATTGCTATTGTAAGTCAAGGCGCTGAATAATTTCTGTCTAGACACTGTGTAGATAAGGGAATATGAATGGACAAATATTTATCGCAAAGCGCTTTACTTGCATAAAGGTTGGGTGGGATTATCTTTTGCATTAAAACCTTTTTTAGGTTTCATATCAGCCGGCTCAGACGGATGGCCTCGCTAGATATGTAACATTTGGCTGAGTAGCAGTCTGGTAGCAGGGAAACACATTCAACCTCGCATGTTTCCATGTTTGCTGGGCCAAAGGGCCCCTATGTAAAGCAAACTGAGCACCAAGGCTGTCTGGCTGGCTTGTTGGCCTGGCCTGGACATGGCTGGACATTGCTCTACATAGCTGGTCAGTCTGCATTAACTGTATGGCATGTCCAGTTGCTGTGGGCAAGTCCATTTTAGCCGCCTCATCCAAGGATAGGGGAGGTTGGCCGAGTTATTTTCAGAGCGTAGGGATAATTAAGGGCAGATTGTTATGTAATAATTTTAATTTGAATATCACGTACATGTAATGAAATTACAAAAGTTCAGATTTGAATGCCCTTGTGTTGAAAGTATTATGCTCTATAACTGAAGATTCTATTGTGTGTAGTTAGTGCTCTTTTTTCTTTTTTTTTTCTTTTTGTTTCATTGAGCATTATTTCTTATTTTCATATGAAGCAGTTATTTGAATAATTCATTTTCATATTAATCAGCAAGCCCATTTCTTTGGAGAATAGATTATTATAAAGAAGTTTGTCAAAATTAGACACTGAGAAGATGTTTTCTACATGATCTTGTATTCATTAAGAACAGTGTTTGAAAGAAATAACTATTAATACTCTAAAATGAGTCAAAATGAATCATGGTACATCATAGATTATTCTGTTATACATGAAAATGGTTGTAATAGTTACAGCATATACCCCAGAATAAAGGTTTATTAGTCTCCAAACATTTTTGTCTCCTTTGTGAAAGGTAAATGGAAAAGAAGCAACTTCAAACATATCTTCAGTGATGAAGAGTTGTCTGCATACATACTGTTGCGACAGTCATGAAACTCAATCCATCTTTTTATTGACAAGGGCATATTCAGGAGAAAGGTCTGTCAACAGATATGTAATGCTATGTAAATCTTAATGTCACCCTGTATGAATTATGCAAAAGTTTCCTTGCTCCACTGTGTTGTCATATAGGCATATAATGAACATTCATTTACATAGATCTGATTGACAATGTTCCTGTGGGACTTTCAGTATGCTATAATCAGCTACATGTAGGGCATTGACATCTATGTAAGACAAGTGAGATATTGTCCTATACATATATTAGTGTAAATTAGCTTGTTAGTAATGGACATATTATACTTGAGTCATTCATTATATTGTGCACACTCACAATGAAATTAAAATCATGGGAGAAAATATGCATTTGAAGATCCTCCCAGCCATCTTTGAAATGTTTGAGTAAGCTCAGTAATATTTTAGCCACCATGTGACATAGCTTACATGCGCACTACAAGAGTAGAGAGAGACTCTGTACTGGCATTTCAAGTGTAGCTTGCTAAGTAATATTTACACCATTCATCACATAGTGGACATATTCACATAGATACAGGAGAAGAGAGAGAGATTTAATATTCACCTATTGATAGAGCTCTTGCTTTAGTAGTATTTGCTCTATTCAAGACATAGTGCACATTGACAATACAAGAGTCTAGAGATAATGTTCTCTACAGACGTGTTAAGCACCGACCATGCATCCTCCAGCTTCTCAGATCAGACCAATCATTTGTTACCTCCAGACGGGTATTGTATCACACTCAAGGCCAGACTATTGTAATATGCCCTTTGGAGTCCCCTCTGAACAATTACTTCCACACACACCCCTCTAATGAAGAGTAGATCAACCATACCTGCCAATCATTCCAACAAACAGCCAATCGGAGGACAGGGTTAGACCTTCATGCACCAATAGAAGTCACTTATTTTTCAGAGGTAATATTTTAGAGGGGAGTGGGAGGGAGGGGGGGGGGGCTTCTGCACAAGTCGTAGGAGGAAATAAATCAGATGACAATCTGTGAAAAAATGCATAAAGTGAAGAAGATTTAAAGAGCACTTTGTCTATAGAAGTCAACCATTTCTTGCCTGATATTCTTGAAAATGATATTATGTAAATGGTACCTGCATTGAGTTATATCCATGCAGGTCAAACTCATATACTGTATATGATGAATAATACTAAAAGAAATATTTTACTATCAGGTTGTGAATGGCAAAGATATCAATTGTATTTCAACTGGAGTGATATAATTGCTGTAAAAATGCAAATCAATGAAAGGAAAAAGGAACCTATTGTCTAAAACTGAAAATTGTTTTTGGCCCCAATTTTCTTTTTGCCCCTCATTTTCATTTCATTTCTTCATCTAAATATTGTACATTATTATAGTAAGAGTTTTCTGGTATTGCTTTTGCTTTTCTCCTGAATGGAGAGTTCACTATTTTCATTTTAAAAGATTATTTCTTGCTTCTATATAATTTAATGCCACTAATGGGAATATTTTCTTTAGGAGCAATTAATTTCAGTAATGGAACAGCAAGAACATTACATCAAGTAGTGAAATTTTTTTTTACAATATTACCATTAGCAAGGTATGCTTGTGGGAGCTCTCTGCAATATGCGAGCGAAATCCATTGCCTAGAATAACTTTGCGCCCCAATTCTATAGCCATTTGTGGGATGCCTCATGGAGGGGATTATGTGTGGTTGGTGTGAAGCAGCAATGTTTGTCATGTGTTATGCTGATAATATATGTATACTATTTGATATAGAGGAGATGGAAAGAGAGTTCTAATAAACAGTGGTGGCACTGGTGGGGGTAGGTGATACAGTTAGAAAGACGGATTGGCTGATTTCTTTTGCTTGTTCACATGGTTTCTGATTTTTTTTTCTCCACATTTGTAGCAGTATTTTTTTTTGACAACATTCCACCATCGTCATTTTAGCAAAGTCATTTGCTTTGCATAGGATTTTTAAAATGGTATGCCCTCCCCCCCTACCCCTCCCCCCAACCCACCCCCAGAGATTGATTCTACATAGATTTGGATATGTTGGATGTCTTCATGCATTTCTTATATGCATTGTTATTTCTCCGATGGTCTTCACTACTCATGTTGATTACTACTCATCTTTGGAACCATATATCAGAAAGGATGTACCAGAAATGTGTTATGAATCAGTTGAGTTTCTAGGTGCGAACTCATCCTTCACCTACATGCACATGCATCACATGTCTCTGTGCAGCTGAAATTACTGAATGTGTGTGTCTGTCATTCATAAAGATGACTATCGACATTTATTTTGGAACAAATGCATGAAGCTACATGTTACAAAGATGCACCCATTTATGCAACCTATTCCCCCTAGCCCACTTATCGGATGAAGGTTTTGTGTCGCCGGAGGGCAAATGTAATGCACTTGGACAAACATGTTTTCCGTTCCGCTACCTCTGTAAGAAGCCTGACAATGGTGGATACTCAAGCAGAAAACTTGACATCATACTCCATTCGTTGTATGTTACTTGGTGATGATGAGAAATTGGTAGGGGGAATAGAGTGGAGGAAAAGGGGGCCAAGGGATAGGTGGTGTAGAAAAAGGGGGTCGGGTTAAGGACATGGTTCCAGAATTTATGCGTTTTGTAGCTTCACTGCACATGATGATGAGAGTATTGGTGGGGGTGTAGGGAATTGGAAAGAGGGGAGAGAAAAGATTTCAGGGTACATGGTGTCAATATTTTTGTTTTATTCTAGTTTATTTCTAATGTTTTTTTACACAGTCAGGGAGACTCCCTGTTTTAAGGGAAGATTGAATTGTTCACTGTTATATTGAATGGCCAACGGAGATGACCTAATGACCCCATGTGAACACACGAGGTCAGTCGTTACAAAATTCTTATTCCAGCCGTTGCAAATTCACCGAGTGAGAATTATGTAATCTCTCTTGCGGTCTCTCTCTTTCTCTCACTCTCCGCACCTGTCGCCGAACATAACGTATAGCGCGTGTGTGGCCAGTGCTTCATCTCGATTACACAAATCCGGCCGCAGATAACATATAACGCCTGGGACATTTTCTGTGGCTCGCCGAATCACAAAATAAATTTAGAAAAAAATTCATACAAAAAAACCCCCATCTCTAGTGAATATTTATTTTTCGCGTGGAGTTAGCTTCATTATCGATCTTTCATTGAGCAAATTTTCAACATTCACAAGCGATGGGGTTTTTTTATATGAATTTTTTAAAGACAGCAGTCAAGTGAAAGCAATTGACTCTGTACACGTTTCACAGCGGTCTTCCCAGTCAGAGCGAACTTCAATGAGTTAATGTTCCCTAAAACGAAGGAACTCAGCATTCCCTCAAAACAGGGAGTCTCCCTGACTGTTACAAGGGAGACCATAGGGTGTATTGTAAATGAAAAAGGAGGGTATGGAGGAGTAGAAAGGAGGCGGGGGGTAGGGGGCAGGGGATAGGGGACATAGCTTAACAATTGATGAAAGTCTACAGGGATGAATTTCCAAAAGTGTTTCTGAGAAAACCAAGTATGTCTGCTGTGAACATAAGTTGAAAATCTGCCAGTTGCAGAATGAGACACTGCCAAAAAAGTATGAAAAAGTAGCAAAGCATTAATTTCTCAGTCAGGTTCAAGGAGAGTATGTGAATTATTCACTTCAAAATTAAGGAAAGCTATGGGAGTGAATAGAGATTTAATAGTAATTTCATGGATGGTGTGTGTATATACATATATACATATATATATATATATATATATATGTATATATATATATATATATATATCTATATATAGCTGGTAATGATGTTGGTGACACTTTTCGTTATGTTTGATTCTTTGTTTTCTCTCTGATATTTTGAGTGAAAAATGCACTTGTCTGTGCTATATGGCAATCAGATGGAAGCACCATATTGTGATAAAAATATATGTCAGGAAATAATCACTCCTCATTGTCCTAGACAGCTTTTATTTTAGAAGCCATGTAAAGCCATATTTCGTAATTAGTGCTATAAAATGGACAGTTTGTTTCCTAAAGGCGCAATCACACATCGCCGATTTAGACGGTGGTTCATGGTGGTTGTCAAACCACCGTGAACTGTGCTGAAGCGAAACTCTTTAAACTCATTTTGAATAGTTTTCAACATCAGGGTTCATGGCGGATGAGTGACGGATGACTAGGGTTTATGTACGGTGTTGACAAGGTCTTGGGCGGTTCACGGCGGATTGCCGAACCGCCGGGAACTGCCGTCTAAATTGGCGATGTGTGATTGCGCCTTAAGGATTTGTCCATTCTAATACAAGTGTAGTTGATTCTTTCATCTCTATCAAACAGCTGACAATTGTTTTCCATTAGTACCCCTCACAGATTCTATTCTATTTATCATAAGTATTGATATGAACCCCTCCCCTCCCTCCCCCAAAAAACAAACAAAAAAAAGAATTAAAGATAAATGAATGAATAAATAAATGAAATGGAAATTAAAGTTAAAATAAAATAAAGCTCATGCATCAAAGCTTACTCAAAGGTCTTGGTTGTTTTTTCTCTCATATCTTTCATTTGAAGAAAATTTTGAATTTAACCTGCAATGTATACCCTTGTAAATAAAATGGTGAATTAGGCCTACATGTTGTTTCAACTTTTATCTTATGTGTTTTTAATCATTTTATTTTTATGCAGGGAAATGCCACATTGCATTTGTACCCCCACTTCAAAGAGCTGGCGAAACTGGAAGGTAAGTTGTAATAGAAGTGCCTTAGATATTTGTAATTGTTACATGATTTTAAAAAAGAAAATTAAAAGGTAATATTTATTTGAAAATTGCCATGTAATTTATTGGGACTGCTTGAGACTCATAGAATCATTGATAGGTAGCCAATTTCAAGAAAATTCAAATTCCTTGAAAATATCATCGTACTCTTCCTCCCAGAAACCCTTGTTACTTTTTTTTTAGAAGTCAAATAGTATCTTTGATAGCATTTACTATGTATGTATTATGGTATAAAAGTTGAAGGAGGAAGTATAGCAGCAATAACAAGAGGAGGATGGCGACAAACTGATGTCAGCGGTGGGATATGATATCCAGTCTATGTACGCTTCATCTGCATGCTGATATGTTAATGTTGAGAACTCTATGGCTATCAGCTGCCCGGTGAAGTGTATAGAAACTGGTTCCATGCATCAAGAGTTGCATCTCCATGGAGCTGGCATGTTTGATTCATGCTGAAATTATGTTTGAAAATATGTTTATGATATGGATATTATGATGTGGTATATTTACACAGGCTTGCTAATTCTCCCAGTAGTTTTGTATTTGTCATTTTAGAAAAAAAGAAAAAAAAACATAAGTTGTTCTTTCGAAAAGGAAGAGGGTTCTCATGTTATTTTGCTGTAAATATACATCACATCCTGTACTTTATCTATCCTGAAGGAAAACAGTACTTTTGCTTTGATGTTGTGCTCTCTTTTTTCTTTCTCTCTCTCTCTTTATCTGTTTTCTCTCTCCCTATCCTTCCTAGTACTCTTTCACTCCCATTTGTCTTTTTCAATGGCTCCCTTTCTGCTTCATTCTTCCTTCCTCTTTTCTCTTCTTTCTGTCCTCTCTTCGTTCATATTCACCCCCCTCTCTCTCTTTCTCTCTTTTTCTCTTTCTTTTTTTCTCTTCCCATTCCTTCCCTCTTCCTTCCCCCTTCCTTTGTATCTCATTATAACTGTCACTACTTTCTTTTATCATTATTTCTCAGTCACTCGGCATTTTGGGTTCATGGTGCACATGGTTAATTATCAACAGTTACCACAAGATCAAATATAATTCAGAACAGCCATGAAAAGAAAGATCAACTTCTGCCTCACTAAAACCTCAACATCACAAATGCGTAGCAGCTGAAACCCATAATTTGATTCCATTTTCAGTATTAACCTGGTGTAGACAAAGCTAATGTTAGATTTACCACAATGTCATAAGGCAAGTTGCACTTTTGAACCTTTTTGAATCACATTATTATGTTCTACTTGAACACCACCACTTATTAGGATATACTTTAACCCACTCACATTGTGGCTATGTTTACATGAAGTCTGTGGACCCACACTAAAGTGGAGTTGTTCAGCGGGTTGTAAAAATGGTACGGACTGGAGACAGACTTCTGGTCTGCTTTCCACATCAGCCTGTATTGTGTTAGATCTGGTGCCGCTTTGACAGGGGACTGGCATTACGTTGGTCATGCATACATGTACTGCCCTACTTTGGCAAAAGGAAGCATGTGGCAAAAGCGACTGTAAAAGAGCAAAATTTACCCGGACATCAATGCAATACCATGATGTCCTGCCTAATATATCTCTTAGCAGAATTAGTGTTCATGCATAAAATATGACCCTGAAGAAGAGCACACGAGGTATATGAAAATATCAGTAACTTAAAGGCATTGGCTAACTTTGTGAGTAGCTGATTTTAAAAATTCTCAAACTAAGATGAAACATGTGTATGAGTACTTGTATTTGTACTAAAAAACCCTGAAACCAACCATAATTTGGAATGAAAAAGTGTAAGTTAGACGCAAACGGCAATTTTATTATCCTTCGTCTCACGAGACAATCACTAAGAAGACTACTTTGCTTGAATTTGAAAATGCCGTTATGTGCCTCCCGCCGCGTGATACGCCAATACACACAGTACGGTAAGGTGAGTCATACGCGCATGCGCACTCCTTATGTCTATTCTGTGCAACCGACCCTCGTATATTTTTCAAACATTGGTTCACATTTTTGATATTTAAAAATACTTCCTGTGGATATTATACTTTGAAACTTTCAGACTGGTATTTTTACACTATAACCCTTATGTTTATCCCATTTTCAAGTAACAAAACAAGATTTTTTTTAAAATCATAACAATGTTAACCAATGCCTTTAAATTTGGTTGATACATGTATGTGACTTGCTTCCTTTTATCACAGTAGGACAGCATAGTATGTTGAGATAATTGTGGAAATGTGGCATGGCTTGTTCATACTGGCCATTTGGGTTATTCTGTATGAAGGGTATTTTAGGTCTGTAGTCTTGTTTCAATAGAAGGAAATGATTAAGGTAGATAGATTTATCCAAACAGGGAGCAATAAATGAAACTAACACGTTCATACACTTGAGAGAATGCATGATGAAAACAAGGTTGGAGGGAAACCATTGAAAAAATAATGAAATGTTTAAAATGATGATTTTTCATTGTATAAAACTGGCAAAGCAGATTCAGCATTTTTGTTTGTTATTTTGTAAGATTGAATCATTTGCAAAAAATTCATGCACTCACAACATGTTTCCTGAGTTAGGCCTTGAGATATGTTTGTATCATTTACTGTATAGATAATTTTAAAGATGAAGAAAATAGAAAGAACGTGGATGAAGGATTGAGTGGGCAAACATCAGAGCATTGTTGATGTCTACTGCTCCACGCTGCTACATCTAGTTGCATTGTGACTTGTGTTTTCAGGGAAATGCAGCATGATGTAGTGGTGTAGCTCAGTAAGACCTGTACCAACTGGCGTGGACACCTTCTTCAGTTCATCTGCTTAGAATTTGGCTATTTTAGTGCGTATATTCTCCTTCTATTAATGTTTAACTTTAAATGTCAGAAAATGTTAGATATATCTTAATGCCCAAGAGCCAGTATTCTACAAATTTGAAACCCATTACTGTGCAAACCATCTTATATCCTGTTGAATACAAACCCTGAGATAACCTGGGGCTAGTGTGTTATACTGAAATGAAATCATGCTCAACGGGTTATTCCTGTGAAATTTTTTTTCCTGTGGTGTGGTCAGTGTAGTTGTTGTTTGTTTTGTTTTATTTAACTTTTTTGTTTTTGTTCAAGTGTTACCATCTTATCTGCAGGTATGATGGTCAACCTTTCATTCAAATTACTATGATATGAATAAAACAGCAAAAAGGTCCTGAATTGCTTGGAGGGAAAATGTGTTTGTAAGATATTAAAAATGTTTGTTCCTATTTATCCCAGTACTCATATTTAAATTATACGGACTGGCCTTGACAGAGATATGACATATATTGCCCAAATTAGATCATATCGCCCGAGGCGAGAGCCGAGGGTGATATGAATCTAATGAGGCAATATATAAAAGTCATATCTCAGAAAGGCCAGTCCATATTATTATTATTTACAAGACATCTTGAGCAAATTCATGACAAAAATTTCTCAAAATTGCACTAAATTCCTGGTCATTGAATTCAGCAAATCTCGGAGTCGCCATCCTTAGTACTGATACTGTTTTACATTTACGTTATGGTAAAAAAAATGCAAGCTCTAAAAAGGCAAAACAAAATCATTCACAAAATTTGCATTGCGCGCAGTAATATGCGAATTTCATCACACTAAATCACGCATTTAAACCAAGTTTGAATGTTCGCGCATGCTCAAAATTTCTTGTACGCGAAAAAACGTGTGATATCAGAAATATGGACCTGGCTTTCTGATTAATATGGACTTTTCTTTAAATTGAATTGATATGATTCAAAATTGACCTGCTCAGATGTCTTGTATAGATAATAATTACTTTTACTTTTTAAAGAAAGGCAAGATATTCTTGAGTTACACATTGCAACAGCACTACATGTATTCCCCACCCCTTTCCCCACCCCTAGTCTTTACTACCCCCCTAAAAGGCTTTATTTCATCCCTCATCATACAGGAGTTGTGGAATACCTGAACACAGAGGTGATCACTTCCAAGCAGAAGAAGTTCAGTTTGGTAACCTTTGTGGATACCCCTGGATTGGTCGATGGTGACATGAAGTACCCCTTCGATGTGGAGCAGGCTATTCTCTGGCTAGGTAAATTCTGGAAGGCTGAATGTTCGTGATGCACCTTGGTGGTTGTTACTTGCCCACCAACCTATCTTATGGTCTACAGGCCTTAAATTTCAATAATTTAGGACAAGGCCACTTTTCTGTAGGGCACATTCCTATACTACAGCATAAATAGGAAATATTAGAAAAGGGCACAAATAATCTCAAAGGCCATTGAGAGGGGTATTGAGGCCAGTCAAAAGGGCATCCACAGCCATGGCTGGTCTATCATGCACTATACTGGATTATGTGCACGACAAATAACTCAACAACTAAATTATCCTGAGTGCAGTCTTGTTTTACTGAGGCTGAAGGCCGAGGTAAAATAGACCTGGGATAATGTAGTATTTGGAGTTCATATAGTCCAGTAATGGTGTATCAATAGAGCATGCACTATTCATTATAGTAAATAGACCCCTAATGTACTACATTTTTAAGAGTATTTGGGTTAGGCTTCCTCGATTGCATCTATATTGCCTAGCCAGCTTCGCTCAAATGCACGCAGCTAAAAACAATAAAAATGGGTACGCGCAAGGTGCTTATAACACTTTTGTATGCACCTAGCCATGCAAAAATGGGTAGTTACAGTGTATTATCGTGCACTATAACAAAATTTGTGCATGTCATGTGATGTAAATCTAACCAATCTCAGTGCGTATTGTACATACACTATTTACTATAAAAACATGTATCATTGGATGGATAAAGCTGTGATGTTCTTGATATGCATCTAGATTACATCAGTGGGTGCAATATCTCCCCCCCCCCCCCCCAAAAAAAAAAAAAAATGAAGGCCAGGGATATTGACAGCAAGAAAGAAGGAATAAGAACATATTTGTCTTCCTTGTCATCTTTGAAGTCAAATATCCCAAATGATTATCTACTCATTGTGTTTTTTATATCACATGTCAAAATTTGGGCAGGAGTAACAAATCAAAAAGAAAACAAAGGGATAACATGAATCATGACTTCAGATCTAAATCACATTTACCTTGCTTAAGTTTACTTAATCTATTGTTACCAAAGCATATTTGTATACATTCATGAAGTCATATAATGCCCATTTGTTTTGCCTATTATGTGCTCTAGGGGGCTTATGAAAGGGGTATGTGACTCATCCTTATCACCACAAAGATATTTATTGTATATCTCAATGAGCGAACCTCTTGACCTTTGTTATACATCATACATCAATATTTGATAGTGTGGTGTTCACATTGTGAAGTCTATATAGCTTGACTGTAATATTATATTAGATAGTGTGAAGGTGTCATAGTTGAGTAGTTTGAACAGTTGATTGGAAATGTGAAGGTCATGAGTTCACACTCTGTCATGGCACTCGTGTCCTTTGGCAAAACAGTCTACATTTGCCACTCTCCACCCTGATGGGTACCTGGTAGGATGTGGAAGTCATTGTGGTTTGTTTAGCATTGTGAGAGTCTGCAAAAGGTGCCTGGCTGGAATGCTCCCCAGGGAGTGGAGAAGGTGCACATATAGTGAGCAGCAAGCTTGAATCCTCGGACTGGGATCATGATATTTCTGTAAAGCGCTTTAGAGACATTAAAGATGTACATGGACAGGTATTAGGCACTATACAAAAAAATCCAGAATATCATAATTGCTAGTCCCGAAACGATCCTTATACTTCGTACCTGATCACAACTGTGTACAGAACAGAGATTTCTCCCGATACTTTCATTGAGATAACAGTAATATTTGCACACATGTGACAGAAGAGCATTGATGTTGAAGTTATGATGTCAGATGCCATTGATCTTTAAGATTTGAATTTGTCTCCATGAGCTTTCCATTGTAAGTTTAGCAGACATGTTTATTTTTTCAAGGAGATGGTTACTGAAATATACACATAACTCTCACCTTTGATCCCCATGGCAATAAAAATGTTATATTTCTCTGTTTTATTGGTGGGTTTTATACAATGGATTTGGAAGATAATGTGTGGTGCCTGTACTTTTTATGAATTTATGCATTAAATTTGTAGTACCCCTTTTGAAGTTGGGGGGGGGGGAAGAAGAGTCATAATAGATACAGCAGTCAGTTCATCTCTTCTCCTTTTAACACCTTTTCTGCTACTCTCCATACAAAGATACATTTCCATCATTGTAGGGTAGATTTGTTTAATTGTTGAGCCTACCGACGTCATGTCTGCTTTCTTTAGGCTGTGACGCAATTGAGATTATTTGGATCACCACCCACAGACAAAGAGCAGACGCCAAAGATAGAAAACTTAAATGATGTAATATTGGAGGGAGAGGGGGAGAAAGAGAGAGAGAGAGAGGGAAAGAGAGAGAGAAAGAGAGAGAGAATGAGAGACTATGCTCCATCATAGGAATAAAAGTGACAACTGTATAGCACGTAAAGAGTGAAATTTTGGAGAGAGAGAGGGGGGGGGGGGGAGAAAGCGGGAGAAATAGTGAGATGGCATACTAGTATATGGGTGAGAAAGAGAGAAATTTAGTCAGATGGATAGATAAATAGAGATATACATGATGAGGAGGAGATCAGAAAGACAGAGTAAGACATGTGTTGGGAGAGAAAGACATTAACATAAAATATGGTTACAACTTTGAGATTTGGGAAGAGAAAGATGGATTTATGTCGTGAGGCCAAACAGGCATGGGGTTGGAGAGTGAGAGAAATAGGAAGAGAGAAAGGAAAAGAAAAAAGAGTAAAGAGAAAGGGGAGGCAGGTGTCCTAAGATATAGATTTATCTGTGGGGATCCCAGCTCTTCATCTTTTTTCTATCTGACAGAAACAAGTTGATTGAAATAAAACATTATCCATTAGTGAGCAGGGTCTGAATCATCAATGAGCTATCATCAGTGCTTCCTTTAATAATTTTTCTAAAGAGAAAGAAGTGTTATTTGAAAGAGAAGAAATACAACATCCTCTCAGATAGGGGATCTGTGACAAGATAATATTATAGCAAATTGCTTTAGTGCCGGCGAAAGTGAAAAAAATTGTGATCAGGATGCGGTTAAGCAAGTGTGGATTTTAAACAAATTGCGGATTTTATAAGATATATTATAATACCATGAGATAAAACGATTCTTACATCCCATACTGCATTATCCAGGCACTACAGAATATAGCTCATGGGCAGCTACTTATCAGCATTACTAAATTGATGCAAAAATCACTATTGATACAAATTTAAGCCACTAGTTAAGAGAGAGAGAATATAGATGCAGTAGAAAGATAATTTAAGTTATGAAATGTACTTAGAAAAAAAATGAATTGGTCGGGTGTTTGTCAGCCACTTATACTACATAAAAATAAAAAGGAGGAAGTTAAACATCAGATTTTTTCACTTTTCACTGTGCATTAGTTTAATAAAATAATGCCAATGCTTCTATTATTCACACCACAAACATAGAACTGAAAAACATCCACAAGAAATTGCTTTTTTGTAAAGATTGAATATATGTCAACATCTATAAAGTGTGTTGTAGTTTTATTTTTTTGACAACACCAATTCAATGATGTTATTCCAAAGTGGGCATTTTCTTTGCCAAGTTTATGTCAAGTGAGGTACCTGCCCTGTGGCATTATGGCTATGTTGAATTCCATTTTGCCTCCAACTCCAACAGGGCATCACTGTGTTCATCCAACTTCATATATTGAAGCAATGGTAGAAAGGTGAAACATTAGATTGGGTATGTGGGAGAGGTTATGCTGGTTGACAAGTATTAGCATTTTTTGAGGGGGCGTGTGTTTATGGATTGGGAGGCCATGATGAGAGGAGTTGGTTCGGGATGTATGCGTTTCTTTACATCAATGCTGTGGTGTTGTAATGTGATGATGGAAAACCAGGAAGTTGTTAACATGAGCAGATGGTTGGGATTTATTTCAGTCAAAGTCATGATTTGGTACTGAAATTTCTTTCTTTCCTTGCCAAGTACCTTCTGTAAGTGGCAAGTGCTATTGCCTATTATTTATTGTTTTCAGATATTTCTGTCCCTTCATATTTTGTTCTGTCTCTGTCTCTCTGTCTCCCTCTCTCCCTCTCCTCCAACCCCCCTCTCTCTCTCTCTCTCTCTCTCCCTCTCTCCCTCTTCAATTCATCAAAGTTTTTACGAGGATACATCTTGTAAAGAAATCAATGAGCCAAGTCACTCCTGTATTCATATTTTGATTGCTTCAATTAGCTGTTCCATTATAGAGAGGGAGGAGATGGGGTGAGGGTTGACATTCCAGCTCTTATTCACATGGAATTGTCAAATACCACTTGATATTCATTGCTTGCTAGAAAGGCATCAATCCACCTATGCATACATAACATAGCTCCACAACATGGAGGTGTTGTGGCAAAGTTGGTAAGAACTTGCACTCTTAATCGTCTGTTGTCTGGGTGCTTATGTCCTTCAGCAAGACATTTAATCCACCTTTGCTGCCCAGGTATATAAATGGGTACCTGGCACTGATGGAGTAATGATAATATTGCATTCTAAGTGCCTTGAGCACCCTTCGTGTGGATATGTTGCACAGTACAAATATCTTCATTATCATTTCCCTTCTGCCTAGCAGTAGACAATGTTGCAGCTTACCTAAAGCTTTACTAATTAAATCAAAATCAAAAGCTATATCAAGAGACATGAAATATTTGACTTGTATGGAATGCAAGCAGAATATTCTATTTTTTTTTCTTAAATCTTCCTTTCTTTGTTTGTATCTTTGCAGGTGACCTTGCTGATCTGATCTTTGTATTCTTTGACCCCATCGGTCAGGCCCTGTGCAAGCGCACCATGAATCTGGTTGAGAAGCTCAATGACAAGCATGCTGACCGTGTCAAGTTCTACCTCACTAAGGCTGATGAGGCAGGACATGAGAGTGACCGACAGGTAGGTGTTTTCTTTTCTCTGTTTTCCAGAGGATGCTCCACAGGTCCAAGGGAGTAGTTGAGGAATGTGAGCAATTTAACAAAGTTGATGCTAATGAAAGTTGTGACCAATAATGCCTCAACTACTGAAATGTTGCTCAATGTGCTAAGAACATGAATGCAGTAAGAATTATTCAAAAGATGTGCTAGGCAAGTGATTATGAAATGTTCAAAGGTTGCAATCATGTTTTCATACTTTTTAAATCCTTTATTCCTCTTATGCAGCGTGTTCTGATGCAGATTGTTCAGGAGCTGTGTAAGAGACCAGGTTTAAACCGTGCTCGATTCAACATGCCTACCATCTACATCCCAACACTGTCATCTGGGAAGGTAAGCAAACAGTTGGAGACTGTCATTTAAAGTAATTTCTGGATAGATAGAGGAACTCCGGAGTTTCGCATTAGGTGTGTGTGCAGTGATATACAGACAGAACCAAAAGTAATGTGGATTTCAAATATACTGCCTTTATCAAGCAGTTTGTCACAGAATTTTGTAACTTCTGGTATCAATATTTATTTTGAAAATCTCTCAACTTGTGAATTTTCTAATTTTGAATTAAGTTGGTAAATTTATGTCTTGCTGTAAGATTGGTTGCACATTTATGAAACCATTCAGAACACATTCATTGTTTTACTCATGCATATTGGATGTAAACAAGATCATGAAAACAAAGGCCGGTATTGAAACTGCAGAATTTTCTCTTGTACAGAGTCGATGTGTGAACCAGATAGAGGAGGTGTGTAAGGATGTAGAGAAGACCATCAAACACACCGTCCAGAACACACTCAATACACTGGAGAATGACTGTGAACATATCTCTAAACTCATTGATGATAAGCTGGAAGAGGATAGGTAAGTAAAGAGGGGTCTCTCCCCCCCCCCCCCCTTCCACCACCCATGCCCCTTTATTTCATCCCTATTCCATTCAGTTTCCAATACCTACCTTAGCCTTATTTTTCTTTACTCTTTTGTTCTGAAAGGTATGATTTATTCCCATTTTTAAGACCAATGCTTCTTGATATCATTTCTTCTCTCACCTCCGGAACCCTATCATCTCATCACCTTTTATTATGCCTCACTTACTGACCCCCTCTTTTTCTCTCTCCCTCTCTCTCTCCCTCTCTCTCTCCCTCTCTCTCTCCCTCTCTGGCATGCACACTCTGCATTCCACTATTCATATATTTAGAGCAAGCTAATCCAGGCTTGAATGTGTCAAACCCTGGAATTCTTTCACAACTTCTAGCAAAACAGAGGTTCAAACACTAACTTGTAGCACTCAGAAAAATGAAAAGAAATGGTAGACTTGTCACATTCCTGCTTGGAATACGGCAACTTTTCCTTTTGTAATTTCTATGATTGGGTTGCAATAAAAATCTCCCAGAATTTTCTCCCCCTCCTTTGCAATGCATTGTCATTTTCCTAATAATGTTTGCATTTTTTAGGCAATCCAACGCTTACAACTTCCGAGCCAAGGGCAAATCACTCATCTTCTACGCTCTAGGATTGCTGCTTCCATTTCTGCTCTTCATCAACTTCCTGGCCAGCACGGTGTCTGACGAATTCACTGTGGGACTACTAGGAAAGAATGGGACTGCTGTGCTGAAATCATACTTGGTAATTTGATGGCTGTGGTTGTGGTGGTGGTGATACATGTAGTAGTTATGTTTATGTTGGTGTGGGTGATGATTGTGACCTGTATTCATGGTGTCATTAAGTGTGGTATTGGTGATGATGGCAATGGTGAAAGTGGTAGTCATTGATAGTGATGGTGATTGGGGATGATGGCGATACGGACATTGCTTTCGACATTCAAGTTTATGATGGTGATGGTGTTCACTGATGCGGTGATAATGATGTTGATTACAAAATTATTGATGATAATGCTGTTTGTGGTGGTGGTGATGATGATGATGATGATGATGATGATGTTGTTTATAGTGATAGTAATGATAATGATGGGAATATTGATGCTGATGATGGTCCTATTGATGATGGTGATCATCATCATCTTCAGGATCATTATATTAATTTTCAACATTTATTTATATACTTGATTTTGAAATATCCATTGCTTCAAACCATTCTTATTTTGTGCATTCTTTTGATGATGTAATTATCTTTTTTTATATTTGTATCTTATTTAAAGTTGAAAATGGAAAAAAAATAAATGAAATGAAAAATGAAATGATAATGCAACATTTGTTGTTGATGAACTTCTTAACCTTAGTCTCTTTATATATTGTATTGTGCAGAGTCCTATAGGAGGTGTTTGGCATACCATACCTGTTGAATACCATCGTCATACCATGTTGGGTATTTTCATCCTCTGCTTTCTGCTTCTTGCCTTTGCTAAATTCTCAACTAGGTGAGTGCAACAACGTAGTAGTTCAGGGTTCCTATCAGGTTATAGGGTTTTAAAACCCAGCTGATACCATTGCAATGTTTGCCGGTTATAAACATGGACTTTGATTTCCTAAAAATATCACAAAATTGAAACCTGTGATGAGGGGGAAAGTGTTAGGGGATGAAAAGAGGGAAATATTATTTCAGAGAAAATAGTTTTACTGCATAGTCATGCGTAAGACATCTTTATGTTTCATTGTCTAGTCACTCTGGTAAGAGGAACTGAAATCCAGTAATTGTGAAGCTATTAATAAATCTTGGGATTAAGTCTGATGCAAGATGAATAATGGAAACCATAGGGCTTGTGGGAAGAGGCAATCCTTTTATTGCTTTGTGGATTGAATAGAAGCCAGATTTCACTGTTCTCCAGACATTTATTCACCTGTTAATTACTTCCTGTGTTTTGTTGTCAGGGGGCCTAGTGGTGGTTTGTTCTTTTTCATCCCTAATGTAATGATACCTGCTGGGATCTCCAGCAGATGTAGTTGATTTGTCATGAAATATCATCTGTCTGGGTTGGAAATTATATTTTTGGCTTCTGCTTGTAATAAAATGCAGAATGTCTCAAGGCTACTCTTATGCATAAATATAGGTAAATTAATGAATTTTAGTGGTGTTGGTGGTAAAGTAATAGACTGGTCAGCGATCAACCATTGCTGAATTATTTTTAACCATAGTCTAGTGACTTACAGTCACTGATTTGCTATTGCCCTAGGCAAGTATGAAAGTGCATAGAACAATGCAGTTGTTTTCTCTCTTCCTTTTCTTCATATTCCATTTCTAAAGATTCTGTCTGTACTTCTGTTTTTGCATAATATATACATGTATTTCTTTCCCATTAATATATATGCTTTGCCTAATTGTTCTCTTTCCTCTCTCCCCAAATCTCATTCCTTACCTTCTTTTTCTCATTATTTTGTTATGTTCACAACTTCTTTAACTGTTCTGTCATACATCCCTCCATTCTCTTCCCACAGTGCCTTGCATATAAACACACAGCAGTTTTTGAGGTTTAAAAATTTATTTGTCAGTGCTGCAGTCTGCACAGTCCATACATTTGAATCATGCAGGAAACGAATATCACATTCAGGGCCTGTGCTTGCTTCCTTCTTCTTTCACCTTATTGTTTTCTTTCTTTTTAGCTTTCTAGTCTGCATTTAATTAGAGGGAGCATACACAATACAATAATGTAATTACACTCTCTTGATCCCTGTTTTTATTCAAAGTAGGGTGAGCGTAAGAGTTGAAATTAGATTATGATTAATAGAATCCAGAGTTTGAATAGGCCATTCTGGTGATGAATAGAAATGTAGGGGAGTTAAATGCAATATTTGAGGCAATTAAGTGCTGTTCATTTGTATTGGCTGTAAATGTTACAGCTCTGTGATATAAGTCCTTAATTCTTTTAATTGGCATGATATGAAAAGAGGTTATTTTACAAGTATTTTTTCCTATAAAATGAGGAGTGTGAATAATTTATACAAAAATAAACTTTAAGATTATTTTTAGACTATTCAAACAGTTATAATTACCAAAACTTTGTTATTTGTAGACATTTCAAACAGAATTACTTAAACTTTGTTACTGGATAAGTTTCTAATAGATGTCTAATTAATACACATTGATCGTTAAAGATGATTAGTAGAGCATGCATATTTGTGTAAACCAATGATTACATTAAAAAGAAAAAAAATAATGAGGTAATTCAGTTTTCATGGTAGGAATACTTAGGTTGATTCATTGGAAATCAGATTTTTTAGGTTTAATATTGTATTAGATGATTCAAATGATCTCTTATCACATCACTTTTAAAGCCCTTAATATGAGCTAACCTTTTACTTCCTGATATTTCAAGTTAAAAGAAGCCCTATATCTATCATGATACCTGAACCACTGGATGTTTCGCCCGAGACAACGCTCCATGTCAGATGTTTGTATTAAGTATTTGTTTTAGGTGCAATCAAGAAGTGAGGTAGTCATAACATCTATAAATAGTCTCTAGCCCTGATGAGTATGCATAAGAGATCAACAGGAGTTGTTGGATTTTTCTCACTCTCATTTCCTCTTCTACCCAGTCTTTGTCTGTTTCCCCTCAGTCATGCAGATTCTCTAGTCTACTGGCACAGACTTTATTTTGATGCAAGAATTCAAAATGTCATGAAACCTTGAGCCTAGACTTACTAACTCTGTTCATCATGTGCTTTGGAACAGCTAAAATACAGGGCATGGGAGCGACATTTATAGTCTAATATAGTTCAGACCATGAATTATGTTTTATGACTTTTAAGGGTTTATGCCTTCAAGCTATTGATTTTCTGTGTCCTGTGCCTAATTGTGAAGCATTTTTGTATTGTCATGTTGATACAGATTAAAGCCTACACTGACAAGGAAGGAGAAGAGGTATTTCAGTGAACAGAGAGAATATGTACAGAAGCATGTCAAGGGAGCTAAGGTAAGCGATTGCTACAGGATTTGAAGGAATAAGCACATTCCAAAAACCCTTAATAACCCCATGGCTCCCAAATTGAATAATGTAGGATACATGTCATTTGCATAACAGTCAACCTTAGATAAGGTGAATCTGTTGGGACTTATGAAATAGCTTCAACTAGGACAAAATTCTACTTGCACTGGTCAACCCCCCCCAAAAAAAACAACAACAAACAAACAAACAAACAAACAATAGACAAAAAAGAGGGGTCTTATGATTACCTTTGTCTAATGTTACGTTTTGATTTATGCGAGGTTGACTAATGTGCTAAAGCACAGTAGACTTCTCTTTGGAGGTGGAAATGTCATTGCTTATATATCTTTGTTTCTTTAAGTTGTGATGGAAAGGCATTCAAATGGAATGAAGAAATGAATAGTTAAAATATTTCATTGGATTTCAGAGCCATTTCAGAGCACAAGTGATAACCTAATCGCATCAGCTGACCAAATCCACATCTAGTTGAAACCAACAAATATTATTTAATAGCAGTGTAAATCTTTGCTTCTTATACTTCTTGTTGCTCTGACGTGGGATCTTGTTGGTATAAGTGGTGCGACACTGTTTTCCTATAGTAGCTCTTCAATAAGATCAACTTTAATTCCATAATTCTTTGTTCTTTGTATTTTGTATCTCTTGGTATGGAGTGCAAGAAACTGTAGGCTAACTTCAGGCAATCAAATTATATGTGTCAAAATTAACAAAACCTTTTCGGTGTTTTCCTTTTCTTTTATTCCATCTGCAGGAAAAGCTTTACACCGAATACCTGAACCAGTGTGTAGCTCTCTCAGACCTTCGCTGAAGAAAGATCCTACACAGGGTATCATCCTTGTAGCAGAGTACTAATCAATTTCTACTTGTAATGAAATGAGGAAGATACAAAAGATAGGAATGTTTTCTTCGTTGGTATGTTAATAGATGACTAGGTGAAATCAAATGATTTAAAAAGAATGCTGAGACAAAATATTGCTGGAGAAATTTTAAGAATCTGGTTATATGTATTGATAAATTGACAAATCTGAGCATGTTAGAAAAATAGCACCTGCTGAATATGTTCAAAAATGCATAGTTGAAGCATTATAAGCAAGGTTCTTTAAAATCTAGTAAGAGTTAAGTTTCAAATAAATACCATTTGTATTTCAAAATCTTTCAAGAAATTCTTTCCAAAGTAGAGTCCCTTTTCTTGTTAATTAAGATGGACATGGTGTTAAAATGATTTATTTAACTACAAGGACGGGATATGGATTTTACAATGAATCCCATGCTTTTCTCTTATGCTAGTATTGATGATGATGATGGAATAACCACTGCATTTGAAAAAATGTAAAATCAATTGAGGGGTTATGAAGTGATGTGGTGAGAAAGGGGACCAAAAGCTTTAGTATGCACATGTTGAAAGGAACTTATATTGCAGTACTTGGACGTTTCATATTCTCTTTCCTATCCTAAGGAAATTGTAAGAATTATATCATTCTGAAATGCAAGCTTGACTTCAATAGATGCTGCTCAAGATGAAAATGTGTGGTTAAATTCTATCAGCTAGTATTGTTTCCAAAGTTTTTTCATATACCGATATTTTTTTTTGTTGGTAATGGCGCTTTAGGAGGAAGTCATTAATACTACATTTTCAGACGTTCTGGAGTTATTCGTTGTCATAGTTCAAATGCCACTTTCAGAACAACACAGTTTTTATCAGTATTATGGTTCATTGCAGTAAAGCCAGTGATTACCATTGTACAAAGTATTGAATAGAATCATATAGTAACATTTGAAATGTGTCAGTGATGTTTGTATTGCAAAGAAAATGTAGCATACAAGATTAGAATGGATCAAAATTTCTGCGGGAGGGAGTGTTTTAGTGATGAATATATGTAGTTCGTTGCAGGTATATATGGCAAATCGTTTTCATTATTTCAACCAAGAGTCCATGCCGAATGTGTAAGTGTGAAGTGCCTATCATTAAGCAGAGTATTTGTACAGAAAAAGATATTTATGAGAAGTATTAAGCATTGTTTTTTAATTCTATAAATGTCATCTGCAAACCTATTTCCATTTCATACTTTGTCTTTGTAGTATTATTAAGCTATTGTAATATTTCATTAAATTAATCAGTGTTAACATCTACTCAGCAATTCATAGTGTGAGATTTAAAGGAGAATGCAACCCAGGCATCAGTGTGCTTGTAGTGAACAGAGATGAACAAGAAAGATAAACGGTGAAAGTTTGAGCAAAATCGGACAATCCGTTCAAGAGTTATGAATTTTGACATTTTAAGTAAATCCCGATTATAGGGATCCTTGAGTTGGCAACTTTGCCAGCATCTGTGATGTCACTGTGGACAACTCTCCATTCATTTTGTGTATGATTTTTCAAAAAAATTGATTTATATAAAATTTCGAATCAGGAATCAACATAATTCTTTTCAAAATGCTTGCAGAATTGATGTTGCAATGCCATACTCAAACAGTAAATCAAAAGAATTTCTCTTTTTCTTGAAAATGGAGAAAATGTTAAATTCTGTGCATAAAATGAATGGAGAGTTGTCCACGATGACATCACAGATGCTGGCAAAGTTGCCAACTCAAGGATCCTCATAATAGGGATTTGCTTAAACTTTCAAAATTCATAACTCTTGAACAGATTGTCCGATTTTGCTCAAACTTTCACTGTTTGCTCTTCTTGTTCTTCTTCATTCACTGGAAGCACACTGATGTCTGGGTTGAATTTTCCTTTAAGGAATTTGTAACATCCCCTCCATATAATTTTCAATTGAAGATGATTTTACCACCCTGTTTAGCTTCAAAGAACTCCCAGTCTTCAAGAAAAGTGGAAATTATTTCTCTTCTCATATTGACCTTAGAGCATTATTCACATTCCTTTCTGCTGTATGGGAATCATTTTGTTTGAATAGCACAAAGTGACATGCTTTACCTACCACCTGTCTTTGAAAACCACAATATTTCTTTCCTTGTGTTTCATATAGAAACATGCACATGTCAAAGGGAAAGTTATGTATAGGCCACCTGTTCATGTAGACCATTATCCCCCTGAGTGCTCTTGATTTTCAATTTTTTCGGTATTTCGTTCTGTATTCCTCAGAAGTTGTAACTTAGGTACTATTGTTGATGTGTGTGATGTGTTAATTCGTAGTGTATAAGTACAGTTCCTTTTAATTTCTTGCCCACATCAGATGCCCAGTCAAGTACGCCAGTTCACTGACAGTTTTCTCTTATGTTAATTTATCTTACTGCAATGAGATTTCATAAATGTGAATAATCTGTAAAATGATTCACTTGTATTGCCATATTCACCAGCATCCCTTTGCATCAAATCTGAAATCATTTCCAATTGTAGAAATTTCTGTAAAGAACATAGATGAGATTAAATATTGATAAGGGTTAAACTCTGGATAAGTGCCATCTATTGCTTTGTGAACTTATCCAGAACATTACATCACTATGGTGATGATGCCACTGTGGTGTAACAGGTTTTGTCATTCACAATTATTGCACCATTGTGACGACTAGTTGGATGTTACAACATTGCATACTTGTGTTGCAGCATGGCGAAGTATATGTTGGCACACATGAAATAGATGGGTGCCATAGTTTAACCCCTATCTAGTATTGCTAAATTGAAATACTGATATAGTTGTCCACTGATTTTAATTTAGCAGATTGAATTGGATGATAAGAGTAGATATGTATTTGAAAAAGAGATGGATGATAATGTGATGATGGTGATTATGGTTATTATGATGCTGCTGCTGCTACTGGTAAAAGATGATGATGGAAGCGATGGTGGTGATGATGGTGATAATGATTATGCTGCTGTTGATGCATTTCGTTTGGGATGATGGTAGTGGTGGTGTTGGCTGTAGTTGATGGTGATGATGCTACTACTGATGAGGAGGAGGAAGGCAATGATGGTGATGATGATGATGGTGCCTGGGTTTAGATGATGGTTGTGATGGTGTTGGCTGTAGTTGATGGTGATGATGATGGTGCTGCTACTGATGAGGAGGAGGAAGGCAATGATGATGATGGTGATATGATAGTGATGCTTGGCTTAGATGATGGTAGTGATGGTGTTGCATGTAGCTGATGGTGATGGTGATGCTACTACTAATGATGAGGAAGGCAATGATAATGATGATGGTAATGATGATAGTGACTGGTTTTAGATGATGGAAGTGATGGTGTTGCATGTAGTTGATGGTGATGGTGATGCTACTTCTAATGAGGAGGAGGAAGGCAATGATGATGATGATGGTAATGATAGTGCCTGGTTTTAGATGATGGTAGTGATGGTGTTGCATGGTGATGGTGATATTACTTCTAATGATGATGAGGAGGAAGGCAATGATGATGATGGCGATGATATGATAGTGATGCTTGGTTTTACATGATAGTGCTGATGGTGTCGAGGAGGAAAGAACGACAATGGTGTAAAAAATGAAGGTGGTGATGATTTTGATAGCATTATTGTTGATTTCTTGTCACTTATTGACATTCCCAAAAAGATGTTAATATTGACAAGTTCTATGAAATAATATCACATAAAAAGAAGCATGATGATGATGATGATGACGATGTTGAAGGTCAGAGTGATGTACGTTTCAAGAAGGGCTGTGCTCTCTCTCCCCCTCCCCCCTTTTTTTTTTCTTCATATTTTCTCTCCCTAGCTCTCCAACACTCGGTCTTAAAACATGAGCTATTGTTCTCCATGTTATTTACCCCCCCCCCCCCCCTTTTTCTCATTTTATTCATTCTCTTTACTTCCCCAAATAATATCTTTCTTTTATATAACTCATTCCTCTTTCATGTTCTCTTAGCCTCATCCTTGTCTGATTCTGTAATCTCTTTCTCACTAGATAAGCTTCTTTTATGAGTCTCAAACTATAAAGGTCCTACTACTTTAACCCATTCGTGACAGAGGTCCACATTTTGTGGTTAGGCCTAATATCTTTTGATGCAAAGCCCTAAAAATCATACCAAATACATGAGCAGAAAGAGCAAAAAATTCTACACAAACTGTGCCCATTTTGGTTGCATCAATATTTGTTGTTTGATGCTGAAAATTTTTAAAAGGAAAATAAGCATTAAAATCCTTAAATTGGCAATGTGATAGAAGGTTTAAAATCACCGTTTTCCCATGCAAATTGGCAACTTTTTGACTTCTCATCATAATTTCTGTCAATTTATATTCATTTCAGATACATGACGTTTTATAAGAAAAATGTAGCAATAAAATAAAAATGTTGGTGTTGCCAATTTGAAGAATAAAAGCTGATCAAATTAGGCTTTAAATAATTCCTGTCACGAATGGGTTAAGTATTATCTTCATCTTGCTCTATCATACCCCCTCCCCCCCCCCCCCCCAATCACTCCCTTTCTCTCTCTGTTCATCTGTGTTTCTTCCTCTCTTATTCTTTTTTCATCACATCAACTACGACTTTCCCATGACTCTTTTACTTGGAATAAAGTTAAAATGCACAAATTACAACACCACTACAATTTTCATATATTTTATATATCATTTATTTCTTTGATCATTTTCCCACTGTCTCATCTTTCATCTATCTTTCTATTTCCCCATAACCAAAACAAACAAATACTCAACAAACAAGAAAACAAAAACAAAGAGATCACCTTGAAATACCTCTGAGTGCAAATTTGACTGATTAACAGAAAAAAAGCCAACAGAATTTGTAAAAACAACCAAAAAAAAAATAAAAATTGAATGTTGGTGCTCCTTTGAGAACTGCTAAAAACAATCATTTTCACATGTAACTCCTTGTAATTTTTCAGTATTTTCGTCTCTAGTAAACTTATTTACAACACAAATATACATACAAGTGCATTTCTATGACAAATATGGAACCATAAGGATTACTCTTCTACGTTATACTCTCTGATATTGCAAATATAATCTTTGTTATATATCTTTACATATATACTAATGAAGCAAGCATATAATATACAAAAATAACACTCAATTACATCCAATCCAAAATAAAACTGATTTCAATTACACATGTACAATTCTATCATCAAGTGAAGTATAATTACAACCGTAAACAAACTTCACCATTACATATACATGTCAACAATACAAGTATCACAATAAAACAAAAATCATTTCTTAACATGTACCTTCACTAATCCTAACTTCATAGAATGAGCCTTCATGCATTTACTGCATTTATTCAAAACCTGGTACGTATCAATTCACATTGCATTACACAACTAAAACAAACACCAATCCCTACATAAAAATTGTTTTACATGTACAAAAACATGGCTACATTCATATCAGTTTACAGGTATGACATCAAACAAAAACATATTCCACTTATACATGAACAAAGAGCTCTTACAATGAAACATGTTTCACAGCTCTATATATCTCGTAGATTGCATTCATATAATTATGAATGAAACAAACATCTCTGGACATTTATACTACTAAGCTATAAAGGATTGCAAATATTGATTGCTACACAAATCTTGACTTAAAAAAGACAAAGTGACACAAAATTGTGACTTATTTCTTTCATCTGTGTGTAGACTTAAGTACAGTGTAAGCAAAGGATATGGGGGGGGGGGGGGAATGGGCGAGGGGTTTAAGCAAAGAGCCTATGTTTTCTTCACCTTATGAGAAATACAGAATTGTAATCACAATAAACCCATTACACTGTCATTTGGTCCACTATAATTTACAAAATCTGAAATCATTTTCAGTTCTTTTATTCGTATATTTTGATTTCAGTATAGAAATCATTTTCAGTTCTTTTATTCGTATATTATGATTTCAGTATAGAAATAAGTATATGTGTCCTGTTAGCGACATGTATCTTTTAAGAGGGCGTATCATAAATATGTACCAAGAATCATTTTGGTCATGATAATTACAAAGTTTTCTTGCAACAATTAATTAATTGCTTTGTAAAAGATACTACACTCGGTGTAAGCTAGTTCCTGAAAATTGGAATGGAAGTGTTTTTTTTATATGTTCAATGAGGGAGAGAAATACTGTACATGTACAAAGTCATGTAGTACACAACATGTATATATCAGAAGATGATAATTCCAACTCGTTCATTACATACATGTAGATATACTTCTTCATCTACAAATAAAACATGAAATACATATAATACATGTATGTGAATAAGGCAGATATTCTTGCAAAATACATAAATTTGTGTTCTGTAAAGCTTCAATTTTCATAGAGTAGAAAATAAAATGTAACAATTGGTGGAAAAAGAATATCAAAATTCACACTGAATGGATGGATGGATGGATGAATGAAAAGTAAGAGTTGCTCAGAAGAAAGATAGAGAGCAAGGAAATGCATGATGGAAAAAGAAAAGAAAAAAAAAACTATATGTATTGAGAATGCTCCTGCTAATACCCTTCTGCTGGGCATACAATAAAAAGAAACAAAATGCTACAGATAAGATTACCAGTAATACTGTGCAGTGTCTGACATGTAATATTTGACTGTAATACACCATTAGGTTGATAGATTAGACAATAACAGATACAATGAAGGGGAATCTCTGAAACTGAATCATAACTCACAATATTTGTGCTATGAACAATGTGTGCTAGCAATTTTCACAATAATTTTCAGCTAAGTAGTTTTGTGCATTCAAGTACACTACTGATACAGATTACATGATCATTTACAAACACCAGCTTGATCCATGAAATAGACATCACATACACTGTATGGCCCCAATGAGGAAGCATCACATAGTTTGTGTACCTCTATGACTCATTCCTGTTATGACAGAAAACACAATTATCCGAAAACAGTTGTTTCTAAACAGAAAAAAAAAGCAGGTGTCCAATTATGATTTTATATTATACATGCATGCATGTAAAATGTAAATTATCTGAACATTTCATGTCCAGTTCTTGTTAACCCATTCATGACAGAGGGTCCACATTTTGTGGTTTGGTTTAATAACTTTTGATGCAAAGCCCTAAAAAATCATTCCAATCATTCCAAATACACGAGCAGAAAGAGCAAAAAATTCTACACTTACTGTGCCCATTTTTGTTGCATCAATATTTGTTGTTTGATGCTGAAATCTTTTAAAAGGAAAATAAGCATTAAATTCCTTAAATTGGCAATGAAATGAAAATGTTAAAACTACTGTTTTTCCCTGCAAATTGGCAACTTTATGACTTCTCATCATAATTTCTGTCAATTTATATTCATTTCAGATACATGACATTTTATAAGTAAAATGTAGCAATAAAATAAAAATGTTGGTGTTGCCAATTTGAAGGAAAAAAGCTGATCAAATTAGGCTTTAAATAATTCCTGTCATGAATGGGTTAACAATTTCTTTCAAATATCAAACTGTGAAGGAACATTAGAGAGAAACTGCCCAGAATTTACAGAAAGTAACTCTACTCCATAATCCTATCATGTACAAAACAACAGAGGGCAGCAGACATAATTTTCTGGCAGAGGATATCTCAATAATATTCTAGGTCATGTCAATGCATGGAGGATTGTGGTTCACATGTGCACATGGACACAGACCATATATCAAGAGGTAACATAATGATTATGATGATTGTGATTACAATGCTCTAACATATCAAGGAACAGAAGTAATATCAACCATAAGTACAAGTTTATTTTTAATATACACATGTAGAGTCACAGAATCAGACTGAATTCTGTATTTGGAAAAAGATAACCACCATAAAATTCATTTGCTCTTGAATCTAACCAAATGTTTGCATTTTTTGGACACTTCATTATTTTCTTTTCTCTTTCAATAGATAATTCTCCTTCAAAATTATTATAGCAACAATATGCACATTACATGTATACATTAAAAGTACATAAAGCCCACAAAGGATGTACATGAAACTTCTTACTCGAAGTTGAACAAAAGCTCTACACTACACTGTTCAGATGTACACACATAATTTTATGATGTGAATCCTGTGCATTGCAGAGTGCTAAATCCAAAATCAATCTGTAAATTTACACACAACTGATAAAATAAATTCATAATAAAACTGCAGTCATTGCAAAGTGAAAATTATGTTCACATAGTCCATACCTGCCAACCCTGCGAGTCACAAAATAGGGACAAATAATTTGTTTATATGTCAAAAACAAGGACATTTCTGAATTTCCTATATTACCATTTGCTTTTTTTTCCCCAAAAAAAATAGGGATACTGGATCATCAGAGGTGAAAATTGCTCTTTCTTTTTCCCCCCAAATAGGGACTGTTCCTGATAAATAGGGACAGTTGACAGGTATGATAATCAATATTTATAAACATGTTTGTGGTGCTGTGTGTACTCCAAGCAAAAATTAATCCAGAACTGTACATTGTGTATAACTTTTGCATGTGTGCAAAAGGGGCTATGCACCACAGCACTTGTCATAATTTGTCACTAATGATCCATCATCAACATTTCTCGTACGTTATAATGTTGATAAGGCAGAGAGAACACACTAATACTTAGCATATGAAACCAACTGATAAAATATAAGTAAAACTTTAATGCACATGTATGTAGTTGCTGATATATTGTAAGAAAAGATGTAGGTTTTTTTTTTGTTAGTTTAAAGCCAGAATGCCATTAACACTCTGTGTATATGAGTTAATGCCCTTCTAGCTCTGAGCTAAGAAAGCATCCTTCCTGCTACATGATATGTATGTGCAATTCAAAATGGGTTGCTGAGAGCCAGAAGGGCATATTCTCTGAAGCAAAATAGATCAATGCCTTCTGGCTCTAAGATGGGGGTCATATACATGTACATGTACATATAGTGCAAAGGCCTTCACCACATATACGGAGTAAAGAAATTATTTTGAATACGTACATGTACTGTAATCTTTTTAAAAGACTTTTAATGCAAATAGATGCTTTAACAAATGTCTTTGAATTTTAATATGGGGTTACTGCTTGCATCTGCTCTTTTATCATTAAGAGTAGAAAATCCATGGAATGATTAATATTGATCAATTCATATGAATTAATCAAAAGTCTCAGGGTTTTTTTCAGGAATTCCTTCTGAGATCAATGATTACTTTCAAATATCCAATTACCACAGCAAATAATTACCAATGTAACTCATATGAGCTTACAATATTCACATTTTCTAAGTAACAAACTTTATGTTCAAAAGAGTTTTAAAAATCTAGCTGATAACTGAGTTTTTGCAATTTCCTCTCATAAAATGCAGGGCTTTTTTTCAAGGGTTGTTAGCTAAATAGCTTAGTAATAGTACATGAATTGCAAAGACTAACTTTGGCCCAAACTTTGCATAAAGCCTCTCTAAATGGGAGGAAACGAGCAAAGAGCAGGGATTGTGTTAGCCTGCCGAGCATATCCCATATTAGGCAAGGTTTACTTCGGGGTCATTTCCTGATTTCTTATGCCACGAGGAGAGAGAGAGAGAGAGAGAGAGAGAGAGAGAGAGAGAGAGAGAGAGAGAGAGGCAGAGGAAGAGAGAGAGAGAGAAAAGGGCAATTGAATATATATGATCAATCTATTAGAACCCAGGGAGACCCAGTTAAAAACCCATGCACAATTTCGAAAAAACCCAAAAGCAGTGTTAGAGTTTTTATTTCTCTTGATTAAATGTTCAAGTAAAAATTACATCTTTTAAGCAGCATGCAAGGTCAATTTTGGGATCCATATTTTTCTCTAGAAAAGACTATACTAGTGAATATCCAAGATGAAGATGATTATGCTGTATTTCCTCAACAGTATTCCAATTACCCTTCATTACTACTCTAGGAGCTATGGTATATCTCTACTTTAATCAGGAATTAGATGGTTTCTATATCTGTCTTGTATTAGATATCACATTGATGGACATGTGCAGCATGACACATAGTTGAACTAATTATAGTCAGGCTTTGCTGGAAAATAGAAAAGAGAAAAACTCCAGGAAAATAACATACCGGGGTACCAGTTTCAAAGGAAAGGGCTGTATATGATAAACAATGAACTAGTAAAAAAAAAAGAACGAAGATACAAGAGTATCAAAAGAAATGACACTGATTTATTGATGTGAAAGAAAAAACAATATCGATGATCAGGAACAACTCCATAATACCCTACATCAAGGAGCTTCTCTAAATCTTCAGCAACAGATGTTTTTTGGTGTTTTTTTTTTCCTACAAGTTCAAAGACACACTACTTGCTTGCCTGGGAAGTCAAAAGATGTGACCTTTCCAAAGCAGTTTTTAATTCCGTAGCATGTAGTCACTTCAAGAGTCTTACAAATCAAATGTAAAGAGCCACAAGGGCCTAAGTGTATGTAAAGTCAAATGAGTTAATGCTGTTCTGGCTCTCTACAGACAAAATGCCAACTTGCAGTTGCCATACCAAGTGACTTCATGCCTTAACAAATTGCCTGTACAGGAATCTGGTGGTTCCTGTATTAAGGAGTTTGAAAGAATTCAGAAGTCAGCAGATTAAGTTTTAATAATATGCTCCAAAAAATAATTTCTCATAAATTCTCTTCATAGGAGACATCATCTCGAGTGCAAGAAGGGTGCTAGATCCTGTCTCCAATCATATGCCCTCCTGGCTCCGAGCAGAGGACTCTACAAGTGACTATACATGTATGTCACAGAGTTCAAAAATATCTACATATATTAAACATCAGTTACAAAGGAGTGTCAGAATATAGGTCATCATCCCCAATACCACACATTTAAGATCATACCTGACAAGGTGAATTCTTGAAATCATTAGTGCCCTTCACCTTGTGGTCGTCTACTGCCATGCCACAAAGGTATGGTCAAGTAATTAATCTAAGTATTCTGGTGTCCTGGTGGGTTACCTACCTATGTATAATAGTGATCTACTAGCTAAATGCAGTGTATGCAAATTTTTACCAATGAACACCTGCTAAAGTAATAACCCACGATTACTCCCACACATACAATGCATTTGCAGTCAAAGCCGACAGACAATTACAAATGCTACTGTATTACTGTTATGCTACTCACCTCTCACCATAGATAAAGAAAGAAAAAAACTCAAACTGAACCCATCTTTTATTCTTCAACCCCAACCCACATTCACCCACTCCATCCTATAAAAGCAAAACCAACACCTGCAAAAAATTGAATAGTTCGCAGGCAAAATACGCTTGTTAAAGCCTCACCACGAGATCAGAATAATCAAAGATGTAGACTACAACCATAAACCTTATGGTAATGTATTTGAAGCTGAAAATAAGGCTTGGCCTCACTCAAGACGCTATACAATTGCCTTAAGTGTTAAATTGGAGTATGGCATCCTGGTATCACAGCGTCCCAATCTGACAGCTGTGGACAAAGCCACTGATTTTAATATTGGATATTAATGGTACATGACTACATGTATATACACGTATAAATCTACTACATGTACAAAGTACATCCAGTCAAGGCGATATTAGTTTAGGCTCAACTCATGACTATCACAAGTGGTCAACCCGAGTCTGCCCTGCAGAGCAGCAACTGAACATGCCTCACCTTGCCAAGACACAAACTTCACCTACGCATCAACTCTGAGTCTGTCCTACAGACTAGCAAATGAATGCGCTTTTCCTTGCCAAGAGACAAACTTCACCTACGCATCTTTCATGAAGGTAGATCAAGGTATTAACACGGGTCTCAACAACCACAATGAGGTACACTGGATAAGGTATCCCTTGAAAGGGTCTCTCTCTACTCTCTCATGGGGTCAATGCCCTACAGGTCACTCACATTATGTTTTCATATTCTTGCCATCATGTATCACACTCACACTGCTTTTTGTTAAGGTTTTCTTTGAAGTCTGACCATAAACCACCTATAGCTAGCTTTAGGCATTCTGAATTTTGCATCATCAGAATGTGTCATCTGGACCAAGGGTAACTCTTTGTCTGGACTAGCAAAATACAGAATACTGTAAAAACTTGCCAAAAAGTAGGCCAAAAAGTCGTACATAAAAAGCACCAGAAACGCAAAAATATGAACAGTCTATAAAGATGCAATAGCTGCCAATCGGTCTGGATTTCTTCATAATTTACCCCTTCATCTATTCTACACGCATCTTCCATTACATACATTTGGCAGGTATAATACATGTACATCCCTATTCTTGAACATTCAGAATTAATTTGGGTGGATTCTGAGATATTGTGGTTACTTTGTAAGGGAAGAAATCAAATCTTATCCCTTTCATACATAATATAATACATGATGCTAACTACTTCCCTTATGATCTAAATGTACAATGATGACAAGGAACTTTGAAGCAAAAACATGTTGACGTAAAGACTGAGAGAGAAGGAAGAGCCAGGTAAAATTGTGGTTTGCTGGGTTTGTAAGATTACCTCAGGGAGAAAGAAACATCCCACCTGTAATCTTTTTATGACTTCTTATCACGTTTACCTCCATTGTGCTGACGCAATCCTGTTTATTAATTTTTTACACACAGGGCAGAAGCATATAGTTAGAGTAGGGTATGGGGTGCACTGTGTGATAATCCCCCCCCCCCCCCCATTAAAAATTTCTGACAGCAACATTTTTCTATCAGTTTCAGTCAGCAAAGGAAAATACTGATGATGTATTTTCCATCTATATTTGAAAATACCTCTTAAATCCTCTATGAAAATATGAGAATCAAAGGAACTTTTTTGCTTGTGAGAAGATTTTGAGAAAACCCCTCTCCCCATTCAACATTTCATCCCCAATACATGCACAAGGATGTTATTGAACATTTCACAGGCTTCTATGAAGCCAGGTGGATTAGGTGTCAAGAATTTGTGCACTATGACGTATGGTAAATACAGGATGCAACATATGGTTTATAATTACAATTTGAGGTCTCTATGGCTTGCAATTCTACTTATTGTTTTATTGTAATAAGATCCAATAGTAAGCTTGTGTGTGGTTCATACTATATAGTGTGTTCTCATGGCTAATATATGTAAATATTTCTTTTGAATGGTCAGTTTGTTTTTAAAAAATGTCACTTTTCAATACTACTACATCCCTATACCATTTTCTATTGGTGTATTAAAAATCTACTTCCATCAAAGTAAAAAAATAAAATATATATATAGGTATATGAAGGCATGATAGTCATAATGAAGGTCTACATGTAAATGTTTCATCTTTCATCATTCATCATTCAAGCTGGAGCATTAACTTTAACTCTTGAAACTCCAATATCATTTTACAGCCTTATCCCATCCATCATCCTCTGTTTATTTTGATCTATAATGTATTAAACCATTTGAAGTGTAACCCTTAATCTTCTATTAAAAGGCCCATCCTTCTGTTTCCCCATAATGTATGACAAAAAAAGAAAGCTACTGACACATAACCCACACCTGGGATAGCACATGAATCCCTGTAACAAACTAGGAAGATTGGATTACATAAAAAACAGGAAAATCAGAAAATCAGCATCAATTTTCACCTGCGATTCAGCCAATCAAATCAGGATACAAGCTCCGAGACTTAATCTATCACCATGGCAACCCCTACGCTCTTAACACGTCCTGTCGTAGCAGGTTTTAACGAACTTATGTCGCTCTGATCCGTGATTGCTTTGCTGATTTTAGTAGATGTAAGGAGGTGCATTGCCTTATATGGTATCATTAAGAGAGAGACGGGTTTCAAAAATGAATCCTAGTTTGTGGATTTGGAAAAAGTGATTAAATATCTGGGTTGATTCTGCGAAGATACTTGTATGATGAAAACTACATTAAGTTTATGTCACTCTCTTCCTCTCTATTTTCATCAACTATTTTGCACATCAAGAAAATGAGCAAATTGACTATGATTATCTACCAGATTTTATTTCTACAATATACCCAACATGCTGATGTAGGAAAATATTGATAGCAACTTAAAAGCTGAGTTTTTATTATTATATATGTCTACTGTATTAAGCTCTTTGGCTCACTTGCAGGAAGTAAACCTAAAAATATTCTCTAAATTTAATGAATTGTGCCTTGAAACAGGATTTGGTCACATGAATTATCAAGAAAACAATTGTAAATCAATTGATGTCCTCTTGAAGTATATGTTTCTGTTCTGTCCTCACTGCAAATGACAACAAGATTTATTCCAGGCCCAAAAATGTGCGTAATATTCAGCAAGCCTCTATAAATGAAAACAAAACTTCTGGACTGAACTTCCGCCTGTAAGAGGAGCTGCCTTGACATAGACCCATGCATTATCTTGATTCCAGAAAGAGTAATCAGTCCTTAATATCTCATGATCACCACTGTCTGTGTATTTTGACACTTCTTATTATTCAAGACAGAATTTGGCAGGCTTTGTATGTTTGCTGATAGGGTATCTGCAATCTCTGTTTGAGAATTCAATTGAAAAACACAGTTTTTGCATCCATATCCATTATCTTGATAGCCATAGCAATAAAGAACCTGAAATATAGATGTTCAAACTATACACAGGGCTACAATGCCACACAGAGTTCCTTATCTACATTTTGTAAAACATAATGTACATGTACATGTAGCATTGTGCATACATGTAGATAGGACACAAACACATATTTCTATTAAAGCAGTCCAATATTTTTCTTGGGACACCCTGTGGCAATAACACATGATCCAAGATGAACCTGACAGCTAGCGTATTGTCTTTCAAATTGGATTAGGTCTGGTGTAAAATAAACCTCACCATAATATCTTACAACAATAATGTGGTGTACCAGGAATGGATTACTTTGACATGTTTACTGCTGAGTTTTTGAAAATAATGAGTGACACATTCTAAAAATGAACAGTGTTTTATCAAAACAAATCATCTTTGTTGACATTGGAGATCAATGTCCTTGCGACATACAGGAATCATGACAAGAGAAATGGATTAGAGATCTATGGATTCATCAGTGGGGATTTACATTTATCATATTTTTGTTTATTTCACTTCCTTTCAGTCTAAGTGGAAAGAGATCATCTATTTTAGTTACAATATTGAATCATTTCTATAACTAGACTAGATTTACATGTATTCTGAATAACAAAGGATTATAATTTTCAGTCACTGTGGTGAAAATTGACAATTACAGTGTACAGTCCATGACAGATTCATGTTCAATTCAAACAACTACATTATTGGTATGTACTTCTCTTTTACTTGGGGGAGAGATATAGTCAAGAATGTAACATGATATTTTTAAAATTCAGGGGAAAAAACACTTAAAAGACAACTTTGTCATACCATACGATAACTGAAAACAAGTAATTTTGTAGAAGCTGTTTAACTGAAAAAATGTATTCTTCAAGTGCCTGTACATTTACCATTACATAACAACAACCAAAAATATTCAAGATTACCCAGATCTATAGTGTGATTTGAGATGAAAATGTAGTGTTTGGTTTTCCAATATACTTCAGATTTCTTTCTCATTAACACAAGAAACATGCATGGAGTTCAATGTTTTTCACACCAATCTTTTGTTCACTCTCGTCCAAAGTTCAAGAACACCAAACAGACTGACATCAGCCTACGTGCAGGCGTGTGTGGCATATGGAAAGTTAACACATGTCTCAAACAGAGAATCCACACCTTGTTTCATAGAATTCCAATGACTGTATTTGCCTAGTGTTTTGAATCCTGTCTTCTTCCCACCAATGTCCTCCAGACAGAGGTAAATATTGGCAGATTATTGTCTCGCCAGTCAGAATATGAAATTAAAATCTTGAACTAAAACTCAGAAAAGTAAGAGAGATCAAGAGAGAGAGATCAGCACAGATTTTGAAGAAAGATCAACTATCAAGACTAGACATTGATTTCATCAAATATTAGCCAATTGTTGTCTAAATGCTTTGATTTTGAAATCAGCACCTCTCCCTCAAACTTACATGCAGTAAAGAGAGAGAGAGAGAGAGAGAGAGAGAGGAGTGTGTAAATTCAAATAAGGATGCTCTCGTGCAAAATACAAATACAAATACTGTTTGAGATGTGTTCGTTATCAATTTATGTGTGCTTAAATTCTTCAAAGAACAGGATATGCTGGTACTCTGATAAGTACACTAATAATAGTTCTAAGCATTACAAAAAGACTGAATAAAGAGGGATGCTATTAAAAGATTTTAATTTTGATTGAAATTAATTTCTCATTTATCTTCTCATTTATTATTTTTCTTCTACATAAAATGTACTTTACCCTCCTCTCATGCTCCTTTTCTTGTTTTCACTAGATTTCCTTATACTATTATAGCTAAAGCACTTAACCTGTTAACTACTGAATCTCAAATTCCCATAAACTTAATACAGGGCCCATACAGTTCCTGTAAGCAATATATTGATATGTGGAAGATACCCAAAACATGAAACATGGTGCTACACATGTATGCTTGCTTTAGTGCTTATGTGCTTATGTGCAAGTACCATCCATTCTATCTCTGAAAGCATTTGCACTTTTTTCCTGGCAAGACCATGATATAGCATTTGCAAACTTTATTCAAGGATGATAAATAATTGTGTAAGTTCATTTACATCAAGAGGATGTGTCAATCATGACAAATACAATGATGTGAATAATCCTTCCTTATTTCCTATTAAACAAGAAATAGATTTTGGTTAATTTCCATGGCAGGAACATCAAACACTGCATCATATATCGTGTGAAATAATTTTTATGTTCAAACACTTTCGTTTTGAAGTAATTACCATGCACTGATGCGTGCAGCATGGGTCATTATCTCACCTATATATAAAGCGTCAATGGCAATGTCATTAAAAGATTGCTACTGTTTATCCTCTAAAGCGGGATCATTTTATGACAGATGTTACGCCACTGATATATTTTAGTTGTTTTTCCTGATCAAATTATCCCTATAAGGCTGAGAGATGTACTTTTTTTAAACAAATGCTATTGTAGAGTGCAAAAATACGAGACCTACATGTACACGTATGCAAGTTAAAAGGGGAACTGATATTCTGCCATCTAAAAACAAAAGAAAACAATTCTGTAGAATGAGTTTCTTATTAAATGAAGAATATATGTCACTGTTTTATGAGGAAATGTATGGGGTTGCTTGCTGCTGATATGTCTGTATTTCAGAAATCAGGGCTCATGTGACCTACATTTTTCCATTATCATGTAGAGCTAACAAACATGTAGGGTTTATCCAAAAGAAAAAAAAAAAAAAAGAGTAAATTTTGAAGAAAAAAAATCACAGTTGTTTTCTTTTGTCTTGAACAGCATTCAATGATCAATGTTACGCTTATATTTGTTTGTAGCATGGAACAAGCTGAAAGAAAGGGGAAAGGGGAAAAATATATACATGTATAAAACCAAAGAAGATAACTCACATTGAATAATGAATCATTGGATCTGCAAACTGGTTTTGATGATTAAAATCAAACGGAGCGACTACATACTGAAATATATTAGCTAGTAAATCAACTTTTACTGGGAGTACATTCAAGAGGAAATACATGGAGTTACATGAAGATGAAGATGAGCTATATTCAGACTTGCAAGATAGTATACAAATCACACAAGCCTAGTAATTTAAACCTAGAGGTTGATAACATCATTCGCATCATCTCCTTTTGAAGAGATAGCTATCTTAAGCTCTAGATCATGAGGCACTATATCAAATGTGACAAGTGAGTCAATGGTCTGCAGAGATGACATTGATTAAAGCATGAATCCCTGGATGAAGTCAGAAACTTTATTCACTGACTGAAAACAGCAGTGTCAGAGTTATGAAGTATTCATTTAAGCAAGCGGTCAGGCATGGATTCATGCCTTTGAACTATGGGAAAATAGGAAGCTCCAAAACAGATCTGCAAAAAAAGGGGGTAAATAGACACAAATTGCTCTGTACAAATCTAAATCTTCTCTAGAATGTATTTCTTTTTCTTTTAAAAGAAGAAAAAAGAACCCCTGCTGATCAACAATTACAGATTTTGTATGCTGTTGTTGTTTTCTAACCTTTCTAGTTGTCAATTTAAGCTAAAATTAATGCAGGCCTATTAACATAGTTACATACCTTCGAATTAGAACAATTTTTACAGACTACTATTTTATATCTACTGCTGTGCCTATACATGTAGATGCAGAGGGCAGGCACTGCACTTCTCCATGTACATTCCCGACAACTTACAGAGAATATTCGCAACATGTACATTTCATTCGATTGCATTCCTTTCATGCCCTGGTAAAGTTATCACATGCTTTAAATTCCTCCCTCATACTGTTACCTACAATAACTCCATAAACCATGTTAAGATGCACTATATCTTAGGAGTATGAAGGAACTTAGCTCTCTACTGGCTATGGATTAAAACCCCAAGACTGTCACATAGTTTAGCTTGTATGGTATATACACTGTACATGTACCCAGAGTCGACAATGGCAGCCTAACACTTGTCCCATTAGTCGACTGAAGCTGTTAATGGGTTTAAGGAGTGTTGTGTTTTCTTAACATTAGAAAATAAATGTTTCTGGCAATTTCAAGGTTTTCTTTCTGTATAGGTTTTAACATTTAAATTGGCAAAAAACAACAACAAATAAAAATGTATGTGTGAGCATATGTCTGTTTTTCCAAAACAGAAAGTCATGTTCACAAATCATGATAAATTTATCAATAACTCTTATTCGAAAATGTACCTGAATATCGCTTTACAAAGCCAAATATCTTTCTATGAGTGAACATCTAAAATTTGCTCACTTTTCCCTTCTTTTATCAGAATTGCTCAAAACCCACATTTAATTGGAAAAATATCGCCCTTCCCTAATCTCTGAATATGAAGGCCTATATATAGTTTGGAGCTCCTGAATATTTCCTTAAGGCACCTCGATAGGAAATACAATTTTTTTCCACCATTTCAACTTCAGATTTTCTCTGATCAAACATGATAAATTTCTGCTCAAAAATCAAATTTACAGCTAGTTGGCTACATGGGTGTTCTGTAAATGAAAGTTTATGCTGTTTGTACACTCTACAAGTGCATTTTTTTAGTATGACAAAAGGAATGGAGCCATATGGAGCATGAATGGTTAAAACATGTCTGCCTATTTTCTATCAAAATCAACCTAGCATTATTTGCCCAGACTATAACCAACTCAACACATGGGCATGGATGAAAATCTGGTGGAGACAGGGGGACACCTCCCCCCCCCCCCCCTCAAGTAAAATTAAGGGTGGGGGATACAATGGGGTACATGTATGTCTCCCCCCCCCCCAAAAAAAAAAAAAAAAAAAAAAAAATTAAGCTGATTACCTCTTCTTTTTTTTTCTTTTCTTTTTTTTTGCTTGTCAGCAAATTAATGTATGCCTCTCCCCCCCCCCCCATTTTATGTCCCCCAAAGATATTTTTTAGAGTGTCCCCTCAAAAATCTAACAAAAGACTGACCCCCTGACTGAACAGTCTTTTCGAATTTTGACTTCATATTCTATGGCTTCCATTGGCCTCCAAAGTACACAATGTATCTAACCTTGCAACAATCAGACATACAAACCAAACTGTCTGTTCTTTGGCTGTGGTTTTTCCATCAAACTTGGCATGATTTTTGATGAGTATAATAGTAGTAGAGATGGAGGTCAGGGTTAGTAAAGCCATCACAGCTGCTTCTAGTCATGGCAATCAGGATGGGATAGAAATTCAATTCATATGCCTTGTTATATTAACATTCTAGATCATATGAATCTACAGGGTAAATTATCCAGGGAGAGGATTTGGCTCAAACCTTTGCTGTAACTGCTGAAGGCCAATGTGATGTTTATGATGTTGGTGATTGTGAAGATTGATTATGATGCTGATGATGGTGATAATCATAATGATGATGATGATGATGATGATGTTGATGATGATGATGATGATAATGATTATGAATATCATGACAATGATTATGATGATGACTGTGGTGTGAAGATGATGATAGTCACTCATATGGTGATGATGATGACAGACTCATACGTGTATATCCATAGCCCTCCCGTAAGAATGATATTACATTTATGATCTACGGTAATCTGTACTCATGTTGTAGGGGAGTTGAACTGAAAAATTAAACAAGCAAACAAGCAATCAAAATTTTGCTCAAATAAAAAAAAAAATTCAACAAGACAATCAGAGATTCCTGCAACAGGGTTGAAAACCCTTGGATGATCCATGAGAACTGAAGTCTACCATACATTGTCTGTTAGGTGGTCATCAACATTTTACCACTTGGCAATGTCTCTGCAATATATCCATACTAAAATTGAGTAAACATTAAATAGACAGAGAAATCCATCATGAAAAGGATTGGAGAATCAATTAGCCAAGTGACAAGGCAAACTATTATGAAAAATAATAAAATTTTTGCTTCAACAAACCATAAGGTAAAATCCTCAATTCTGACTTAAATTCAGAGAAAAATGTCAAAAAGTACCTTGGCTTGGTATCATCAGGGGTATCATTACTACTGGCTTATTTATCAAACATTTCATGTCCTTGTATATCTGCCAATCAGTTTCTACTTGCCAAAGCTAAAATGGAAATGATTTGCTATGTAAACACATTGAAAACGTAAGTTTGTGGACAAACAAATGGCTGCTTTTACATTATCTGAATAGAGAAAGAAGTACATGTAATATTAAATCACCAAAAACTTGGCTTCTACTGAAAATTCAGGGACCTGATTTGAATGAAGAGGTTTGGTTGTCATGACATTTCTGCAAAGGCTGTTTGAATCCAAGATGAAAAAGATTGTAGAGTCCTGTTGAGGCCTCCTCCCGTTCTCATATCAGATTACTCAATGCCATAGCCTTGGCTAAATATAAATTCTTGCCCAATATTTAATTCTTTTTTCAATCATTTATCTTTTATTTTTTATGTTTTTTTAGTTTCTAAACAAGTTTCATTAAGAATTTTTGGCAGATTTCTCAATAATTGTGTAGCTCTAGAATTCTTTTGGACATGGGTATGTTTTTAACAAATCAGACAGAGTTTTGTGAACCTTGCTTGTTGCTAAGGAACAAATCAACTAAAAACCAAACCAAACCAAACCAAAAAATATGCTGCCTACTTATACAAGTATCTTTCTCTCTAAAGTTAAGTGTAAAATGCAGAGAAACAAATATTCTTGAAAATGAAGCAGACATCTATTGTTAATATTTGATTTATGTAAGCTACATGTATACAATGTTTTCCATGTAAGCAAATGACCAGACATTTTTGTTAGGAAGGCATTTTCTGGCATTGTCTCTCTTGACCCAGGTGTGGCAAAACACATCCCTGGGCCCTATTAAAAAAAACTTTTTATAGTAACAACTGCCTAATCTCTATGACAAATTTGCACTCAGACAATCAGATGCAGGGATTTCAGTAGCTTATCACAGTTATTACAACTTGTTAATGATAACAAGTTTTATGAAATGAGGTCTGTATGAAATACAACTGGAAATTTCTCTGTGGCTTCCGATACTGCCAGAGCTAGAGCCAAAGTACTTGAAATAAATGGACAATGTTTGTTATGCCATGTGCCCTTTTCAAAAATATTATCAGTGACTTACTCTATTTTTGTTTTACATAATATAATCATGCAGACAGTTAGAAACAAAAACCTCCCAGGCATGGGTTAAAATGATCAATGCACTGAAGGCCATGTCTGAACAGTAGGTAGAAATCTTCCCATGATTTCTACATGCATGTACATGTATTAGTCAGGGTTCCGTGATAAAAGGAAGTGGGCTTACAAAGGGTCTAACTTACATGTAAATACAGAATATATAGGAGGGGAAGTGTTCAGGATTGAAAATATACAGCAAAAGTTAGCCAAAATGAGAAGGAAAATTCCCAAACCATTTCCCTAAAAATTTGTATTCTAGCAATTTATCAAAAATCATAAAAAACAAACCAACACAAAATCCACGAAAATTTTCACCAAATATCAGGAAGAATAAAATTAATAATTCCTACCTCCTCACTTTCGAAGAATCATGTAATTATCAAGTAGTTGGGGATGACACGATACATACATTTCCCAAACATGTACATGTACATGCAAATCCATGCATGTGAGTTTTCTTCTTCTCTAAGTTAATGAGATGACCACTAATTCAGAATGAGTCTACACAGTTGTAAAAATGCAGTATCATTCTGATAACCCAAGATAACAGTGTACCTCTACGATCATGACAAAAATATGCGATCCCTCTTAGTAAACAACCATAATTCTTTAGCAATATAGATGTACCTTAATCTGAGGGAAGCAAATGCTTAATCTGATTTAATTCTATTCCTGCAATGGGCAAGAATACTATTATTACAGCCAGGAACAAAGCTAGGAATAAAGCCAAGGACTTTGAGGGCGTTCATGACATGACAAGGGTTAATTTTATGTAAAGAAATTATGGGTCAATGTCAAATATGGCTAGCATAAATAATGCTGACCCATGCACAGCCGTCAACAGGATTGTAAAATTTTTATCCGTAAATAGTTCCACTAAAACAAATTTTGCAAAGCTTACTTGAGTCTTTGGAGAGTATCCACTACAGCATTTCTCTGTTTCACATTATATTAAACACTGTAATAATTTACAAAGAAATTTGAATTTAAAAAAAAGCATCCGATTTGTTCTTAACCCATTAAATATATTAAGCCGCATAAGCCCAAGATAACTCAAGCTAAATATACATGTAGGGTCCATGGAAATTGCATTTTGTACTGAAATCAATCATACCCAACAGGTTTAATGGGAAAGGATTTAACTGTTGAACACTGAGCCTGAAATAACTCGGGATAGGGTCTATGGAAATTGCGTGATATACATGTCCTGAATTCAAATCATACCTAACAGATTAAATATTCTCTGTGTAACAAGAATGTATTGGTTCGGAGATCAAATGCAAAGATTCTACTTACGTGCAGGTATTTATGATTACTGTATAAATATCTTCACTTTGTTTTTTGTTATACTTTTTTTATCTTATCAGTTGGTTACATTGATGCAAGCAGTTTTAGGAGTATAAATTGTATCAGCATGTCACCACACAAGCAGCATTAGATGCTGCACCTTATTATGTAAACATAAAACTATTCTTCAACAAACTCTCACAAATTACATTGTATAGTACAATCCAAGTACCGGTACATGTACTGTACACTTTACATTGACAACATGAAGGATTTCTGGGCTGGTACATGTACATGTAATCCTGCGAGGTTTAACAAACAATCGCAATCACAAATACATGTATACATTGACAAATATGAGTTGATATATGAAGGCAATGTGGCAATCAAGAATGGACTTGTTTAGTGTAAATGACATGAAATTTAAAGTTAAAAAAAAAAAAAAAAGACTGACACAACATAGAGAAAGACCATTATATGGACAAAGAGGGCAGTATAAAATGTGCTTTAAATGTGGAAAAGACAGAGAAATTGATAATAATTGAAGGATACTAGCTTCTCAAAGAATTACTCTGCATTTTCAATAAAACATGAGATATATATTTGTATCATGGCAAAGTAAACTTTCCATGGTTTTCCTGAGAATAAGCAGTTTCAAGGCCTTGAAGTGGCCTGGAAGTATGTGAGAATTACGTAAGTAGATATTACTATCTGTTGAGAGCCATGAGGGCATTACCTCAATGATAATGTGTAATGAAGCAATGCCCTCCTGGCTTGTAGCAGACAAAAAGAAATATAATACCTAGAGACGGTACCTTGATATATCCATGATGTAACTTCAGACATCCTTGTGAGGACAAAGATGCCACATGTTGCAACTCCACTGTCTAGGGATGCTCCTCTTCATCACTTTAGATGTTGTCCAGTTGTTGTCATGGAGACCTTCATGGCATCCAGGAGCATCCTTGTTGGTGTTGAGGCAGCATGTCCAGTGGTGTCGTCCAGTCCCAGTGCCGTAGTAGTACTTGGGATGCCAGTAGCAAAGCGAGACATCGCCCCGTCTGTCCCTGACCTTACCACACTGCATGCAGGGGTCATTACGGTACGACTCTAGCTCTACCCACTTGGAGTCGATCCCTATAATGTTGTACCTCTTGATAAGCCATGCAAAGTTCTTGCAGGTGCACTTGAGCTGGGCAAGATCACGTGTGCCTAGTTCCCTGAAAATCTTGAGGACAATCTCCACTGGCAAAGTAGCAAATCGGTCTTCCTGGTTGTAGGATAAGTCCTCTGACTCACTGTCTGAATCTTCAAAGTCGCTTTCGTTCAGCTCACTAAGAATGAGAGGGCTCTGGCAAATGAGATATTTGAGCATGCCAACCTTGCGGGGGTTCATTATTCTCTGGTGTCTACGTTCTGCAGTTCGCTCCTTCTCAGACTTCTTGCAAACTTTTGTCTTTACAATCATATCATCTTTCTTAACAAATTTATCATCCTTTGTTTTGTCTAGGTTACCCTGTTTCAATTTAAGATCTACCTCTTCAAGAGGCTCTGACACATCTAAATGTTCTACTTTCAATCTCAGGTTGGCTCCTAACTGAAAGATCTGCTCTGTGGCTTCATCTTGGCATGACTTAGTATCGGGCAAGGGAAAGCACTGTTCAGATGTTGACTGAGAGTCCTTGCTTTCAATAACAATGACAGATGAAACAAATGAGGATTCCTTAGCCTCTAGAGATGATGGGTGGCATTCTCTTTGAACAGTTCTGTCTTCAGAGTGGTTTGTGCTGATTCTTTCTCCTACCTCTGGCAAAGACGGGTGAAGTTCATTGCAAACCATCTGGTCCTTTTTCACAATTGCACATGCACCAAGCAAAGAGTCATCCTCAACCTGTGAAGTGGATTCAGAACATGAACTTCTCTGTGTCGTTTCAAGCAGTGAGGAGTTTGTCATTCGGGAGTTGTTGGTATCCTCCAATGGAATATTGCATTCACCCTTTGTGGATGAAAGGGAAGGAGTGGAGGCAAGTGAAAGAGAGTCCTCCTTGTCACAATTCTTTGTTTTGGCTCCTGTCATGCTATCTTCTGACTCAGTTTTGCCCTCTATTTTGACACTGTGAGTGGCACTAAGTCTTGATTCACAAACTGACCCACCCTTTCTTATTCCCCTATCCTGACAGGACAATGATTTGCCACTGTGAACAGATATTGCCATGCAGTCATCCAATTTGTGATCGTCTTTTAATCTTTCATTAAGCTCACTGCGAGCTAAATCCGAGCTCTGGTCTAAGTCCTTTACTTTACTGTTGCTTCCAGAGTATTCTGGTGCTGATGCAATGAAACAACTGGACAGTTCCTTCTTCCTGGGATCATCTGGCAGATCAATATGGCAGGCCCCAGACACTCTAGTCTCAGTTTCATTGTGGGATATTGTCACACTGTCCAGGAGAGCAGTGCGGTCACACTCATCACTAATATGAGGCTTTCTGACAATGTGTTCTACATCACTTGCACGTGCTTCAGACTCTAGAAGGGTTTCACTGTCCGGTTTTCTCCCATGCCAAGAATTCACACATTTGTTAAGGTTTCTGATGGCACAGGGGTGGATTCAGATTTGCTTTTAATTTTTCTCCTTGAGCTAACACAAAGTCCTGTGATTCTATTGACATTTTTGCCATCTTTATTCTGATCTTTCTCGGAAGATCCTTCAACATGAACTGGTTGGTTGTTCAATCTTTTTGTAACTGAAACAGAACTGGAACGATGATCAATAGATTCCTTAAGACAAGATTCTTTGGGTTTTGATCCTTCCAAGTCTTTGGCTTTCTTCCCTTTTTCACATCCAGTAAATAACAGCCATGCCTTTGATACATAGCTTGTTTGGTCCAAGTGACTCCCATCTTCTGCAGAATTACTCTCCTTTGAAGCAGAGGCAACTGACAATGCATTCCTTTCAAGGCACTTTTTATCTGTTGACCGTTGATCCTTCTCAGGTTTGGCTCTGGAACCACACTTGACTCTCCCATCTGGTTTTCCTTTGTGAGTAGGATCCACAGATATCTTTGGCTTAACAGAGACTGGAGGACTTCTTTTGGTGTTTGCCTCATTGAGCCTGTTGGCAGCTCTTGTATTTTGGACAATCACACTTTGAGCTCTAGGACGTGGCAGTGTTGGCGGTGGTGCAGCCTTGGGACGCCTCACCCTGATATCCCCATGGGCACTTCCTCGTCTCCTTGAATTGATGATGGCATCTCCTCTAGCTGATCTGCAGAACTCCTCATGCATGCTGAGCAGCACGGCAAACCTAGATCTTGGGCATCCCTTCTGCAGGACAACCCTACACAACTCCTGGTCACCCAGACTCTCACACCAGCAGTTTCCCTCAGCAGCCTGCCCACAAATACATATGGGCAATTGGTGGGAATGATCAGCATTATCAGAGGTGTGAGGAAAGCCTGTCTGTACAGCCCTGCTGTACATCTCTGGCTTAGAAGACGATCCTGCACTGGCCATTCTGTTTCCTCCTGATCGGCACTGGTGTCCTGAAGTCGATGGCTGTTGACCTCCTTCTGGAAACACCACTAACGTCATCTTGTCTTTCTGGTCTCTCCTTTTTCAGGCACCTAGGCTAGAATGGCATCCTTGGTACCCCACTTCTCACTTCTGTTTGCAGCAGGCATCTACCATCAACTTTGCAATCTGCAAGAGACAGAACAAAGAAGAAAAAAATGTATGAATAATGGGTCTGCTGGAATTGTCTTGAAATGATGAATATCAGCAAACTCTCAGACAGCCTATCACTAGGAGAATATATTGAGCATAAGAGGTTATGCTTATCCAAGCCTAGCTATATGGGAAATGATCAAGCACATGGAGTTTCCTGCACGAAGACACAAGGTCACGTGTTAAACCTTTGTCACCAGAAAGGATTGAGGGAACATGCAAATGATAAGAAAATGACGATGATGTACCCAAAATATATTCTGAACTTAAATCGGCATCTATTTACGGCCGAGTTAGCTAAAACATGGGGGAACACTCAAATAAGGCACATCCTGTGCTGGGGTAGTCTGAAGAAATCAGCAAGTCCAGTAATGATTCGAAGTCAGGGAAGAAGTGGGAGGGGGAGAAGTAGATATATGTAGTGTGTTCACAGTCACAGAGTTAACCTTGGAATATGGATTATCAATGAAAGTATTGATACCAACTACTCAAAGCAAGAGACTGTTGTGATATAAGACTGTAACATATTGTTGAGAACAGATTTTTATCTCATTTTTTCTGTGGCAAGAGAGTGTAAAATGGACAACAAGACAGATTCATCAAGGCATGAAGTTTTCTTGAGGCAACAATAAAAATGCACTCTCTAAGGGTGTGTTCCAGCCCTCTTCTTAAGCGTGCCTACCCTTCCTGAGCTAGACGAGTGCTTGAATGCTCCAGAAGCATACCGTACCATACCAGTCCAAAAGTGGACCACCTTTTGAGGTGTAGCAAAATTGTACCATACAGTACCCTATCGCGACAGACAAGTGCTCAAGCACAAACTGGTACACGAGTGTTCCGTACCGAAGTAAAACAGCAGAACATGCAATGCGTTGAGTACAGTAGAGAATATTAAAGCCACAAGTTACTTGACACTGTTGCTATACAACGTGTGACCCATCCAAGTCGAGTTCCAAAGTGTGCCCAAGGGTATGACAGAGGTACGCTTTCTCCACAGAGAGCCTCAACACTTCCAGAGGATACCAGTCTGACGTGGTACGGGTATGGTTCGGTTCACTCCTGGCGCTTAAACGCACCAAAAGACAGGTGGGCTACATGCACATACAAGTATACAAAGTAAAGCGGTGGTAACCACACCAGACCTGCATAATTATGATACGTCACAAGAGTTTGTGTTACGATTAACCCATGAACACAAAATTCCAAGATAACTTGGCCTAGGGTCAAAGGATAATACTGATATCAAATCGTGCTCAATGGGTTAAGAGATCTATGCACTTCAACACACACCTACTCTTGATGTCATAATACAGTTTCATGCTTTCATATAACACAACATGTATGGAATAATGCCAATGGTAAACATTATAGTAAGTATCTACGATATATCATTGCCATCATTAATTCCACCACAGTTGATAAATATTCCTCCCATGCTGAAAATAATTAAAATCATAAGTAAACACAGCCCATCAGTGAACAAATCATGTACATGAGTGTGTACTAATACACTCCAGTGTCTACATGTAGCTCTAAAATATGTAGAAAGCATTCCTTCTAATCACCTGACCTATGAAGTCTTCAATTAACGACTAATTTCATAGCCATGTGACGCTATAAAATCTTATTCTAGAAAGGGAAACAGGGAGAGATATTGTGTGTCAGTGTGTGTAAGAGAGGGCAAGAAAAGGAAAGGATAGATAGGCGAGAAAAAAAGGAAAAGAGAAAAGGGAAGAGAAAAAGAGGGGATGGATGAAAGAAAGAAGAGAATAAGAAAACACAAAGGAAGGAGAGAGAGGAGGAAAGGAGAAAGGAGGAACAGACAGTAGAATAGGAAAAGGGAAAAAAATTAAAAAGTAGAGTTAAAATGCAATAGGAAAATGAAAAGAGAAGGAATTGAGAGAGGAGAAAAAAAATAGTGAGAGAAGAGTAAAGAAGAGAGGGGGGCAGGGAAAAAATTAATTTTTTTATTTCGGGGGCTCCATTTCGAGTTTTATACAATTTTTCGGGGGCTACTTTTTCAACTTTCGGGGGCTATTTTTCCCATTTCGGGGGCTACTATTTTCGGGGGCTAGTTTGAAGTTAAACATCACAGATTGGTTGATTTATCACAAGAACGAGCAAGTTTCATGTATATAATGACCTCTATCACCCTTTGGCCTTTGACCTTGAGTCCCCAAAATCTAATCAGATCATTGTCCTTCCCATATGCATTCATGAGCCAAGTTTGAAGTTGATCCGTCAAAAGGTTACTAAGTTATCGCAAGAACGAACCATTTCTATGTACAAAATGACCTTTATGACCTTTGACCTTTGACCTTGAGTTCCCCAAATTTATTCAGACATTTTCCCTCCCATACACATACATGATACAATTTTGAAGTTGATCTGTCAAATGGCTTTTGAGTTATTGCAACAATACATTTCTATCTACATGAATGACCTCTATGACCTTTGACCTTTGACCTTGAGACCCAAAAATTTGATCGACCATTATCCCTCCCATATGCATACATGAGCCAAGCTTGAAGTTGATCCATCATATGGTTACTGAGTTATTGCAAGAATTATCCATTTCTATGTACATGTAGGTGTGCTCATAAATATTCATATCTGGTGTGAATATTTATGACACCATCTACCTAGCTGATTGTGCAATCACTAACCAATAAAGATGTATATCATTTTTTATCTAAAGTTGTAACTATAGCACCACACGTATGTGGAGGTGCTTATAAATATTCACAATATCTGAAGGTGATAGAAATTCATATTTGAAGCTCATAAATATTCATATCTAACTTGAATATTCATGAGTGTCTCCCTACACGTGATTTGAAAATACTAACCATGAAAGATATATATTAAGTTTTGTATAAAGCTTGAGCACGCCCACTGAATAATTGAGCCACAAAAGCTTTCACCGAGAGCTTGGCTGTATTATTGCTCCCAAAGTTAATGCGACGGGCAGTCCTAATCGCATTGGCGGGAAAGATTCATGCAACTGATGGAAGAACGCATGATCAAGCGCATGTGCCATGTGCTTCATCAGGGCTTTCCAACAGTGCTGAAACTTTCCTGCAAAATGCGATTGGTTCAGGAACGGACTTGCTCATTCCCACCAATAACTTTCGGGGGCGATTTTCTAATTTTCCGTCGGCCCCCGAAATCATTTTTTCGGCCGATTTCGGGAGCTCTTTCAGGCGTTTCCGGGGCGAATTCGCCCGCCGCCCCCGTGTATTTTTTTCCCTGGAGGGGGGGGGGGTAAAATTTAACAGTTAAATATACACAGTAAAAATGCTGTTTAAAAGGTTGTTTAAAACTTATACAACCTGTTTAATATTTAGACAAATTGTTAACAGAATTGTAAACAACTGTTGCATTTTTAATCAGCATTTTCTCTGTGTATTAGTGTATCCAAATTTCTATTCAAAAACAGAAATCCTGTATGTTATGAGTAGGCCTACCATGTCACTTTACTGATAAGCTCCAAATATTTCTATTTTATTGTGAGTTCAAATACACATGTACTCAATGAACAGAAAAGCAACTAGTGAATCAACTAGTCGACTCACTAGTTGCTACACATAAGGGTAATTCCACGACATACAGGTATGGGATACAGAGCTCAAAATTTGAAGTCGCACTGTGCCCTGTTAATTCCAAATAAAAATCTGAAATTACTACAGGGTCTTCTTTTTGTTACAGATAAACATTTAAGATAAAAAAATGTGCAATTCGATCTTCTTAAGGAGAATAACATAAACAAACAAAAAATTGAACATATGGGACTATGGTCAGGGAAATATGCTTTAAATGCCTCTTTTTCTTGTATTTAATCATTTTTCTCAGATCTTTTTTCATTTAATTGATTTTAATGGATTACTTTAACAGATTTTGGGTAGTTAATGAGTGAAACACTAATGGAAATGTGCGAAACCTACAATGAATTCAAGTGTAATGTCAGTTACGTAATGTCAGTTACCAACATGTCTTCAGTAAATTTTTCATGGCACTAAAACAAATTATTAAAATTGCTCATTATTTTGCACATCTCTTCCCAGGAGCCTAGGTGTAATGTCAAATGAATTACATAATCCCTACAAGTCTGAGACATGAGATATATAAATTTGATTCTACACCATTATTTTCCATGTCCTTTTTGCATAACGTCAGTTATCGACACATTTTCGCTTGCTTTGTGATAAGAAATGCAAAAAAAAAAAAAAAAAAACTGTCCATGTGTTTCTTCCCTATTATGAACTTATTTATCTATAAAAATTAAAAGCCGAAGCAAGTGTCATTTACAAAACTACAATATAAACAATACCGCTAGTACTCTATTTTGGTAATGTCAGTTACTGTGGAATTGCCCATAACAATAAAATAAGATGTTTTGAACCGACATTCCATTCAGTGCATTGTGGTCTTATGTAATCTTTTATTTTCTTCAAACTTCTTAACTTTTTACCCCTAGAATACAATGGGTTTTTATTTTATTTTACTTATTTTCATTTTTTATTTTTATTCATTTTTTGGGGGGAGGGGGTGTATTACATATGTACTAGATGTACACCAGGGGAAAAAATACACGGAGGCTCGGGGCAAATTCGCCCCCGAAACGCCAAAAAGAGCCCTGGAAAACTAAAAAAGAGCCCCTGAAATTCTCACAGGGTCCAATATAAACTGTAATACAATGTAGAAAATTTGGGTGGGTGGGCTCAAAGAGTAGCCCTGGAAAAAAAAAAAAAAAATATTTTCCCTGCTGTACACAAATGATTTTTTTTGTTTTTGTGATTGGTACAATTCAAAGATAAACATGGGTACTGGTAATTAATACATTACCAAAGAAACTCCAAGCAACTGGAAAAAGTAGAGTATATATACATACAGAACAGGTGTCTAACATGAGATATTAGAATCATCAAGTTGATAATGTAATTCTGAAATGGAAAAGCCTCCATAAGCCTATGAAAAATCACAACAAAATTTAACCATCACTCATAAATATTTTTCAAATAAGATTTTTCTGAATAAGGGGTTCACCCATGTCTTCAACTGTCCATGTGCAGTTAAAACTATATATCTATCTAAAGACACACACACACACAATGATATTCAGAAATCCATACTTCAGCATAATTTATGCAAGCAATAAGCATGCTTTCATCACGCTTTGCATACATGTTTCATTTCTCAAAGATCATTTAAAGATAAACCTGAGATCTGGTCAGTCGATTGCAATGTAAAAAAGTAAAGTTCAGAATGGGTGAATGAGTTGTAAATAAAACTTCGTTTATACTATGAGGTTTTCAAATCATCACAGTAACATGAATTTCAAATCAATCCCGTTGAAAAGCACTTACACTGCACACAGAAATCAGTATACATGTATGGGACTACACACAAATGTTAAGGCCAAACATTCCAGCTATTTTTTTTTTTTTTTCATCTTTTGAATATAAGATTACAGCATATGAAGAGTAATCCTTTTCAGGGGATATTTCTACACACTGACATCTCTCTTCTCCTCCTACGAAAACTCCAGTTTCTACTTATAAAATTGTTGTTGATCAGTCATAACCTAGTGTTAATTGTCAAAATGGCATTCTATCTTACCAGAGAATCACAACGGATGACTGAATCCTATTGTCACAAACAATTAGAAAAGGAATAACATCCAGAATAAAAGTCAATTGATTCTCCAGAGAAATTCACATACAACAATCTCCACGCCACAGTAGCTAGAATAAATCAGTCCATGAACTTCAGTAGTTCGAAGCAACAGTGCATGGTATTTAAATCCAACGTATGGCGTGTCGTCTGGGAGGGATCCACATTTATACTATTGTACATGTATGTCACAACTGGTGAAGTTTCTGAAGCAGTGAAGGGATATTCAACGTGAGGGAAATCAATGTGCAGTCTAGCTGCGTTGCTGACTAACCATCGAGAGTGCGCAAGTTCCTCTTCGAACATCATAGCTTTACATGAGCTTCACGGAGCTTCAATCCTGTGCACGAATGACTAAGAGAGCTCTGTTTTTCAGCAAGGCCCTACATACGTGTACGCTGTCTATTACAAATTACCCTCCCATTCCAAGCATATGAATGCACCAAGAGAGATTAGTACACAAACGTTGCCTTGTGCTTGTACATACACACACCCACAGTGCTAATACATTCTTGCCTGTGCAAACATAGTACACATGTTGAACTTTAGGTGTAAGTTCAAGTTCATGGCATGTCTGTTTTCTGAACAAAATGCGCCCTTTTTCCATTCAAAATCAAACAATATCGCCATTTGAAACTCTTCTCGGGAAGGAAATAATGGAGTATCATAATGAAAACAAAACAAAACAAAAAAAGTATCTTTACTGATTTCAAATTTAACCCATTGAGCAATAAGCCTGAGATAGCTTGGGCTAGGGTCTATGGAAAAAGCATGCTATACTGACATCAAATAATGCTCAACGAGTTGAACTTAGAGATGTTGTAAGAAACTTGCAATCAATTGCAAATCCACCAAATCAGTCAAAAGTCTTGCGAATAATTGCAAATTTGCAATTGATTGCAACTAATACAATCAATCCTGTTGCAAGAAAAAGTTGCGCTTGTATCTAATATCACACCCAAGTCTTGCAATCAATAACAAATCAAGCGCAACATTACAATCAGTTTTGATTTCTGATTTGCAGTTGATCGCAACTCAGCTTTCTTGCAACACCCCCTTAGAGTGTTAAATGTCGTCTTTATACATAGCAGTCACAGTAAGTACATGTAAATACACAACACATACCAGATAAACAAAAAAATGAACACAGAATATCAAATAAGCAGGCTTCATTGTCATTAAAACTACAAAAGTTAGAAGATTAAATAACTGTATCAATTTCACCAAATCAATCAATCTGTCAAGTAAATTTCAGATTGCAACAGATGATTATCATATAGAAGTCTCTCATCCCACTGGATTCTCTCAATCCCATTGCCATGATACAGGGGCCACCTGTTCCCATAGACTATGGGTTAACACCAGACAATCAGTGTACAGGAATCTGATAAAACATTGTCAAATGGAAACAAAGACCTCATAAGCCAACAATTTGGGAAAGTGCTTAACCTACATGTACTGTCTATATTTATGCAAAAAGTTCTATATAAAGTCCAACAACTTTCTGCTCTTAAAAGTTGCATTCTAAAGATAAATTGGAGTTCTGGTCATGCAATTAATATACATTACAAAAGAACCTGTCAGGAAGTACATGTAATTTTAAATAACACATAATGGAGCTGAATTGCTGTAATTAGTACATGTATGTCAAATGTGAAGGCTTTTGAAAATTTGAAGCGCAATCCTTTCCTAGCGACATTTCTTCTTTTTCTTTCATTTAAAAATGAGACAGCTCACAAAGTATTTTTCTTCTTAAACAAGACCACATGTTTCTATAACCTTTTCTATTCCATTCTTTTTATTTCAAGTGTAGACTACATGTAAGTGTGCACATAGAGTTAGTGCATCAACTCCATATGAAGTACTAAATGAAAACTCTTCAAATTTGTGAAAGTGGGTGAATTATCTGGGGACATTCTAATAGCGGACAGGCCAGAAGACAGGCAATAACAGTCTAGTGAAGTAAACCCTCAGGAAAGTTGTCAGAGAGCCCACCAGACCAACATGCTGGTCTGATGCACACATGTATGACCAATCAACTGATGCTAGTCTTGTGGGCCGTTGGTCTAATGGGCTGTACCTACTATCATACCTCAGAAAAATATGTTTGTGAAATGTATTAAACAAGGTCTTTGTCTCTTTTAAATTTTTTCCGCTACATTCTGGAAAAAATTATATGACACAAAACTCTCTAGCAAGCACAATATGATCCTATTATCTGTTGAGGGCCAAAAAGGCATTGACTGATACATGGCTTTAGCAAATGACATCACAATTTAAAAACCCAAATTTCATCTGTCAATGTCCTAGACTGACCTAGAGTTAAAAAGACATGACAATGTTGACATGACATGCTATGAATTAAGGATAAAAACAACCACTTTACCAAGTAACTTGATTCAAGCTAGGATCCACAAGACCTACTTTCTTCTGAATGACCTGTACCATCTCATTTCCTTCCCTGTCATGTCTTGTCATGTTCAAACAACATTCATGTCACCTCAAGCCCTCAACATATCAAATAGTCAAAAGCTTAACAATCATACAATACCATCAACACAAAAGCTCCACCCTTTCCCGATAAAAACATGTCTAATCCCTGCTATTCTTGATTCTCACCAATAAACTTCCTAAAGTTCTAACTTTAACCATCTTTGTCCTCAATGATTCTTATCTTTCTGTGCATGTATCCTTTGGTTTGTTCAACCATGTTGAACCAACAAATACACATGTGATGGTGACACTCAAACCAGGATGTCTGTTCAAATACATTCACCTCACAATTTCTGGCTAAAAGCATTTCATTGCAATTTCATATCCTTTGGTATTCTAACATACGTGTATTTTTTCTCTCATTTTCCATATCTATTGATCTAATGACTGTTTCTTTTGTTGGAGGCATTGACACAGAAGATTTTTTTTTTTTGTTGTCATACTTAGATTATTCATGCCGATTTTCATTTCCAAGTTGATCTAACCTCGATAAATCTCATTTTCTGGTATGTGCAAGAAATGCATCAAACAAACAAAAAACCAAAAAAAAAACATGAACAAAATACATTGCAATCTCTCTTTATTATAATGCAAATTTTCAAAATGTTTTCTTTCTTTCTTCTTCTTCATTTTTGTTTGTTTGTTGTTGTTTTTTTGTTTTTTTTTGTTCAAGATGAATTTCTATATACAAATATGATCAATTAATTCCATTTTTCAAATTCTATCCTTCCATGTGAAAAGGTTGGAGTGCATACAATTTTCAAATTATCATAATAGTATCAATTAATCCTAGGCTTTAATGGTGAACAATCACAGTGAACAGAAATCTGTTTCATGAGAATCTACTGGTAACTGGCAGCTCAGTTCAGTAAATGCAATTTTTCATACTGTGTGTACATGTATGTCAACTTGTCTAATTACTAGTTGCTTATGTTTAATGAGAGTATATTTGAATTTGCAATATCTTTTTATAAAGTAATATTTGAAGTTCACATATTGAATATACATGTACATGTATTGAGGGGTATGGTGAGTTAGTGACAGGGAACCCTTCATACAAAGCAATAGGTCTTTCTTTTATTTGTATACTATAATATATGCCCACAGCAGTCCATTACAAACAAAATTGAAATGTGGTTTTAAAAAAAAAACTGCATAGGTATTAGGGTTCAATGCATATCTAAAATGAATCCATGAAAATAACAGATTAGCACTTAAGAAAATAATGCATAATAACTGTTTCTTTCTTTCTTTCACATTTGTAGCACATTCTCGAAAACATCAAATTCTAAAGCTGGAGCACAAAAGGTTTTTAGCAAGACCATTTATGGGGTTAAAGAAGGTGCAATGGGTTGTGATTAAAGTCAAACTGATTGCCATCTAGGGTCTAGCAAAAAATGATTTAGAGTTTATGGCCAGGAGGTTAAAAACAGGCAAACAGTGATGGTGATTAGACGGTACTCCAAAACAGAGATTTCAATCTGGGTCTTTCCTTGCCCGTGTGGTACTGACTGATCGGGTTTGGTTAGAGCACTTGTTAACCTGTGTATGTGTTGATCTTCCTGCCATTGTTTCATTAGTAACCATCATCATGACTCAGGGGGTGCATGGACATTTGACTACCTCCCCCCCCCCCCCCCCCCCCATAAATAAACAACAACAAAAAAGATTAAAGAGCAAGAGAGCAAGAGTGAGCAAGGCAGATCTTTATAAGATGTTGGTTTGTTAGATTGATCATTCAGGTCTAATTATATTCCTTGAAGTTTCGAAAAGAAAATTATAACAATACAGGCTACCCCCTATCCCTTCTCTGAACTTTCTGAAACAGATATCCTTCACAATCCTGTTCTGTCTATCAGAGGCTTCATGTTGACAAACCATACTTATCTCTAGCTCCGACTCTTAGCCAGAAAGTCTATGTTTATTGTCCGATAAACCCCTCTGAAATCATTCTGATCCGGCAGAAAATTGACCATGGAATAAATAAATATGAGGTCACTATTAAAAGCAGGAGGTTCTCACGAACATAATGGCAACTCATTTTATTAATGACACATGACATGAATCATCACAAACTCCACATAATAATGGGGAGTTTTCCAAGGCTCACTCCCAACATTTGGAAACGTCTGTTTTAATAGGCATGGTTTAGCGCCATTAAAGTGACGATTGCACAATCACTCAGCTCCATATTTGGATATGCATATTTTCACACCCACTTCTTTTGTAATCATCACTATCATTATGATCGCATGACAGCAATGCATTCTTTAATGCTCATAGTCAATGACTGAATAAAAACAAAAACACATTCTATTTGACCTTCTTTTGTTTGCACTTCAAGAGTCACTATTGCCATAACCTAATTATAAACCTTACAATCAAATCTAATTCAGTTTTCTTTGCATCTTTTTTTCTTATAGGAAAGCATGCTCAACTCTATGCTTTTTCTCAAAGTAAGGCAAAAAAAAAAAAAATTGTTGTATTGGCGTAACCCGCCCGACCCTAAAAATATCCCTGACCCTAGGTTTTTAAAATTTTATTTATTGCTATCGACATCGCATATGATCCTGCTGCCTTCGCGATCGAATTTGCTGTGTAGAAAACCCAGAAATGTTGCGGACAGAACAGCTATTTTCACGCCGTAAAATATGTGTTTCGAGCGGCTTCGGCGAGGGTAAACCTCTTTTTCTTCGTGAGCACGCCCAATGTTACAAAATTGTACAATATTCACCTTGAAATATTTTTCTAAACATAAAAAAGTGTACGTCACTATTTACTCGTGAAAATGTTGGTATTATTTGTGAAGAGCCCCTAAAAGTTGCATCTTGGTCTGTTGTGTAACCTGTTGGAGACGGTGCATGAGATATCTCAGGCTGGGGTCTATGGGAAACCAGTCAAAATAGCAAAATGAACCCGTCTTCAGTGGGTTGTATGTTTGTATGTATGCACGCACATGTATGGGTGTGCGTATTGGGTGTATGTGTGCATAAATAGTTGTATCATATATGCAGATTGGAAGGGGGAAAATAAAAAAATAAAACAAAATATAAAAAAAAAACCCGCCCTACCTCTATTTTTCAGTGACCCGTTACTCCAATACAACAATTTTTTTTTTTCTTTGCCTAATTGTATCACTAACATTCTGTTGGTTAATGAGGGCAAATGTTCATAAATTTTAAAACCTACTTTTACAGCAATTATAAAAAAAAATAATCTTCTGGATTTTCTAAGAACCCTATACATCTGCAATGTGTCTAAGCACTTTACGAAATATTATTACACTAGTCATCAGATTCGGGCTTGCCCAAACACAATGCAAGCAATTTCTCTACTTGCTGGGGAGTATTACAGCAAGTAGAGAAAGTGGGAGGGGGGGGGGCAATAATATCAAATTCCCCCCCCCCCCATGATATTGGGGTGGTCCACAAAAGAGGATTTTTTGGCTTGTCAGCTAATATTTTTTTTTTGGGGGGGGGGGGGGGGGTAAAAGGAGACACCAGTCAGAAAATTTTTAATGCGTCTCTCTCAACTTTCAAGCCCTGTAGATTTCCATCAATGACCCACTCCAAAAGTTATTACTGATTCAATAACATAACAACTCCTGCTATAAAAAATTCATTATTTTAAAAAAAGAATATTCACTTCCAATTAATCTCAAACCATATTCCCTCACTATAATATCAAAGAAAATAACTTTGTTTTTCATGGTGGCTCTCTTTTGTAGACAAATCACCCTAACTTAGTAGGCGATTCTCAATATATTATTGTATGTTGTAAGCACATTTGTCTTCTTTGTGCATGTACATGTGTAGTGTACTACTACCGGTACTCATCATAAACAAAGAATCTGGAGCTTCAGGTTACATAACATGATGATCTTATTCTTCCAAAATCATCTTAAACAAAAGACATCCTCCTAAGTTGAAGAGAGTGCCAATTACAGGGAACCATAGAACCTCAGAAATAACAAATATTTCCTGCTTCTGTGGTTCCTCCAAAGATTTTGACCCTTTCTTTAAAGTTCCTGTCCAACAGTTTCACTGCATCTAGTTCCAGAGATGTGGTCAGACTGGTTCACAAGGATTCTTAAATTCTTTTTCAGAAGTGGATCATACAAATTAACACCCATTTTATTGCACCTAAATGGCTTTATTGTCTTATTTTCCAGGAAATGTTAGATGCCAAAATTTAGTTACTGTATCAAAGGTTATAAAGATTACATCATTTCAATGTGGGAAATTTTTTGCTATTTTGCATTGTCAATAAATTTTAAACAAACAAAATGCAAGGATTAAAAATAATTAATTGAAGCAATATTTGGATCACATGATTTGCCTCCACGGTCACTCATTTCAATTTGTAGTGGCTGATGGCTGCACAAATCCTACCTACACAGTGTACACACCTGACATGAACAATATGACTATTTTAGAATTTTGTAGACTAAAAATATGACAAAAGATCTTATCAATTAATTACTGTTTGTTCATCATTTAATTTCGATGCATTGTCACGGCTGATAATAAGAGACTAAGAGTACACATAAAAAAAGATAAAAAGTATCACCACAATCTAAGTATCTCCTCTTTCTTTTCATGTGTAATATGCTGAAAACAAGTACAGTCAACTCTGCATAAGTCAAAGTTGCATAAGTCGAATAATCGCCTAAGTCGAAGGTCTGTACTGGGTCCCATTCCTTTATTTTCTATTGTTTTTGACCCCTCATAAGTCAAATTTTCTCTAAGTCGAAGCATTTTCTTCAGTCCCAAGAAATTTGACTTAGGCAGAGTTTGACTGTCGAGGGTAAGGAAAAGGCATGGTGGAAGTCAGAAACACTGTTAACATGAAGTGCAGCCTTGTGATAAAAGAATGCAAGTTTTTAAAGTGAAAGCTGTAGCTAATAGTCTTTCAATGCCAAAACTACTAAGTGCAACTGACTTTCCACATAGAATTTCAAGCAAGTGGCTTAAAAAGAGTTAATACCAAAGACATTGGATTACAAGACAAATTACTCTCGCCTACTTCCATAACTTTCCAAATAAATTCAAAGGCTCCCCATAAATTTCGGGTACTATGCATGCTTTTGACCCTCTAGCTGCCATAGCTTAATACACAAAAACAGGGAATTTGAAATTAAGTTAATTCCCCTAGGATTTATCTAAATATAGATGTATGGAAAAGGTGATTCACATAAAATTACAAACCGTGAAAATATATAATTGAACTTCGATGAGTCCAATAGACCCCCATAAATCCCCGGGAATATGCATGCTTTTGACCAATTTTTGTAATGTTTGTAATACTACACATGAAACCATTTGTTGTTATCGATGACGCGCGATACATGGGGCTGTACCACGTACCATGTACTACAATACGTACGCGTGCTTTATTTCGGTACTGAGGGTTCTTCGTAAATATATATTCTTTGGTCAATACCAAGGGTAAATTGATGACTGGGCATGGATGAATTGGAATCATAGCTGGCAAACTTTCTATGGGGTACAGACTGATGACACTCATCATCAAAGGGTCAGACACAAAATATTGGAACAATCAAATCCTCAAACAGACACAAGAAAACCACAGAATTAAAAAGAGAGTAACATAACAATAACCAGGTGTTAACATAGTCTTTGGCTAATAATACTTCACTATCCATAATTTTATTTTATAAAAATCTTATTGTGTGGTACACGTAACTTTACGACTATCTATTAATTGCAATCAGGCCTGAAAAGTGAAACACTTCCAGATGCTCTGGAAATTACCTAACATTTAGCATTGCCAATCATGTCATGACTATCTATTCGGTGCATGGTGCTTTTCCAAGAATAAATCCTACAGAGTAAGAACCCATGAACATTAAACCAGATACAATCCCATGAACATAAAACCAGATACAATCCCATGAACATTAAACCAGATACAATCCCATGAACATAAAACCAGATACAATCTGTTGATATCTAGGTACATGTATGGGTCACAAAAACCAAGCTACATGAGGGATTGAACCCACCACCTTCATAGTCCTTATCAGATGATACTAGACCACAACATCTCAGCATTTGAATAATCAGTGCTTTTGTTACACTATACTACACTATAAGACTAAGAAGACAATTGTAACACCCCACAAAAAAGTGAGTTAGCCTGGACCCTAGCCTAACTACCCAGACCCTGGAACTGGACCAAGGTAATTGCGTAGGACTGGTGTCCATAATGGAGACCTATTATGACAGATTTCCAGAATAAAAACAAACAGGACTATTTCAAACGGGTTCAGGACGAGGATAGACTTGATCTATGAGGGCGATAAGCACGCTGTCTTTGTAACGGGCAGCTTCCTGTTTTTGCATACTACTGTGCATTTCGGGATGAAATGGTTTTCTGCTACTATGCACTCTAGCTAGCTAGCAAAGATTTGAGGCTTTCAATCTTGTCGCAAATTTTCATAGCACCTACTTGTATTACAGCAAGCTCAATTAAGTTTCAAACATGCCAGCTTAACATTTCATACAGATTCTAAAATCTAGGAAAAGCCTATGATAAACAGCAAGCCTGTTCCTCTAATCATCCTCAGCCCCAGACATTTTGAAAAGTCATTGTTTGCAAAAGAGCACTGATACATCAACCTCAAATTTTCAAAATCAATTTTTATGACCCCCTTAAGGAAATGACAAGACAGAGTGACTATCATTTAGTTGGATATTTTGGTCCTATTTCCGGGCTTAGTAAAACCGAAAATGTAAACTGCTGGGAAAGTGTGTATGACCCATACCTATAAAAGTAATAAAAAAAAAGATAGGAATGACTAAAAAGAACATATCAAACTTAGAGTATATTTCTCCTTCAATAAATCACTGGGCCGGACCAGGTCCACACTAAGTTGCAAAATTTTGAATTAGTGAATGACACAGCCCTAAATAGTCCGCACTATTTCAGAGCTGCTTTGACGAGCACCAAGAGCAGACCGGGTGCGGACCAAATAATTACTGAAAGGAGCAGTTCCAAAGTCTGCCCTAAAATTCTTGCGGCCAATGGTAACATTTTTTCAGTGCCAGCCTTTGGGCATACATTGCACGAAAAATCGTAATCTCTGACAGGAAGATGATGTCCTGTATATGTGGGAGTGTTCAGTTACCATGACAGTTATTTCTTTTTGGACTGATTTATTGAAAGGGTCCTCCAAAAGATGTGCGGTCCACTGGGAATTACTGAAAGCAAAATTTTACTGCTCGGGGCAAGACTATTCTAGTGCGGACTAAAAGTGGGAGAATGATTGAAAACTGTATTAGTACACTAAATTACTTTCCAGTCCACAAATGCCTAACTGAAGGCTGTACCTGTGGAGGCCTACACACTGTAATTACCTCATCTACATTTAGCTTGGGGGTGCATTTAAATATAGGCACAAAAAATAGATTTCTATCGTGAAGACTACATGTGACTTAAAGCCAAATCAGACTTTGTTGCAATAAATAATTGTATATATTTTTGAAAAAACCTAATAGTATTTGCTGTCATAGTTGTCCTATGAAAAGAGAAAAGTTCCCCAATCCCCACCCTGTTTTCCAAATGTTTATCTCAACACTAAATGACTGATCTTTTTTTTTTTCTCCAAAGAACTTTATTGATTACATACCCTTTAAATGGAAATGTCACGCAAACCATTCCGATGCAACACATTTTTTCTATCCTTTGAATTCAAACATTTAATCCTGTGAACACTAAGCCCCGAGATAACTTGAGCTGGGGTCTATGGAAATTGTGTTATAATGAAATCAAATCATGCTCAAAGGGTTGAAAGAGCTTGTAGATGTGTCAAAAAACAGTGTGAGAAATCCACACACAAATTATTTTTATGATTGACACTTTTCTTGAATTAGAAATTAGTACATGCTGAATCAGAATATCCCAAGTCCAACAGGATGATAACTGAATTCTGAAAAATCCTTGAAATTTTCCTCAAAATTGCTTATTCATGGAGAATGCACCTGTCTATTTCACACGGTTGTGATTCAATAACGAGCAGCAAATACACGCTACAGTGTACATTTGTACATATTTACATCTGATCCCTAAAGGTCTTATCATTGAACACGGCAATAGCCTTAATGTGTCTTTTGTGTGCAATCATTCTTGCCGGTAAATTGTAACATGTGACCTCATTTGACCTTTGATCTACATACATGACATTTGACCCAAATAACATCTACCTTCAAAGTTAGATTACAAATGGGCTTATGGTGAAAGTTCCCTACCCCAGTAGAAACTTAAATTTTAACTTTTGACCTCATGTTGATCTTTGGCCTATACACATGACCTTTGACCCCCAATTAACATTGAGGTCCCTGAAAAGCCTCTACCAGTGAAGTTGGGGTACATGGAGGCAAATGGATGCAAAGTTTAATTTAATAAGCTTCATGGTCGGACAGGCGGACGGACAACAGACGGACGGATGCCGCTAAGGATCCCTTATAATCTCGCTCCACCTACAATGTAGTTGGCTCGACAATAAAATTGAAGAAAATTATAAGACAAGCCATTCTACTTGCCACTGGTCAGAAATACATCTAAACCATGAATGTAACACGGCTATACAACATTTAGCAAGCTCTGCATATTTAATCTGCCAACTTTCTATTTGTGGTTTCTGATAATGCGCTTGTCAATTGTTTCTCCGGCCCCCGGGTACCTGGGCACTACTGGGGACTTCGGCCCCTCTAAGCTGACAGACCCCCGCCGACTTCCCCTCCAACTTCCCCGCCGGGCAGGGCATCTTCGGCGGCAAATCACTGACTAAGTCCCGGCCCCCATACCACCGGAGAACTTTTCAATTGTGAACGAAGTCCCAGCCCCCATACCACGGAGGAATTTCTCAAATCGCACACGAAGTCAGGCCCCCATACTTCTAATGTCAGGAGAAAGTACCCTTAATAATTTGAAATATTTTGTGGTAATATGAAAAACAATAGAAGAAATGCACTGTAATATTTATCATCATTTCAATCACAAAGAATGAAAATCAAAATAATGAGAAACAAACAACAAACAAGCCAGGAAACGGAAAGGGTCCGGTACGATCGCTGCTGCTACGCTCGACACTCGACATCGGCGTGAGATGAAAAGAATGCTGGAATGAACTGAAGAATATTTGCTAGTAGTTCGCATGGTAAATCTCATCAATATTAATTGACTGATTGAAGGATTTTATTGAAAAAACATCCATTCTAGCAGTCCGAAGACTGAATTGCAATGGTTACATTAAAAAGTGATACAATACTCAATTTTGAACAGATAAAAGAATTTCAATGTAAAAATTGTAACGACAATGAAATAGCAAATAATATAAAAATCATTTTGAGATATGTAATGAAAAGCAATTTCACCAGTAGAGTTGTTAATATCGTTCAGTAATACACACATATTTCGAATCAGAGATTAATTTTTTTACCATTGACAGATAACTAAAACTTTAAAGGAAAAAAATATAAAGAGTAAAAGTTTAATTAATTATCAAAAACATAATTTCTTGTAAGTCGTATACCCGTTCGATATGATACAGGTACGGTAATAATAATTTAAGGCAAGTGTAGGCCTACCTGACAAATTCAAACCAGGAGGCAAGAAATTCCCGGCCCAAATGAACACCATCGAGCCACCGCCGCAACCCCGTACATGGTCCCCGCCAGGCCGGGACATATCGCTCGAGCCACCGCCGCAATGTCGTACATGGTCCCCGTCCGGCAGGGATGTCTGCACTTGAGCCACCGCCACAACCCTGTACATATTCCCCACCGGCAGGGACGTCTGCCTGCACAACCCCCGACAATACCCGGCGAGTACCCCGGTAGTGCCCAGGTACCCGGGGGCCGGAGAAACAATTGACAGGCGCATAATAGAACAAAAAAAAAATTAGTCTTTGTCATAATCAAATATTTGATGTAATGTAAGCATTTCATTATAACCTGAGCCACATTTAAGCAACCGACAATCAGACACGTTCACAAGATCATTTCCTATTATATGTAGGCCTGGATAGATTTTGAGCTCATTTGCTACATGTACATGTATGGTCATGCATACTGTATATAGTGTTGGTAAAGAATGAGTTGAATTATTTCAACATTTTTACCTTCATAATTCAAAATATAGACCTGTGCTGTGTCATGAATTTATTATCTTCAGGAAAGAAAAATCTTTGAAATGCAATAGGCCTTTTTTTGCAGGAACTACATGTAATTAAAGATACATGTATACCTTGAAAACCTACTGGCGTTAGACGAAACCCTCCTTAATAGGCTTGTCATATAAAACTTATTAATTTGTTAGTACTCACTCTGGCTAGATTACAAAATGAAATCACTGTTTCAAGTTAACCAAAAATCTAATTTTGCTTACAAGATTTGTTATAAACTATTATCTGGGCTGGATGACCACAAAATACCGATTACAAAGAGGTCAATTTAGTTTCAAAACAACAACAGTGCAGCTCAACAATGCACTTTTAATTCTCCATACATAAAGTTTACTTTTGTTTCAATGAGAATGTTTTAATTAAAAAGAACTGACAGTTTGTTTCACCCTGAAATGAACCAAACTTACAAGGATAAATCATTTCTGCAGAGGTAAAATCAAGTTTTATTGATTTTAGACTTGCCTCTTTGTAATGCAAGTTTGCTGCACTATTTTCAGTAGGTATATTACACAGCAAACCATTATCCTTACATCAAAATTTTAGCAAGGAGATATTTGCTGTCCATTGGAGCATGCACAGTCAAATGGAAAGTTTAACCCATTCGTGACAGGAATTATTTAAAGCCTAATTTGATCAGCTTTTATTCTTCAAATTGGCAACACCAACTTTTTTATTTTATTGCTACATTTTTCTTATAAAACGTCATGTATCTGAAATGAATATAAATTGACAGAAATTATGATTAGAAGTCAAAAAGTTGCCAATTTGCAGGGGAAAACGGTGATTTTAAACTTTCTATCACATTGCCAATTTAAGGATTTTAATGCTTATTTTCCTTTGAAAAGTTTTCAGCATAAAACAAAAAATATTGACTTAACCAAAATGGGCACAGTTTGTGGAGAATTTTTTGCTCTTTCTGCTCATGTATTTGGTATGATTTTTAGAGCTTTGCATCAAAAGATATTAGGCCAAACCACAAAATGTGGACCTCTGTCACGAATGGGTTAATAGCAAAATTAACTTTGCAGTAAATAAACAACTGCTCCCATATGTGAAAAAATACCAATAAAAGACAATCAGACCACATCTTGCCATAGAAGTTCCGAAATTTATGAACTATCGGAAATTGAGCCTGTAATCTTCGCATTCAAAACCCATAGGCAGTGCATTTTGTTACAAAGATGTTTTCATCGATAATGGGCTACATAAATTCTGTACATCAAGTTCTTCTACTTCTAGTTGAAGGTCTTGCATTCTTCTGACACAATGGGCAGAGTGACACTTTGGAAACATCGTCCTTAAAAAGGTTTCCAAGCATAACCTTATTTGGCATGGTATCAAGGTTAAAAATTGTAAGTTCATGATCAACGACATTACAACTCAACAACAAACAGTGGTGATAGAAGCATCTTTTCTTTTCCTGATAAATCTACCCTCTTCTCCCTTTCAGACTAGCGAAATTCATCAGTTATGGAATATACAAAAATATTGCAGACCTGTCATCCTGATAATCTCTCTTGAAAAAAACAAATACCATATCACAAAAGTATAAACAGAGAAGTAGTACATGTAGAAAAACCAACACCATAACACAAAAGTATAAAGAGAGAAAGTAGTAAATTATGAATTGCAAATGTATGAACTCCAGAGAATTGGGTCAGATCAAAGAAATGATGACACAAGCTGTCTCACGCTCATCAGAGTAAAACATTAGATAGTAAGAATGAATATGAATCAGAAAGCTACCTACAAAACAAAGTAAGCAATATGCTAGAACAAAAGAAACAAACCATATAAAGTTAAAGAACATGATTGGTTGCATCTAAAACAAGAAGAAAAACATGATTCTCTAACAACAGACTTAGATGTTTACAGGAAATGCCATGTAAATGTACTGCAAAGTCAAAATATTCCACTCTACTTTGGCAAAAGTAAGCAAGTGGCATATCAACCAAATACGAGTTATTGATATTTGCATACACTGTATTTACCTAGTGTGCTCTTCTTCTGGGCCAAATTTTATGCACGGACACTCATCCTGCTAAAGAGAGGCAAGACATCATGGTATTGCATTGACATCAGTGTAAATGACAGATACATTTTACTCTTTTACAGGAAATGCCACTTTTGTCACTTGCTTCCTTTTGACAAAGTAAAATAAAGTTAGATTCAAAGTTGAAGATTGTAGAAAATTTGGAGAAGAATAAAGGTGTTTTCAGATATGAGGCTACTTTGTGGCGCCACTTTGTATGCACACATTTTTTGTGTACAGGTCTATGGGGTATAGGGCGACAAAAATATATCGCTGAGGCAGGACACATTTTTGTTTGCTGCCTGGCTACAAAAAAATGTGCACCAATCAATTTCCTAAAAAGTTAGCGCAAAATTTGTTGCCATAAGATTGTTTGTGCAAGTTTTGACAAAATGCTCTCTTATTTGAGAGTTGACGCTTTTATGTGCGTTCATTAGCATAAGTGGCAACACAAAGTCGCCTCATATCTAAACACAAAAAATGTGCACACAAAGTGGAACCACAAAGTCGCCTCATAGGTGAAAGCGCCTTAATGGGACTTCTTTTGTGCAACGAGGATCATTGACAGGAAAATGCAATGCAACCCTTAAACGGCAATTCATTGACTCTTTATACATTGCAGTCCCATTACATTCCACAACATGACACCATTAGAGTCCAAATGGTGTCATGTCGGTTCCCCATACTGGGATTATGCTCTTATCCAGTATGTCAATGGACCTGAGACGGCACCTGTTCAGCATATCCTCCTGAATTCAGAGCTCGTTTCCATCTTTGAATCGACTTATCTCAATGGCACCCAAACTTCTTGACACGTGATATTCCGGATGGAAACTAGGGAAATTGGTTCACACAAAGACTACAACAACTGTGCAGTGAAGACTGAAAAATATCTGAATTAATAGTAACACTAATGAAATTTCAACTTTCTAGAAGGTGCTAGGATCACTGCAGCCCATTCCACCACCACATACTTTTTGAAAAGTAATTATTCTGGTCACTAAAAGCTTGGTTCTAATGATTGTTTATGGGTAATGCTTATTTCATTTAGTACATGTACATGTATATCCCTCAGCTGCAAGAGCTTCTAAGAGCTAATTTACCAGAACATATACAAAATTTGAAACAAAATTAATCAAATGAACGGAACTAAGAATTTGCCATGATTCTTTTTGTACATTATGAGTGAGAAAAGAGTATGTATACAATGTACACTGATATATACCTTTCAAATTCCATGTATTGTTGCAAGATGGTATGCATATGATATAGTTGACACATTACAATACCTGTATATCTGCCAGTACTTATAGCACCATTTTAGTTGGGCAATGTAAGTCTGAGTCCAGTTGAATACATTCCTGTACTTTGACCCTGTTTTGTAATGTTTTTACTATGACTCCTTCAATCTTCTTGTGAACCGGGGGAGCTGACATGAACTTTATCACAAATGACTGATAACAAAACTTCCTGATGTTGTAAAATGGAAAGAGAGAGTGAAAAAGCAATTTAATTGCCTCAGTGACCATTCTTCTATCAAAATTTTCCATGAAAGCCTGACCTTTGTTCTGTGGTACAGGTTCAAGTGAGGATCATAGATGCCTTCTTCAAGAAAAGTTTGAGTTCTGGAAAATATATGAAAGATGTTGTGAGCTTCCTCATTACTTTTGAGTCACTGAAGAAAATACCATATTAATCCTCCCCCCCCCCCCGAAAGGATTGCTCTTCAAATGCCCCCATGTTCAAAATAAGACAAATAGCTGAAATGTTCAGACCGAACATTCACGTCAGATTTGTATATGAAACCATAATACTAATTTTTGTGGGCAGTGAAAATTCCTGTGGGAATTGGGGAAAGTGACTGAATTTCTCATGTTCGATAATCCCTAAATCTCACAATAGACACCTGTGCTCATGTATCACTAATTCTACCTTACCCAGTTGCTTTGAAAGTTTCTTTCACAGTGCAATAGCATGACCAGAACTCAAGTTATTCGACATAAATGTAAGGGGGTTAGGGGGGTTAATTTGAACTTTGAATACATAACATAATTTTGTGACTTGGGCCTCATGCATGTACAGGGGTGTGTATATAGTCTGAAAACAACAAAACATCCTTGACACATGAAGCTTGTTATGGAAGGGCTTACCGGTATTGCTGCCCATGATACAGGTGAGTCAACACAAGTTCAGTGCTTGATCTCAGCTAAGATGAATGCCACAAGAAAAACCTCACTTGGAAAATGTCTCCTTATTACAAAAGAGCTCTTCACTTACTATACTTCTTTTAATAATCGGTCTGCATATTTTCAGTACATCTGGTAATAAAGTAATAAAGGTAATAAAGTAAGGGTCTTTCATGTGCATAAGACCCTTGCTGAAATATCAAAATGTTGGGGTTCTAGGGACATACATGTAAAGTGAAACAGAAACAGACATTACACGTATGTCCATGTTATGTCAAGCCCTACATTTGTGTTTATAGTGTTACTGTTAGAGGTGATGTTGAGAAACATGGTCCCCCTTTTCCACCCAAAACATAAGTGATTTGAAATAGCTATTAAATAATTTTTTTTTAAACCTAATAAAAAAATAAGTAATCGTATTCCTTTGTTATGGGATGTGACATAAATGACCTTATAATGGTCGGCGTAACTGGTGCACATATACCATTATGACATCATAGTGGTAAACTTGCGCCAATTATGCTTGGAACTTAACGTTTGGTTGGCAATGCCGCACACAGCCCATTGGTCTAAATAGCAGTAAATATGCATTGGGGCGGCCTAAATTTAGGGTGCTCTTAGAGCATCCAAAATGTATGGGTCTAGCAGTTTCCATGGCTTTGTCCAAAATCTGTATCTCTCACTCATACAGTGCAGTCTCAGTCTGAACTTGCCACTGTCAGTCATGATTCATATTTGATTTTTTTTGCAACCATCATCATTTTCATAACATTCAATCAAAATTCAGACGTTTGATAAATTCCTTCCGCTTGCAAGCTGCTTCCCCATGGCTCTTCATCATTTGGGTCGGTCAATTTCAAAATGAAACATTAGCCTAGGTGTAGTAGCTTTAGGACCCCTTCATTTTGCCAGGGAAAAAATTAGAAACTCGCATAGATCTAGGCCTACATGTAGTCTTGAAAATATACGCTACCAACATTCGTCTGTTGTAATTTTCACAATTACAAATTAACTTCAGAATATGCAGAACCAAGATGTCAAAGAAATTCGGGCAATAGTACTGAAGAAGTACACACCCCCTCCAGAGTTCCATCAAATTAAGGTTAGGATTGGGATTATTAGGATTAATGGGCAAGACTTCCTTTTGCGACAGCCACCCAACTTGCGCAAGGTGTGCTTTATTCCGTTAGCATGTTTGGGTGGCTGTCACAAAAGGAAGTCTTTCAGATTAATGAATTATTAATACTACTAACTTAATAGTCGGTTAGGTTAGGGTTCAGTTGGGGGGGTGTGAGTTATTAGCCTACACTACAGAAATTCACACAAAGCAATGACTTATTAGCTGCTGAAAAAAAGTGCTTTAGGCTCCCCATCATAAATATAGGCATTTTTCCTTACCTCAGCCTTTGCTTTTAGTTTTAGTAGACTTACCACTACCACATTATTACTCACCAATGAAAACACAGTCAGAGGCTAGCTACGTGTTGCGGCAATACAAGTCGACGGCCTCCTCTAGCTAGCTCTCTAGCTAGCTCTCTCGCCTGTTGACGTGCAGTGTTTCAGACAGGAAAAGAGCTCTTTTCTGCGTGTGTCCTAAAGCCTCTTCTCACCTCAGTTTACACTAAAAAATGTTTTGCGATATCTAGAAATTCTTGCCTTTTTACTTGAAAGAATCTCAGATTATGCAACGATGAATTTTAGTTGTAAACACTGGATGAACAACAGGGTGTACACTCTCTATGAGCTGACTTCTCGCTCCCGACACGTATTGAACAAGTCTTTTTAACATCACATCACAACAACACGTAATTTTCGCATGCTATATCATGCATGGCTATAGCCAGGCTATATAGCGAGGCTAGCTGGCGCGATTCTAGGCTGGCTCTCGCTAGTTTTGTACGGCTAGCTACCCGCTACGGTACTTCCGGATTTATGATATAAACATTCCAATTTTTTTATTTTTGAAAGCAGAAACATTGAGAACGCAGATTTATTCATTGAATTTTGATTAATGTAAGGGGATTGATTATGCTCTGTATTTCTGTTTATAGATTTTGTAAAGGAATGAACATGCTGGGGGGGGGGGGGTGTTCTCCTTTTCCGTCAAATTTCCTTTCTTCCTTCTTTTTCACCTTTTCCTTTATTTCTTTCTTTTATCTATTGTCATCCAGTATTAACATTTGTTTATACTTCTATTCTTAGAATTTTGGAAGCACCATTTTATCTACAAACAAACAACAACAACATGAACACAGTATTCCCGTCTTGTCATCTACCACAAAATCAAAACTTCTCATCGACTTCCGTTCTGATTAACATGGGCATCAATCTTCGGATCAATCTCCCGCCGTTTTATGATGGGGGGGGGGGGGGGGGGTCACTGTCAAAAAGTGAAGAGCAAAAATCAGGCATCTCTATTTCTAAAATTTTTGGGAGGACATGGGAGACTAGGCGTCTTTCAAAGTGGTGGGCACCAGGGAAGGGGCAGTTTTGAAAAAAAAAATAGGGCACTTACAAAGGGCGAACAAACAAAAAAAGGGAAAATGGCATTTTTTAAGCAATGCAACACGTTGGTATACCCTACATTCTATTTAACACAGTTTTAAGAATTATTTTGATACATTTTCCCCCTAATATTTACGTAATAACTACTTTGCAGTTGCGAAGACTACTCAGGTAACTCATTGGCGAGCGAAATCCTAAGGTTTTTTTTTTGTTTGTTTTGTTTTATTTTCTTTGTTTGGTTTCTTTTTCTTTTTGAAGACCACAGTATTTGCATTCTTTATAGTGATTTGATGATTAAGATGTCGCAAAATTGTTTTGGGGCTCTTCCCTATCATCATTTTCATCCATTAAAAGAAACAAAGGGCACTTAATGAACTTTAAAAAGAGAGAAACATTATCAGAAAAAAAAAGGGCAATTATGGCATAACAGAAATGGGACACACAAAGGAAAAGGGGCATCAATCAGATGTAAATTGGTACATGTATCCGATTTTGAATGCGGCGCTTCCCCAAGTGGAAAAGGAGAAAGGCTTATCGGTGCCCGCCCCCCCCCCCCCACTCCCGGGTCATAGGGACCGCATGCATGCGTGTTCCCAAAATCTCCGGTAAGGGGTACTTTTCGGCCGACAAAGTCCTGCCCGAGAATTGTAAAAAAAAAAAGGGGGGGGGTGTATTTGACTTTTCACCCGGACATGCCGGAGATTTCCTTTAAAAAAGGTTTTTTTCAGCTTCGACCAAATGATAAATTCGGTCCTCGTCGTTAGGGTATGAAATGATTATAATTATCAATAAATTCGTATGTTTCTACGATGGTTATTCCTCATGTTATTACCGAACATTAATTTTGCAACGGCGCCAAGTTGTCTTAACCGGGGTCTTAACTTTCCTGAGATAGGGGGTTGAAATGAGAGCTCACCTGAGAGGGGATCAATAATATTGAGCAGTGTTCCGGATTTAGGGAGTCTCCATGCAAGGCAGGAAAAGCCCGCGAAAAAGCCCACGAAAAAGCCCGCGAAAGGGGGGTTTCAGAAATTTTGACTGTCCGGAGATAGCGGGGTGGGGGGGGGGGGGGGGACTTGCAATTGGGAACAAGCATTATACCCTAAATAACACTGAGTTGGGGGCCGGGTATCGGTGACAACCCACTTCACCGAAGGCACGCGAGACCGAGGACCCGCAAGACCGAAAATAGCAAATTGCAATCTATAATGTCACACCGCTCTGACCAATTCCAATTAAAGGGCAGCGGAAAGTTTGAAACGAGAATGCCAAAATGGGCCATCAAAAGGGGCACTTATCACATTTTGATGGGGACATTGAATTTCATTAGACAAGTTAGAAGTGAAAAAGGCGCATTTCTCAGAAAGGAAAAGAGCGCTATAAAAGGGGAAGGGATTCACTATGTTGGTAGAGGTAGAGGTGTTGTGGCCCAGTGCACGGATAAGTCTCCGGACTTTGAACCACAAGGTCCGGGGCTCGAATCCCTGCCGCAGCACAAGTGTCCTTTGGCAAGACATGAATCTACATTTGCCACGTCTTTCGGATGGTGACGTTAAAGGTCGGTCCCAGGCGTAAATAATCATATTTTTGATTGATACACGTCTGTAAAAAACCCAATTTAACAGCAACAACAACGTTATGCTGGTGTATTATTGAATGAGTGTTAATAAGAGGAATAAAACCGAGGCTGATCTTGATCTCCCCATTTTGGTCTGTAATACGCATTAACTGGTAGCACACAATCACTGGCATAACTTTCCACATAACAGTTATCAGTGGTATAATAAAGCCTTCAGTAGGCCTATACAGGCTTACCGTTTATCCTACCCTGAAACAACATTACCTCACCGAGATCCGCGCGAAAAATGATGATCTGCAATAATGCCACGGCTTTTGATGCTTTATTAGAAATTTGGCCCTACACTATACACAATACTTCCAAAATCGGGGGGGGGGGCATGCCCTATTGTGTCCCCCACCCTTATTCTTTTTGGGGGACGTGACCCCTGTCTCCCGCCCCCCCCCCCCCCCCCCTCCGGATTGATGCATGATGTGCAATGGTGTGAAATTAGGATTTTATCAAGAAAATTTGCTAAACATTACAGCTTGATTAAAGAAAAAATAGACAAATATGTGACATAGTGTAGTTCATCACAGTATGGAATTGACCTTCTGTGGTACCGGATTTTTTAAATTCATTTATTTATTTATTTATTCATTCATTCATTTATTTATTCATCTATTTATCTATTAATTAATTAATTAATTTTTAAAAAATGCGATAGTGATATAGTGTAGTTCATCACAGTATGGAACTGACCTTCTGTGGTACCGGATTTTTTTTATTCATTTATTTATTTATTTATTCATTTATTCATTCATTCATTCATTTATTTATTCATCTATTTATCTATTAATTCATTCATTCATTTGCTTGCTTGTTTGTTTGCTTACTTATTTTCCCAACTGTGAGAGAAAAGAGATCCTGGGGCGCGCGGCAAGCTGGCCATCCCCTAAATGCAATATTCTAACATCTTCTTAATTATAAAGTGGAGTATAGCGTGGATAAACCCGTTGTGTGAGCCACCGGCGTAAATCCACTTTGAGGAGTGGGGGGGGGGGGATGATTGACTTTTTTGCCGATTTTTTTTTTCTGTCGAACTCACACTTAAGTATAAACACACACCCTCATCCATCCGCACAGACCCCTTACACACGTTTTAATTTTCATTTTGCAAGCGAGCGAAGCGAGTGAGCCAAAAAATACCCACTTTTCTGGTTTTCAATTGCATTTTCAAATAGAAATTCTAAAATAAGATGGTTGTTCATGACAGATTATTAAAAGTTTTACTAACTGATTAATTCGAATATCATTTCTTCCCTAAAAAGTGTGTGTGGGGGGGGATATTTGTACACGCCATCCCTTCCTCTCGAAAAAGTGGGGGGGGGGGATATATCCCCCCCCCCCCATCCCCCCGGGATTTACGCCAATGGTGTGAGCACAATTTCATGGGGGCATCAGCTTTACTTAAAAATAAAAAAAAATCATGAACATTTCACTGTTAAGTGGAATGAGATATTGATACTTTATAGGGGTGCAATCTTATTTCAACCTCTTCTCCTCCCCCTCTCCTCTCCCCTCCCTCTCCCTCTCTCTCTCCCTCCTCTTTCATGCTCTCTCTCTCTCTCTCTCTCTCTCTCTCTCTCTCTCTCTCTCTCTCTCTCTCACAACACACACACACACACCCGCACACGCACACACACATACACTCATCCGCCCTTTTAGCCCTACACAAATGACAATCCCGGACTGCAGTGGTGTAATGAGCAAAAATTTTTAAGGGCAGAAAAAAAATGTAAGTTACCAAAAAGTCACTGGTATGGAATTAGAAATTTCATTTCATTTTATTTCATTTCATTTATTTTCATATTTCTCATTGACATTTGATTGACATAAAAATAAGGCAGCAACAATAATACATAACTATTAAATTATAAACAACTGAGAAGTATACAATAACAGAATATAAAGATACAATCAGTCGAGTTATGGTAAAAGCTTAATTTAAGTCAAAGAAATATGATGGGACCTACATAAAAGCAAGCTTGTAAAACTGCAGGCCCCGGTAAAAAAAAGTTGTGAGTAATTAATTGTGGAAGACGGATAAATTCAAGACCTTAAATATACAGATTTGAATTTTCATTTAAATACAGTACAAAAAAAAAAAAAAAAAAAAAACGAAATAGAAAAAAAATTCGAAAATAGAAAATTTAAGGGGTCAAGGCAATACAAATTGCTAACATGTGTTAAAAAGATAATATGCATCCTTAAAAATATTAGAAATGCATCCTTAAAAAATCCTTAGAAATAAACCTCGTCTGAATTTTACGGGGAAGCAACTGCCCCAAGCGATCCGCCCCCCCCCCATCTGTACGCCAGTGCTGCAAGATATATTTAGCAATGGATAACTATATTACGCTGACTACACCCCACAAAACTTTACAGCAGCAAGGAAAATGAGTCGTGAAAAGAAGAGTGTCGTCGGAGAAGAAGAACGAAGATGAAGAAGAAGAAGAAGGAGAAGAGGAGGAGACGAAGAGGAGGAGGAGGAGGAGGAGCTAGGAGGGGGATGATTATGGAGAAGCCCTGAATATCCTTAGAATTATTGAATGGAAAACGAACCACAGCCTACTCTGTGTAATCCACAATTCGATGACATATCGCCCAGATCACATGCATCCATATTCTCAGAACTGTCAAGTTGAAAAGATAATGTTGGTATGAACATACCAACAAATTATGTTTAATAGAAAAAAATTATTAGGCTCATATTTCAACCAAATCAATGACTTTTAACCAACTGTTCTGCATGGCCGTGTGCAGCAGTTGCCCCTCCCCCTCGAGAGGTTTTCACCCCCATTTTAATTTGTTTTTAAATTTTCCAAAATTCCATCCAAGCAAAAAGTATTCACCAAACTGTTCAATTTCAATTCTAAAATGCAAAAGCTCCCTCGTGTGGTAGAGCGGTATCCCTCACTTCCTCCCACACCCTCTCTCAGTTTGCTTGCTTCGCTCTCTCGCTCGCGTTTTCCCTCGAATATTGGGGGGGGGGGTTCCTGTAATTTTAGTCTCTGACTCTCTGTACATAGTCTCTGATAGTAATTGTAGTCTCTTCTGAAAATAATCAGTTGCTTGGTGCCCAAATAAAATAGAGAAAAAAAGGTGGACTAAAGAGTACTTCAAATAATGGAAGAAAGATATTAGATCAATTAATCAATACGTATTATTTCCTAAATGCTCAACGTTCGGTAGTGGTATCGAGGGCTTTTCTTTCGCAACTCCCTTGCAAACATTTTACAAACTTATGCTACGGTATTTGCAGTGCTGTTTCGTGTGTGTGTACGTGTGCATAGCGCATGCATCCAGCTAGCTGTATAGCAATTGGCTGCAGTACACATACGTACGTACGCTACTCTTGTAATCATGGCGGCGACACGAAGGTTAGGGAAGGTAAGAGGTCAAGTTTCTCGTATTATCATTCCTTTTGATAGAAAATATATGAAAAGATGTTCAGTTTCATATTTTGAAATAATTAAGATGTATGTCCTTGCGTGTTTTATTGCAATCAGTAGAGAGAGAGTGTTTTAATCTGCTATTGTCCGGACTTCCCCTTTCGTTAATCATTTGTATGTAAAAAATAAGGCGTTGTTTTAAATAACGGTCCCATGCATAGCCTTTGGCGATGGCTCTTTTGTAAAGATTTTAAGTTTTGAGTATTAAACATGGGAATAGCCATTTGTATCGTTCTTTCATATTTTTTGTACCAAAATGCTAGTAAATTAATGTTATAAAGATTAATGTGTATTTTTATGGGAAAAAGTAGAACCTCTGTCCATCGTTCTCGCTGCGTGTCGGAAATCGATTCAATTCAATTCAATTCAATTCAATTTCATTTGAAATTTGGAAGCACAAAATTTATATGATGGGGGGGGGGGGCCTAAAGCTACGCACTTTGTTTTCAGCAGCTAAAAAGTCATAAAAATCATCAGTTTGTGCAAATTTCATCTCTGTATCTTGATTCTACATATTCAAAAGTTGATTTGTGGGGAAAATTACGATGGGTGAATGTCGGTATTCAGGGTGATACCAATGCCGGTGTCAAACTTCGTTCAGAAAAATGAAGGGGTCCTAAAGCTAAGCACATGTAATAAATGAATGCAAATCTTGATATTGAAATTGACTGTGTGTATCGGTGTGTATTTTACCCCGATTTGAACGCGTCGCATTGCGCGTTTATGTGATTTGTATGGTGCGTAGCTTTAGGACCCCCGACCATACGTATTGTTTTCATTTCTGTACGTGCTGTATCTGAATTCAGATACTCCCCTTTCCAACGAACAACGTAATGTACTGTACCTCTGCAGTGCTCCTGGTTGCACAAGCTGAGCCTGTTATTTTCCGAAAGCTAGCGTTGGTGTTAAAGGAGAATGCAACCCAGACATCAGTGTGCTTCCAGTGAATGAAGAAGAACAAAAAGAGCAAACAGTGAAAGTTTGAGGAAAATCGGATGATCTGTTCAAGAGTTAAAAATTTTGAAAGTTTCAGTAAATCCTTATTATGGAGATCATTGAATTGGCAACTTTGCCAGCATCTGTGATGACAACTCTCAATTCATTTTGTACACAGAATTTAATATTTTCTTTATTTTCAAGAAAAATGAAAATTCTTTGGATTTATTGTTAGAGTATGACATGGCTATATCAATTCTGCAAGCATTTTGGGAAGAATTATGTTGATTTCTTACTTGAAATTTCATATAAATCAATTTTTTTTGAAAAACTATGTACAAAATGAATTGAGGGTTGTCCACAATGACATCACAGATGCTGGCAAAGTTGCCAGCTCAAGGATCCCCATAATAGGGATTCACTGTAACTTTCAAAATTCATAACTCTTGAACAGATTGTCCGATTTTGCTCAAACTTTCACTGTTTACTCTTCTTGGTCACCTATATCCACTGAGAGCACACTGATGCCTGGGTTGCATTCTCCTTTAATGTTGTAATTTCGGGCAAAAATCAAATCGGCAATTTTGAGGATCATTTTTTTTTTTTTTGCTCTAAGCAAGATTTAATTTTCTTAAATTTGCTAGATTACCTGATTCTGGGAGTCTTCAACTCTTACTGTGCCACAAATGTTATATTTTGAAGAACATGTTGATATTACCAGATGGAGGTTAAATTTTGATTGATTGTTTGTGATTTAAATCCTGTTTCCCCCAATTTCCTTATAACATTCCAGAGTTAAAAAGAACGGAGCTGATAAAGATCATGGCTTTCTAATTGTTATATAAGGTCATAAGGGTGTCCGAGAGTGTCCGAATCAGTAAAAATAAATTTCATATCACCAAAATCGTCTGCTTTCCAACTTTGCTGCTCCCCATTGGTAATGTTTTTTTTTTTAAATTTATTTAAAACACACTCTTACAAAGCACACCATACAAACAAAACCCAAGAGAGGGAAACTGCTCCTTTGTCAATGACCAAAATGCTTATGCAGTAGCTATTGTTAAAACAGCTGAATGTTCTCATTAAGATGCACATAATCAGAAGGCAGTGGAAATCATGGGATCAAAGGAACAATCACATTGAATGACCATCTGTAATAGGTCCATGGTTTAAGCTTGAAAATGTGTCCAAAGATGTATAAGATTGTAAACAATCATGATTGTAATTGATCATAATTGTGTCTAATAATAGTAATTTTAAAAAAGATACACTTCCTTTTTTAGTTAATTTCTTTTCATATCTTCATTCCACTCTTCTATTTTGACTTTTTGATGTTTTTTCATTTTCTTTTACTATTCAGTAAAAGTATTAAACAAAGGTATTAAACAAATTTGATAACTGATCATACAAAATTTATTTAGAAAGTATAGTGACTAACATGCTAAAAGGTAATGATTTGGTTCTGGCGGTCGTCAAATGTCAATCAATCATTTTTTGGCCCCTCATTTTCTAGCCTTGCTAATGTTTTGCTGAACCCCTTAACCGAACCAAAGTTCGGGAAAAATATGCCGATCTTTGCCGAACCAAACCAATCCAAACACGGCACCTGACTTACAGCACTGGAATACTTGTAGTGATATATGTATAATTTTCTATTAAAGAAAAACTTATGATTGGCTAGTGATATGTAATCACAGTGTTGCCAAATTGTATGTATTTTTTTTTACTCTCAAAACTTAAAAATTTATCATAAATATAAATCACACATGTATAATTTGGAGTAGCACTATAAAAAAGTAAAGAAAGTAAGAAACCAGACAGAAAGGAAAGTAAAATGTAAGTATGAATAATTCATTTTATTATGTACATGTATTTCTCTTTATTTTCTTCTTCTTCTTCTTCTCTTTTCCTCCAATTTACCATACTCTTTTTTTTCTTTTTTAGGAACTGGACGACATCAAAAAGAACAAAACACCGGTAGTAAGGAATGTGAATGTAGACCCTTCAAATATTCTGAATTGGAATCTTCTTTTAGTACCCGTAAGTTATCACTTCACTTTTGAATATACTCCTACATGTATAGTAAGTTTCATTCAGGGTTCTCACTGTTTTGATGCTCAGAACCACGGAAGGGGCTTCAGAAGGAGAAAGGACAAAGATAATTTACAGACCATGATCTTTTCGACAAGCAGATGTTTCATCCTTCCAAAGCATTCCTTAAATGCTGTAAAGTTTGTTCATTCAGTTGGAACTGGACCTAAAAAAATAACAAATCCACACCTGAACTTTGCACAATTTTAATATTTTTATTGATATACTAGTAGTGAAATGGAAAATTTCATCAAGTTTTGTATGTATGTATAGGCTTCAGAAAGAGAAAGGACAGAAGATAATTTACAGACCGTCACCTTTTCAACAAGCAGAAGTTACATCCTTCCAAAGCATTCCGCATGATGCTGTAAGGCTTGTTCATTCAGTTGGAACTGGACCTTTAAAAAAATAACAAATCCACACCTGAACCTTGCATGATTTTAATATTTTTTATTGATATAGTGAAATGGAAAATTTCACCAAGTTTTGTATGCATGCATTTTGGATACGACCTCAAGGTTCATAGTAAAGTTTACAAAATGTCTGTTTTCGAATGCCGACCTTTGAGACATCTTATACCATGTGTGGATTTTGAGTGCAATTTTGGTTTGTGATAAAATATCTTGCAATACTTCCAGTTTGATTTATGATGAATATCTCAAATGTAAAATTGTTGAATAGCTGACAATTTGATAATGATATTTTATTCATGTTGATAATTGGTTGGTCTACCAAATTCTTTTCTCTTGATTTTGTTTCATCTTGTTTGGTCTTGTATTTCTCTTGTCATGTGGCAGAGCAATCCACCCTTCTGTAAAGCTGGATTCAAGATTCATATACAGTACCCTGCAGAGTATCCTTTCAAACCTCCCAAGATAACTTTCCAGACAAAAATCTACCACCCAAACATTGATGAGAAGGGTCAAGTATGTCTGCCCATCATCTCCCCAGAGTACTGGAAACCAGCCACTAAGACAGACCAAAGTAAGTCCTACCTCCACACTATCCTCAGCACTAACGTCCATAAATGTTACAATGACATTATTGCAAAGCTATTGAGAAATCAACCCAAGGGCAATATCAGTGCCTCATCACATATCCTGTAGAAATCATGTTCAGACTATGTTTAAAGGCTTGTTCACATGTGAAGCAAAAAACCTCTGTGCTGAACTCCCATATTTTTGTTTTCTTTTTGCGTCTGTGTAGAAATGAATGGGATACGAGTTGGCATAAAAAAAAAAAACAACAAACAAACAAACAAACGCTTTTCTGCCTCTTAGCCACAAAAAGGTGTGGACTAATCAAATTCTTATAAATTTAGAGCAAAATGGGACATCAAGAGTTTGTGCAACTTTTGACAAAAACCCTCCTTTATTTGGAGTGGACTTGTTAATGCATGTCTCATTGTCATAAGTGGCGCGATTTACTGCGTGATATGTGAACACCAACAATAACGCGGGGGTTTTCCGCTGGATATCAGAATGAGCCTGAATAAATAATGGATAATATGGAAAATATTTGACTCTTGATGCAACAGAGAAAATTGTTCATTCATTGATCTCATCTCGTCTTGATTTCGGCAATGCACTTTTATTTAATCTACCCCAGTTCCAAATTACTCGTTTGCAAAAACTACAGAATTCTGCTGCTCGTATAGTGACCCTTCGTAACAAATTTACCCATATCATGCCTGTTCTTAAATCTTTACATTGGTTGCCCATGAGTGAACGTGTCAAATTCAAAATCCTTTTACTGGTATATCACTCAGTTCATGGCTCTGCTCCACAGTACAACTCTGCTCTCATTCACACCTACACACCATCTAGGCTTCTACGCTCCAGTGACTCTGGTCTTCTTAGAGTTCCAAAATGTAAAACAAAGTGGGGGGAAAGGGCATTCATCTGTGCGGGGCCCTCACTATGGAATTCCCTCCCACGAGAGATCCGGGATAGCAACCGGGTGGAAACATTTAAGATTAAACTAAAAACGTACCTCTTTAACTTATTTTATCAATGATTTTCTGTTACTTGTAATTTTGTTTGCCCCCCCCCCCCCCCTTCACTTGTGCGCCTTGAGCATCTCTTACGAGATGGATATGGCGCCTAACAAATTGCATATATTATTATTATTATTAATTGTAACGTCTGCGTATTTTAATAGATGATGAGCAAGACTATTGAAACTGCTTTGAATTTGTTTTTTCATAATCTTTGCTGTTGTGTTAGCTTCAGGAAGAGATTTGTGAAGAAAGAATTTTTACAGTAACTCCTCTAGTAGCTATTCATCTATTTAGCTCAGCTACTTATGATCTACTGGCAGCAGAGTATATCTGTATAGTTGCAAGTACTATACTAGAATTCTTGATCAAGGCATTTAATCTTCATTGCTCCTCTGTGCCAAGTTGCTAAATGGGTACCTGGTTTAGAGGTCTTTGCAATGGGTAAGCATGTATGCACCCCTATAAAGACGATTAGCTTTTAGCTTGCATGTTCAGTATGGAGTGGAGAATATGTGCTGTAACATACGAAATAGTTACTTAAGTCAGTTACAGGTAAAGAATTTTGTTTTAAACACACACACAAGAACAATAGCCTGTGTTTTGATTATTGCATGTGGTAAGGAGACGGTGTAAGCATTTTAATTCTCTTTTACATTTGCTCTTCCTCCTTTCAGTCATCCAAGCCCTTGTGGCCCTAGTCCATGACCCCGAGCCAGAACACCCACTGAGGGCAGACCTTGCAGAGGAGTACACCAAGGATAGGAAGAAGTTTATGAAGAATGCAGAGGAATTCACTAGGAAATATGGCGAGCCATTACCCAAAGACTAATATCACCCCTCCCCGACCCCCTTCCCCTTCTCCTTTTCTCCTCTCCTCCCTCACAAACATATAGACTAAGACTATGTTCCAATTATCATGTGTATAAACAAAAATAGATAGTTGCCCTATATTTTATGCAATTTTTTGTCATGTGGATAAATGGCGAGGTAATCAAACATGGCAGCCATGATTTTCCAGATTATGTGGTATCTGACAAGTTTTTGAAAATAAACAAATGTGACCAATGCAAAGGGAGAGATGTATCGATGACCACTTTAACATTGCAGTTGCAATATGATCACAATTTAACAATAAATGATATGTATAAATCATTAAAAATCTTCTAACTACATGTATATCGCAGAAAAAATATCTTTTAGCAGTTCTCTTTATGCGTGAAGTTTCCAACTGAGCAAACTGCAGTATCAGTGCATGGTCTAAGTTTGTCTATCCTTTGAAGGAGCATGAGTGAGATATAGATTGGTTGTACATGTATAGGTAGTCCTGATGGCTTGGATTAGACATTGAATGGCTTTGTATTGCTGGTAAAAGACCCATCAAAATTTACTATCAAGTTTTACGTGTGTGCTTTCACATACGGAGGTCTGGGGCAATAATTATTCGGTTTCAGAGGTACATATAATGTACAGTCAAACCTGTCTAAGTGGCCATCTCTATGAAGATCACCTTTTTGTAGTGGCCACTTACAGTGTTTCTTTTGAAGAAGAATGATGTGTTGCAAAACTGGCCTTTAACAGCCACCTTTTCTGTAGTAGCCACTTTATCTGTTTCCCTCGGGTGATCTTTATTGACAGGTTCACTAATAATCCATGATCTCTTCAATTGTCCACAAATGCAGGAGTTGCCATGTCATAGAGCTTCTCATTAGGAAATCCACTCATTCATGTCCAAGAGTGAATTTAATTGTAATATAAATTTTGGTTGTACTTACACTCCTTTTTTCTTTTTTTTAAAGTTACTTATAATACCCCTAAACTTGCATTTTTAATACGTTTATTATCTCTGTGTACTCCCAAAAATTATCCCCCAATTCAGCTCAGATAATATTTCTCCACTATCGCCCCATTGCTCCTGCATGTAGTTATAATTAAGAGGTAGAGTGTACTTTATATTTGAAGGAATGACAGGAATAACTTGGTAGATAGTGCAAGTTTTATTTCCATTCTATTTGGGTGTGTACTGTGTAGACTTTTATAAAAGATTGCAACTGTGATCATGAACAGAGTCTGAAAATGTTTGATGTTTAAATCAATAGGCCATTTTTGCCTTTTAAGGCCTTTGTAAAATGCAGACTTGACCCCCCCCCCCCCCTGTCAGAAGGGGAAAAAAAAGAGTTTGGGGGAAATTTTGTTATGAAGGGTAACGGACCGATTAGCTCAGGAACAGTTCTACCAGTGCGTTGATATTGCCCCAATTCTGAGCCAATTTGGAGCAATAACCTTCCCTTTCGATGTCACATTTTCAGTTCTGCATAACAGTTCTGAAACTCTAGAAAGAAATAAGAATTGAAAGCATTTATTGATGGTTCAAGACTTCAGGTAGCCAAATTCCCCAAAGTTTGTTTCAGATAGATCCTATAGATCCTATAGTTCCTGCATGGCAGTAAGGAACAAAGTCATTGCATCATATGCAAAAACAATTTGAGCCATTTAGGTCTTTTCAGAGATGCCCATTTACTAGTCTCATAACATTTGCCATTTTTTGTGCGACAGTATGATGATGAAAAGATGAATTTCTTTTTATGAAGAAACAAAAGCATGTCTATAAGGACTCGTAATGATTATTATGTATTATTTTGTATAAAAAGTTTGCAATACTGTTTTATTGTAGTAATTAGTTGGATGTAAGAAAGTTAGATTTTGACAGCAACAGGATGTTAATAATATTGCCTTTTTGTGTTAATTAGCATGTTTTTCTATTGATCTCTACATGTCATTTTGAAGTTTCTTTTGCCTTTTCTTATCAACTAACTTTTACAAAATGCAGGAGTACCGGTATTATGTAAAATCTTTTCGTTTGAGCTTTGCCTAATTCAAGTACACAGAATTTATTATATATCTTATTCTAAGATTTTAGGCCTCTGATTGGTCAAAGGGGTAGTCATGGAAACCACAAGCTGACTGCCGGGCATATAGCGAAAAAACTATTGACTGGGCATATAGATTCTACCTCCGTGTACAATGCATTAGTACATGGTTTGTTACGCGCTAGCTCTAGAGAAGTAGGCCGGGTAAGATGCGCATAAGTATATCTTAAGTGATGTCGTAAGTGATCTCGAGACTGTACTATGCCCCTCGACTTCGTCTCTAGACATAGTACAGTTTCGAGATCACCTTGGGCTATAGTTCCAACCATGCCCCTCAAAGCAGTCAATATTTGTATAATATCTGACACTTTCATACATTTGAGGAAGGGAATGACTTAAACCTTATTTTGGGGGTACAAAAGTGTCAAGAAAGAGAACACGAAGAGAATATAACATGATTCCAAACTTCAGGCCACTTTGCTTTAATGTTTTATCAGTTCATAACTTTTGAAACCAAAAGCCTTGTTATTTTTATTAGGCAAAACATGTGTCATACCCAAGTCCAGTTGTCTGCCTGTCTCAGTATTTAAGTTGTATGCATTTTCTATTTTCTCTAAGAATTTGAGATGTAAATGGACATAAAAAAAAAAAAACAACAACAGGACTTTGTATTAGCTTAAAGGCATGTCATGACATATTTCCTATATTTCAGTAGTTTGTTACTACTGAATAGGGTTGCCTTTCCCCTTTTTCAATAGCTACAGAATTGTTGAAAAATTGCACTGGGTTGTCTTGTCTCAGTCAGAAATGGATATACCCATTAGTGTGGTAATGTTCATCTTTTTATTTTTTCCTTTCAATTTCATGGAACAATATGTCACTAATTCTAACTTTTTTAGTCTTGTTGATGAAGAAAAATCATGCATCAAGAATGAATGTTCACCAGTCCTCTTTCTACTACATCATACTTGTATCAAGTTTAGTAACTAGTTATGTGATAAAGTGTGTACACGAAATTCGAATTCTGTTATGAATGCAAACATAAGTTACATGTTGACATGTACATGATATTTTCTTGCAGCTAATTTTTAGATATTGATATTTAGATATTTTTATTTTATTGATACGTTTTATTTACACCTCAAAACATTCTCTTTAATACTACACAGAAGTCATTACTGTGATGAAATCTTTGATAATGCATACTAACCTTAATGATTGTAGATCTTCTATAGCTTAGGTTTCTAGTTTGATTATGTTCTTCGGAGAACTTTTAAAGGTTTAATTTAAAGTTATATGTCAGATGGGGTTCAGTGTTATACTAGAGTATGTCAGTTATCATTTCACAATAATATGGGATAATATTTCATTGTATGTAAATCTGATATCTACTGATTTGAGTAAAAGATTGTGTGATGAAAATGTTCTGTGTTTTTGTGAATTTATTTCTATTCCAGATTTTTATGTAGCAGCTGAGATCGTTAGGAGTTAGCAAGGTCTGTGATTTAGAAAACTACTATTTTCAGTTCTCTCTTTTTTGTGATAATTGGTGACCATATCTTAGAGTGGAAGAAATAATTATCTTGCTGCATTCCAGACTCAATGCAACACATGTTTAAAGAGAGGGCTAAAAACCCTATTGACTGGGAGACGGTCATTATGTCGATTCCTTATCAGTAAAAAAAAAAAATAAAAAAAATAAAAAAATAAAAAAAAAATAATAATAAACAATAATAATTTTAAAAAAATAGTTAATGACAGGGTAATAGCAATATTTTCCTTAATGGAGGGACTTATGAATGGGAAACATGAATAATACTTCTCAATAAATAAGCTAGATGCATTAATCACAATATTTGTTGTTTCTCTTTCAAAAGGATCATGAATTGGAAGGTAGATCAAACCTTCATAAGCAATCTTCAGATAAATGGCGATTAGCAGTAATGAAACCCCCAAATCTGAATATAAATTCATCATAAACTTGTAATCACATGTTTTGGGGGTAAACAAACATTGAGAACGGTAACCTTCAAGTCACCCACTTTTTTCAAGTACTTCAGTGGAAAATGAATTTGGAATACAGAGCGACTCGTATTACTTGGATGTTCATTCGAAAAAGTGTGAGAGTAAGATTTTGAATTTTACAAAATTGGTTTCATTATCCAGTCCGATGCCTAAGAACCGGGATGGTCACATTGTGAAGGGATAGGTAAAACTTCCCCCTTGATAAAATTCTCTCAAGCCTCACCAGTCCTCCCAGATCTAGAGGTCGAGGAATGTACAGATTTTGCAACCCCCCGCCTCCCCAGCAGCCCCTGGATTTTTTTTTTTTTGTCCGAGATCCTTAAGAATAGTAAATTACTTGTGTACCTATTTCATTATCTGCTTCAAAGTTAAAGGCACATTCTGTTCAGAATGAAAATGATAGTAATGATAAAGATGATGATAATAGTCATGAAAGTAATAATGATATGATAATAATGATAATGATAATAATGATAACAATAATCATACATTTCACCAACAGTAATAATTAATAGCAATAACAAAAATGTCTTCTTTCTGCAAGAAGTTGCTTCTCTGCTAATTTACATATTTCGAAGCTAAGACTAAATCATTAAAGGCAATATCATCATTTGCATCACCTAAAGCAAAGTAGGCAACTTTCAACGAATCTGGGGTGTGGTGATGATATTGATGAAAAGAAAGAGCAGGAGGAGGAAAATGGTAGTTCTAGTTGGTTGTTGGAGTGGTGACGATAAAGGTGATTATGACGACGGCGATGAAGATGATGGCGTTGATATATATATATATATATATATATATATACATACATAATATATGCAGCAATGGAAATGCACACCTGAAAAACTACCTGAGGTCGGGACACTTGAGGTCGAGACACCTCAAGTCGACAACGGGACTTAGAAAATTTTCGTGCAAAATAGAGTCCGTACTGTACATATGGGTGCCTGGGGGTCCGCCCACTTGACCGAAGGCCCGCGAGGCCGAAGACCCGCGAGGCCGAAGACCCACGAGACCGAAGGCCCGCGAGACCGACTTTTTTTTTTTAATCTTATTTTCCTTCATCAGGTGCCGCGGTCGAGTGGTTTAAGGCGCCTTGTTTCAGCGGCGTAACAGGTGCCTGTTATCAGAGGGGGAGGGGGCAGAGCCAAATATTTCCCGGTAACTCCGTCTTGAATTAGTGGCGTAGCTAGGATTTCAGTTTAGGGGGCGGTAGTGAGCACGGGAAGCGCGCTCCCAAGGGGGGTGCAGGGAGGGGGGAGTGTCCCCCGCGAGAAGCGCGGAAGCTCCGACGTTCCTTTGAATCGTTCCTTGTCTGCTCCTGCTCATCTTTATACGTCATCTGCCTGTTATCGGGGGGGGGGGGGTGGGGGGCAGAGCCAAAAATGTCCCAGTAACTTAATCTTTATTAATGACTACCACCCCCTAAACTGAAATCCTAGCTACGCCACTAATTCTAGATGGAGTTACCGGGAAATATTTGGCTCTGCCCCCCTCCCCCTCTGATAACAGGCACCTGTTACGCCGCTGCAACAAGACTCCTTAGACCACTCGACCGCTGCACCTGATGAAGGAAAATAAGAGTAAAAAAAAAAAGTCGGTCTCGCGGGCCTTCGGTCTCGCGGGCTTTCGGTCTCGCGGACCCTCGGTCTCGCGGGCCTTCGGTGAAGTGGGCTGTCACCGGGTGCCTGATAGTAATACCGGCTTGCATGTTATTGACCTTCATTGTAAAAAATAATCTGTTCAACCTCTCTAGCTGTCGCCCGTATCATATCACACCTCTTAATTTTTTTTATTTAGAATAGTTAACATTAACATTAATTATGTTTCAATCCTTAATATTTTTCAACTCAAAGTTTGTACAGTGAACAGGAAGGGGGTTGGTAAATAAATCAGAGGATGGTTGTCGACTTGAGGTGTGTCGACCTCAAGTGTCCCGACCTCAGGTGGTTTTTTCAGGTGTGCATGTCGACTTGAGGTTGCCATGAAGTACGATAGTCCGCGCCCGCACCGACACGTGCAGTATCTCTTTAGTACATGGTTTGCCATAGATTTACGATTGCTATCAATCGTAAGATTGATTGTATTTTTTATGTTACACCCCCTGGTTTTATGTGTTTTTTATGTAGGTCTACATGATCTCTAATAAAGACATGATTTACCACCAATTTCCATAATCCTCTAATCAACTGAATTGCTTTCTTATTCTCTCTTTTTCATTAACAATCAAACTTCAACAGTAAATCTCCCAACCTCATAAAACCTGTAAAAATGAAGATATTCCAATGTTCTCGAGAGAATTAAGACCTCATAAAACCTATAAAAATGAAGATATTCCAATGTTCTCGAGAGAATTAAGACCTCATAAAACCTATAAATGGAAATATTCCAATGTTCTCGAGAGAAATCTTGAATCTTAATTGATGAGGTCTAGACTCCATCTCAGTCCCCTCTTGCAGGGACCGCGGAACGCTTATTATTATTATTATTATTATTATTTTTTTTTTTTTGGGGGGGGGGGGGGGGGGCTTAATACACCCAAACAGGCAGCTAGGACCCCTGGGTTCAGGGGGCGGAGCCCGGTCTCTGGAGCTCTTGGGTTTTTATGATTTTAATTTGCAAGCCTAAAGTTATGAAATGAGTAATTAACAATTTAAAAGTTAGATTTCAAGTTTAAACAATTAATAGGTGTTTATTTTAGGGGGAGGAGGCTGCATTACAACCCCCCCCCCCCCCCGCTTCGTCCATTAGTGGCGCTGCTGGGAGCATCCAAAAACAAAACAAAAAAAACAAAACGTCCCCCCAAAAACAACATTAACAAATACTACCGTAACAAAAAATAAGTTATAGTCAAAGAAAAGCGGAACTCTCTGCCGCCCCCCGCAATATTTGACGGGTAATAAAGTGTGCAATAATTAATACACGAATGAACGTAATGTATACGTACGCCAATTTTTGTTTTGTTTTAGAGAAGCATTTTATTTCCATCAATGAACAAATAATAAGCATATAAGCACATAGTAGGCCTACATGTAACATCAAAAGTATACAGTTACAAAATTTCCAACTGAAATCAATAACATATACATCCGAAAAAACTAAACTCGATAACAAAATACAACATGCTTTCAATTTTACACCTGATATCAAATACATGTATCTAATACAAAAAGAATAAGACGCTGGAAAAGTCCTACATGTTCAATTGAATGAAATTAAATATTAAAAAAATAGAAAAAAAAAAAGATTTTTTTTAAAACCTTCCCTCTCCCTTCCCAACCTTAGGGCTCCTTCCCCCCTTAGATCCCACGTGGCCGATTCAAAGGAGAGAGACAAAAAACAAAAAACAAAACAAACAAAAAACAAAAAACACAGATCTCTCCCCATCCCCCTTCCTCCGCGCTCTTATCGTGGTACGCGGTAGCTAGATATCGATCATGTACGATCGCGCGCACTAGTACTAAGCAATGGTGACGTATGTACGTACGTGGAAAAGTATTACGCGCGTCGCGTCGCGAGCATCGTCGACGCGCGCGCGTCGTGCGTGCGATGGCGCTAGCGCTAGGCTGCGCTAGCTAGCGCTGCTAGCTGCATGCTGCTGGTGCCGGTGACCGGTGCAGGTGATCGACCGGGGTGATCGAGCGAGCGACGACGTGATGACTTGGCTGGAAATGATTTGAGATTGAGTGTATAACTTCGTGTTTCACTGCAGTTAAAATGTGGCTAGGGTAAGATTGGCGTTAGAAGTTAAAATGAAGAGGAAAATACCACTGTCACTCATGTCACTTGGCACTGTCGAATTTGAATTTTGATGATGGTGGATGAAGATCTAGATCTATCTAACGTTATTGGATGGGGGGTCGGGTGTCCGGACACGTAACAAAAAATGAAACCTTCTTTTTTATCTTGGGATTAAACCAACAATATGCATTGATTATTGCTAATCATCATCAATATTTGTTCTCTTTAATATTGTCCAACATTTGTGCTAAAACATTTAAGAGATTTTGCTTGTAAACCTTTTCAAATGGCTGTTTAAAATCGACTGTCCGGATACACTTGTAAGCTGTCCGGACACCCAACAACTGGGTAAACTCTATGATTTTATGATGATGAAAATTGATGATGATTGATGATGACGATGATGATTGATGATGATTAGGAGGATGATGAGGATGATGAGGATGATGATTGATGATGAGGATGATGATTGATGATGATGATGATGATGATGATGATGATGATGATGATGATGATGGCATGGATGGTGAGGATTTCAATAAAGTTTACCATTTCTAAGACTAAGTAGTCTAACTGTTAGATCTAACAGTAGACAGTAACAGTAACAGTTACTGAGTTAGATCTAACTTAGGCTAACTGTTACTAGATCTAGATCTAACTTAATTAGACCTAACTTAGATTTAGTAAAGTTAAAGTTGACGATACCACTACCAAGCATGACTGGTGGGGTGGTGGGGATGATGTTTTATTGTGCAGTGACGATGGATGATGATATTAATTAGGAACATCGATGACGAACAAATACCCTAATAAGCTAAGTTAATTCCCGACGTTATTCTCCCAGAGAACCGCCTAGGCTAACATACGATGAATTGAGATTTGAAGAAGTGTTCACAAAGTCTGGACAAGTGTAATAAACAGTCCAGTTTAGGGTGTGGTGGACAGCTGAGCTTGAGGCTGAGGTCTATTGCTTGCAAGTTGCAACCCTTCTCCAATTCTTTTTAAAGATTATACCAGTATGTCCAGATATCCAACCTTTATTGGGGTCGTGTATCCGGACACTTAAGAAAAGTAAAACCTCCTCTTTTACCTTTGGCTTTGGATTGAATGAAAGATATTCATTAGGCTAAATAGCACTGGTCATCATGAATATTTGTGCTTTATAATATTGTCAAACATAATATTTAAATGATTTGTGAACTTCTTCAAATTGCTTTTTTGTCCGGATACACAACCTGCCCGGACACACAACGTCTGCGTATACAGTGTGAGACTTGGGATAAGGTCTAACATTAACATTAGTAGATCTAACCAACTCAACTGTTGACTTGGATTAGATCAACGGTTTATAGTCAGTAGTCTCACTTTGGTCCAACTGCAGTTCTAGCTGAGATATAAGATTCCTGAGACTGGGCTTATGATGATATGTGTATTATTAGTGTAGACACTAATATTAATCATTTTCTTTCACCTTGCACTTTTGACTTAAATTCTCAGAAGGCGAAAATGTTGGTTCATGCATTTGGGCATGCACACTTACCTGATCACATCGCTGCTCATCATTTCCTTCATCCTCGGGACCTTGCCTATTACCAGGGCAGCTTCCCCTGCTCCTGAGCCAGCATCTGAACCTTCAGGTACGGTGGAAGCCATGAGTGAACCTGAGATTACCCCAACAACCGGAGCCGAAGGGCTGGTGCCGGAGCTTTATGATGAACCGCAGTCATATTCAGAGTCAGGAGGAACTCCGAATGCGGCGGAGATTGTCATTCCACCATTCTCTCTCATGCTAATCATTGTAATGGGTGAGAATAAATGTGTTCTTTACCTTTGACAAACTAGATGATGTTTGAACCTGTTTCAATGGAATAGGAATTCTTATTCATTGAAATAAAAAAAAAAAAACACCAAACATTGTGTAAAGTTTACTTTGATCTAATAGTCTTTGAAATTTAGGGTCTGAGTACTACATTTAGCACTTACATGGAAATATGTTTCATCAAATTAAATCAACACTGCCCTACTATGGAAAAAGGAAGGAAGAAAACATTTTTGACCAGAACCTACTACATGGAGATTAATTTTGTGATCAGAAATGGATCAAATTTGTGACTACTGGTAGTGGTTTTGTTAGATGTAAGAAGCATTCCCCAAATGCAAAATCAAAAACGTTAATTTCTATGAAAATGTACGGTACTTCTTGCTTCATTTTGCCAAAGTAACGCAAAACAAAGGCAAAACAGTCATGTTAATGGATTGCTGTTACATTTTGTCCTCTAAATTATTTTTCCCTTTTTCCTGATTTTTAACTTGGCTTGTTGGCATTGTTTTTATTTTTCTTTTGCCTCTTGAAATGTTTTGGCAAACTGGATACTTGTAGGCAAATTGGGTCTGAAATTCACCCCTGTTGTGAAAAATAATGCCTCTATTTAACCTTTTCAACAGGTCTGTTGGTGCTCATGATCAAGGCCAAGCTAAGACGGGACCGCTATGAAGAAAGCAAGCTGACTGAGGACTATCTCATGCAACCTACCCTCAGAAACCTCACAGCTTCCTTCGGGGGTGTTGAGATGGCAGGGCTACAGGAAATGAAGGAAGCCGCTAAACATGCTTGTAAGGAGATGTGAAGGGTGTAGCTATCCTGCAGAGTGAAGATGATTGTGGTTGTGGAGGTGGTGGGGGTAGGGGGATCGAGTCAGGACTGTAGAGCGCTTTTGAAACGGGTTGGGGAGGGCATAAGCAAGCCAGTGAGCATATTATTTTCTACTGCTTTACATTATGAAAAGTGTGTATGATGGTTGATGAAAGTTTACATTTTGAGCCATTACCAGTTATAAGTTGTACTCAAAGCTGTAAGGGCATTAAGAAAAAATGTGTCTTGATTCTTGGAGATTTTGAATAGTAACTTTACATCTACTCAAGATAACACTAACCTTTCAATGTTGTCGAGTGTACAGGGTGCCGTTGCATAAAAACTTGCTATTATAGTAACTTTGCCATCAAACTACCATGGTAACGTTGCTCAACAGCCAATCAAAATCCAGTATTCCATGAAAGTTACCATTGATAGCAAAGTTACTATAATAGCAAGTTTTATGCAACGGCACACTGAGATTGCTTGATATTTCAGCCTATATTAACCTGTGTACTCTCCATTTTGGTAATGTTATGATAGCTGAGCAGCACGCTCAAGAAGATTTTAAGAAATAGGGAATATGTATCTGGGATGGTGAAGATACCCTCATTTGTAACCACAAGACCAACTGCAGGATTCATGTTTTGTCTTCATAGGCTTTCAAACATGAAGGCAGAATTAACATCATACATAAAATTTCTTTGCATAATATGCCCTGTGGTATGATACTGAAGACTAAGGCTAGAGTCAAGATAGTTTTTAACTCCTGATTCAGCAATAAAATCATGATAGCCATGCATTATTGTCCTGATTGATGCTGGCCTACTGGGAGTGCTTGACATTTTGTTGTTTTTTTTTTCTTCTTTTTTTTTCGGTGAAGAGTATGCCTTATCAACATTCAGAAAAATAAACGTCAGAATTCCATTTTTATTCTAATGTAATGCATTTGAAATAGAAATAATTGCAACCACAATATTCACTGAGATTTCCAAATTATGTTTTACTTATTTTCAGTTCTGACCATGTCTGACATTGCCACTATTCATAGCATGGAGCTGTTTTTCAACAGGCCTCTACCCCTGTGCCGCATCGCTCTTCCAGCTCTCCTCTCTCTTGCTTTCTGTCCCCTTGTACTCTACATTTACTCCCCTGTTGCAGAATTTTTCTGGCCTACCCATGAATATCCTGAAGGCATACCCAACATTAACGATGCTATCGGTAAGATCTTAGTGATAGATAATCTTTTCAGAATAACACCCCAAGAAGAGTTACTGTATAATTTGAAGGAAAAAAATGGAGCTAGGGTATGCATATCTGTTCATCAGATTTATGTAAAAAAGATCTTTATAATTATGACTTCAGAAATAAACGGTCTGAAGTTTTGAATGAACCTGATCAAGACTGGAAGAAAATTTAAAATCTTCCTTTAAACTGCTGCCTTTCTTCAAGGCTTCACTATTTTTAGTTGAGAATTTTACAACAAAATTATCAGTTTCTATAAATATCTTCAAATTACCAGTATGGACATAGCTGATAAGATGTACTTTACATACATCTTATTAATCCTTTGTTGAAAGTATTTCACATTTGTTTGGGGAATGCCCAGTCACGTATCATTTCATTTACTACTTCCTGTCTTTTTTTTTATATTTATGTTTTTATTAGAAAAATCATGAAGAATCACAATATTTACAAATGATTTACATGATTAAAACCACTTCCTATCTTGTGTTCTACACAACAAAGTTCTTTAAAGTTTTGAATAGAAATTTCCTTTCTCTTCTCAGACAGCAAGCAAGCAATCATGTTTGTCATTTTGCATGCAAAGCATTATGTATTCTGTGCTAGATGCGAGGAGGAAAGACTGTCTTTAAATTATTTCAAGAATGTCTTGAAAGTTGTCATCATGTTGGGAGGGTTCTAAAGGCCTGTTAAGATATGAAGAGGGAAACCACAGGGGCTTTACTTTGTGCCAATCTGTTGAATGCTTTTGTTCAAGAATGATTTCATAACATCTTCCCTGGGCACCGTAACACAAGGATTTGCAATCAATCACAAAGTTGTAACAGCCAATCAAGACCATTGTCGCATGCGCATCTGGTTCAAAAAGGTGACCCTGGACCAATTGGAATGGTTGTTTTAAATTTGCGATTGATCGCAAACTTTTGTGTTACAGGCCCCAGAAAAGATGAAAAAAGGGTTTTTAAGAAAGAATTTGAAAGCTAAGGCATAGGGGTTTATGGAGTTAGTAATAGATAGTGTGCTTGCACAGAGTAAAGGCAAACATTGGCACCAAAAACGAGAGCAGACAATGCCGTTTTTTTTGGGGGGGGAGGGGAGGGGTTATTGTTGATTGTACAATAATCTGCGCCCCCGTTCTGGTGCCTATGGAGGCAACCTATGCTTCATGAACTATTTACATAAAGCTATTTCCATTAAGAAAGTTGAGAAAGATTTAGACAGATTAATGCTAAATCTTCTCTTTCTCTCTTTAATTCCCTTTCTTTTTTTCTATTCAGCTTGTTTCTTGATACCTGCTGGTTTGGTTTATGCGTAAGTATATTTTTCATGAATAAATACATGCACCTATCTCAAGGTGAATTAAAAAAAAATGACTTTCTGACCTACACTACATTTTTACTGCCCATTTTCAATTGAATGCCATTATTAACCCAGTGCCTATTGAAAGCGGATGGTCCCTGTACTAAGCCTGTTGGAAATAGAGAATTCATTAGTCAACAGGTTAAAAACATCATTTACACCAAATAATATTTGATAATGTTACAAAGGTTGAAGAGCAATCTCAAAGTGTGTTCAGGGGCCCGTTGCATAAAACTTACTATAATAGCAACTTTGCTATTATAGTAACTTTTCATGGAATACTGGATTTTTATTGGCTGTTGAGCGTCGCATGTTGCTCAACAGCTAATCACAATCCAGTATTCAGTGAAGAGTTACTATAATAGCAAAGTTACTATTATAGTAAGTTTTATGCAATGGGCCCCTGGATTTTGATGAGTGGACTATTCTAGTTTGGGATTTAAATCTTTGCTGATTCAAAACGATTACCATTGAAGTAATATTTTTTTTTTTACACTTTCAAAATGGATAACAGAAAGCATAATAGGTAGTATTTTGTTTTCAGAAACTTCATTATACACTCATAAGGACATTAACCAGTATCTTTTAGAGAAAATTGCCCCATTATCTTTAGATACATCATGTTGAAAGTGAAAATTCTGTCAGATTTGCATGTATAGCTAAGCCTTTTGATCCAATCTTATTGGCTGACGCATTTTGTCTGCTATACCTACCTGTCTCCCTCCCCCTCTGAAAAAAATTGACCATATGCTAAAATGTTTTTTACAACTCTTATTCACAGAATATCCTTTGGGTTTTCCTACCAATCGGCCATGGAGAAACAGCGTTCTCTCATCAGTATTGTCTCCGACGAGGTCTCTAAACTTGACCAGATTATTGTCATGACGTCACATCTGACATATATCACACTCAAGGAGAAATCGCTGGTATAACCCATGGTTTTTGAAACTGAATGCTTTTTTTTATGTCTTTTTGATAAATTTGGGAATTTTGGACTGTACTTTTGAGTAGAAAATAATGTTTGGAGGTAACAAAGAGGATGAAGACAAACAGGTTGAGTTAACTGCATAGAAGGAAAAAAGAAATGCAAAGAGATATAGACAAGAACATTGAGTGACAACATTATGTTTGGCCTATCAAAGAAGCAACTATGAAATTGATGAAGGAATAGAGAAAAATGATGAGAAAAGGAAGAATGGAGAAGTATGTGTAAAGGTAAAGGGGAAGGAACTTGTTGAGAAGATTTTCAAGAAATCATCTTCATTTAATGATACAGAGAATAACGAGTGTTGATTATATCTGGTTTAATAGATATGCAAAAAACTACACTATTTTTTTCTCACGATTTGTAATAAAAAATTATGCCAACACAAGAAGTGATCTTGATTAAGTTTTTAAATTCTAACGAATGAAGCAACTAAGTGAGCCAGTTTAGTACTCTCCTTGTTAAGATATTCAGCGTAGCATAGAGGCCCTGAATGGGGTTGCCCAGGGACCATGCCATGTATATTCTATTCTATACAGATCTATCAGTATGTGAAGGATGAAGCCATCACCATCATACGTCAGATCCAAGGTATATGTAAAGGAAGCACACAAGAATATCAGGGTGATCTATGCTGTGGACAAATTTGGAGGGTAAAAGATTAGCTTATTTCTTTAATTTTAAAAATTATTTTTGGACTCAATAAATTTTCATCTTAATATGTAAAGAGAATTTTGAAACACCCAGAAAAAGTGCAAAACATCCCAATTCCTGCTCACCTTTTCAAAAGTGTCTACAGGACAAGTACTTGATTTATATTTCAAACATCACTTAGGAAACTCCCACTAATCATTCAATGTTTGATTATTGAGAATCTGATCAAGGCAATCAAGTGATCCAGAAATATGTTTTTTATTATTTGGTGTCTGCTTGTTTCTTTTAGCAAAAAATCTTGGGCTGTGGTGAGAGATATTTTGGCCTTAATTGTAAGGATGATACTTTGTAGTTCTTTACACACCGTTTGATGTCGTCATGTTGATATTCTTGTTAAGCCACTTATTTTTACCTTTCTCTTGTAATTCTTTTGGGTAAGATTGTTCCAATCTTGCGGAATTCTGGAGCAAGACAAAAGAAGTGGCACTTGGACAGGCATATATTAGTAAGTATCTGATTGAAATGAAATGAAGTTTTCTTTTTTGAATATGAATTATCTTATATATATTCTAAAATCAAATTAAACTGAAAAGAAAGCTTTAAATCTTTGATCTACACGTATGTGAATATTGATCTTTTAAAGTTTTATTTTATGCGCACTCACACAAAGACGCACATACAGGAGCTGAAAGATCAATTGATTGCATTATTTATTGGTTTATTTTGTATTTTGCAAACAGGGTAGCCCCATGACGGCCCTGTATAACATAATACAATATATATCAACATTAGTTACATTATGAAATGACAATAATGATGAAAACAAGATGGCTTTTTTTCAGGAAAATAAACTAAGGAAATGAATTTGAAAAAAATCCATGTAAAGACTGTTGGGAATCATGAAGGTTGTTACAGTCAAGGAGGTTGTATTCAGCCTGCAAAGAAAAAAAAACTTACCATGCTAATTGCCAAATGATTGAATAATGATTACACTATACTAACATTGATACATAAAGATGCAAATGAAGACTCTCAAGGTGGAATTATCTACATCCTTATTTTGATTTTACAAATCCTTGACTTTCCTTTCTCTTGTTTGTTTTCAGGATAGTTTGATGGATCATGTGGTTGGTTTGAACTCGGATTCTTCTGAGAGATATGAAGTGATGACGACTCGAATTCATCCTTTGAAATGGCTCTTCCTAGAAGCGCTTGGTTTCTTTGCTTTCTTCGGTGTTCTTCTCCTTGATGTAAGTGCTCATTCCTGCTTTTGCGTACAACTTCATAAACAACATCTATGGGAGATTCCACTTATCTACTGTAGTTTATATCTGGGAATGTTGTAGTTGGCTGATCTTTCTGGTAAGAATTTAGTGGGCAACAAGTTTAAAAAAAATTTAAAAGGCTAAAAGTACCTTAGTAATCTACGAGACCAAACTCTCTCTTTGCATTTTATCGTCTTTTGGTATATTGGAGCTTCAGAACTTCATGTGACATTGTGTAAGAACCTCTAAGAGTATGAGGTCTGCAAAAACTATTTTGTGTGGTCTAGCTTGTATGTCTTTATCAAAGTTGATAGTGCATGTAGTTGAATTATTAAGTTGAGGTTGCCCCTTGCAATGAGCTAAAATTCTTTTGTTCTGCTCTTCACCAGACTTACGTGATAAGGTGCACTGTTATGTCAAAAGATTTTATTATTAAATGTATTGATAAGGGTTACTTGGGATAGACTTTGCCCCATAAAAAGTCAATCAGCTTATTTCATACAGTTCTTGGTGCATGCCGTCTCCAAACCAAAACATAATATTGAAAGAAGTGCAGTTTACCTCCTTACCGTGTGTTTATTTTGGTGTTCAAACTGGTAGATATTTCTCACCCTGGTTTAGAAGCTGTAATCCCTAACATCTCTTGTAATTGAACCTTGAAATTAAAAAGGTGTTTATTTATTTTACAACCTATCGATGTAGGCTGCCTCATATCGGATGGAACTGGCCATGTGTATCATGACTGTATTCAGCATTTCAATCCTATGTTATGTGGTCGCTGATCTTGATTCTCCCTTCAATGGATTTTTCAGGGTAAGAAAAACAGAAGAACCCTATGCCTGAGATATCTCGGGCTAGGGTCTATGAAAGATGCGTGTTGTGCTGAAAAATCAAATTGTGCCCAACAGATTAAATGCTTGAATTTGCCAGTCAGAGGTCTTTATTTGCCAAGGAGCAATGATAACTTGAACTCTTCCAAAACTATTTTTAGTTCCCCCTCAAACCCTTGAAACCACATAATTTGCAGGATACTGAAGAATAGTTCATCATAGGAAGAAAGAACTAAAAAGGTCAAAATGTCCAGTGCAATTTTCGTCTGCAAATGTCAGATCATAGTTGCTCTTATTCAATTTGAACTTGGAAGAGGAAAGAATGATGACAACACCATACCAGATCCATTGCAGTTCACTACAAATCCACAGTGCATTAGGGGCATTATGTTTTTTTCTATTTCAAATGTGGTAATGAATGAATTACATGTACTTTATTGGATAACCAGTTTGGCACAGAACTAAATATGCCACAAAGTGAGAATGCCAAGGAAAAGTCTTTGTTTCATTTTTGACAATTATAAATGCACTATGGGATGGTTTGTTATGATGACTGGACATTTAGCCCTCAGATATTTATCCTTGAATAACTTTTCTTCATGATTAATGAGCTAATAAAGAATTGCTGCTCTGAAAAGAAGACAATTGTTTATTTTTGTCATTTTCATTCCCGTAATTAAGGTGAACCTGTCAGCCCTACCTGACATCGTTGACAAGGCCAGCGTCTTCTATGAACACGCCATCGAAGGCAGACACGTTGACGGGCCGGCAGACCCCGGAAAATATACTCATGAGCATTCCATCAATGACGAGGCTGTCAAGCAAACGAGCTTGCACAGCATCGATGAAGTTGTCCTTGAAACTTTTGACATAGAGAAAAATGTTTGAATGCTCAAGTCATAGCATGCATAATATCATCTATAGATTTCCACATGCTTGCACCACTGAAGCAAGCATGAAAAATTTTGTTTTTTGCTTAGATATGTTGAAGAGAAAGAGATGAGGATGGTTGTTAACTCTGATGAAGAAAATGAAATCATTTTTCCTTGTCATAAAGCTGGATGAAAAGTAGCTAAACCTATCATTGAAATTATCATCACCATGATAATCAATAGTTCAACTGTTATTTAACTTGAGTGTTGAAATGTTACTTTCTGAGGACATTATTTCTAAATCTATTTATTTTCTTTAAAAATCTTTAATTTAGTTGACAACTGTGTTGATACTTCTTAGAACTAAATAATACACATGTTTATGTTTATATCTTGTTTTATTGAAATAAAATAATTCCACTTTGATATTTATTGATATTATTATTCTAATGCATGGTTATCTTTTTTCTTGGGTTGTATCTTATGGTAATACAATGTGACAGACTGTAAAAAGTCTTTCATGAATTTTTTCTGTTGCAGTATCACACTGTTCCCCCCAAACTGAACTTAGTGGTGGTTATGCATGGGGATGCATTTATTCATACCCCACTGGCTGTCTTAATGAAAAAAAAATTGGTAAAGGAGTGTTCTGAGCCCTCTTCTTCCACGGAGCTTATCTTGAATACGTGTTGGCCATTTACAGTAAAAAAGATGCGCTGATGTACCATGCATACTACATTAATCTACATTTGCCACACTCGACCCAGGTGAGGTAAACGGGTGCCTGGCAGGAATTAATTCCTTGAAATGCTTGTGCGCTGTAAAAGGCTGCTGGGCTAAAGCCAGGGTAATAATATCCAAAGTCCTTTGGAAGCGCATAGAGACGTTAGATAATAACGTGATATGCGCTGTACAAGAACGGAATATTATTATTACATTATGGGTGTAAAACTTGGGTGAAAATTGAAAAGATATGCTATAACAAGGTAAAATTTCAGTCCCAGCTCTTTATATTCCTTTGTTTTTTAACCCTGTTATAACGAGATTCCTGCTATAACAAGGTAATTCTGATGGTCCCAAGGACCTCATACTGAGTTTCCACTGTATATGTTAAACTTGTCTGAATGGAAACGCACAAGCAGTGACAAATATGTCTGGAAGTTGGTTGAGTATGGAATGATCGATAATGATTTTTAAAATTTTTTTAAAATACTAAATTCAAAATGCCAAACTCAAATAAAGAGACAAAGGACGATTTTCTTTACTTTGTGACACATCTTCAAGATCAGCATTTTTATTTCACTGGGTGCATGTAAGTTTGAGCATGTAAACTGCACACAACCATTGAACCACTGACAACAGTTTGTCAACATTGATCATTAAAAAAAAAAAAAAATCAACAAATATTTATATCCATTTGATAACATGATTTTCATCATCAAATACTGCTGAGTTCAACTTTGTTAATATACCATTTTTCTTAAATATCATTTATACAGTACAAAACTATACTACTTTAGATCAGAATAACTTGAGTGCAATGTTTAGTGCATACATCTAGAAACATGATTAGCAGAATAAACATGAAATAAATTAGAGGGCCCCATGAGGCATACTATGCACAAATTCAATGTCGACATGTTGATAATGAGAAAATTAGAGCTCTTTAAGTGTGGCACACTGATGATGTACAGATATCTTTTTTGCACAGGTGAAAAAGAATTGGTACAGCATGACCAAGTATTTCCAAGTTTGTCATTTCTTGGAAAAAAAACCCCAGACAATATCAAACCTGATCAAAGGGATAGCAATAAAATGGTTTAAGAACGAAATATATGGGGGGGGGGGGGGTACAAATATCAAGTAGACCTTCATTCAGAAGAAGTAAGGGGGCTATGTTCTTCTCAAAGGAATATTACATGTACATGATTTCCAATAAGGTAAGCATCTCCATTTACATGTAGCTTTGGCTTCATGACGATTTGGACAAGCGTGAAAACTAACTTCACTTATTTCATTAAACAAGTAAACAAAAGCAACTAATAAAATGAAATACAATACAATAAAATAAACACTTGAAACTAATTTGTACTTCCTTATTTTCTGAGGGGAAATTGAAGTTAGAAAATATCACTTCGGAAGAAAAATAATACTGTTTACACTGATTTTACATATTTGGCTTCAATATGAATATCTTCATCATACTTTTTAGTGTGCTTTTTCTTCCTCATAAAAGTATTAGATCAATAAAAGTATTAGACATCATGATCTATCTGAACATCTATAAACGTAAGTTTAGATCCATTTATCCACTGATATTACTTTTGCATATTGATATAATAGTAATCCAGAGAGAAAGATGTGTGATGAGTAGGGATATATGACAAATACAAATTATAAGTATTAGGTCAATTAGAAGTGATGTTACTGCCCTTTGTTGATTAAACAAATGATTAGATCAGAACACCTTTGGACAAGAATAAAGAAGAAGAAAAAAAACTAGATGAATCCTCGACCGCACGCGGTCGAAATTTATGCCTCTGCAATTGCCAGATCGGAAATATATGGCACATTTATGTAGATTTTTCATTTTCATGCATAAAATGACATCTTTGACCTTGTGACCCCCAAATCTAATGAGACAATAATGAGACTTCCATATGCATACATGAGCAAAGTTTGGAGATGAACTATCACAGAGTTGTTAAGTTATCGCAAGAACAAGAAATTTTCATGTATATAATGACCTCTATGACCTTTGACCTTTAACCTTGAGACCCAAAAATCTAATCTCATCATTGTCCCTCCCATATGCATACATGTGCCAAGTATGAAGCTGCTCCGTCAAATGGTTGATTAATCGCGGGAACGGACCATTTCTATGTACATTATGACCTCTATGACCTTTGAACTTTGACCTTGAAACCCCAAAATCTAATTAGATCATTGTCCCTCCATATGCATACATGAATCAAGTTTGAAGTTGATCCATCAAATGATTGTGGAGTTATCACGAGAAAGAACCATTTCTATGTACATAATGACCTCTATGACCTTTGACCTTTGACCTTGTGACCCCAAAATCTAATCAGATCATTGTCCCTTCCATGTGCATACATGAGCCAAGTTTGAAGCCAATCTGTCAAATGGTTCATTAGTTATCGTGAGAACGAGCCATTTTTATGTGTATTATTACCTATATGACCTTTACCTTTGACCTTGAGACTCCAAAATCTAATCAGATCATTTTCCGTCCCATATGCATACACGAGCCAAGTTTGAAGTCGATCTGTCAAACGGTTCTTAAGTTATCGCACGAACGAAAACAGGACGGACGGAGGAACGGACGACACGAAAACATGATGCCTATTGTGGGCAGAGGCATAAAAATCACTAATAGAGTTGACAAAGCGTGAAAAGACTGGAATAGCGAAAGAAGATACATGTAGTATACAAATACTGACAGCTTTGAGGGCAAAAAACTGGTAAAAGCCACAGCTCTAGGTGATTTTGAAACTATTGTACCCCAAGACGAAGTTGAGGGCATGGTGCAGTCTCAAGATCACCGATGAGCTGTAGTTTCAAATGTGACCCCCAACAACAAAAACGGTCGATATTTGCTTAAAATACTGCATGCTGCATACTGATCCCATAAGGGAATATTTCAATAAAATATGCCTGTCAAACTACACTGATTTCAAGTGAAATCTACCTAGGAAAGAGTAGTGAACTTATCCCATTGTGTGTATCCACTTAAGCTCTAACTCCTAAGGCATCTGTTGTGCAAGTAAAAACTATGCCCTATCAATATTTTTTGATGTACTGTCCTGCAGTTGGTAGTGAATTTCACGCCTGTTGATTTGACCAATCAGGGGCCTGGAATTTCAACATCCATTATACAATATCTGCTAACTAAGAGCCAGAAGTGTTGTCAATATGAAGAAACATCACTGCCCTACTGCCTTTTAGCTTTAATAAATGATCAATCATATCACATTGACTCAACCACTAAAGATGGTTTCATTCAATAAGTACTAAGCTATGGTTAGAGTGGAGTCCATGAAAAATGTATGTTAATAAGACTCAATGCGTTAAACTGCGTTTTGAATGAGTTGCAACCAGAGTATTCTGAATAATTCAACATCAGCAGGTTAACTTGTCAATGAATCAGGCTGATAATACTCTGATTTTAAATTCACTAGAAATGCATTCAAACCAAAACGTCTTGAATGGGTTCATCATATTCAGTGAGGGGATAGGACTTGTGATTCTGAAGACCTATAACTGCTATATTGTATCTGAAACACAGAATGCCACAATGATCAATTACACTGAAGGTGTTGACCAAAGCTACACCAATAATGTTCATACATGATTTCATACATAAGCACAAATTCAAGAGCTTCATGTTTTAGAGTTATGTATGCTCAGTGTCCAGGCGCTGTATTTAAGCCCTTCTGTGACTATAGAGACTGATCGTTGAATACACAGACAGCATCCCTCGTAAGAGTTCCAAGCATGTTTTCGTAGCAACAGAGGGCACCAGGAGCTGCTTGGTGAAGGTTCTCATCTTGCCATCCTTACTGTTGACATCACTGCAGTGAAATCTACTTCTCTGTACTTTGTCTTGCATAAAATGCTATGTAGTCAGAAGAACCTTTATCAGGCGCTGCTCTCACTCAGAAGTCATTTCACTTTGATCCTTGTTCCACCTCATAGGCTATCAAGCATTCACTGTTCTTTCCTAGATCCTTTTCAAACACATACTTGTTCATTTGACGATTACTATTTCAGTTAGCTAACAATCATTTCTGCAGAATACCCGTCTTTCACCTTCCAGGTTCCATCATAGACAGCTGGCAATGTTTTCTAATGTCCACCATCTTTATTTGACAGTCCATCTCATATGACGTATCCAACGCAGTTGACACCATTTTCTGCCCTACCATTTTCCCAAAGTTCTGGGCAAGAAAACTCTAAAACTACATCCAAACATTTGCAACCGACTTTGGCATTCCCTGATGTGCAATTGCAAAGTTGACTTTCTGTGACAAAGCGAGGTGAAGCGAAGCAACAGATCTTGTACCAGTAAACAAAAAACTAAGACTATGTAGATATAACATCGCCCGATTGCTGCTGCCTGTAATATACAAAGATGCATTCCTAATCAGACTTGGCATAGTCGACAACACTGAATGCGTGTACACCAATCACCATGCTTTGTCCTTTTCAATATTCCTACACCACTAGCAAGCATTTGTTCTCAGTCCCAGACAGTCACTTCTATACAGAATGCAACCATGGCTATGGAGACTGTACAAACACTCTTTGTCCAATTTGCGTATCGTTACTGTTGTTCCAGTCTGAGTCCATCACACCTTTCTCATACGACATGCAGCTTGCGTGCCTCCTGTCATACCTCCATGTACTTGTTCTGTGTGCTTTTGATAAATGGCTCATGCCACATGCGCCGAAGATCACCCTGAGCATAAGAGAAAGAGGAAAAGATTGTTAAATCAGGGAGATGGGAATTTTACATTGTCTATGCCTACTCACAAGAGCATGTTCTAATCTGATGTAAAATTGAACTAGGAAATGAAAAATAAAAGACCCTGTATCTGCACCCATGGATCAATTTCATGCTGACTTAAATGAACTGGAGATCATTTTGCTTCAGAAACAAAAAGTACAAGTCTTTTACACTTGAAACTTTGTATCTGACTGCCCTTTTCCTTTCTTTCATGTTGTTTTCATCAAGTAACCACATGACGACAACACAAACTGAAAAATGGTAATGACTGCACTTTGCAGCAGTTATGGAGGTTTCACCAAGTGTCAAGTTTTCTGACTGGCCACCATTTAATAAGCACTGAGGAAAAGAGTCAATAAAAAGAAGGAGAAGGAGAAGAAAATTTGGAGAGGGTGAGGCTATTGGATGTTCTTAAGTTGCAGTATCCCTAGGTGTAGATAATGTGAAGGATATGAAAGCCTACCTTAAGATAAGCCATTATGAGCAACGGGAGTAGCGTGAATGGCACAAGGTATAACAATGCAGGCTGAGCGTTCTTGTAAACTTCCGATGATATCGTTGCTGTTAAAAGTCCTGAGTAGCAATGGAAAGAATTACAACCATTAGCTATAAGCACTCATAAAAATGTTTGTTTTCATTACACTTCATCAAATTTCTGTGTGTCAGATCATTAAACTAAAATCATATTCATGTCATATGAATAGAACTTGTTTATTTTCTTAAACTGTTTAGCCCCTTCTATCCAAATTGATTTTCATACCGTATGTGTTTTCCATGGGCTTCAACCGCATTATCTTGGGTTCAGTATTCAGTTAATATTTGATAAAAATAACATACTTTTCCTTCTTATTTTTGACATGTCTCCAAAATAATTGTTTAGTAATATTACCGCGAATTTACTCAAAGAGATATAGAAATAAACAGTAAAAAGGTTGCACATAACATTACTGGCTAAATCAGCAGTTCATATTTATGCACTGTATGTAGTTCAGTTTACAATACTAAGGTCTGTAGTGGATTTTTAAATATGTAGCGACTTAAGTGGATTATTCAACTTCTACAAAATTCAAATTTTGCCTGAAATTCTTTTAAGATACAAAGAGAAACATTAGAGATATCACATCACTTTGATACTCACCAACAAAGTAGCCAATGAGGGAACAGTGAAAGTAAGTGAGTTTTTGCGTGATCCCGTTGGGAGGTAAGATCGGGGTGGGGGTAACTGTATCGGTCTGCTGCCTCTTATAGTTGTCGTATCGCATGACGAAGCAAAGCAGTAGACCTGGCATAACGATATCTCCCAGACCCAGCATCGAGAAATGACCTGAGTTGTGCATGCTGGGAAAGATCACAGAAAACTGATATTTAAATGATAACGGTGTGGATTGTTACATATAACACTTTCCATGTCCAAACGTGTCTAAATGTTTCACTATGATAGCTGTAAAACTAATTACTTTTTACTTGTGTGCTTGACACATAACTTTTGCAATTGCTTCACATTCCCAAAACAATTTTGTGGCAATAATGGCTTTTCTTTACAATATGTGAAGGTGATAATGTAGTTGCTTCTACAATAATTATCCTGAACAAATGTAAAGGGTTGAAAAAAAAAGACACATTTTTTTTTTTAAACAAAAAAAGGGAAAACGTTCATTATTATTAACCCATAGCAGTGCAGTGTCTTCATTTTGTGACTCTTTTTCACTATCTTTTAATCCAGAATGTTAGATAAATGAGCAGAAAGAGTTTAAATTACATTAAATGTTGAGAGTTTACTTCTAATGCAGCATGTTATACTGTATGTGAAAGAGAGCAATTTCACGATTAATCATTATGCTCTATAAATTGGCACTTCACTATAAAATATATAATCACAAATTCCATGTGCAAATTGGCAGTTTTTTAAAAATTACATTTTGCAACTTTCATTCACACATTTTTCTAATGGGAGTGGAAAAAAAAACCCAATTGGTGCAAATTTGAGGAAGGAACCCTGATTAAGTTATACCTTCAGAATACTCAGTACAGCTATAGGTTACAGCAATGAACTTCAAGGTTTGTTTTTCTTGTTCTATTTTCTATCATGCCGTTTCATCCCTTCTGCATTTTCTTTCCTATCGTCTATTTCTTCTTTACGTATTTCAAGTATGAATAAATAAAAGGTGATCACACAAGCATCATCACAGAGTAGGCTTAATCACACGGTGCATCAAAACCATATTTTTCTTAAGGAACTGACTATGTTTTTATCATTTTTTTTCAGTAAGAACTTGAGGTGAGTGAATGTACATGTACCATTGTGAGATACCATCCCACACTATGACCTATCAGCCTAGCACTCTTTGGCGATTAAACAGGTTTTGTCCTTTCAAGACCAAATATCTACATGTAGGAGAGGGATAATTTGATTCAACAATGCTTCCCTTTTAAGTTGAAGATCCTTTGCGCTCTCCATATACAACAATCAGGATATTTTGGGCAACAACCCTATAACTTAAAAAAAAAATTGAAGCAACTAACTCTTTTTTATGCTTCATGGAAAAGAAAAAAAAGAAATAGCTTGAAATAGTTATGTTTGCCCTGCAAGAGATTGGTAGCTTGAACCACAGAAACCTAAAAAATAAGAAAGGGGAAAGATTATGTGAGCATTTTATTAACATATAAATGAAAGAAGAGCTACTTGTAGAGTGGTTTACCTGGGGAATATGAGTTTTCCTGGAAGAGAGAGCTGAGGCGCATCTCTAGCCACTCCAGGCAGGTTGAATTTCTTGGCCATGATACCGACCTACATGTGAGAATGAATGTAAAGAAGTAAGAAAGGAGGAGGAGTAGTAGGATTGAATGCAAGAGCATTAGGAAGAAGAGACAACCATTCAAATATTGATTCGGAAATGACACTTCAATAGAGAATTAAGGCAGCCGACTAGTGGCCCGATGAATCCTCAACTCTCAAAATGTGTAATGTGCTAATCCTCTCTATTGCTGAAGAGGTTCATTGGATTGATGATGTTGTAGTGAGAACTACTTCTTTTCTCAAAATGTGTAAAAATGATCTTTTATTCATTGTAATTCTCCTCTTTACATTTGTTCTTCTTAAGTATACAATGTCATGGGTACCCTAGTGGGCCTACTACCGACTTTAAACAATACCATATGACTTTGGAAGAAAAATTTTAATCTCAAGTGGACTTAGCCACTTTGTATGATCATTATTTGAGGTTGAACCGTTGACAAGATTTCTACTTTCACTGAAGATAGATAGATAAATTGATTTCATTATTTCATCGTATCTGTCAGTTTGACAACTGAAATAAATATGAATTACAATTATTGAAAAATTGAAAGATTATTCAAAATATCAAATGGGACAGCTGAAAATAACTTGGAAATGACTAGAAATGACTTCTCCAATCATAAACAACTTGAAGGAATTCCAAGTCTCTGATTCTCAAATGATTCCAAATCGATTCCTGACCCCATGCAACCGATGGATCCTTTAATTCTCGCTTTTCAGTTTCACCTGCTCAGATAGCAAGGCAGATATGATCCTCCACAAAAAATCAAAAGCATTCCATCATCTCTGAGGAGCAGTCTGATTTAGATTTTCCTCAGAAGGGCTGTAATGTTAATCTATGAACAGGTGATAGCTTTCGATCAGTGAAAACTGGCCAAGATGACACCGATCAAATTTTATTGACTCCTTCTTATGGCATGTAGATATAATTATTAAAGTTCTGCTTTTGCAACCTTGTTAAAACAACTATGAGGGACTTCATCAACTTGCACTCCTATTTCAAGTATATATCAATTTCTAACAGGAAGGAAGCAGCATATATTTCAATGAAATCCCTAAGCGACGTTATCTTAGCATCGGATAAATGGCCTTATTGTTTTAATTTTTTTTCTTAATACAACATGATATTTGTAAGGAATATAAACTCTGTCTGCTAAAATCTGTCTGCTAAAATATGTTAGGCTATTATTTCATATCATTCAGGAAAGAGATTCAGGAAGAGATCTAGCAGGAACACAGTACAACCTCTGCAGTCGTCCTTTGTTCACTGTGGACATAAACAGTCTTGGGGTAAACACTGGAAGACACCTTGCTCTAAAGCATAGACCCTTGCTCTTTTCTTACAAATGTAATCCCCTGCTTTTATTACAGTTAAGAAGGAATGACACCCTGTGTTTACCTCCATCAGTCGTACAATGTGACACCCAGTACGGTAGATAAAAACAGGGTATTAGTAGATGTGCTCACTGAAGGGTCATTTGGAGGTGTCCAAACATACATATACTTACAGGATTATCAGCAGGTCGGGTCGCGACCTTCACCATGACATTAGCATTAAATATATAGGTAGAGAAGAAGACCCAGAATACGTCATAGATGAGAAGTCCGGTGAGAAGTAAAGTTGAGACCTTCAGACTCGGCAGCCGAACAAACGCTATCATGGTGACACATAGACCCATTGCAAGGGCTGTGGTGGTAACAAAAAGTGCAGAAAGCTTTCATTAGGATTTTGGAATTATCTAAGTCTTCCCTTTATTCCTTGTGAATGAATCACTTAAGTTGAGAAAACTTTCAATGAATTTGATTGATTGATAAGATCTATATAAAATTTTGCTTTTCAGCTACATTAACTGTAGCAGACACTAAATAAGCATTACAGTTGAAAAGAACCATATTCAACAAAGAAAAGAAAATACCTTTCTTGTCAAGTCCTAAAAACAGTAGATCGTGTGAGTACATAATAACCACTTGAATATAATGTTGCTATTAATCATTACCCATTTGCTGTTTGGTTTCGTTTTTTTTTTTCTTTTCAGATGTGTGAGTTGATAGGGAATAGGAAGGAAAGGGCAGAGGGTGTAGAGGTATTGAAAAAAGATGTGTTTTGTACTGGAATACTCAATAGGGGTATGAAGAATTGGGATGTATGGTATTTGGAACATAGCATGATATTGCTGGATAGAGCTGGTATGCAGAAAGGAGTACAGGGTGCAAGGGATGAAGTACAGGGGATAAGGAAGTAGGGGTACATGCTGGTATCTTTTTATAAATAAATATTAGAACTACTAAAAATGTAATCCCATCTATAGGTTAAAGTGCAAGCTTAAGAGAGTTCACAAAGGAACAGATGGAATGACATGATCTTTGCTTTAGGAATGGGGAGAAGGGGGTGGGGTGGATACCAGGAGGGGGTTGGATACAATCAGTTCTTACCATCCATTAGTAACCAATGACCTGTCATGACCCACAAGAAGACCAGCATGACAGACAGACAGAATGACATAATCTCGGCTGATGTAAACCTCCCACAGCACCCAAATGAAATTCTGTACAAAAAGAAAATGCAGACAGAGAGACAAAATATAGACAATGGTTAGTTTATGATGCAATCATCCTTGTTTCAAGTTTTAAACAAATATTGTTCATGGTCCAGAAGTATTTTCAGCCAATCCACAAAACAACCTGTGGATGAAGTAATAAAAGAGTAACATATTGTAAAATCGGTAAACATGTTATACTCTAAATTTCTTTGACTTAAATCAGGTATAACCCCCCAAAATAATAAAATTAAAATTCTTAATCTAAGAGATTTAGAAATCAATCTTATTGACTGAAATTTCTTATCTTCTTTTGGAGTTGTCTCTAATTACAACTGATGTAGATTAATTTCTAATCGAAGACATTTAGAGTGTTATCTTCTATAAATACTCAAAAACCTATACATAGAAAGGACGTCTGACAATAGAAAATAGAAAATAGAAAGGACATCTGACACAGAGAAGGAAAAAACTGGCATTTACCAAGATGCACTGGTAAATACAGGTTTTCATGATAAATATTTCTTGTACTGGAAACAAAATATTGAAGGGTAAGGAAGTTGCCAAAGTAAACTAAACTCTACTCTAGATGTATGATATAGTCAAACACTGTGGCACTTCTACAGTGCTTCATTGATTAACTTTAAACAGGATCAAGAGCAAATGTATTACTCATGTGATAGATCTGTACCTGACACTACGAAAATTCTCTTTATTTTATATTACTCATAGCATGGTAACTTCAGACGAAGTCATAGAAGAGTGTGGACAAATCTTTAGCATCTTGTATTTGCGTCATAAGAAATGAACTGGCATCAGGACAAAAGCATGACTAAATACAGGACCATGGTGACAACCTCAGAAGGAAATGTGAAATGAATAAAACCAACATGGTATGGAGAGAAGCCAGCCAGTAGGAAACTCACGTACAAAAGACAGACCAGGATTGTTACAAACTTGACACAATGGAATGTTAACACTTTAGACTGAAAACAGAGAGGAAGTGAAAAAAAGGAAGAGACCCCTCAAAATTTGAGATTTATAAGAGAGAAATGAAAGTGGAATCAGCACTTTCGGAAATCGTCTAGTCCAGTCAAGGGGAAAGTGATATTACAAGCAATTGAGATTGTAAAAACATTTCTTTCAAAACAAATCAGAATGAATATGGCAAGTAAAATTATGGAAAGAAAATAAATTTGAAAAATGAAAGAAGAATACAATCCAATGAGGATAGTGCCGTGAGATATCTTTTGGGCTCAGAGATGCCATACTAACATAAAAAAAATTAAACAGATCAAGATGTACAAACAGTGAAGTGAGAAAATAATGGCAAGAAAGGAGAATCTTACTCGAGAAGGAAATAATTATCTGACACAAATAAGAAGATACATATCACAACAACATACTTACAAGGAAATTGTTTTCCATGTAAATGAATTATATAGAGTGAAAAACGTTGACCAGATATATGTCAAGGAGTTACCCCTATTCAGAATACATAAATTCAGCTGTTAGCTTTACAAAAGTGCATAGCTACATGACAAGAAATGTATTTTCAAATAGAACATCATATAAAGAAACAGTGTGCAATTAAACACAGGAGTTGCAAAACATATGTTCGAGCATCATTTCAAATTGAAACTTGATTAAAAAATTAGCATTCCGTTGTAATCTGCATAACGTATCGTACAATTGTCCAGGGGGGGGGGGGGGGGGCTTACACATAATAGGGAGTGAGCAGCCCTCCCCCTCAAATTGTGTTTTGTAACTTTTGTTATATGACACATTTATACAAGTGTGTAGTCCCTTCAGCTAGACCTTTCCCTATAAAAGTTTGCCATGATTTTTCTCTAGTCTGAACAGTCTACTAGACACATCCTGGGATCATAAGAACAGTTGAGTACAGTCACAGAGGGATCTCTTATTAATGATGTCAGACAGAGCCATGAAAACAAAAAACCTCAAAGAAGGAAACATGTTACAGGTCAATGTCATGAGAAAGTGAGTTACACTGATTGACAGATAGATAGGTCTACTACAGATAGATACTACAGAGAGAGAGAGAGAGAGAGAGAGAGAGAGAGAGATAGAGATGACATAAAGATGGTAAAATATATACAGGGGAAAGAACAATAAAGTCTAGTTAATCTAGTGGAAAAGGGAGTAAACTATCACTAATTGCAAAAGAATTTATTCCAGTGCAGTGCATTTCAGCAAGGTCCCCAGAACATACACAAAAAGTCTAAAGTAAAACCAAGCATGCATGGGTAATATCTGAAATTTGCATATTATGCAAATTAGCCTATGTGATTAAAGAAAACATATATATGCTCTGCGCAATTTACACCCCGCCTCATAAGTTAAACGCCCAAGTGATTTCATGAACAATGTACAAAAAGTTTCAGTGTGGCGGGTGTGTGAATGCTTGTACAAAAATACAACAGTTGGTGAATCGTATAGTTATATGTCATATAGATATGACAAAACTTGTGTGTGAATAACTACAACTCAAAACTGACTACCTCACACTGAAACACTAACTTCAACATAATCCCATAGCTTTAATCGTATTATTGATATGACCCGTTTCCATTTCCCTTCTCTTGATGTTCAGGTGCAGGGTGATGTGACTTGTCACCCAGCCTCTGTTTAGTCTTGGTTCCAGCCATGTCCCTTTGGGTCTACCGAGAATTAGTCATTCACACTATATGACAGATTGAGTTAATGCCTTCTGCCTCTCATTATACACTAATGATAATGGATTCATACATATATTTGGGCAAGTCCAAGTTATTTCTTTTTGTCTCAAAACATCACCTATCACATCAAAGAATTTTTTGTAAGTCTAAAGACTGGATCAAGTTTATGTCCCCCTGGAGCTCAACTCAGTACAAGTCAAATTACATTCAAGATTTCATAACACAATTAACTTTACACCTGTTAATGTATCCATTCACACTTAGGAGTTTCCCATTTATAAATTCCTAGCAATGATATTCCTATGCCACAGTACTACAGACAGTACAAGAATCTGTATCATAATAACATGCGCAAGCACCACACACTTATCTCAATTTCGTATTCATCAAGGGATTCATCACTGCTTTCACATTCTTGACTCTATATAAGTCTTCCGCAGCAATGTAACTAGTAATCAATCATGATTTAAGTAAACATCATTAAACAAAGTGGACTCAGGGGAATGAAGATAATCTGTGTTTTAAGACTGAATCAATCATAACTGAACACCTCTATCACCATTAACATCACAATTAAGAAAAGCATCCCTTTGATGCCTTAAAGGCATTGATTAACATTGTTATGATTTTGAAAAATCTTGTTTTGTTACTTGAAAATGGGATTAACATAAGGGTTACAGTGTAAAAATACCAGTCTGAAAGTTTCAAAGTATAATGTCCACAGGAAGTAATTTCAAATATCAAAAATATGAACCAATGTTTGAAAAATATACAAGGGTCGGTTGCACAGAATAGACATAAGGAGTGCGCATGCGCGTATGACTCACCTTACCGTATTGTGTGTATTAGCGTATCACACGGCGGGAGGCACATAACAGCATTTTCAAATTCAAGAAAACTGGTCCTCTTAGTGATTGTCTTGTGAGACGAAGGATAATAAAATTGCCGTTTGCCTCTAACTTACACTTTTTCATTCCAAATTATGGTTGGTTTCAGGGTTTTTTAGTACAAATACAAGTACTCATACACATGTTTCATCTTAGTTTGAGAGTTTTTTAAATCAGCTACTCACAAAGTTAGACAATGCCTTTAAGCTACTGTCACAACCGACCGTGCACCTCAGTACGTGTGGTCTGCGACCGATTTTGCAAAAATTTCTACGAGCCCGTACTTTTTTACCGAGCAGGCAGGAGCACGTAGAACAGGCAGGGCGGTGTTGTTGGACATGTCCAACAAACGCTGCGTGTGGCTATGTGTTTCGGTAAACTCATGTGGCACATGCAGCTATCGCAAGGCGTTGCACCGAATTGCATGTTCTTGTTACGTTGGCTGCAAGATTTTGCATTGTTACCGTATCGTGCGTGGTTGGAAAATTTATTTGCGACGGCTCTACTTCACAGGCACGTCCAGCATGCGTAGAAGGTGCAATCACTGCACGGTGGACGTACACCACAAGATCTCCGCAAGATGAGCGAACGTTCGTTTTGAGGCACACGCAAGTTGCACCCTCAAATCGGCAAGGTCAGAACACTGTCGTCGTCCATTCGGTCGTCTTTATCACATTCACAAAATAATTGGCATTAAAATTGGCTACTTAAATTTACAGGAGAATTATCAATATGCAAGTGAAGGAAGGAGGGAAAGCCGAAAGGGAAGGAGAGAAGGTCGACTAGAATCTTATTCGCGAAAAATGGCAAATCGTGCGTGTCTTGCTCAGGCAACGCAAGTACTTCTTATAACCATGTAACGTAATCGTACTTGCGACGTATGCACTTCTTGCAAATATTGCACTGACCCTTACCTGCCGCACAGCCGAGGCACAGCACTTGCGCGTTCGTCGCACGTTCACCCTACGGGTTTAGACGAGGAAAAAATCAAATATTTGGAAGAGGCCTGCACGGACCCGCACAAAGGACGTAAGTTGGGGCTACGTTGCCATATAATCGCAGAGAATCGCAGAAGTTGGCTAACAGCCCCGCAACTCTTACGGACACGCACGTGCAAAAACAAGCACGGCCGGTTGTGACCAAGCCTTTAGAATGCAATAGGTTGCAATAACATGGAAAAGATTGGTGCTCTATCATAGACAGGCACATCATAAGCATCTTCTAATTTGGTGATACATCATCTAAGAGAAAATGCATTTTCTTTATTATGATCAAACATGCATAACTGGCAAAACAACAGTCACTATTATGGCCCCCATCTCACTAGAGAGGTGATCATGGCGACCAAGGCGATCCGAGAAGATCTGTGAAAATTTTGCAAAGCGTGGCAGAATCGTCCTCCAACTCCATTTTTTACCTGCGCGGTGATTGCACTGCTGTTGTGATGATGTAACAATACCAGCCAGGATGCGCGAATGAGATGCGCAAAAATATAACTGTGGAAAATCATCTTGGGAACGGGTCTGAAAGCATTGGCGATAAGAGCCGCTTTCAATGTGCTTGAAGTACGTTTTAGGCGTTACTGATATGTTAGAGCTACGGCCGTTTTTAATGCGCTCTTAAAGACAATCGCGGCGCTCTTGGCGACCTCGGCGCTCTCGCTACAGAAGTTTTGAACATGTTCAAAACTTTGTGGCGACAGAGGTGATGGTGGCGATCATTGGCGCTTCAGAGAGGCTCAAGATACGACTGAGAAGACTGGAAAGGCTCAAGCCGCGATTCACCACGCTTTGTCGCTTTTTGAGGATCGCAGCGGAATCACCTTCTACTGATATGAGGGTATTAGATATCCAGGACATCATTCCTGGTTTTTAAACAAAGATCAAAATACTGAAACATGTACTCAGAATTTGAATATCAAAATAATGAATACTGTGGTCGTCCATAAACCATATATATTTCAACAGCTAATTGCAAAATTAGCTCTTTTTTTTTCTTTTTAGCTTGAATCCTTAAAAAATTGACAGTAAAACAAAATGGATATACAGACTAGCAGGTCCAGCCATCATTTCTCAACTTTGACAAGACCTGACCACCTGGGATATTCCTGGTTGTTGTGTCTTCCTGCCTCTAAGAGTGGTGGAGAATGGAGGACTTTGCTCAAGAATTGATATCGTCAAATAGATAGATCCCATAGGTTTTCACTCCCAATCCCTTAATGCCTGTAGAAAGGAACTCCGGTAACAGAAGGATGTTATTACCTTGTCTTTTATGTCCTTCTGTTTCTGAAATAGATACTGACTGAGATTCAAGAAATCACGCACATCATGTACATCTTTACTTCTTAAGTAAAAATCTGATAAGAAATACAAACAATTCCCCTCATGAAATGGTTAATACCACTGGAGGTGCTAGAAGCTCATTAAAAGTGCCAAAGATAAACATCAGGAAATAGGACAGGTATGTTAGCTAAAATCTATTTGAACCAATAAAATTTGTTCAATTGTGACCCTTTTCACAGACAATACAATTCACAGGAATGATATAGATGGACAACACCTTAGAAAGCAAATAAGAAGGCCCAATTCATGTTGACATTTACATTGACAATCACCCTTTTCGCTTTTACACTTACGCTTTGACAGCAACGATTTGACACCAACCCAGTTATTGTCAACCTGATTTGTTCTGATTATTATCACTTTTTTGTACCAAGGAATTAAACATGTAGTTGTATACTTAATTGATAGAGATCTGTGATAAATATGATTTAATACAAAGTTCTTGTCATGTCATAGTGCAGAAAATTGACAACTCTACAGGAAAATGTATTTGCTAAAGATGTATCTTAGAGATAAAGAAGGAGGCTAATACTTCGAACCGGTCGCATTTGCCTTACATAACCTTTCGTAAATGATTGGCCCTTAATTCTCAAAAGTTTTACATTCGTGAAACACACCCCTCTTATCTACGAAGTGTCGGTTTTAAGACATGAGTATTTGTAGATTTGTAGTAAAAAATTTTTCATAGCCTTTTGGGTACTATCTGACCCAACACTTTATAGATTTAAGGGCTGTCATTCACGAAAGGCTGTGTAAAGTGACGGCATGACGGCCAAAGAAGGATATAGCAGAAAAAGGAAACCAGATCATAGTGAGTATAGTCTCATATTGCTTCCCTTACATCACATAGAACATAATACAAAAGATATTTCAATTCAATTCAGTTCATTTTTTTTGTCCATCTCAAAAGTAAAAATGGAAATTGTACATGGGATACTTATTTTCACAAAACATATCTATACAACACATGACCATACAACAATGACCATTGTTACAGTAGCTAAAACATCACATAAGAGAGGCATACGTAGAATGTATTTAAATATTCAAAAGGGGGGATTTCCATCAGTTATTTTCTATCGATTATTTTCCATCCATGACTTTTTATGAATGTTGTGCAAATATCAGATATGCTCAAACACCAGGTTGTGGCTATTGATAAATAGGAATCTACAATTCAAAATCCTTTTTTTTTCTCTGGATTCCCTCTTATTTCAATGTAAAAATATTTGTCTCATTTCCATTTAAATACCATGAAATTCTAATTACATCTCTTTATGTTAATTTGTCTCTATTATTACTTTCATGGCTTGATGAAAACTTTTCTTTTTTTTAAAAATACCACTAAAAAATCCTTTTCACAGTTATTGCTTGGCTGCACATACCCGTAATTCATGCAATGAATGTGAATGTGAAAGTATGAAATAATTTGAAACTGAAACTGAAATTTGTGTTCCTCATCTACAGCAATTCTGCATTATTCATGTTATGACTCCTTACGCTTGAAAGACATGATGGAGAACATGCACTTATCTCTGTTTATAGGCCTATAATATACGAGAGAGGAGAATCGGGGCAGAGAGGCAGTCATGGTGCAACATGAACAAGTCTTTAATAGAGAATTTCCTTCCTCATCTTCCGATTTATAAAACAGCTACCTTGGCTCAACTCTCAGCAGAATGAGAAGCCATATAAGGACATGTCTGTATACATTAAACACATAAGAATTCTTGTAATGGTTAGACGAAGCTGGCTATCTAACCTTTGAATATAGTTAGAGGTTATGGCACTGAGATCAGGGGTGACAGAAAATGTATCCTTCCAGTTCAATAGATAATATTCTGGGTATACATTACATGTATTGCAGTGTTAAGTCTGTATCATGTATATCAAGCTACCCTTAAAGGGGGTACCCAATGCTGAAACAATGTTAGTTCATTTAAAAGAGCATGATTTCATTAGTAGAAAATCATCTGTCTAAAGTTTTTTAAAAAGTCCTGTTGCCAAGGAAACTCCCAAATGTGGTAAGATTTCAGGATATTTTTGACCCCTCAGCTGTGACCCAGTTTCAACTGGGTACCCACTTTGACGTCAAAATGACGTCAAAGTGGGTACCTTGTCGCTCAATTCTAGCAAAATGCGCGCAAGGTATAATACAAATTGTACAGTCTAGCACGCAGCACAACTGCAATGCGTGAAGCTGGGTACCCACTTTTACATCATACCTCGTACTCAAATTTTTTGGTCAACTCTTGACTTTTTATGAGAAAATTAGCCAAAATGCATTGATTTCGATTGAAAATCATCAAATTTTTAATGTTATTCTTCTTAGAATTCTATTCTCGATCATATATAAAAAAAAAATGTACCATTGTGTAATCACTTTAATTCTTAAATGTACAGTGAAATGATAAAAGCAGAGATACAACAGGGATCCAGTGCAAATGAGCCTTGAAATATTACCCCTCCCCATTAAATACCATTGAAATATTCTTTATAAATTCATGTCTGGATGAATAAATGAGGTATTCAGGTTAGTGTACTATCACCAAAAGATATTTTCTCTGTATGTTAGTGTTTCTACATCACTATACTTCATTTGAAATATGAGCTTGAAATATTACTTCTATAAAAAATATATTGCAAGATCAAATATTCTCTCAAGAAACATGACAGTAACTGGGGAGTAGACTAATTGATCTATATGTACATAGATCTACATGTTCATGCTGGCAGGAACTGGAGTGGTCAGGGAATCAAATGTTTGATTCTTGCATTAAGAGGAAATACATGAAATTAAAAAAATAAAAACTAAAATATGAAGTTAATTTCCAGATAGCTGCACTATAATCTCACACATCATTATGCATCTAAGAAATGATTTTTGAAAAAAAAATAAATTATAGCACATACAAAAATGTATGCACCTTTGAAACCTACATGAGCTCTAAAGCAGTTTTCTTGCGTTTATATTCTTTGATAACTGTTTAGCAGGAGGGGATACTCATCAAGAACTTTCCAGTCACATACCCCTTAACATTTTTTGATCATTTGGTGATATAAAAGCGTGTGACATTTTAATCATCCCTTGCAGTAGAATTTAATGTGATTATTAAAAATAAATGATAAATAAATATGTGGATATGGGCAAACTATCTGTCAGTAGAAGATTACAAAATGTCAATTTGATACCCACTCAGCCACAGCCTGAATTCATAGAATGGCTTGGGTAAGATGTAAAAATATCTGCAGGATTCACAGTGGTAAAAGGCCTTCAAAACAAACCCAAAGCCACATGAAAACAGCCTGAACATCTTCAATTATTCAGAACTCATTCTGTGTCCTAATTACGAGCAACCATCTTCTAAGCTTGGAGGCGAGCTTGTCCGCTATTCCATCTGCTTTAAATTCACTTCTTTCCATCTTTACACTCTCAGCGCCTCGTTAACTGCTCTCCCTAATGTGACCCATGAGCCACATCCAAATCGAAGCTCCACAATACTTCAGACTTGGGGGTGTTTAAAGGACACTCATCAACATACTTTTGTCAGCTTTATGTCTTTACTTCTGTGAATACACAAGTTTCAATATTATTAAACCCTCAATAAGAGCAGAAGCTAAGTGCATTTGTAAGTATATTTATAGTCAATGTACACAACTGTATGTGCATGACATGGAATAGAAGATAAATCTGAAGTAACATCTGTCTGGACCATGATATGAAATTTTTTCTCTTAATGCTCTTTAATTCTAAACTATTCAAATTTGAAAATAGTAATGGAGGGATTACTTGTATATTCTCAACACAATGTAAAGAAATTATTTGTTGGGGCAATGGTTCCCTTAAACTTCTAATTTAACATGCATCACTCAAAGATATAGGTCATGGAAGAATTGGGAGCCTTATCATCTTAATGGATAATATGCACTCTCATAAAATTCAATTTATTTCCTCTTTTATAAGATTTCAACACGCAAGCCATGCATGCAACGATGGATGCAGTCCTGCATGTGTTCAAAATACTTATACCATGTTACAAAATCATATTTCATCTACTTTCTGCATGAAGAATGATAATGGAAGGTCATTTAAAAGCAATCTTCTTTCCAATGCACAATGGTGGAAAGGTTACAACACTCTCCAGTGAAATGCCAAGGGCTTTCCAAACCATCTGACGATTACACTTGAATTTGTTAGCAAGTATTATCCACAGACATTCTCAATTGATTAATGTTTCAATAGATGCATCTCCTCAGTGTGTTCAACCACAACTAAAGAATGTCTAGGTTCCTTATAAAAAAAAAAAAAATTTGTGTAACTATGAATGTCAAATTCCTTTCTAGAAGGAAATACTTCCACAGAAATCCTAGAAAGAACATTTAAAAACAGTAACCAGAGAGAGAGAAAGAGAGAGATTTGTCTCTCAATAACTCAAAAGGAGCTCTAAAAAGAATTAGTAGTAATCCAAGATTGCCCCTCAAGGAAATTTAATTTTCTGTAAAGAAACTCTAAGGTAAGCTCTCATGAAGAATAAATGAATAATTTTGACACGAGAGAGATAAGTCAGTATTATTGTCTACTAATATTACTTTCTAAGAACATTTCATTGATTCATCTCCCTTTTGAACCATGAAATCCAATACAACAATGTAGCAATAATCCAGAGAAATCTTATGTAACACTTGAAGAAGAAATTAATATAGGTGAAAAGTCTGATTTAAAAAGTTGATTCGGTCTGTCTTTCCACACACAAGAACTTTTAGAATAACGTTTCATTTCCCCGTAGATAGTTGCTATGTTATAGAGCCGAGCTGAGATACTATGTAGAGATAAACTTTCATGCAAAATGCATTAAGGTTTAGATCACAAGGCACAGGTGTGCGTCACTAGCTAGTTTCTTATTAAAACCACTTTCACTTCCACTGAGCGCAAAGAAAAGGTTTCATAAATAATCAAGAGTTTCCTTTTTCAGGCATCTAAATTATTAAAATTAAAAAGAAAAGTTAACATCTACAAATCTGTGGCATCATATGCAAATCAGGTTTGGGCCATTTAAGAAGTTTCAGTCTACTTCAATTCGATTTCATACAATTGTGATATCAAACTAAAACTGCTATAATTTCCCAATCACAAATTTTCCTGTGCGATATCAGTGATGATCAGTGCCTTTGAAAAATTCCCACAGAATACACAATAGATACACCAAACCATCTAGTAGTGCCCATGTTCTGGGAATTTCCTCTACGGCCTCAAATGCTATACCATTTTGCTGTTGACCTCTGCATTAAAACAGAGCCCTTATGCATAATTCACTTGTATGATGCTTCTATGGGTATACTGCAAGGTGCTTCTTCAAGTATCGAGGAGTTTTATATGCAGCATTAATTAAAACTGTACTTAAATACAGAAAACGTACTTGCAGTGATCCATCACATGCCATAGGCTTCATATTTTCAAAGACAGTGGTTTAGGTTGTAAGGAGGTTTTGGGGTTAGGTTTGAGATTAAAGACAAGCTCGAGTTATGGGAAAAGTGAAAATTAATTTGTGAGCTTTCTCATTATTTCTATATCAGATAAGAAGAAGTCATAGTATAGGAATGTCTCTTGAAAACAATTCCTCTTCTGAATGCCCTTATATTATGAGACATGACAAGAAACAGCAGAAGTGATCAGGTCAAACATTTATGCAACATGTGTGTACTCCTATACTGTATATATCCATTTCTGTGCACTCTAATTTTCTGCAGAGTCAAATTTGACTCAGAATGGCATCAGCTGGGACTCACCTCTATTCGGAGTTAAAGTGACTCAGATTTCCAAATTTATTTGACTAGTGTGGTGTCAATTGAGAATCAACTACTCTAAATATGAGTCAAAGTAACTCCATTCTGAGTCGAATTTATTCGGAAATCCGAGTCAATAACTCTGAATAGAGTCGACTCCCAGCTGATTCTATTCCGAGTCAAATTTGACTCTGCAGAAATAACAGTGTACGTAGTACAGATGCTTTTCAGCAAGACTGTGAGTCAATATATCATGCATTTTGGTCATTCCAAAACCTCCAGGTTTCCAGTACAAACTAACCAATCTTCCCCCACTGCTTTGGAACAGTTTCTTTCACATTTTAGTCACATGACCAGAACTCAGCTTCATCTTTGACCTTTGTGTTGGGTTCTGGGCTGAAATTAAAGAGTGGTAAGAGTCGAAATTGACTGTGAAGAAATCATCACCTGAGCATTTGTCATAATTAATGATGGAAAACCAATGACCTAAATCGCAAAGCCTTGAATAAAGAAGGATTAGAGTGAGATTGTTCGAAGCATTTGGGAAAGAATACGATGTAATACGAGCAGAAATAATGTGATCAACGCACACTCCCTCTTGAGTATTCCCTATGACGAGATTTCAGCGAGGCTAATGCCCAGCAGCAATATATGGCTATGGGACTAAATAGCTGAAAATGAGTTGTTGTTGTTATACTTACTTTGTTCCTGATGAGCAGGGCCTCAATAAATACTGACACATAGGCAGCAGAAGAAAAGCAAATGCTACGGTAGCTAGTACTGTCAAAGAGAACAAAGAGAAAGAGAAAAAAATGAAACAGCTGAAAAGAATGGACAGAAATAAGGACAAGTTAAACAATTATCAAATGTATATTTAGATATCCTTCAACTATTCATAAAAATGGGCTGCTTTGAACTGAGTTTGAAGAGATGAGTGTCACTCACAAAAAGAATGACCTACGACATACATTAACTTTGTAAACACTCTTCATACTGATATGCACGTAAGATACAATTTGTTTCATTAAAATGAAGATTCAACATAATACGAAGCATCATTTATTACAAATCTTCTAAACGGATGAATGGATGCAATGAGTGATAGGCTCTTGCTATAATGGACTGTACATCAGGGCAGAGATTCCAACCCCAAGCACCTCTTAAGCGGGAGATTCTCCTGCCGAGACCCCCTAGTGAACAGGAGACTCTGACTCAATGTGCGCGTAGCCCACATCACCAGTGCAAAGCACGAAATTTCTAGCGGCTGGAGGCCACTTTTAGGGTTACAGAAGCTCTCTGGTGCTATCTTAGGCTTATTTTTGAACATACAACAACACTAAATGAGGTACAATTCAATGATTCAGCTTCATTTTTTTCAAAAAGGTGGTTGGGAGAAAAAAGGAGAAACACAGCTAGGGTGGGAGAAATTCAAACTAAAGCGGGAGAGCGGGAGATTTTATGAAAATGGACTCAAAGCGGGAGATCTCCCGCCGAAAACGGGAGAGTTGGAGTCTCTGTCAGGGCCGGTATTCAATTCAATACTTCGATTAATAAAACTTTTACTAAGTATTTTACTTGGCTAAGAAATTTGCTTAAGTCACATTCAATTCAATACTTTGAATTTTACTTTAGTAAGCCAAATTTAAGCCAAAATTCTTACTGATGAGCATTGTGACATCATATCATCAATGCGCAATCAACATGTTGCATCAAATACGCTCGAATACGCTATGATACAATTCTACGCTATGATACAATTCTGTGCAGCTCACGATGACTGCGTATAAAAACCTATGCCTGCCAATCAAGACCTCCAAAATAATTGGCTTAAATCTCCTAGGTAGGTGCCTTAGATTTTTAATAGAGTAAATTACTTAGCCAAAATATTGAATACCAAATTTTGCTAAGTATTTTATCTAAGTAACTAACTAAGAAAAATACTCATATTTCTGACTTAACTATTGAATTGAATACCGGCCCTGGACTTCATCAAAATAGGATTTTCCATTGCATAGGCCTAAGCAGTGATCTTCTCTCTGCCGAGGGCCTGGCTCTGAATATTGATGGGTTGACTTCATCTATAATTCAAGTCCAGGTGATTTGGTGTGGCACAGGCTTCATGATGTAGTATCCCCATCGGTCAATTCAACACTCATCTAGGTACCATTCTTACAAGTTGAATATCAAATCAGGGGGTCAAAATAGAGCACAGGTGTAGAGAAAATTTCCCCTCGAAAATAAGATGAAATGGATAAACTTTTAAAAGACTTTCAAAAGTTAATAAAATGGTACAAAGTATCGACTTGTAAACAAAAAAGTGATTGATTGGAAGGATTCATAGTATATGAAGTAAGTGACAAAATATGAAAATGAGAAACACATCTTTAGTATGAGAATTTAGACTTACTGTATTTGGGGTTTCCTTTTAAAATTCCACTTCATAAATTTTGTACAACTACGTGCAGTTGAAAAGATATGATAAAACAAAAGCACTTGGCTTGCATTAGAAAATTGTCCAGGTTCCTCTATGATATTTCCATTTCCTTTTATAGATGCATGTAATTGACATAATATGTACATGTAAATGAAAGACATAAAACACTATCATAAATGGGGTGCCTACAACTGTTGCTATTTTAGTACAAATTGCAAATAGATTATAAGCTCCAGTCCAGTGACAATTAATTAAGTTGACAAATGATCCCATTAAATCCCCATGGATCAGTGATCAAAACTACAGTGCGTATAACAAAAAAAGGTTATCTAAGTTTAGAAGATTATTATTCCAAGGTAATTAATTTCTATATTTTGCACGTGGGAAATTTGAAAAGGACAACTCCTTCTCTTTCCATTGATGCCTCACTTGCATCACTGCTGTCACGCTTGAGTGAGTATATTGTCAATGAAGAGGACAGGTACAAATTCCATTTTTTGCAAGTTTTGGGAATGGATGAAATGAATGCTTTCAGCAAGTTCACAGATGATTGAGTATGTTTACATTCCCATTGAATATGATTATGCTATTCTCGTTAGTCTTTGGCTTACTGCCTTCGTTTTTTGATAATATCCTGGGGAAATGTATTGATGCTTTGTTACAGCAGACTTTTCCCTTAACACTTAGCACACTTTCTATCAAGAGTCCAAGACTACCTTGAGTTTCAGATAAGGCTAGTACCACAGTTAGGTGTTTCCTTACATTCTTCCAGTTAAAAAAAAAAGAAAAACTGCTGGGGACTATTCAGAAGATGTTTTCTGAAATCCTCATGAGTTCTCCGCGAACTCCCTTCTTTCTGGTGAAACGATGCTGAAAGTGTAATTTCTCCAGTGAATTAACCTTTTTTCCTAACGATCACTGATGATAACCAGTGATTATCAGACCTACTAAAAGCGTATCATGAGCATATTGCAGGGAAAAATATCAGTTTCAGTCTTGCATCCAGTAACGGTGCAAAAAACGCTACTGAAGTTGGTCATAATCAATAAGAAAGCAATTGATTATGTGCGGCTCCACTGAAAGAGGCGAGTTCAGTCTTGTGACTATTTACTAAAACTTGCAAAAAATGGAATTTGTACCTGTTATCTTGAATAACAATGAAACTGGTCATGTGTAACATAAATGATGCAAGTAAGGTATCAGTTAAAAGAAGAAGAGTTCCTCGTTTAATCTAAGCTACCTATAAATGGTAAAATCAGTAATCTTGCAACAGGAATCCTGTGAATTTGGATTACATTTATTTTGATATGCACTGTAGTTAGCAGATATATGTTAACAATGATTGTTGTACATCTATGTCTAACTGGTAGTTAATTAATAACAAAGATACAGGGGCCTGTTTCTTGAAACCACCATTAAGTGTACATTAAGTTCATGGACAACCTAAAAAGACGTGTGTCATAGGTATTAACAATGGTTTTAATAAGATGTCAACAAACTTAGACTTAATTACGACAGTTTCAAGAAACAGGCCACTGGTAACCAGCACAACATAATGATTTGAATAACAGAAAAACACAAGGTATGATTCATCACTCCCTCCCCCCCCCCCCTTCTCCCACGGCCTCAGTTTCTGCTTCAGTGGTACATCCTCCTCATCTTAACACCCCTTGGACATAAATGGGGCAGGGCGTCCATCATGTAAGATGCATAAGGTATCATGTTGGTTAAGTATCTCGCAAGGGAACGCGAATAGACTAACCTCTCACAGCAGATGGAATTACAAATGGGTTTGATGGCCTCAAAGAGGATAGATAAGATAGGTAGGTGGAGAGAGGAATATTCAAAAGGATTCATGCCATCCACTACACGCCCTTACTCTGATCTAGGGTCTGTATTAAGTCTAAGTTCATGGACATCCCACTGAAATGCATGCTAATTCTATAACAGGAGTCCTTAATACGGATTGTCTAAGAACTTAGACTTGTGACAGTTTCGAGAAACAGGCCTCTGGTCTCTACTCAGCTGGTTCAATCACTGCCCTATAACACAGTAACCAACTAGCACCCATGGTACCAGAAGATCCTGGGTCCCATTCCAGGACTTTCTCCTTTCCTTCCATAAGGCATCACTGGTTATTTAGTCTCTTTTGATAGTAGGTTCATGTTAAGTCTCACTTTTAAGATTTGAAGTCATAACTCCAATAGTTGCAAATGTCCTATTGTACAAACATTTTTAGATCACTTGGAAAAATCAATGCATTTTTTGGCAATATACAGGGTAGCTACACAATAAGTTATTTTCGTCTCAAGGGGGCGGGCAGTGGGGGGATGTCTCAAATGCAGTCCGGTGACCCATGAATGTGGCTGTTTGACAAGGCAGATTACAGAACATGACATATCCGATCCGCCTCCCTCATCCTGAATAACAAGGTGTTCTCACATGACCTTGTACATGATATATCTGTTGCATGAACGATGCACAGTTAGACATGCAAGTACATGTAGTCTGACATTATGTACAGACCTTGCATCTATTCACTTGGTTTATATTCACATTTCACAGAAATGCAGATCGGGGGGATGGGGGGTGTTTCATAAAGCTGTTCGTAAGTTACGCACGACTTTACGCACGCCTGGTGATATGTTCTTGTGCTACAAGTAAATGACTGAGAATCTGATTAGCACCCAAGAACATGTTCCAGTCGTGCGTAACTTACGAACAGCTTTATAAAACACCCCCCAGGGGAGGGTTTCATGAAGTGTCTTGTCAGTGACAAATTTGCTCTCAGCCAGTCAGATGCAAGGATTTCAGTAGCTTGTATTAGTTGTCAGTAAAAATCACAGACAAAACACTTCATGAAATGATCCCCAGAGCTTATCTTTTACATTGCTTTTTTTTTTCTTTGAGCTGAATGCTCTCCCTCTCTTCTCTCTTACCATCACCTTTTGAACAGAAAATCTTCTTCATTATGCAGGAATTGTGTTGTATACTATAAACACCATATGGGACTTGTGTGGGAAACAAACATAATTGATATTAACGACCATGTTTGGTGAAATAGCAGTAAACCTCTATACATTTTGAAGAGATGATGAATGTCCCTGCATAGAACAGATTGTGGCAGGCCAAAGGATGATACAAATGTATATTTCTTTTACAACCTTTATCTATTCATTCTATTTCAAAATATAAAATATCTGGAAGTGGCAATACACTAAACAGTTACTTCAGGTAACGGTATCACAACCAAGAGACAGTTGTAATATCATATTATTCACATATTTCATTTTTTAATGAAATAGATAAGAGTAAAAGACAATGTAATTATGAGTACTTTCATAGAATAGCTATAATACAAAATCCTCACAATGCAGTCTTGAACATTTTTCTTATCATTGCAAAGAAATGAGGTTCACCCTTATCACTGAGAATGACCTCCTTCAGTAAGGGCCTGTCTGACAAGCTATGATCTAAGGTGGTATGGCAAGCATTCATTGCAGGATGTCAAGAGGGAAAGGAAGTACCATAGTTCCGGCTGGGTGTCTCCCTGATGTTCTGCTTCCTACATTGACCCGTAGCGGCTAGACTAGTAAATTTAGATTCGTAATTCCCCTCCCTCCTCATCCACCTTCAAAATAAAAATACCATCGTCACATGATTTTCTGATATACTGCACCTGTAGATCAGCAGTATTTTGTACATACATGTATTATAGCCTTTCTGTATCTAAGCTCTATTTTATAGTAAAAAATGTGAAAGATGCCCCTTCTCCCCCCCTACCCCCCCCCCCCCCCCTCCCCCCCCCCCCCCCCCTCCCCCCCCCCCCCTCCCCAGCTTTCCCCTCTCTTTCTCTCCCTCTCCCCACTCTGCCTTTTGTGCCTTTTCTATTGTTCCAAGTTTCAATGAAATGAGTTCTCCCAGATTTCATCTCCTCCAAATGTTTCCAAAGTCAAAGAGGAGGAAGGGGGGGGGGGGGAAGGGGGGCTTTGATATACACTCCTCTAATCCTATCCTTCCCCCTTCCTGTCTCCCCCATTTCTTGCCCCTGTCCTCCTCTCTCCCTCTGTCTCTTTCAGTGTTCCTGTATTTCTCTGTCTCTGTCTCTCCCTTCTCATTTTTCTTCACCTGTACACAAATTGACAAAGGCCTGTATGGAGGAGTTTGGTTAGGATTAGGACGAGACTTGGGCCCCGTAACACAAAGATTTGCAATCAATTGCAAAGTTGTAACAGCCAATCAAGACCATTTCATACGCATCTCGTTCAAAAAGGTGACCCTGGACCAATCAAAATGGTTGTTTTAAATTTGTGATTGATAGCAAACCTTTGTGTTACGGGCCCCTGTAATGATGCTTTCATTCTGCCTTAGCTCAAGAAGTTGATGTGATTTGAAGAGAGGAGGCTGGCTGACAACAAGCCAATTAGCACAGTTGGAATCCTTTAGACTGGTTAAGAAGTAGAACATCTACAGGGTTTAAAGCCCTCTTATTTCTTTTTAATATAGGCAGCCCCTATTAATCTCTGTCTGTCTGTCTATCTGTTTGTCTGTCTGTCTGTCTATTTTTCTCTCTATATTTTTTTTTTGGGGGGGGGAAGGGGGTGGGTAGGGGTCAGGGATCAGAATCCTTTGATGCTTCTTCAGAAGTTGTAACATATTAACCTTAGCTCATGTGAAGGCTTTTTCTTAGTATGTGAATGACAGGTGACATCATGAAAAGTAATTCAGATCTTGGGCAGGGATGTAAATTAGGATAACACTGGATAGCTGATCATGTAGACAAACTGTACTAACCTTCATGAGATTTGCAACACAAGAAGAATGCATTTTATAGTAAATGGCTTCTTTGCCGTGGACACACTAAAAAAAAAAGAGGGTATTTTCTTTAGTTTTGATTTTGTGGCCTATATGATAAAGTGAAGAATGGGCAAGTCCACCAACCAAACATTAATGGACGAACAAGTCATAAAGCAAAGGTCAAACATCCTTTAAGTACTTCAAAAACAGAATTAAAAGAGAAGAATAGACCCATGAATCTTTCATGTTACCACTCTATGCTTTCATCTTCCTTTTCTTTTCATTTGTGTTTTTTTCATCCTACCATACATCTTCTAATTGCTTCTGCCTCTAGGTATTTTCAAGGGAAGTGCCTACTTAGTTTTCAGGTCAACTGTTAGCACAGAAATAACTACTCAGTAAACTACGGATTCTGCACACACCCTCAGGCTAAATGCACGGGTGAAAAACAATGCAAAGTATGAAATGCTAATGCAATATTGATTGTTCTTTTATCCCTGAGGGAGGTTATGGCAAATTACGGGTGTTATTGGGCTTTATTGATCTATAATGCAAATTGCTTTAAATGCTCATCTGAGGACTTTTTATGACAAAGCAGCAAACTGCAAATCTTGTATATGAATTAAGCAAAAAAAAAAATTGTTATGTTGCCCTCAATCGACCGACTGTAAAATGCAAAAAAACAGGGTCTGTTTTTTTTTTGTTTTTTTTTAGCAGACCCAAATATTACAAACGCACCGTTTTCGTGAGAAAATCTCAGATTTAGGCGAAGAATTTGCTAAACTTTGTATTCAATGGTTTAAAAAACACTTTTATATGCTTTTTGACTGCGTTCTGCCCGCGTTTTCCCCATTAGAAACTCATAAAAAATATCGGAAAACTCAACTCTCTCACGTCACACAACTGCACATATTACACATGAGTGTTGGCTCACGCCTTGCTCGCGTGGGGTAGTACAAAAAAAAAAATCGACTGACGACCCAATTTTCAAATTTTGTGCATGTGAGGGCAACATAACAATTTTTTTTTTGGCCTTATACATGTTATACTGTACATGAATTTTAGTGTATACATGTTCAGTTCAGTTCAGTTCAGTTCAGTTCACTTTATTCACTATTTTCAATCAATCATAAACATAAAATTATCAATACAGTGTATAATAAAATTAACAGAAATAAGTAATGACAGCAGTGATAACAATGTCTTTTCATCAATATAAGTCTACCCCGGCATGAAGGATTACATGTAACTGTAATATTTTGTAGTAAAACTTAACAAACTTTGACAATAATGTGTAAACTTCATGTATGGAGATAAAATTCTACAGGGATATAAAATAGATGCTTTCTCATAGATGTAGCATGGAATATTCATGAATGATACTATATGAAAAAGTATCCTAGGAATGCCATATATTGGTATGTAAGATCATGAGATACATGTATCTAGGCAGGTCTGTGGAGTTGTACTTAGATCCGTATCCGTCAGCCATGTGCTATATTGATCAAGGCCTTTTTTTTTATTAGATGATCTGTTCCAGAATACCTCTTACTGATGAACCAGTCAAGGGATGGAAATAAGAGCATGCTACTTTGGTAACTCAATCAAGCTGACATGGTTTTAATCCTTGGTGACACTCATGCTTACTATGCAGTGGACATATTTGGTGTGTTGATTTGTCTGCCCATATTAAAAAAAAAGGAAGCGAAAGACTATTAAAAAGGTGAAAATTATCTCCAGAATTCGTTTAGAGTACAAACAAAACCATTCGATGAACAACACCAACAACAAAACAATAAAAAACATACTTCTTATTAGGAACCCCTTTTCACTTTTGAGATTCCCCATAACCATTTAAAAAATTCAAATTCACATCCACATCGAATGTTCCTGGTTTTCTTTAAAAATGGGAAATATTCACTAAAAAGTAATATTACTGCTATCTAAGGAAGATAGGAAATTAGTTTCCATCAAATTTTAAATTCTATGACTTTTTGCATAATTTCTCAAAGGTCAGTCAAAATACAATACAATAACACAATAAACTTGGCTCTTGCACACAATGAGTAGTTTTTGGTAAAAACTATAAAACATCATTATTGACATAAGCTGAGTCGGTAAATATCTAACTGATCACTTAATCTGATATTTTACTACAATGATTCTTAAACAATCAGCAGTGTTATACACATTAGTGAGACAGAGTCTGAACAATGCATGATGTATTGCTAAACATTCATGAAGTGGCAGCTGTACTATGTTCTGACACCCCAATGTTGCCACAAATAAACATGGCCGAAATGTGTCACATTCAATCGGTCTAGCAAATCAACTCAAATTGAAATGTTGATGGTTTTACATGAACATGTGACTGATCATATCCAGAGTGGACTGTTTATAGGAAGACACCATGCTGAGTTTGGCATCCGCAATGATCAACTCAGTAAGGGATTCTACTTTCAGACTATACAAAGCTCTATATGATAATTGCAATGATTATAATGATGATGATGATGATGATGATGATGATGATGATGATGCTAAAGACGACGATAAAGATGATGGAAATGATGACGATGATAGTGATGATGATGGTGATGTTGATGATGTTGACGATGACAGTGATGATGAAGATGATGGCAAAGATAACAATGATGATAGTGATGACAATGACGATGATGGTGATAATGGTGATGATGGTGATGATGGTGATGATGATGATAGTGATGATGACAACACCTTCTAAGAGCCAGAAGAGTGTTTGCTCATATCATTTAAATCAGAATTAAACATCCAGTTATGGTGCTGTACAGTCACACAAGCATGCATTTTGCTCCATTCTACAATGTACATGACCAATATGATCGTGACCATACGGTAAAACATCCCCACGTTCAAACACGGAACACACTACTTTTCTTTTGAAATGAGAGAAGCAAAACATGGTACCAGTACATACATGTAAGTGTAGCCGTACTACTACACTTCACTGTCCTTAACCATAACATACTAGTCACTCTAGAATCTGAACAACCCTTGAAGCAACGCTTTGACAAGCAGATGTGAAAAGCAATGTTCAGAACATTTTCCTCTCTCACTCTCTCAACAAAAAAAAAAAAAAATGCAGTAGCGTATCCACACCTTGCTTCAAAAGGAGCCAGATATTCGAGTTCATGACGATAACTGTACTAATATATAGTTCAGGAAGGACACCAATGAGGTCCTCTTCTTCTGTACCAATCACCATAGGTGTATATATTTTCATGCAAAGAAATATATCAGGGCCAAGGCAAATTTCCTCCCCTCCCCCCCCCCTTTCCTTTCCCTGCCCGTCCTTCAATGCCTTTCAGAGTGCCACACAAGCTGGGATCGGGATGAGAGAAACTCAATCTGGTGCTTGATTGAGCAGCTGTGTAGAGGTGACGGACTGGGCAAATTATGCAAGTGTCACATGCTTTCAGGCCGACTCTCGGTTTATGTCGCAGTATCCACTTACCGAGTCGGGTATTTAACCCAATTTTTCTGTTTGAGAATCCAGTAAAGCCTGGCATGATGCGATAAGTGGGTTTGGAAACAGAAGTTACTTTTCAGAAGATTTAGGTCTTGAATTAGATGTCCTGGAAAGCAGAAACTGGGGATTATTAGAATGTTGTTTTGGTTGGGAAAGAAGACTGATGTTTCACTTGCACTAATGGAGATGATTTGATTTAAATCTGTGCCTCCAACAATAACAGCTCAACATTACAAAAAATACAAATCACACATTTTCATGCTGGAGTCTTATAAAAATAAAAACTATCTATCATTTTTCACTTGTAGCTTCCTCTACCTTTCTTAACCCATTCGTGACAGGAATTATTTAAAGCCTAATTTGATCAGCTTTTATTCTTCAAATTGGCAACACCAACATTTTTATTCTATTGCTACACTTTTCTTATAAAACGTCATGTATCTGAAATGAATATAAATTGACAGAAATTATGATGAGAAGTCAAAAAGTTGCCAATTTGGAGGGGAAAACGGTGATTTTAAACTTTCTATCACATTGCCAATTTAAGGATTTTAATGCTTATTTTCCTTTAAAAAAATTTCAGCATCAAACAACGAATATTGACGCAACCAAAATGGGCACAGTTTGTGTAGAATTTTTTGCTCTTTCTGCTCATGTATTTGGTATGATTTTTAGGGCTTTGCATCAAAAGATATTAGGCCAAACCACAAAATGTGGACCTCTGTCACAAATGGGTTAAAGTATGAAAAGGCTACTTCTTAAGAAAAGAAGGCTGTAACAACATTTGGTAATACTGATCAAAATTGTTTCCTGCATGGTGATGTGACAATCACTACAAGTTTTATGCAAAATTATTACCCAATAAAATTGACCATGAAAATTACAGGGAGAATTATTGTTCTATGCCTTATTCTTTATCTTTATCTTTAATCCCCAAACTAATTACTGGTATATCACTATACAAGTTTATGGTATTTCACCACAGATATCAATATCTTTATTTCTATTCTTATCCAATATGAATAACAAACCTTTGTTTATTTTCCAACTTCATCAAGTAATAAAAAATCCTATGTGTGTAATGAAACTGTTATCAAAAGACTACATACGTACCTTTCAAGAACAATAAGCCACTAAGTGTAATGTTCATATACGAAATGTATTATTCTCACATTTGTTGATGAGCATACCCATAAATTGTCCAGTATTATAGTCAACCACTTGATTCTATCACCTCGTATACTGTACATGTATTTGGTTTCAGTTCTTTCATCAAGACGTTTTCTATGTATACCTTTCAAGAGCAATATAGCCACTGCATTGTTCAGATACGAAATGTATTATTCTCACATTTGTTGATGAGCATACCCATAAATTGTCCAGTATTATAGCCAACCACTTGATTCTATTACCTCGTATACTGTATTTGGTTTCAGTTTTGGAAATAAAGACTGATTTACAATCTCAAGGGGATATAAAGAAATAAAAGCAAATATGAAAAAGTACGCATTCTCCTGACATCTCATATTTTATCTTCCTTTCTTGTATCTCTGTCATATCGTATTGGTTTTGCTGGATGAACTTTAGCTGCGTAAATAGACTTAATTTAATCATATTTTTCTGTCCACAGAGATATATTTATACTGAAAGCTATATAAACTGTCTTCATGACTGGAGACATCTCTATGTTGCAAGAAATGAAAACGAGCAGCATAACATTTTGTCAAGCTGAATACAACTTGCCAATCAGAATACATGCAAAACCTGAACATACTGGGTTGTAATTGCTTTTAAAAAGATGCATGGGGATTCCTGAGTGAGTGACAAGTAGGCCTTTTACTGGGATACACAGGTTATCTAATCCAGGTCATTTGTTTATGCACTGTAAAATGTGCATTTCATTGCATGCTTATTTGTTGCTTGCATGTCCCTAATTTGGCTGGGTCACGGAGATAGCTCATATCATATACCTTATTCTAAGATTCTAGGCCTCTGATTGGTCAAAGGGGCAGTCATGGAAACCGCTAGCTGACTGCAGGGCATATAGCAAAAAAACTATTGACTTGGCATATAGTTCTACTTCCATGTACAATACATAAGTACATGGTTTGTTATGCGCCAGCTCTAGAGAAGTAGGCTGGGTAAGATGCGCGCAAGTGTATCTTGCGCGCAAGTGTATCTTGCGCGCGTATCTACATATTTGCACATTTCCTTTAATTTCTCTGACCGGTAGCACGACGACTTCATTTTTAATGCCTTAATTCAGCATAAATTAAGTGGGATGCGGTACATAAAACAAATATTAACTAGGATTAACAAGGGATATGGTATTCTTGCAAACTGACAAAAAAATAATCAGCTAGCTCACAAAATTATTCTACACCTTTCCAAGAACTCCAGCTTCTCTTTAAACAATTCCACATTTGAAGTATGAACCTACCTGCTGTGCAGACTGCAAAGACCATCTGCATGGAATCGAAGAAGAAGAACATAACGAGAAGGGAGATGGAAGCCCCTATAGGCAGGAACATGGCTTGAGTTGCATCTATACTGTGAACTGTGTAGAGAAAACAGATACAGGTGATCAATTCCTAAATATCCCTGTGGTAACTAATATCACCAGAGTAATAACTACATTGTATGGAGCCCCTAGAGTGTCAACTGTGTCAGACATGAGCACTATACAGGAACTTACTATCAGTCCATCAAATACAAGGCCCAAGATAACTTACATGTAGGCTAGAGTTTACAGAAAAATGTATGTTATACTGAAATCAAATCGTGCTAAACAGGTTAATAATCTCATCTTTTAATATCTCCTGCTGGTTTTTTTATATAAATACCCAAAAGTGGGGAGAAAACAAATACAGAAGAACAATTTTTATACATTGTGATGATAATCCCTTCAGGTAGTACCATGATGAAATACCATAGACCATGGGGAAAAAAGTGATAGTGCTGTATGGGGTCTGATATAATGAAGTATGGAGGAATATATGCACTTAACCCAGATATCAAATTTTAACTATTAAGATGATAATTCCTTAAAGTGATTACACAATGGTAAACAAAAATTTTGATATATGATCGAGAATAGAATTCTAAGAAGAATGACATTAAAAATATGATGATTTTCAATCAAAATCAATGCATTTTGGTTAATTTTCTCATGAAAAGTTATGAGCTGACCAAAAAAAAATTGAGTATGAGGTATGATGTAAAAGTGGGTACCCAGCTTCGCGCATTGCAGTTGTGCTACGCGCTAGACTGTACAATATGTATTATACCTTGCGCCCATTTTGCTAGAAGTGCGCGACAAGGTGCCCACTTTGACGTCATTTTGACGTCAAAGTGGGTACCCAGTTGAAACTGGGTCACAGCTGGAGGGTCAAAAATATCCTGAAATCTTACCACATTTGGGGGTTTCCTTGGCAACAGGACTTTTTAAAAAACTTTAGACACATGATTTTCTGCTAATGAAATCATGCTCTTTTAAATGAACTAACATCGTTTCAGCATTGGGTACCCCCTTTAAGGTTTTCCATAACAAAGCTCATATGAGCTGGAGAGAAAAAGATGAAATGTGACACTGAATCTAATGTTTATAGGTTCACATCCTGTTTTAGAAGCTCTCAGACAATATATCTTCACAAGTACTTGTCAATCTTAACCCTAGACCTACATGCAGTAAATCAAGGCATGTTGGGCGGTTTTTTCTTCAACTAGACCACTTGTAAAATTTCCAAAGGAATGAAAAGGAAATAGAGAAAAGCAAAATCAATTCATAGACACATCTTGTGCAATGTGCACATATTTGCACAGCTTTTGCTATGTTGACAACATGTAACCCCAGGGATAGGTCTCCAAGGAAAACTCTCAGAAAGTGATGTTAAAATATATTTCACTAAAGAATAGGAAAGCAATGAATTCAAGATGACAAAACAATGCCCATGACTTTGTAAAAAAAATTGCTTTTGTTACTTTGGGTGTTGATGTTGGTGTTGGGGTTGGTGTTGGTAAAAGCTACATTATGACAACCATGAACATCACCAGAGCAAGGTGAATGGATTCTCAACTAGTCTGGACAATCCTGTTAACCTACTGAACTTTTATATAGTGTAGGCCTACTATAGCAGCATGTAAAAGATACACATGTAAGAGAAGACAATCTTGAAAAATATTTGGGGAAAATAGTTTACAAACTTTGCAACTACACAGGTGGATTATGAAAGAAGATGGCAATGCAACTCTTACCCCCAACCAGAAGGGAAAAGGAAAAATATACTTGCATAACATGTGTGGGTTTTTTTTTAATTAAATAATATACATGATAAAGAATACTAAAAATATATAATGCCACCAAAACTTTGAATCTATGTTCTAATCCTTTTCCATTAATTACAGCTAAACAACTACAGTAAGATGGATCTCTTTAAAACTGAACCACTTCACAAATGCCCAGTCTTGTACATGTACACTGAGAGTTAGTTTTTACTACATATGTTGGACTGTTTGTGTTTCTTCACTTTGAGGCTACAATTATCTATTGGGAGACCACTTTTTAATATTAACCATATGTTTCCTACTGCATTAAAAACTTCACATCACATACTTGATACAACAGAAGTGATTTTCCCGATTAAACATCTACTTTCAGGATCTGCCCCCTTTACAGCTTTGTATGCAGGGTCAGATAAAAAGTAGTGATATCAAAACAGTAGCATTTTTGAATTTCCTCTTCTGTATATGTACAGTAGTTTCGTTAGCTTATACATTGACAAAGGCCAGCCAGGCTTTGTTGATTTCGATCACAAATTTGACAGCTTGTCTAATCTTTGTTCTCTTACATCAAATTTCATACATGCTCTTACGATCTTGTTTCAATTGGTATTGGAAACTACTGATGATATCTTATGAAATTCACATCAAATAACATTTAGCATTTTGATTTACAAAATATTATTCAGAAGCATATTCGAGATATTTATTTTTTACAAATCATAATACCAAGTAAAATTGATTCCCATTTTCTCGTCCAGATATTTTCAATCTGAGGAGGAGGGGGTTCCATGTATTTGACATTTGATATTCTTTTTTATATATGAAATGCTATTTGGATAATTTTAATACAATCTTTTTTTTTTTATATATTCCTTTTTGATATTTCATTGATATAAGCAGTAAAGAGGCTCAAAACAAGGTGAAAATGGATGGTGTTCATGTTTTTTTGTAACCTCATTGTCTAGATGTACTCAGATTAAAACTAATTTCATTACAGAAAAAAATTACAAATAACAAAAATTTTGAGGCTCACCAAAAAAAGTGAGGAGGAGGGAACGAGAAACTAGGATTTATTTTTATATGGCCTAAAATGCTTTATCAATAGTGCAATCATCATCTATTTTCAAGCCATACTGATCAGATGAACAATGATGTAAATATACACTAAATTTCTTAGACTTGAATCAGGGACCACTCCAAAATTTGATTAACAATCTTAATATAACAGATTTAGAAATCAATCTTGTTCATTACAATTTCTTTTAAAATCTAATTTTTGAGTTGTCTCTCATTACTATCAATGTATGCCTCTTTCAAACAGACTTTCATGACTGTCCAACTGTGAATCTCCCGGTGAAACTCCCTGTGATTTTTTTTCAATGTCCTTTCATACAGGATCGGCAATGCCTGAACCGACCTCACGTGAAGCTGGGCTGATACAACATCGCACAATCATTTCTGCGTGCAACGAATCAGATGCAGAAATGTTTACATGCAGCTCATGGCGCAAGCTACCATGACCTTTGACCTTTCAATCAGGATTTCTATCCATGTTTCACCGCGATGACCTTTCAAACAGACTGTCACTGGGTGTAACCCGGGAGTTCACTGCTGAACTAGCGTTGTTTAATCTGGACATTTTGAGGGTAACTTTTTAATTTTTAATTTTAAATTTAATCTGTGTTTCCCTGGTAGTTCAACTGTGCTGTCCTTTCAAACAGAGACTTTCAAGGGTGTCCCCAGGTGTTGAAAATGTGCTCTGTTTGAAAGGGGTATTAGATTGATTTCTAATCTAAGAAATTTATAATTTTAATCTCTCTAGAAATTCAGAATATTCTGCAGCCTTTTGAGAAGCAGTAACAAAAAGGATAATAAAAATAAACCCTAAAAATGACTTTCATTTTCATACACCACCGTTGGATCTGCTGCAAGCCAAACAATCATTAACACTGAACTCATGTCCCATTAAATTCTTTTGTTGTGGTTTGGTGTTTGATTTGTTTACCATTTTCTGCTTGTTGTTGATTGCCCGGTGGCTGCCCTGTTAATGCACTGTCCTTCTCTTCTCTCTGTAATCTATCCTTCTCTTCTTGGTCCATGTTGAGGGATCTGAAAGATAAGGAGCAAGTCATGAATTAAAGATCGATAGAAAAACAACAACTTGGAATTACTCTACAAGAATGAATAACAATAAAAGCATAATGAATTGAATATTGAAATCCTAAAACTGAATAATGGTTTCAAGAGATTGAATTTAAGATGGAATAAAGAAAAGGCAATTTTGTAATCAAATACTCCTACTGTATAGCAGCTGCCTGTCTCACCCCTCCCCCCCCCCCTTGGATATTTGAAATGAAATTACACAAATTAGTATGAAGTATCCCGGGAATACGGCATACATGTACACTCAAAAAACTCTTGGTAAAATTTTTTCTGTGTAATTTTATTTCCGTGTAAAATTTCGTCAGATTACCAAGAATGTGGTGATCTCGCTTGCGAAAGCCGAATTGTATACAACATGACTTGTGAAACCATTTGTTTTACACACTTCCCTGGTAAACACACATTGGTGCGAGCGCACTCAGGAAATTTTGTCCAATGAGCATTGCTTAAATTGCGCACTTTAGTTTTTGCATGGCGTGGGGGTAGCGTGTGCAAATAGTTGAATTTCGCGTTCTGCATAACGTGCATGTATTATACGCGTGGTATGTGCATGCTGCGTGTGTTTAATTATAACAGTGCAGTGGTGTAGGACTGAGCCTAGCTGTTGGCTGTTGAAACATCATCAAAGTATTGTCTCTTGCCTTCCTCCTTCATTTACCATGGATGACGAAGTTAAGGAGAAACAGAATGGGGATTGGAGACGTTGTTAGAAACTTTGGTAAGTCCTGGAAATTTATCACTGTCGGCTGGGGCTTGAACTTTGAAGTTGAGCGGTAAGCCAATGCCTGTACCGGCTGCAGAGCAGTGTCAGCATAATTGACACTGCACTACAGCCTGTACAGGCTTAGGCTTACCGCTCAACTTCAAAGTTCAAGCCCCAGCCGACGGTGATGAATTTCCAGGACTTACCCCTAAAAGTTTCTAACGTCTCCAATCCATTCTGTTAGTTTCTCCTTAACTTCGTCATCCATGGTAAATGAGGGAGGAAGGCAAGAGATAATACTTTGATGATGTTTCAACAGCCAACAGGCTCAGTTTCATTGATTTCATTGATTTAGGTTCCTATGTAGTTTATGAACATTTTCACCTTGGTTGCCCAAACAGCAACCTTGAACAATTTGCATAATTTGCATAAATCTGTATGGAGTAAACTTTACATGTCTTCCTGGTGAATGTGAAATCACCAGGAAACGGGTAATTATTTTACCAGGAATCCCTTGTAAACTTTACACGGCTGACTGGTGAATTTCAAATCACCAAGAAACGGGGTAAATTTAACACCATTGGTGTTGCTCCCCCGGGAACACGGAGGTCTGGTGAATTTTACCCCGTTTCTGTTATAATTTTACACAGAGTTTTTTCAGTGTAAGTGATATTTCAATGCTCTGTTTTGAGATTTGTAGAAATGCACACACTATTTCCTATCCTAGTTATATGTACTCTTATAGGTCCCTACCTGTTTTGTTGTTGATAATAAATGGATGTGTATATGTGTATTATTCAATCACTAAAGAAAGACGTTAAAAAGCATTAAAATATGAGTTCGGACTGTTTATAAACTGTATTTGGAGCAGTAAGAAAGTGTCAGGAAGAAATAAGACTAGAGGAAGGAACTGCCTTGGAAAGGTCGTCTGCATGCTAACCTCATCATGCATTGCAATCACTAAAATGCAAGGTCAGGTTTGTGTGTCACTCTGTATTCCTGGCAGGGAGAGCTACAGGAATCTAAGTTCACTGAGTTGAAGACAGGTTCAATTTGATGGACATATACATCCATCTATAAATGCCCAATATTGGTGTAAACGTAAAAGTTCATAGTCAAAAAGATAATAAGTAATAATACTAATAATAACATTCTGGATTTATATAGCACTTCATACATCTCCAATGTCTCCATAAAGCGCTTTACAGAAATACAATTACCCCAGTCATCGGATTCAGGCTTGCCCGCACACAATGCATACACCTTCTCCACTCCCAGGGGATTATTCCAGCCAGGCATCTTTTGCAGATGCCCCCAATGCTTAACAAACCACAATGACTTTCGCATCATACCGGGTACAGATTTAACACCTGGGTGGAGAGTGGCAAATGTAGATTCATACTGTATCTTGCCAAAAGTAATGCACCTTTCAGTTGAGTTCAATGTAAATGATAAAAAAAACACTGAATTTAGCAAACCTACACAATCATCTAGGCTGCTGGCAACCTACATATATCCTCCCCCCCCCCAAAAAAAAATAAACACAGGGTCAGGCAAGAGCAAAGGCAAGCAGAGAGATGGTCAAAAACTCATTGTGATCAATATCCATATAAATTCTCCTTACAAATCAAATCGGCCACTGCTGTCTGGCCAATTTCCTATACCACTTTTCATTTTCTCTTCAACCTTTCTCCCTCCATCATTCCATTTTCCATCTCTCAATGTGCTTTTCTGAAAGTACTCACTTTTATTCTCTATCATACTCTCTATGCATTTCCTGACATCTTTTTTACAAGAAAAATTGGTAATGGAGAGAGAAAGGAAGCCAAATGGGATATGACATCAGAATGCTCTTACGTTACTCTGTAGAATACACTGATCAATGAGGCCCGCTATTTCAGAAAACAAGCTTTATTGATTGTGACATCACATATCTATATACTTAACTTCATACCAGAGGGGCGGTTTATACGGAAAGAAGAGCCATGGGAACATTAAATTTTGATCTGTATGCAAGAATCCTGGAAATACATGTAACTAAAAACTAATTCTAACTTGCCACTATCTTTGATTAGTTTATTCATTTATTCTTTTATTTATCATTTAATAATTCATTTATTCATCTATTTATTTATTTTTTATTGTTTTCTTTACACAGGGTAATCTCTTCATTATATAAAAACTGCTTTGCAAGAGAGCCCTGTATGACATAATACAATTAAAATACAATTTAAAACGATGAAAGAATGGTAAAAATATAAATAGGAAAACAAAGCAATACAAGTACAAAGGAATAGATTAGAAGTTTACATTAGCAATTAATAAATATAAATGTAATTCAAACTTGTTTTTGGCTTTGCTTATTCTTACTTTGTAAAGTGCATACAGAGAAACTCTTTTATTTGTAATGCCCTTTATAAATCAATCTTTCTTCTTCTTCTTCTTCTTCTTCTTCTTCTTCTTCTTCTTCTTCTTCTTCTTCTAATTATTATTATTATTATTATTATTATCATTATTATTATTATTATTATTATTATTATTAATTATCATTATCATTCTTATTATTTATTAATATTAATATTATTATTATTAGTTATTAATTATTATTACTATTATTATTATTATTATCATTAATTATTATTATCATTATTTATCATTACTATGAATATTATTATCATTAATTATTATTATTATTATTATTATTATTATTATTATTATTATTATTATCATTATTTATTATTACTATTAATATTATTATTATCATTAATTATTATTATCATTTATTATTATTATTATTATTATTATTATTATCATTAATTATTATTATTATTATTATTATTATTATTATTATTACTATTATTATTATCATTATTTATTATTATTATTATTATTATTATTATTATTATTATTATTATCATTATTTATTATTATTATTATTATTATTATTATTATTATTATTATTATCATTATTTATTATTACTATTAATATTATTATTATCATTAATTATTATTATCATTTATTATTATTATTATTATTATTATTATTATCATTAATTATTATTATTATTATTATTATTATTATTATTATTATTATTATTATTATTATTATTATTATTATGGAAACAAGATTAAAGGTTATGATGCAGAAAAGAAAAAAAAAATCATTTCAAATTACTCTTCAACAAAATATATTGGTGATCTACACTAATTTCCAAAATTAAACAACATTAAATCATAAACTTCAAATTCAAAATGTTTTCTGCACACCTTGTCTACATGTACATACAACGTTCTAAGAATTCTAACAGGCCATGTACCTGCAGTTATAACTCTTATACTATGTAGTTGACAAAAATTATCTGAAACTGATCAGGCATGACTCAAGATACAACCTTGCATTTTGTTCAAACAGTACATGTACTCATGGTTCTCGCCAGTACATAACACCCATGGTTCCAATACCATGTGTAAAGGATTTCAGACAAGGAAGAACCATGTGAGAAATTGCTGCACCATGCGTGGCAACAAGGGTAAAAAAAATATTGGAGTATATATTCCTAACAATAATGATAAATGTCACAGATTGTTTTGCTTTTTTTGCAATGTATTTTTACTATAATGCCATTAGTAGACAACTCCTGCTTACCAAGAAGTATTTTTCATCCTTTTGCTATAGCATATACTGCTGCCACACCTAACTTTAGGTGTTATTCCGTAAAACTTCTGAAAATTACGCGCTTTGCGCAGGGGGGGGGGGGAACCATGTGTGGATTTTTTTTCTAGTGAGAACCCTGCATGTATGGCAGCATTACATGTAAAACTTGGAAACTCCCTCAGTTTCAACGTTCATGCATTTCAAAAATTGTTTCAGATTCCTAGCAGGTAAAACATGCAGAGAACGGCTTTAGCGAACATTCATCTCAAATACATACAAGATGACATGATCGTTGGTTGCCGTGGCCACGGAGCCTGCAGCCTAATGAAATGTTTCCAGCTGGCAGCGGAAGAAACAGGTTATACTGGGGAGAGAGTGGTTGACTGGGATCATGTGACAGGGATGTGTCGTCTACCCTTATCAAGAGGTTCTCGTAAACCTAATGTATTCGCTGAATAATTGAGATGATGCTTAGTGCTATATCACGACGCCCAGGTACAGTCACGTTTTCAGCGCCTTATTGGTTGACTGATCAAACACTTGTGGAGACTTATGTGACAGCAACTTGACAGAAAAAAATCTTAAGATCTCTTTGTGATGAAATAATTACATTTGAAGAAAGATATAGAGAAAAAGAAACCCAAAATCTTGTCACAGAACAAGAGAATATATTTTGTCAAGTGTAATTCCAAAATCTGAAAAATCTTCAATTGAAATAATTCTTTGCGAATCTATCTTGGAGAAAAGGATGTTGCTTTCAGATTTCTAAATTGCATCTGAGGATTTTACATGTATATCATAGCTAAGATGCACATGATTGTTATTGATGTTTGTTATTACTGCAGGGCACCTTCGGACAGCAGTTTTACAAAACTGAACAGGCTAACCCTGCCGTATAAAATAAATAAAACAAAGTAAATAAATAAATAAATAAATAAATAAATGATTGTTATACACCTGTCATTTCTTTCATGGCTGAAAATATCAAACTTGATATTCAGATATTCAGATATTCAGATATATATTCAGATATTCAAAATTTATTGTCATGCTCAAAATAAAAATTACATTGGCACAAAAATCATATTCCGGCTGTTGGTATTCAAAGAACAATATATAACATATAATAAATAATTACAAAAATAATGGCATTAAAATAATATACACAAAGACCTAATACTGACCCAGAACAAAATGATACGCTGCAAGGGCAGCTGCACTGAAAAACTTTACCTGGTGCCGAGGGGGGAAACGTCTCAAGATTGGTGAGTTAGTACTCACCATTATTTAATCACAGCAAAACAAACATAAGAAGTCATTTAGCAATTAAACAGCAAAAAGTTCTTTCAATCACATTGGCTAAATATAAGGACTATCTGCTTTCAGTATAGGCAATGGATGAATACCTTCGAAGATCACCCTTGATGAGCAAGTCTTACAAAAACAATAATAACACTGCTTTTACGTTTACAATTAGAGATATATTTAGCGGAATTCAGTTTGCATTATCATGGTGACATGTACATGTACATGTAATATCAACCACCATATTTCAGTAACAATAGTACTTGAACAAAGTACATATCGATTATGCAGCTGTATTTTCTACTCCAACATTAACCCTCTGTCTAGACCATCTAAATTTATCATACTGCTATCACAAATAAGAATCATGTAGCTACACAATAGGGGCGTTCACACACAAGGTAAAAAGTGAGATTAAAAAATCGATTTTCTAATCACGATTAGAAAATTGATTTTATTTTGTGTGTGCACAAAATAATCTCACTAATAATCGCGATTCTAATCGCGATTCAACTCGCAGTAAGAAGTGCGATTTTTCAGAATAATCGCAATTATTTGTTGTGCGTTGTGTGTGTGTGAACGAAATCGCGATTAGAAAATCGGTTTTATCTATCCCATCATTCTTTGCCCGTGTGCGATCGATGTGCATGCAGTATGCAGCGTATGCAGTGTATGTTATGTTACAGGATGCATGCAACATACACGCATTGCACGCTATCTTGGCGCCGTTGAACTGTATAGTAAACAAATGTTTTGTATAATAGTACATAATCATTGAGTATTTAATTATTGTTGCAGTACTTCCCATAGCCCTTCTACTACAGTACATGTTTATTTTCCCCCTTTGAGGTCATGTTTAACAGAAGTTAAAGCAGAGAAGTTTGTGGGCTCTCCTGCCTGTTTTCATTGCTTCCTCGTGTGTGTGAATGGTCAAAAACAAAATCGAAATTTGAATCGCAATTAGAATCGCGATACAAATTTCGATCTTTCCTTGTGTGTGAATGGTTGCAGGAAAACTGAAATTTGGATCGCGATTTGAATTGCGACTCAAATTTCAATTCCTCTTTTGTGTCAACGCGCCTATTAAGTATTTAAAATTCCACAGCCTGAACATCAAGAAACATCGTTTAACGAAACATGTTTGGGCATCATCTCACACATTTTTTTTATTTATTTTAATATTTTTCAACATACTGTCTGGCAGTCTAGTGAATTTCATGCCTGCAGATTTGACCAATCAGAGGCCTAGAATCCTTTATATCAATTGTTAGTACAGACTTGAATCCAGTAGTTTTTAGCATTTATCTTACCTGAAACTTCCATAGACTATGAGGAGTATTGAGATGAGGAATGTTGAGACTCTGGATGAGTCTACCAATGAGTAGGCCCTGTAGTAAAGAAGAAAAAAATGAATAAGGGTTTAAAGATATATCCACAACACAAATTTAAATTCATAAACATGTTCATAAGCAGAATTTTAACATTTCAATCATCTTTAACATATTTTCTTTTTACCAAACCACCAGCAAATCAAACTGTTTGTTATGATGAGGCAGATTAAAATATTTGGCAAGGGCACCAAGCTGGTCTCACCTATTAAAATGAAACAATTATGAAATATTAATATAATGAGAACACCTGTGGTTAGACTGATGAGGAAAGTAAGTGAATCTGTCATCTTGGCATACATTTTGAACCAATTCACATAGGAATTCAGGTGCCAAAATCTGAAAAGCATATGTAAACAATATCAATAAACAGAGGATAACATCATATTAAACCTTAACAAATCAGGGGCCTGTTTCTCAAAACCATCAAAAGCCTATTAAAGTTTGTAGACATCCCTCTGAAATGCATGCTAATTCTACAACATGCATCTCTTAGGTATTGTCTAAGCACCCATGTAGCCAGGGGGTGATGGGGCACATCCCCCCCCCCCCATGCAAAAAAAGTTGAGCAAGAAGAGAAAAGGTGAGAGAACGCACAGTAGGAAGACAAGTAGACAAGAAATGATGACAAAGAAATTTTGAAACTTCTGCACTTTGAGCTGGAGGGGAGGCAAAGGGGGGGGGGGGGCGGGGACTCCTCCAGGGAGCGCGCTTTGGGCACTCAATATGTAATGTGCATGCCTCATGTGCTCACTACCCCCCCCCCCCCTCCTAAAAAGAAATCCTAGCTACGCCACAACTAATAACTTATAATTATGGTTTCAAGAAACAGGCCTTACTGTACAACACCACACAGGAAAGGAAACAGAAACAGCCCATTTTCTCATTAAATGTGTACATTCCAAACAAGTTGTGTCCAGTTAAAAAGATTGTGGTATCACAATCACGTTCAGTGTACATTGAAATTTACAGTCAAATCGGTTTACATGTAAGGCCTAACTAGAGTCGGTGTTGATAGATCTTCCTGAAGAACAACAAATAGGAAAGGGACTTTCTCTTTATGAATAAAACAGGACTTACAGATGTCAGAGGACATTGGAAAGCAAACAAATGTTTCCTTATTTCCTCTTCCTTTCTGCCTACACAAATTTGACATCGCTGGTGTCAAATTTCAAATTAGTAAATCATAACACAAGATACAATATCCAATTCATCTAATCCATTGCAGTTCATTTCTAAATAAAAGGGAGTATACATGTATCATATACTGAGAGTCATGCAGAAGGATGTTTTGTTATTTATGTTGAGGTGTACCAATCACCAAAAGACATTTTCCCTGTACATTTGCGTATATTCAAGTCACTGTACTTCATACTGTACACTGTACATGTAGGTATATTTAAGCAGTAGCATTGCTGAGAGCTCTGTTACATCACTGCGCAGTAGAGCAGGCCTACCGTAAATACGGAAATTTTGGCGCGATAATTTTTTCGCGCTCAGCCAAGCTGAACACAATCGCACATTTTTAAGTTTTAGCAGACAGTTAGGATATCTGTATTCATGTGCATTATAAACAAAATATTTTGCATAGCTTTATTTTCACGCAAGTGTTGTGCCACGAGAAATGTGCGAAAATTTCAACACCATATAATGATATAGTGGCTGCACTGTATGAATTCATCTAATTATTATTATTATTATAAAGCGATACTTGTGCTGTATGTTGTCTTATGTGTTATCCTTTATTTTATGCTATCCTTCTTCAAACTCCTAAACTCCCTAGAATGGTACGTAAAGTTTTTGTGGGGTTATTACTACCTCTACACATTTTTTTCCCCTTTAGGTCATTGGTTGGTACACTGTAAGACAGAGTAAATGTTCTGGTTCATAACAGATGATTTCTCAATGACTTATAATACTATCTCTAATAAAGGAAATTTGCAGAAAAAAATACTAAAATTTGCATTTTTAATAATAACAAATAATTCTAACACTGGGCATAAGGCATAAACTGGGTTTTATGCATACAGATCCTAAAATTGTCAAAAATGTTCATTTTGACCCCTTGTGAAAAAGTTAGAGAAGAGCATTTCACAAAAGTGATAAGAAAAATTATACTGTACAGAACCAAGCAATGCACAACATCAGACTAGACACATGCATTGTACACTGCATGTGTACATATCATATACATGCAGTAATCACTTGTACGCCTTTTGAGTTTAGCTTTTCCCCATGTTTCAAACATAGGAATTAGCTGATTTAAGAATGTAAACCCAATCTAATTCAGTCATTTCCTGTCCAGTATAAGTTGAGCCAACTGTGAGACTGTCTGTGATCATTAATAGTTCATCAACTTAATGATGCTCTACTTCTCATGGCAGCGGACAAACAAGAAAAAGCCACAACTGTTATGTGATGTACGTACATGTACAATGTATGTAGGCCTAACCATTAAAGCAATATGGTTTCTAAACTTGAAGCTAACAGAGCATGAGGCCCTCTGTGGCCCCATATTTCCTGGAGTCCTGGACCCCTTAGAATTGTAGATTTTTAGCAGGAGGCCAGTACATGTATATACACACCCCAAATATATCAATCCAAAACAAAGCCCTTTTGATCACATGTTCAAATAATCAATATTTTCAAGGTGTTACACTATATTTTTTAACTCTTTTCCACTCTGGACGAGTCAAGAAAGAACAAACAGATCACTCTGAATAACTTTGAGTACATAATGCAGCATCTATGGATCATATTACACCAGAACAGTCTAAGGATTCAGTTCTCAAGTCTAAAGATTTAACAATTTAAATCAGGATGCTCATGTGACTAACACAAAGAGCAATTACATGTACTTGTAACTCTCATGTAACCAAAGTCTAAAACCCGGATAGCTTAAAGGTATTGGCTAACTTTGTGAGTAGCTGATTTAAAAAATTCTCAAACTAGGATGAAACATGTGTATGAGTACTTGTATTTGTACTCAAAAACCCTGAAACCAATCATAATTTTGAATGAATAAGTGTAAGTTAGACGCAAACGGCGATTTTATTATCCTTCGTCTCACGAGACAATCAATAAGAGGACTACTTTGCTTGAATTGGAAAATGCCGTTATGTGCCTCCCGCCGCCTGATACGCCAATACACGCAGTACAGTAAGGTGAGTCATACACGCATGCGCACTCCTTATGTCTATTCTGTGCAACCGACCCTCGTATATTTTCCAAACATTGGTTCACATTTTTGATATTTAAAAATACATCCTGTGAATATTATACTTTGAAACTTTCAGACTGGTATTTTTACACTATAACCCTTATGTTTATCCCATTTTCAAGTAACAAAACAAGATTTTTTAAAAATCATAACAATGTTAGCCAATGCCTTTAATATACTCTGTAATGATGTTTAATGATATCTGATATACTGTACATATTGGTTACATTTGAATGGCCATTAAGGAAATTTATATCTGTATTACATTATCTTGCATGCATGACAAAACATAGAACACAATCGAAACTTCAGAACCTACCAGTACAATGTACTGTAGTTTGAATATGAACAATGGACTGTGGCATATTCAAGTACCGGTACTCTACATTGATGTATTCATGGGTTTTTCAAGGATGTTATGATTTTCAGCTTAAGTTCTAACCTGGCTTTAAAATGTATATGAAATATCATGTACATATAGCCACCGCTCTAATTTAGAAAAAAAAGTTTGAGTTCTGGGCCAGGGGAAGGGGATTCAGTATACACATGCATGACCACAGGTTTTCCAAAAATGCCCTAAATAAGTTTTAAGCAAAATCACACCCTTTTTATAGCCTTTCTATGCAAATTTACCAAATTTACCTTAAATAAGTTTAACCTCCTTGAGCATATCCCCTAAAAAAGGCCTCTGTCTCTTTCTTTTCGTTAAACTCAGGGAAAAATACCCCTTCTCCTAATTTTTGGCGTAATTTGACATCCTAACTGCATGACACATGTGATGCGCCTTAATCGGCCAAAACTACCCTTTGCACAGGTTTTTCTGGTCCCATAGAAATATTTCATACTGTCCGGGTTCCGGGAAAGGTGTAAAATACTTTCTGAGCATATTTCAAGTTTCAACCATTTGTCTTGCGCGTCATATTAACCCTCCCTGAGATGCCTTTCTGTGTCGTATGTCAATAATATCACAGAAACAATGGAGTATGTAGCCAATATTGATACATCACTGTCATGCACAATAAGTACATGCCCAAAGCAATGGTCTCACTATTATTTCTAGGGATATTTGACCTTTCCCTCTAGAAGGAGGCTGTTGACTTAAATTTTTTAAGGACATCAATGACTACATTATGCATCAATGTTCCAAAAAATTTTGCTCACTTGCTGTGCTTACTTGTGGGTTTACTTTTAACTTGAACAACCAGTATTTTGTCCTAGCTGGGGCGGTATTCTGAAAATTGTTTTATCTTTTATCTTATCTTCATTGTGTTAATTGTCATAACAAATTTTAAAGGCATACTCATGATTGGTTTGAACTGCGCAAATGACCAGCACACAAGACAAAAATGTGCGATATGAGCCAATGGCGTACACTATTTCTGATTGCTATGGAAATTAAAATAAGATATAAGATAAGTACTGGTCCTCTCAAGTTTAATGGCAAACATGTTTTGAAAGTACAAAGCTACAATGTATGTCAAACAGAAGGGGAGCTGTATAGAAAGTGCAACCCAGAGGAAACCGAATCTCAATTGGATCTGTACCTCACATCAGCATGACACCTCTTCAACAAACATGATCTCTGACCTTGTAAGTTAGCCAGAGTTTCTGAGTTGGCAACACTACATACACACATGTATCTACTATGTGGTAGAGGCATTGTAGAAAGGCCAAAATGTAAAGCCATGTACAGTTTTGGTAGCAGAAACAAAATGGCATGAAAACTAAATTAAATGTAGTGCAAGTTGTCTAGCCTTGCATAAAAAGATATATGTGCGAGATTTGTGTAAATATCTGAAATGATTGCAATACTTAATGGCTACTCCTGAACCCGGATTGCTTTCTGCAAGCGATTTTACGTCACTGACCAGAGATCAAAAAAACATGTTTTGCCTTTCATTTGTTTTGTATTCAACTTCAGGAGGGAAAGCTTCACAGCATCTTAGTTTTTCCTAGTACCTGGCTACTGAGGCTACTGACCAGCGAAAAACAAAGATAAAGTATCTGACTATCTCATAAATAATTCTTAAAGGCCTATCAAAAGTGTTCATACATATACCTTTCATGCTGCAAATGTTAAAGTAGCCTGTATTGCTTCAGTGTTAAAACTATATTTCAGGATTGAAGGGGCAATTGCATCACAGAGTGCACTTTTTAAGATCTGCATTACAGTTGCTGGTACTATTAACACTATTATTTCTTTGTCTACAAAATCAATAATCAATCAAAAAAAATCAAATAAAACTAGGATACAGAATTTATCCTTTCTCCCCAATCCAAATAAAAACACATGAACTAACATCAGTGAAGAGATATGCTCCATGCTTTATTTTGACAAATATAGGGCCTACACCATTAGGGTCACAGTTTCAAGAGGATTTTAGGTCAGACTTAAGGTTAGGGTAATAGTATTTGGTCCATGGTTAGAGGCTTTTGCTAAAAGGTCAGGTTAGCATCGGGTAAGTTTCAGACAAGTTGCTGAAATTAGGACAAATTTTTCTTCTATGGTGTCTTCTAAAAATCTACAAATCTATGCAATTACAGAAAATAAAACAACTGTATGAGAAGTTCATACAGAGTTGTAACACAACTAAGAACTGGAAGTTGACCACACGCTAACCCTAGGATGCTTCTAACACTTCGCGTTCCGGCTGAACACAGTTAAATGTACCCGCATGCATGACTTGAGGCTAAGCTGCATGCGATGCCACTGTATCTTCTGTAATTGCATAGATTTTTCAAAGACACCACTGCAAAAAAAAATATTGTGTTAATTTCAGCAACTTACCCAAAACTTACCCGACCTTATAGCAAAAGCCGGTTAGAGTTCAGCATTCGTTTTAATGTACAATATTGATGTGAAGCACGTGTCATGGAACCTATTAAGTGACACATACAGTGAATGAGAAGCATAACGACCTTTTTATACCATAGTGTACATGTACTAACAGTCTGCCACACACAATGCAATTTGTATGGTTCATCAAAAGCTTTGTATGTCTTGAATCAGCGTTAAGTCAACACATCAAATCAAGGTCTAATTTGATCAGATTCTTTAGTTATCAGGTAAACAGACTTTGAACAGCTGACTTCAGAAGGCAAATATGTAGACAAAATAATATTGCACATGTTTTGGAAGCACTCCTACTTCAAGTAGAGAGGTGTATTGATTATTGATACTGTACATGATGAACCTTGTTAACCCATTCGTGACAGGAATTATTTAAAGCCTAATTTGATCAGCTTTTATACTTCAAATTGGCAACACCAAATTTTAATTTTAATGCTACATTTTTCTTATAAAACATCATGTATCTGAAATGAATATAAATTGACAGAAATTATGATAAGTCAAAAGGTTGCCAATTTGCAGGGGAAAACAGTGATTTTAGATTTCTATCACATTGCCAATTTAAGGATTTTAATGCTTATTTTCCTATAAAAAATTTTCAGCATCAAACAAAGAATATTGACGTAACCAAAATGGGCACAGTTTGTGTAGAATTTTTTGCTCTTTCTGCTCATGTATTTGGTATGATTTTTAGGGCTTTGCATCAAAAGATATTAGGCCAAACCACAAAATGTGGACCTCTGTCACGAATGGGTTAATGTGCTGTTTGCACTGAATGCATGTACCAGTAAGTAATGTAGTGAATCATTATCCCTTTTCTTTATTATTCTTTATCTATTTATGATCCACCCAACTTAAAATGGCATTAAAATCTGGAACTGAATTCAGAGCTTAACTCATGGAGCACCATTTGACATGCACTTTCTATAGACCCAGTCCGAGTTATCTAGGGCTCAGTGTTCAACGGGTTCAGTCGACATTTAGAAGCTTCCATAAATATCTGCTTATATGGACAATTATTTATCTAATGGGAGAGCGAGCACTGAAAAGAATATAAATTTAGTTCTCATAAAAATAAAATATCCTTTCTTTCATCCCAAACTTAATGGAACATTCAAATATCATTCAAGTAATACATGAATAAGTTGTAACTTCCAATTGTGCATTGTGCAACCATTTGGTACAGATCACAGTGGGAGTTATGAAATCCTGGAAAATACACAGCCTTTGTATTAATACTTTCAACAAATATATTCAACAAGGTGAAAAAATGAACAATTATAGAGTATTCCTTGTGTCTTTCCAGGAAGTCTTTCCCAATGAAAAAAAATCAGCATTCAAGAGGTACATGTACATGTGCATGTGGAATTTCATGTAGAAAACATATACAATACAATACCTGTACGGGTTATTTTCTCTGTTCTACAGAGTTTAAAGAAGGTTGTTTAGTATTTATAACAGAGATCTGTAACCGATTACATCATATTGAGACATATTTTATTAATGTATTGAAAATTAATAACTGGCAAGAAAAGACAGCAAGAAAAATATCCCCCCAACCAAAAACAAAACAAAACAAAACAAAACAAAACAAAACAAAACACAACAAAACAAAACACAACAAAACAAAACAAAACAAAACAAAACAAAACAAAACAAAACAAAACAAAACAAAACAAAAGCAAAACAAAAAACAAAAAACAAAACAAAACAAAACAAAACAAGAAAATAAAGTGAACATAAATGTACAGTATGTACATGTACATGTAGGTCTATATTACAAGTATTCCAACAAAGAGGACCTCTATCTAGCTCAGTGGGCTGTGCAGTCTTTTGAAAGAATGAGCACACTGCACTACAGAAAATTTTAATGTCAAAGGAAAAACTGCGTTCCATGCACCCTGCATCTGAGAACAAATGGGAAACAGCACTCTATTATTCCCCAAAACAACAAAGGACTTACCATGCAAAGTGTGTACAGTGTTTACATCTGTATGCATGGTTAATTCACAGTGTAAACTGTGTATTCTATGAATTATCTTCCTGGTACTGCCCACAATCACCCAAGTTGACTATTACGGCAAGTTGAATAGTGAGATGTGGAGAACATTTCATGCATTGTCCCATAATGTTTCATCTTATTTCAACTTCATTTTTTTTTCTTTTTTCTTTTCCTTTTTTTTTAGGGAAGGGGGTGGGGTTGCTTTGTGGACACTACTTGCTAACTCTTGCCACAAATGTGTTAAGAGTTGTCATCACTGTAAACAGATTCAGATTCAAGGTACTTTATTTCCCAAATCATTAAAAAGTAACATCAAATAACATTTACATTTCAATAACATAATAGATAAGGGGAAAAAAGAGTAGCTAAAAAGGCAAAGCTTGTGGGTATCTAGTTTCCTTTGACACATTGCCCCAATCATAACCTGCCATACCTGGCATACATGTAAAATGGGGTAGGTAATTAACCCTTTGACTGACATTACATATTAGGTTAATAGAGAAAGGGTAATTAAAGGATTAAATTACTATTTTTCATCACAAAGTGTCCTAGAGATGCTTTTGAAAAGAGCAGCATACAATGTGTAGGTCTATGCTGTATAAAGTTATTTGTTACCGGTATGTTGCCAATATTTGATAGCACTGCAAGATGTGCAAGCATACAAGAGGTGCCATATCAAAAGCGATTCCAGTATAGTCTCGATATTCTCTGTGTCTACTACTATTACACAAACTTTAAAAAAATACTGCAGCAATATACAGTAAGTCAATTAAGTACATTGTACAGTAAAACTGCAGTAAGAGTGAAAGTTATTACCATTATACATTTGTATCACCCTTGGTAAAGGGGAGATACAAAATATATCCGAATAGGAACTAGAGTGCAGTAAATACACAAAACTTACAATTCCACATTGGTTTGGCTAATCTCCTCCATGTTTGTACGAGGGAAGTGCCAATTAAACGGAGGCAAAGAATCACAGCTCCATGTCGATCAACACAAAGAAGAAGGGCAGCTTGAATATATATATATATCCACAAAACTCACAAGGTTTGAAAAGCTAGTATCACAACAGCAGGTTACTTTCTATGAATCCAAACCATATCCATACCGCAGGGTTTAGCTAGTAGTAATGCACTGCAGACGCAGAGATGTGCTAGCTATCTGGGTACAACGCAGTATGTACAACCACATAGAAGTTTGGCCATGAACGTGAACTGCTATTCGCGACTTCCTTCCCAACTACTTTCTCTCCTTACATGCACTCTAACTGGCTAGATGCATGAATCTGGGCCCCTCTCTCTTTCTCTCTTTCTCTCTTTCTTTCTCTCTACGCATGACAGCATAGCCTTTCTTCCTCTCTCTCTCGCTGTTGAATTGACCCTAACTGTACGGCCATGTATGCAGTAACAAGGTTCCTCCGCTCCGCTCGTTTATTCTGCATGTAGGCTTTGTTTGTGCATGTGTATGGTATGTGGGTATGTGTGTGTGGGGGGGGGGGTTTGGGGGGTGTGTGCTGCTGGATCTTAGCACTGTGCACAATAGAAATGTCATGTACCTGCACAAGTAAAGCAATTCCTTTCATCACCTTTCTTTAGACTTCAGTTTTGTTCAGTTTTACAAAAGCTAGCTCCTTGCCCAATTACAGAGTATCCTATTAAGTTCTTACTTTAACAGCCAATTACAGCAGTTGTCTGTTCAATGAATACTTTCATTCAAGTAGACAAAAAAACTAACCCTTGAAGAAAAAAAAGGGGGGCAATAACCGAGTATAGTACCAACAAAGTGATACATTACTGTTAAGCATACAACTATATATACCTGGCACCTGCATTACAAACTCAAACCCAACAAATGCTAATCCTACATAGTATGCTGAATTAGTACCTCTGATCCTGGCAGTGCTGGTAGATAAACTATGGTCATCCAGGCTTTGCTTTATCTTGCAATGTCAGCTATCAATTCTTAATGAACAGTGGTAAAAGATTTTGAAATAGTTACCAGAATTTTGCTGGTCATTAGGACAAGTATGTAGGAGATGGAAGGGGGGGGGGGCAAAATATCAAACTTTGGATTATCATATTGCAGGTTTAATCAAAACTGATTGGACCCTTTAAATCCACAGGGCATAATATGAGAACAGCTGGCACAATCAGTTTACATGAAATACTAATATACATCGTATGAATGCTTTCACACCTGATGCTTCAGCTCACTTTATCACAAGGTCACACAAAATCAGCCCTTTCCCTACTCCAATTCATTCTATTTATTAAAATTTTATTACAACTGTCTTTAACAAAATTCAGTGACAGCTAATGTTTTCAAGATGATTACCATGCCATTGTCCTCCAATAAACTTTAATAAAAGCTGGTGTTTTTGGAATGATTACACAACCATTGTCCTCTCATAAACTCTGATGAAAGCTAATGTTTCTAGAGAGAATACACTACTAAGGCCACTCTCCTTTGAAGGGGGTACCCAATGCTGAAACAATGTTAGCTCATTTAAAAGAGCATGATTTTACTAGCAGAAAATCATCTGCCTACAGTTTTTTAAAAAGTCGTGTTGCCAAGGAAAACCCCAAATGTAGTAAGATTTCAGGATATCTTTGACCCCTCAGCTGTGACCAGTTTCAACTGGGTACCCACTTTTACGTCAAAATGACGTCAAAGTGGGTACCTTGTCGTGCACTTCTAGCAAAATATGCGCAAGGTATAATACATATTGTACAGTCTAGCGTGCAGCACAACTGCAGTGCGCGAAGCTGGGTACCCACTTTGACGTCATACCTCATGCTCAATTTTTTTGTTCAACTCTTGACTTTTTATGAGAAAATTATCCAAAATGCATTGATTTCGATTGAAAAATCATCAAATTTTTAATGTTATTCTTCTTGGAATTCGATTCTCGATCATATATCAAAATTTTTTTTACCATTGTGTAATCACTTTAACAAACTTGAATGCTAATGTCTTAACCCATTGGCTTCTGGAACCGAATGGCCCCTGTATGAAGACTGTGGGAAAGACAGAGTTCAGTATTTAACAGGTTAAGAGCAATTACATTACTATGATACCATGGAATTACTTGGTAACTCCATGATTATACTTTGATAAACTTACAAGAATTTTTTTCTTTTTAGAATGATGTTCCTAAATGCAACATCTGTTGTTTTGCATCTTTATCCAAGGTTTACTTCAAGGAAGATTTTCTACAAATATTAGCCAGCATCCATGCATGTCAGATGTATGTAGACTTGTGGAACAAGATGGAATATCAAAGCTTGATGATTAATTGGTTTGGGAGAACATGAGAAAATCTTCAATTCAATTCAATTCATCCATTTATTTGCAAATATTTCATCATAAGAATTTACACACAAAAAAAATCGGGTGGCACCTTAAGAAGCTTTCGCTTGTTGAGCAAGGTGCCCCCATGAACAAAACAAAACATAACAGAAAAACAGTATAACAGAGTAACAGAATGGCATAGAAACTTAAAGCAGAATTACAGAAACAAATAATTGCATAAAACATAAAACACATAACATGAAATATGAAATATACATTTAAAAAAATACATTACAACACAAACATAACATATAAACTTGGTAAATGGAGGTGATACAGCAAGACAAAGATAAGAAATAAATGTACATTTTAACATGGAAGGGGATAATTATGGCAAGTGGGACATAAGAAGAGACATCTTGAGAGTTCTTTTGAATCCAGTAAGTCGTAAGTTTTTAATGGAATTATTAATGGATTTCCAAACATTAATACCATTGTTTATGATTGATTGGTTTTGCGACAAAGAATATTTGAAAAGTTTCGGTCGGTATTCATTATTTTGTTTTGTATTTATGGAATGAATGAGGTTTTGTTTAATAAACTTATTCATAAATATTTGGGGTATATGACCTGCAGTAAGTTTATACATGAATAATGCTGTGTTAAAATGAATCATTTTTTTCTAAGGGAAACTTATTATGGTATGAGAACAGAGGTGCTGCGTGTTCCAAATAGTGGGCACCAGAGCATAGTCTAATTGCCCTTTTTTGTAAATGTTCTACTATTTTAAGACGTTTTTTGGTTGCATGTCCCCATAGAAGAATACAGTAATGCAAATACCGAAGGATCATTGAATTATACAATAATATTAAAACACTTTGCGGGACAAACTGTTTAATCTTATTCATTATACCAACGTTTACACTTAGCTTTGAAGATATATAGGAAATATGTTGAGACCAGTTAAGTTTATCATCTAGATGTAGCCCAAGAAGGGTAGCGCACGTGACTTGAGGTACTTCTTCATCTTCAATCTTTAATTTTATCACATTAATAGGATCTTGTTTAGGGGAGTTAAATAACATAAATTTGGTTTTAGATGCATTCATCAATAGCCGACTTGCTTTGAACCAATCGTTAATTTTAGCCAACTCATGATTTGTTTTTGTTATAAGTGAGTTTATATTCAAAGGTGAATAAGGACGTATCGTCAGCATATAAGATATATTCAAATAAACTCAATGATTTAACAAGGTCATTAACATAATACAAATAAGAGGGGACCTAAAATACTGCCTTTTAGGATACCTGTGGAGATCGGGAGTATGGTTGAGTCAGAACCTTTAAAATGTACATATTGTTGTCGATCGGTCAAGTATGATATAAACCACTGATGTGCAATGCTTCTAATACCAAAGGACTTGAACTTTTGGATGAGTATGGAATGATTAAGCGAATCGAAGGCCTTACTTAAATCAATCATAAGACCCAGTACACATTCCACTTTGTCGATGTGGGATATTATCGACTCAATTGTATGTAACAAAGCTAATTCTGTAGAGTGTTGTGCTCTGAAACCAAATTGCTGAGGAATTATCAATGCATTTACTGTAAGGTATTTATACAGTCTATCATAAACTACACGCTCTAAGACTTTTGACGAGGTAGAGAGTAGAGAGATCGGACGATAATTATTCAAAATATTAACGTCACCAGATTTGTAAATAGATTTGTAAATCTTTTGGGTGCTACCTGAAATTCTTGTATGTCCTACCTTAAATAATGCATGCTTGACATCATATGTGCACATGCATATGATGTATGCAACTTGAGAGAACTAAATGGAATATCAAAGTAAACAGAGGTATGGAGTGAAGACTACAGGAAGTGATGACCTTATCAGGTCAGGGCTGAATGACCCCTGGGGGTATGTCCTCATAAGCATGCTAATTGTGTTTGTAGAGCTCAGTGTAATGATTATTGGCGGATAGGAGAGAGTGATAAACATTCATGGGATGGATAATATCTCCATGCCTCATCAGACTCAGAGATAAAGAGAGAGAGCGAGAGAGATGCAGAAAAAGATGCAGAGAGAGAGAGAGACGGAGACAGAAGGAGGGAAGGAAGGTGGGGAGTGCAAGAGGGCGGGGAGAAAAGAAAGGGGGAGGGAAACAAGAGGGAGGGGGGAGGGAAAGGGAGGGGGAGGGATGGAAGGAGAGAAAGAGGGGTGGATAGAGAGGTGAATTATCACTTGGTCTAATCTAATCCCACTTTGCCCAATGCCTGTTCAGTCTCATCCCACATGGTCTTATCCCATTTCTTCTATAACCAGTTTGTCTATAACTATTTGGTCTAATTGCCACTTGGTCTAATTGCCACTTAGCCCATTTATCATTTTGTCTAATTTCCAGTTATGCTATGCTCATTTTGTCTAATACCCATTTGGTCTAACACCACTTAGTCTTTCTGATTAGACGAACTGGTAATAGACCGAATGTTCATTATACGAAATGAGGAAAACTAAGTAGACGAAGGGGCAATTAGACCATTTGATCATTAGATAAAATAAGCCCAAGTGGGTATTATACCAAGTGATGATTGGACCAAATGGCAATTACACCAAATTGATAGCAGACCAAATGGGTTTAGCCATAGTGGTGTTAGACTATCTGTGAATCAGACCAACTGGTATTAGACCAAGTGGTTATAAACCAACAGAGAAAAAGAGCTCAGTAAAAGATGGAGAGAAAGTGAGAGGCTGAGTTGGTGATTTTTATTTTTTTTCTCTATTTTTTGAGGAAGAAACTGATATTAGAATTCAAATCTTAAAAGGTGAAACTTTTTGTAAATGTAACAAGTGATATATAACAAAAATTTAAAATAATTTGATATATGTGATGGAAAGAGAGAGATAAATAAATGATAGAGATGAATAAGCAACAAACATGACTGAATCTCCTGTACTGACTGCTTTTGCAGTTGGTTGAATTATTGTTCGAAAAGAGGAAGGGGGAGGGGTAATGGCTTTCCCCTAAATCTGGACCCGATCAAATTAGCAACGTTTGATGAATTGTGGTTTACCAATTTGACATTGGGCCTTCTATAATTACTGACAAATTGCTGCTCTGCGACTGGACAGAAACAAGGCGGGCATATGGAATGACATGCTTAATTTGATTGGCAGTACACTGATAGCAAATGCTTGGAAATAATGTCATTACTAAGCTCTGCAGGGTACAAGTAGCATTCCACATGAAAGAAAATATTAAGAACAAATTTAATTGCATTTCTTACGGTAGGTTGAGTATGCCATTTTCAGGCTCATCTACCATTTACAAAAATATTTCACTGATGTTGGCCTATTCTTAATGATTTTTAAACCTACAAGTCTATTTGTGACAACTGTCTGTTCTGAATAATGAGGGTTTAGTGCAACAAAGGGCTATCTGCGTTTTCAGCCATTTTGAGAAAAGTTACAATGAAGTTTTGTTGCACTGACACATTGCTGCTCAATGCAGCTGTAGAAACCATTATTACCAATGGGTTTCTGGTCTCTTATGGATCATTTTGATATAAAAACCTCATTTTGACCCAAAAATGCAGATAGCCCTTTGTTGCACTAAACCCTTGACATCATGAGGAAGCTATCAGCTTAGAACCAGAAGGGCTCTGACCATGGCTCTGACCATTTGGCTCTCATCCTTTCATCAAAAGGAATAATTGTTTTGAGACATGAATTGGTGATGAGACATTATATGCACTCAAGACATAAACACCAACATGCAGGCCTAATGTATGTATGTGACTGCATGTAGGCCTGTATTTAAGGAGAATTACCCCCACAGGTCAGTTATTATTGACCTAAAAGGGAATTCTAAACAGTTCTTGATAAAGTAAAAATATTGTACATTCAATAATCAAGAGGACAGAAATTGTGGATTGAATCCTCTGATTTCCACTGGTCTCGAGAGTAGAGCAGCGTTGCCATGTTGAACATCATTTTTCTGATCAAGTTTAAGTTTTTACCTTGGATATTTTCTATGTTCAAAACGGCCACCCATCGCTTGAACAATTCCTGATATTTTCGCAAGTCTGGGAACAGATCGAATGATTTCCTGCTTGTTTTCTTGGAACAGCCAAACGTTTAACAATACATTTACCGTGTGTAACACATGCAAAGTTCTCCGTCCCCTACATCATCACTTGCAAGGTTTCATGGGAAATTTAGAGAAAATGAACGCCGCTTGCAGGAGCGGACGGCGATGTAATCATCATGTAATCATCTCTATTTTCTACTCTTAATACAACGGCATCAGTTGGTCTAAAATTAAATGATATTTTATTCTCTATTACACTTTTACAGTTAAAAGCCCGACAGTGATTATCCTTTAACTACATTCATGTCAGTAAGGTCTGCAATCCAGCCTGCATAAACTCTGTCAACTGATATCATTTATATGAGCAGAAAGGAATGAACTCCACGTCATCAAGTCATAAGATCTAAGCACTTCTAACTTCAGACGTTAAAGCAATGATGTCCAGTAGCAAGTGCTGTTAAACTTGTTATGTTATATGCCAGCATGCATGCCCATGCACAGAGCTTGATGACTAATACGTTCTTGAATTGCTTCCCTAGTAATACAAAAGCTTTACAGTTATCAGTCTCTAACATCTATGTGACCTTACATTAACTACAAAAAGAGGGAGGGAATGTGTCTCATTGAAGCCTGTACATCATCTGCATAAACAAAAACGTAGAAAAAGGGTCGTTTTTCAGCACTGGGTGGGGAACCCAGGGATCCAGTTAGGGGTATCAAAAACAGGTAAAATTTTTTTAAAGGGTATCAAATCGGGAAAATCTGGGAAAATGTTACTTAATTAGGAAATAATGATGCAATCCTTGCATAAAATCCCTGTTAAGGGTATAAAAGTCGGAGATGTAATACATCATTTTCGTCCTACTTTAATCCCCGTTTAGGGTGCTTTTCAGAAAGTGATTTATGTATGCGGATGATGTACAGGCCTCAATGAGACATATCCCCCCCACCCCCCCCCCCCCCCCCCCCGGGGGAAGGGAACAGAATCCCAATTTCTGAAGCATACGTGTATACACAGTACAAAAGTGATTGACATCTCCATTAAATGTTTTAGAAAATATGTGCCAGAATGGATCAATACATTTTATTTTAAACATCACAGCGCAGTAAAGTATATTGATATAGTAACTGCGTCATATAAATTTATCTAGTTATTAAAGTTTTTCAAGAAGTAGAGTTGGATGTTCTGCTCTCGTTTCTTACAAACAACTTAGATAAGCATACAGTTCTTAAATGCAAATTTGCTTTGCATCGATGAAGTTCATATTTCTATATATGAATTTACTTATGCGATAACCACTGACACGTACTCTTCATTATCCTGTCTAATCTTTCTCTTATCTAGTATCTAAAGACATTAAAAAATGCCTCTTAAAGCCTCAATTATCTTCTACATAAGTGATGTTAAATCCCTGCCATTTCCTCCTTATGCTCCTCTCATTTTTCTCTGGGCAAGTGCTGGAAATAAAACAAATATTGTTATACATAACTTTTGCACTAAAATTGCACTGAATATTTCATTCTAAGAAAATATCTAATATCATGACTCTTGAAGCTGTCACTTTCATACCTGAAAAAGAAAAGAAAAAAAAAAAACAGGAAATTGCAGCTTTCAAAGAATTTGACAGCCAGTATGTAGAGTACACTGTAGATTTTGTAAGTTTTGATTTACTGTACGACAATGCTTAATTTCTTCATGTTTCAATTTGTATGAAGAAATTATCAATTTTTCTCTCTGTAAAGTACTTTGATCAGTTTTAAATTGGATATACATGTTGCACTATAGAAAAACAATTATTATTACTGCAACTATTATTACTTTTTTAAAAAACCAAGAAAATTACTTAAAATTCATCCCAAATAATGCCATGACAGGACTTAAAGGGGGTACCCAATGCTGAAACAATGTTAGTTCATTTAAAAGAGCATGATTTTATTAGCAGAAAATCATCTGCCTAAGTTTTTTTTTTAAGTCAAGGAAACCCCCAAATGTGGTAGGATTTCAGGATATTTTTGACCCCTCAGCTGTGACCCGGTTTCAACTGGGTACCCACTTTGATGTCAAAATGATGTCAAAGTGGGTACCTTGTCGCGCAATTCTAGCAAAATGCGCGCAAGGTATAATACATATTGTACAGTCTAGCATGCAGCACAACTGCAATGCACGAAGCTGGGTACCCACTTTTATGTCATACCTCATACTCAAATTTTTGGTAAACTCTTGACTTTTTATGAGAAAATTAGCCAAAATGCATTGATTTCAATTAAAAATCATCAAATTTTTAAATGTTATTCTTCTTAGAATTCTATTCTTGATCATATATCCAAAAAAAATTTACCATTGTGTAATCACTTTAAACTGCGAACCATGTGATCCATAGCACAATGATGTATCCACTAGATTACAACACACCCCTACATCTGATCTTTAGACCCATTATCTCTTTGGATATGCATGAACATACATATAGCTGCATCATTGCCATCTTTTATGAACAGATGAGTTCCCTGTTGAGGACTAGATGAATCCTCGACCGCACGCAATTGGAATTTATGCCTCTGCAATTGCCAGATCGGAAACATATGGGACATTTATGTTGATTTTTTTATTTTCATGTATAAAATGACATTTTGACCTTGTGACCCCCAAATCTAATGAGACAATTATGAGACTTCCATATGCATACATGAGCCAAGTTTGGAGATGAACCGTCACAGAGTTGTTAAGTTATCGCAAGAACAAGCAATTTTCATGTATATAATGACCTCTACGACCTTTGACCTTTAACCTTGAGACCCAAAAATCTAATCACATTATTATCCCTCCCATACATGTATGCATACATGTATGCATACATGTGCCAAGTATGAAGCTACTCCGTCAAATGGTTGTTGAGTTATCTATTTCTATGTACATAATGACCTCTATGACCTTTGACCTTTGACCTTGAGACCCCAAAATCTAATTAGATCATTGTCCCTCCCATATGCATACATGAATCAAGTTTGAAGTTGATCCATCAAATGGTTGTTGAGTTATCGCGAGAACGAACCATTTCTATGTACATAATGACCTCTATGACCTTTGACCTTTGACCTTGAGACCCCAAAATCTAATCAGATCATTGTCCCTCCCATATCCATACATGTGCTAAGTTTGAGGTTGATCGGTCAAATGGTTGTTGAGTTATGGTGAAAACGAACCATTTCTATATACATAATGACCTGTATGACCTTTGACCTTGTGACCTCAAAATCTAATCAGATCATTGTCCCTTCCATGTGCATACATGAGCCAAGTTTGAAGCCGATCTGTCAAATGGTTCATTAGTTATCGTGAGAACGAGCCATTTTTATGTGTATTATTACCTCTATGACCTTGACCTTTGACCTTGAGACTCCAAAATCTAATCAGACCATTGGGTGATTTCAAGTTTGGTGTTGACCTTTTGGTGTTAGTGTTAGGCTGATTTTTACATTAACGCAGCTCCAAATTAAAAATAAAACTGGTCTTGGGACAACTGTCACTTGGAGTTGAGCAGTCAATAATGTCATTTGAACCACTTTTGTAAATTCAGATTAGGTGTTGGAGCTATGGAAAGCAATCAAAATTGTGCTTCTAACACCTACACAAGCACCAACACCGAACTTGAAATCACCCATTGTCCCTCCCACATGCATACACGAGCCAAGTTTGAAGTTGATCTGTCAAACGGTTCTTAAGTTATCGCGAGAACGAAAACAGGACGGACGGACGAACGACCCGAAAACATAATGCAACCACCTACAGTGGGCGGAGGCATAAAAATGGATGCTCGATCATGACTTTGAAAAAGCTTGTACCACATTGTCATTATCCTCATGCAAACCCTTACATTCAGCTAATGCCAGTGGCAAGATGGAACTCAAAACCCAACTTCATAAACCTGTCTTACTTTTTGTAGAAATGAAGTGCCATGAGGGAATCAGAAAGAGCTTAGCTTAAGATGGGCAAGCTGGACAATACTGATGATGCGATCTGCTTGCTGCTCCTGGCAATACCACATCATTAATGGAGAATGAGGATGCGGCACTCCAGGGAAACTCATTGAATTTATACCGGTAGATTGGTACTCAAGACTCATTATCCATCTGTAGATGAGTATCTTGTAGCTTCATTATAGATTCAGATCATGGTGGTATGATCCATTTTATAAGACAAACAGGATTTGTCAATAAAGGGGTTCATTATCAGGGGAATGAGATGAATTCTAAAAGCCAGAAGGCTGATAGAAGTTAACAGTTCTAAATGTATGACATACATGTATGCACTGGCGATGACATCTCCATAATAAATTTCCTACAGTAACCAAATTTAGCTAACTTCAACCTCAGATTCTAAACCTAACCCTTACCCAGTGCTCCACACTAATGTTTTTGGTAGGGAGTTTGGACTGAAATGGACTCTGTACATGTATGTATTGAGCCCTGTATTACAACTCTTCAATTCTGGGGGCCCAGAGATATATTTTAGGGGCCCATATGGCATATGTCCGAGGCACCTGCTAATGTTGAGCCCTGCTTAACCCCAAACCCAACCTAAACCAGAATAAAAACTCAGATTATATCTCAGCTGAAATAAAATGAATGACAAATATAAACAGAGTATACACTTTGGATCATCAAGTCAAAAATCCTTCTGACTCTAAAGCCGATGATTTTTCCAATCATACTTTTACAAATGCAGTATCTATAGTGGAAAACCTTGACAAACTGCCTGAAGGCATGGATGTAGAGTCATAGTCTTCATGTTCTAAAAAGTGATTTAATAATACATCTTACACTGAATAGTGTTGAACAATGGATTAATCACAGCCTCTACAGCTATTACTCATCTCCTTGACTCTCTGCTTCTAAGTCAATAACAAAATGGTTGGTGAATGAAAGCTGTGAATGAAAGAGGATTTGAGATGATCTTGGAACAAACCTTGTTCACACTGAAAGATTAAATGCTATTGCACTGTTCAAAGCATAAGATTAAATGCTACTGCATTGTTCAACACACAGGATTAAAAGCTACTGCACTGTTCACAATGGAAGTTAAAAAGCTTCTGCTTGTTCACAATGGATGATTTAGTGTACAAGTTCTATAGTATGCATTCTCTCAAGAAACAATGACACTGTATTACAGTGTTTCTGTGGCTTGTTGAAGAAAAACTTCCATGAGATTAAGTCACCCTATTGGCAGATCTACTGCATGATAATAGGGAAATGAAGGGGGGAGGGGGTGGTGCATGATTGCATGTGCCACTGTCTTAGCAGTGTCTGGTAATGAGAAAATTTGTTGGCATCAGCAAACATGCACTAAATCACACCCAAGAACATCCTCTCTGACTATACATGCAGGTGTGTCAGGTAAATGTAATTTTCATGCCCTACATGCAATAATTATTGAAAACTAGAAGGGGATTTATGTACGTACTTTATCCTTTTGCACAGAGTTAATGAAATTCTGGCTCTTAAAGGGAAAGTCCACCCCAGAAATGACACTGTTTCAATAAAAGGAGATGAATTTGAACAGCATTTTAAAAAAAGAAATGAGCAAAATCAGTCAAAGAATAAGAAAATTACACTCATTTACATTTTCTAGTAAATTACTCTCGGTTCTGCAAATTGACAACACTGATGAAATCATATGTGAGCAGCTCTCCATTCACTTTGTACATGAAATTTCACATTTTCTCAATTTTTCTCAATTTTCTTGGAAGTTACACATTTTCTCACCCCATAGTCAAAGTATGTTATGTAAAAAGCAATTCTTCTGAACATACATTGACTATGGGGGTTAGAAAATGAGCAACTTCCAAGAAAATTGAGAAAATGTGAAATTTCATGTAAAAAGTGAATGGAGAGCTGCTCGCATATGATGTCATCAGTGTTGCCAATTTGCAGAGCCGAGAGTAATTTACCAGAAAATGTAAATGAGTGTAATTTTCTTATTCTTTGACCGATTTTGCTCATTTCTTTTTTAAAATGCTGTTCAAATTTAACTCCTTTTATTGAAAGAGTGAAACTTTTGGGGTGGACTTTCCCTTTAATAGATGTTAAATATACATATACATGTATCACATGATAGGCTCTATACACTATTTCCCTAATTTCTTAAATATTTGATTATGCTAAAATATCCTTGATTTAACAATTTGAAACAGAGGGAGAAATGAGGAAATTAATGTTATTTCACTGCATCCATCTTGAATTCCTTAAAACACAGATTTCACTTTTCGATTTGCAAAACTTGCAAACCATCCTTAAAGGAAGATATAAAATCATTGCAATATCCATAGGTTATCAGTTTGGAAATTACTGGTATTTTAAACTGCATGATTATATTTCTGTAATTTCTCATTAACTTTCATTAAAGATGTACATGTACATGTACATGTATAAGGAAGGCAAGAAAACTTCTGCATAGGATTCGTTATATCCTGAGCAATATGGATTCACAGGGCTAATTCTCTTCGGTAGTGCATATTAACTTGTCAACTAAGGCCTGAGGGTTATCCAAGATAGGGAACAGATAATGAATACAGGTGCTTCTCTATTAGTTCAGAAAAGCTTAAGCAAGAAATAACAAATCGATCAGAAAATAATCTGTTTGAAGTTCTTCTTGCCTATTAACCCAAATAAAGCAAATAACCTTGCTTCAGGAATTAGCTAGAAGAACTTCAGAGCATTTTAGTCTAAGTGCATGTTCAATTCTGAATGAGCAAAACAGTGGGGCTATCATGATTTCATCCATAAGACAGACATGTAGTTTTCTTTGGATAGTATCATTCATTGTGTTATGCAGTATGTAGAGTGGTAAGAATGCCAAACTGAGAAGTGAAAGCTGATCTAAAAATCATCATTCCAAAATAGCCTGCTCTTTTTACAATTTCACTTCCAATATGGACATAATACAACCATGTTTCAAATCAGTTCAAGCTGCATGTACATGTACTTTGGCATTAGGCTAATTCTCCCCAATCAGAATAAATGGGCTTAAAAAAAGATTGGGCTAATGAGAACGGGCCTATAGGAGGGATGTGATTGGTTCATCATTATCTGATTCTCAAAAAGCCTTTCTCTGCTTCTCACAAATAGTCCTGGTAATGCCACTCTAGCACTCACAATTTAAAAATAAACATGGGCATTAGATAATCATTAGGAATAGATTTCAAGTTTTTTTACCTTTCCATAATAAAATGGAAAAAAATATTTTAAAAACCTTGTAAAATGTATAATAAACAAATAATTCCTGGTCTGAATGCCCACATTTAGACTCTTTGCCACAGTGCTGGCTATACATTTCTGCTTCAAATTCTTTAACATCTTCTTTTGTTTTTAGCAACTGCTAGTAGTCAATACCAATTTTATGGTATTAAACAAGCAGTAATTGTATAACATGGCATTTTATACCTGCTTGTTGTGTATTTGGCACAAAGAACTCCATCAAGTCCTCCTTTCTTCTTCAGATGACTTTCCCATGAAAAAAAAACAAATTGGAAACAAAAATCCAATTTGTGTGCTTATTTGCAGTTGATAAGACCATCAGATCTCTTCATCAGAACTACATAATACGACGATCAATCAAATCCAAAAATAATTGTTTACATATCATTTTTGCTAGGTGTTGGAGATGTACACAAAGGTCAATAACACTTTCACTCTTTTTTATGGGTTATTTTATAGATCTTTCAAAAAAAAAAAAAAGAATTGGTAAATTCTGAATACATAATGCATTTTATGTTTCCTTTCAAAAGTTTTTTTAAAAGGTGTTTCAGCCTTTTGATTTCACTATACAATGATCAGTGTGAAAATATTTATAATGACATTTTGTCAAAAAAGATGCAAACAGACATACTTCAAATGTTTCAGTATTTTCATTCGATCTTGAAAGAATATGCTACCCGGTAAAAGGCCGTTATCAACCTTTTCTGAATTTTACCACCATTTTTTTTTTATTGCAGAAATGGAAAAAGCATGTCATAAGCTTTATTCTCGTACCATTTTCGAACCTCAATTTGACGTCATTATGACGTAATAAGCCAAAAAACGAAACTATGCGAGCATGTGAATTCCTCCTCACTCAACGTGCTTACGCGCAAAGACCGATTCGCAATAGTGTTCTTTTTCTGAGAACTATTGCGCATTTTTTGTTCCCAGAAGAAAGACACTAATTCTTCGCTCAACATGCTTACGCGCATAGACCGATTCGCGTTAGTGGCCTTTCTCCAGGAACTGGATTTACGTACTCGCGCATTTTTGTTCCAGGAAGAAAGCCGTTAAGGATATTAATGCTAATGATTAGAAAACCTTTAGAGTGTTTTAAATAAAAGCACAAAATATCATTGAAGAAAAAATCTTGCTCTGTCAGAAAGTTTGAGAGTTAGGATGGAAAAATAATACACTAGCTGCTAAAAGCTCAAAATAAGGTCAAAACTTCATTCGCGTTTTTCTCAAAAACTTACATTTCGCGCGTGTGCGCGTTAGTGGCCTTTTACCGGGAAGCCGATGATTAGTAGTATTAATCATGGATTTACTTTTCTTGCATATCTTGCATATCAGCTAATACATATACCTGCTTATTACTTCTAGTTGCACAGTGCCCTCTACCTCCACATGTGTCGGACTTAGGTACATGTATTCACAGCACCATTATTGGTGTGTGTGTTTTACGTGTGCCCAGGGAGACATTCTTACCTTATCTTTATTTGTATTCTCTTTTTCTTTCTGACCATTGTAATTGTTATTCATTATTCATTATACGATGTACATGTATTCATTACATTATTTTATGTACTTCTATTTATGTAAAGTCACATGGATTGGAAAAGAAGACCTTCAGGTTATAGTTATGAAGTTAATCTTTTTCTTTTCCCAGCATCCATGTGACTCTCCTTATATTCTACTATTGTTTGTATTTGGGTTTTTTTTGTTGTTGTTGTTGATTCTGCCGAATAAAATAATAATAATATCTACATGTAAATTCTCCAATATTTGCAAATCAAAATACACCTGATTTGCAAATAAGTTTTGAAGGTTAATAATGTATTATCAGTCAATAGCACTAAGATAGAATATAGGCTTTTAGACTAAGGCTGTACTTAACATTCTTGATTGCAAAGTATTAAGACCAATCCTGATGGAAACGGGATAATGCATACACAAGTACATCCAGTTTCAATGATGCTGCTCAAAGCAATTGAGTATGCATAGCACATAACAATCCCGAGGTCTTGAAATACCGTACATTTACGTTCAAATGTAGTCGGCATGCAGTACTCCAAAATCATAAATTTGTTTGTAATGAATGATGCAGGGAAAATACATCAAAAATCTAATCACGTACTGCACACTGCATTTGTGGAAACTAGAAATAGAGCATTGTGAATTCATATCCCTGCATTTTTAAATTAAATTATTGACCTACATGTGGGTTTACAAAGAAGAAATGAAGCCCTCATGTTACTGCACTGTATCCTATTTTACACATAAATAATAAGATTTGAGAAGTGGGCAGATAACATATTGTACTTCAAAATGAGAGCAATAGAGAGAAAAAAAATAAAGATAGAAAGAGAGAGAGGGGGGGGGGAAAGAGAATATAAGAAGACAATATGGAAGATACAAATAAAATTACATGAACAGGTATTGAGGGTACAGATACTAAATACAAATCACTTTAAAAGTGCATAAGGAGGAAATGAGATACATGTAGATGAGGTCTTGCGGAGATACTACTAACACGTACCTTACAAGCATAAAAAATAAGGTCGTGAAAGATAATAAAAAAAAGGATAACAAAAGAAAGAGGAAACAGAGATGAGTGAGAACAAAGTGAAACGTTCAACACAAAGAAACTTTTATCCCTACCCGCAATATGATGTATAATGTGAGTTTTGTGCAACAACCATCACAATTTCACCTTCTGAGAGCCAGATGGTTCTCTGTGAGATGTTACATGTAACTGATTAATGCCCTTCTTATGCTAGAGCAATATACAGATAACATCATTGTACTTGAAGTTGAGAGAGATGGATAAAGACAGAGAGACAGACAGACAATGAGAGAGAGAGAGAAAGAGAGAGAGGGGGGGGGGTTATGATAAACACATTTAGAGCATCAGTCTGAGAACCAGACTGGTATTAAATTTTTGTGAAATGTTACTGGTTAATGCCCTTCTGACTCTAAGCTGGCAATATGGGACAACACAACAATGCAGGTACCCACATCTATCAACTATGCAGATAATTCATCAGTGCCACTACTCCTGTCTATCAGCTTTACATTCACTATTTAAAGATACTATCCAAACTCTATTTTTTTAAATTTCTACTTACATGTAGATCTACATGCATTTACAAGAGGAAATATAAAGCGAACTGCCTCAATGCACAATTCTACAATTTCACAGGAATAAGAACAACTTTCTGTTCCAGGAAAATAATGCCCTGAACTATCCTATTATGTAACAGTCTTCCCTCCTTCCCTCCTACACAGCACTGTTTGGTCCTTACCCTGCTTTCTTCCATTGCCTTTGGGTACCTTCCGGTTTCCTTGTAATATGCCTTGTTTATGTTAAGAAATGTGTGTTTATTTTGTTTGATGGTAACCCTGAAATCAAGTAGATATTAAATTAGTGCTGGTATCGACAAGCCTTTTGTCACCACGCTTGACGATAAAAGTGTATTTTGACGGGAAGGCGACAAGAATCAACCCTCATAACATTAGAGTACTAATACGTAACATGTTGGCTGGGCTTTACATGCACTTTGCAAACGGAAATGTAAAATCAATTATGTATTATAGTGCTGGTACATGCACGCAATCAATTGCCAATTTGAAGACGGGAATCATTGCACCGATCAATGTAACATGCATACTGCGAGCACTAGTATACTAACCATAGTATTTATCCTCTTCAACCTAATGATCTTCAAATTGGCGCCAAGAGATGCCAATTTGACGACGGGAATTGTTGCACCGGTCAATGTAACATACATACTGCGTGCACTATGTACCAACCACCGTATTTAGCCTGTACAATTGAACGATCTTCAAATTGGTGCACAAAAATGGTCGATAACTTCAGTATGTATGAGCTTGCACGAAGAGGTTTTTCCCCATAAAAAGCACAGGAATCGCCCACCCGCCAGCGAACTATCTTCCGCGTGTTGAACGTAACTGAAGTAAGGCGACATTTGCATATACGTTCGCACATTGTGTACATACGTGTATGTGACCAAACTGACCGACTATAGCTGCATCATACATGTAGATCATGGGCATGCACTATACGTCCGTGCAGTGTTGTCATGCTCGTTCTTCTGGAGATTGTAGGAAAATACGGATTTCTTCCCCAAAATATACGAATTTTAAGCCTCGTGAGTACAAATTTCTCTTGCTGCGGGTTGGCAGCTCTGTTTTATCAATATTGTGTGGTTCACACCGCAATGACTGCACTCGCTAAAGCTTCAAGAACCAGTACGTAGTACACACACAAATTGATTGATCCAGTCGAGCGTACACTTGAATTTCTCAAAATAATTCCGACCAGGATTGTCGACAATGTGTCGTTGTCAGCTAGAATTTAACACGACATGTAAACAAAGATTTTTTTTTTTCTCGATGACAGCACTATACTCAACAGAAAAATTATCATACCAGTACTCTAAAATCTAAAGACTGAATTAAATTGAACTGGACACCTTGATTTTGTAATACAGTGAAACCTGTGTATAAAGACCGCCCAAGGGAGACAAGAAAAGTGGTCTTTATGAGCAGGTGGTCTTTATGAGCAGGTGGTCTTTGTGGACAGGTTCCTTTAATACATGTTTCAATGGAAAAAACTATTCAAGGGAAACAAAATTTGTGGTCTTTATAGACCGGTGGTCTTTCTATACAGGTGGTCGCTAAAGCAGGTTTGACTGTACATACATGTACATGTATTATATCTACTACACAAAGGATCTATTCATTTCATATTCATATCATTATAAATCTGAATATTACAGGAGCATTTTGCCATGCATGGGGGGGGGGATGATATTTTCCCATACCCTCACATTACAAATCCTTCAAGACAAATTTGAGAACTTCACAGTTTCCACTTCCTCCCAATTTGATAATTTGAAAAAGTGATTATCTTTTACAGGTGTACATATCTATTTTTTTAAAATAGCTTTTGAAAATTGCAGAAGGTGTTGAAAAATTTGTTCATTCATCAAATTCAAAATAGCCTTGAAATGGTCTTTCTTCTTAACCTGATTTGTGTTAATGAGATAAAGCTTTTTTTTTTCGAGGAGGGGGGGGGACTGTGAGAACTGGCCCATGTGGTTCCAGCTGAACAATATAAAAAATAATAAGAGGGCCACATGTTTTAGATTTCAAGTCTCTTTAATTCTTAAATGGTGATGCATCATCGTGTGATACACTCTACCACCATACTACAATCATATGCAATGAAAAGGAAAAATCAATAGCACCCAGGAATATGAACATATGTTTGCTGTTTGCAACCTAATCTGAGAACAATGCACTTCTGCAACTAGCACTTTTTAAGGGTAAATTAACCATCTCATTGATCAATATAGTCTGGTATATTTGGACAAAACTGCCTGCTCAAAGCCTGAAAGGTATTAACTCACATCATTTCAACACTGAATGAGCTACATGTACATGTAGGATACTTCTGGCACTCAACACATCCTTTACTTGATGTCAGATCTATCATTCAAAAACTAGAAGGCACGAATATAATACAAGCAATACAAACATACTCAATATTTGTGCAATACATACAATGGGCGGATATGCAATACAATACATGCAAAGTGCAAATACTTAGATAAAAAAGTAAGTCGAACTTATGTAATCAGATCAATGTTAACTGAATGTGGTTGGTGAGATGATTTTTTTATAAAATTCTACATCACTTTCCTGTGGGGTATAGATAATATTAATAATACTGACTGTATTGAATAAGATACAACCTACATGTATTTTACTCTCTCTGAATTCAATATTGCTTGCGCCTTCGGCTTGGGCAATACTGGATTCAGATCAGGCAATATACATGTAGTCAGGCAAGGGTTCATGGAAATTGTATGTTAAATACTGAAATCAAATCGTATTCGATGGGTTAAACTGCGGCATTCCTGTACATGTTCTTTAAAAAAATTCAGTCCAGAACTTCATGGGAAGCAAGATAATATGGATGGTGCCAATATTCCTCTAGTTGTATTAATCAAGATGATTTTCTGGTTATTTATTCCATGGCATACATGTACATGTACACAGAATTCCTATCATTCTGATTTTAATCTAAATGTATTACTACATGTATCTTCGCCTCTCTTCATCTTCCTTTCCTTCTTTTAGAACTTATGAGCATTGTCTGTAATAATATTACTGACTCATCTTATCTGCCACTCACTAGGAGTTTATTTTCTCCCTCCTATTCTTTTACACTACAAAATATCAGAGAAAAAGTGATCAATAACTTGATGAACAATGTACATGTAAATAGTAAAAAGTCCACACCCGGATGAGAACATGCTCATTGGGAACTGTGAAACACCCTAACGGAAAGCAAATACAAAATAAAAGAATCACACGGTACAAAAATAGGCTCTCCTTTAGGAATAACCACTAAATGAGATCATTTGGACAAAATCCAAAATTCTACGGAAATAAGGGTGAAAGACGATGAACAAATGTAGCGCCTAATGGGCCTTTGTCTGGATTTCCTTCAGTACCTTCCTACGGGATGGTCCTTTGTTGGTCTATCAGGTTCAGTGGGTATATTACCTAGGAAAATGTCATTACAGAATATTTATATAAATCTAGGGTTTATTCATAGCTGAAATGATTCTGCGCAATCAATTACAGCATTTGAATGTGAAAACTGCAAGCAGGTACAATGATATAATTCCCTCCAGCATATGTTCCAATCCACAAAGGGAAGCTGATATCTGGTATATTAAGGCAGATCTGAAAAGGTCTTTATGACATGTATGCTGTGTACATGTTATTTATCTTGACATGAGATCTCAAAGCTTTTATACAGGTACATGTATACCCCCCAAAAGAAAATACACAATAATAAAATGAATAAATGAAATAATAGAAATTTGGCTTGAACATGAACACACTATGTGACATGACAGAAATGGTATTGGTATTGCATATTAAATACACAATGTACAATGTACATAAGGTTAAAAAATTGTTGCACTCAGTCAGGAGGTGCTATACAACAAGCAGATCTCCTTATTTGGTATACATGTACATGTGTTTGGGTAATAAGTCAATTTCACAGACAAGGCCAACCTACATTCCTTTACAATAATTTCTCTCTTTAGCAGGTGGTACAAGGCACAGCGTGAACAATCGACTCTGTCATAGACATAACTACATGTATTCCTGACCTGAGGATACATCTTATAATTTTGTTGTGCAATACAAATACACTATGCTTGGAAAATACATATCTTATGATATAAATGCATTTAATTTTCTTCCTTATTCCACCTCACTCTTAAAGGGGGTACCCAATGCTGAAACAATGTTAGTTCATTTAAAAGAGCATGATTTTATCAGCAGAAATTCATCTGTTTAAAGTTTTTTAAAAAGTCCTGTTGCCAAGGAAACCCCCAAATGTGGTAAGATTTCAGGATATTTTTGACCCCTAAGCTGTGACCCAGTTTCAACTGGGTACCCACTTTGACGTCAAAATGACGTCAAAATGGGTACCTTGTCGCGCACTTCTAGCAAAGTGCGCGCAAGGTATAATACATGTTGTACAGTCTAGCGCGTAGCACAACTGCAATGCGCGAAGCTGGGTACCCACTTTTACGTCATACCTCATACTCAATTTTTTTGGGGTCAACCCATAACTTTTCATGAGAAAATTAGCCAAAATGCATTGATTTCTATTGAAAATCATATTTTTAATGTCATTCTTCTTAGAATTCTATTCTCGATCATATATCAAAATTTTGTTTACCATTGTGTAATCACTTTAAAGATTAATTTTCATACTAAAGTAATGTAATCTACATGTACAGTAAATCTTATGCCTAGCAATAGGCCTATAACTTTCCGTGGAAAGTGATACATGTGTAGATACTTTTTAAAAACACTGGATGTACACTGTATGATACAGAGTACTCTGATTCTAAACTGCAGACTTCTTCGAATAGGATGTAAAAAAAAAAGAAAAAAAAAAGAAGCAAACCTGGTTTTTGCTTGAACAAAATATGTGTCAAGCTCAAATTATGTCTTTCTGTTTACATACTGTACCAAAAGACATCCCTTGTACAGTTTTCATAATCAAACATTAGACTCGAATGAGAGTTCTAAATTTTTGATGATGCAGGTCTTAACACAAGAGGGCACTGTCACAGATTACAAGATAACAACATTGCATTTTGAAAATTGATTGGTTGTACTAAGATGAAAGCTCAAGAATACCCGGTAAGCCCTTTCCCTCCTCACACCCATATACACTTATGAAGAAACATGGTCCCCCTTTGTTCCTATATGTTTTGACTTATCATAATACAAAATAATAATACAAAATATCCAAAATAGAAATGGAGAGTGAAAGGAATTCAGTCAATATAACTTTATTATTCATTTTCACACAGACCATAAGGAGGGAACAAGGTAATGCCATCTGCTGCCCCCCCCCCCAACTCTTGCTACACCACTGCACAAAAGAGTTATATATGTGTACATGTAAGGAGAATATAAAAAGCAGACCTGGGGTGTGTTTCACAAAGAGTTAAGTTTGACTTAGAGTCGTGCTTAAGCGCCAATGCACATCTGGTATTTAACATGTAATCTCATTGATAGACTTTCCAATAGCGCGTGTCCCCTGACCATGATTCTGACCAATGCGGTGATGCATATTATACAGCACGCAAGTAGGAATTTAAGTGTGACTTTAGTCAAACTTAAATCTTTGTGAAATACCCCCCTGGATGCTTGATATCTACTGGGAAGACTTTTGATCCTGTATATCTGTTATTTTTACTTTAAAAACATACATGTAAATTCAACTCGCAACTCATAAAAGCATGATATCGATGAATTATTGATTCCTTTTACTGATTACAACAGCTTGTTCTCTCATATCATTACGCTGTACTGTTAACTCAAGGGGGGTGTGAGTTTGGTCCATCACTGCCTTCTACCAGCCTTTCTCATGGTGCTGGTAGACCATTATCTCTCCATGACAGGGGTGTTTCAAATCATATACCATTAATTTATTTTCATATGATATCAATGAATTAACCAAAAAATGAAGTAACTAAATTGGATCTTCTGACGGACCACCACGTGACCATCATGAATCTTTTCGTTAAGGCCCTGGGGCGTGTTTCATGAAACCAACTCCATGACAGTCATTCACTTGTCGATGATCTACGGAGATGTCATGAAGCTGACAAAGTGTTTCACGAAAGCCTGACATCTCACAAATTCAAGATATCAATACTACCGGCTGAAAAATATAGCCTTGGTCATAATCCACGGAAATTATCATCAATTATTCAAACACAATTTTAGTCTCAACTTTGCTATAATTGTTCCAAAAGTATAGAAAGCATGACCGGAATTTGAAACAAATGATACAAACATTTCATTCACGTGAAAAACTACTTTAATGGTGACATCTGAGAATTTCTAAAATTAATAAACGAAAAACTGCTGTCGCGCTTTGCGAATTTAGATTTACAATAAGAGGATACCGTAATTGATGAGTTATTGAAAGCAGACCCAAATTTTGTTTTAGTTTTTGAAAAATACTGAAATGGGATAATATGCGATCCAAATTTTGAAATAAATTCATTTACGAATACATTTTATGTGATTTCAATAAATGCTTTACTTGCAAAAGAGGAAAATATAAAGGAAGTTTATACGTGTTTAATTGTCATCGTTCTTACGGGCCTGAACATACAGACTGCTCTGTTTTCTATGGGAGACTGATGGGAGGATAATCAATATTAATCTCAATTACTTGTTGGAGGGTTATAACGTCGCTGAAATGTATAGGTTATTTCAGTTATACTTTTACATCAACATTAGTAATAATTGTTTATGGAATGAAAGTCTAGAGCTCAAGAACTATTTGTATTTAAGAAATTAACATTCCTTATTTTTCGCTGCCCAAAAGCTGCCCAAAAGCTGACGAAAAGGTGACTTGTGATGGCGTGCTAAAAAGATATGACATGTTCGGAGGAGTGACAAGTCATTTGTCAGGGAAGTTGTCGCTGGTCTTGGCAAAGACGGCTTTGTGAAACACTTAGCAGACAAGACGACCGACAACGCCGGGATGTTGCTGATCTTGTAGTTATGACGGTTTCATGAAACGCGCCCCTATTTTGGATGATTAACGATTTCCCCTTAAGTTGCATATAGTGTTGTTATTATTATAAATATCATTATTATTATCACTAAGGATTTTATTTATATCTCCTACATGTATGTCTCTTAAGCACTTTACAGAAATACATGTATTTTTACCCCCATCATAGCATTCAGGCTTGTCGTCACAATGCATGCACCTTCTCCACTAACAGGACCTGGAGCATTCCAGCCAGGCGCCTTTTGCAGACACAACTCACAACACTAAAACAAACCACAATGTCAATGACTTTCGCATCCTACCGTGTACCCACATGTACGTCTTAACACCTGGGTGGCAGGGTTGGCATATTTCCCGCTTCGGAGGCTTATTTCCCGGATGCCGGGAAATAAGCGGTATTTACCGGTATTTACCGCTTTTTACTGGTATTTACCACTTTTCACCGGGAAATACCGGGAAATATAATTTTCCACTCACTTTTGAACATAAAAACAAAGGTGGTGAGTATGGTTGCTCTGGTGTGTACCATTTGTGTGAGTGTGTGTGTGTGTTTGTTTGCTTGTGTGTGTTTATTTTTGTGTTTGGGTGTTATCTATGTCTGTTATTATGAAATGCTGGAAAAAAAATACAATAAAATACTAAAAAGATCCCAAATATACATCTAATTTAGATATGATGTTCTTCATTAAGTCAGTTGATAATTACCATATTCATGAATACCTACATGTATTAATGAGCATAAACTTGTATTAGCATATGAACAAAATGCCATGTGCTTCAAAAACCATGTGCTTTTAGATCCATGTGTAGCCCACTAGTGATTCTGTTTCAGCAAGGAGCACACCTCATCTCAGGACACAAAGACACGTGATTGAAAAATTGTGTAGACTCAGTGTTATTCAACGCTTAATAGCCATTTTTTAACTCGAGGGCCACTTTAAGTATGGGATTTTTTTGTTCCCCACCTTTAGAAAAAGGTGTAAATTCCCCCAAATGACAATGAAATACATAAATATTTATCATAAACATTTGGGACTAAATAACAAAAGATTAAATTACACCTATGCCCCCATTTTCATTGTCAAATTCTTCAATTTCTCTGTCCTCCTCATTGATGTCACTATCACTGCTATATCCTTCTTCGTCATTTTCAATATATCGAGGATATCCTTGTCTCAATGTGCAGCAGACATTCTTTTGAAATTTCGTTGATCTCACTATGACTGAATTTAGATTAAAAAGAGAAGCTATTGTAAAAGGGAAACAATGGAGTGTGCTCCAAGATTGATTTGTTTACAATAGCTTTCAATCAATATTCATGAGATGACTGCATAATTAAGTCACAAATATCCAAGATGTAATCATTCATTTTTCGGGGATCTAGCTTTGATGCCTGGAAGTCCTCATTTCTAAACTGAAAATTCTCCATCAGCTGATATGTTACGATTTGCATCAATTAATATATGTCTCCTCTTTAGATAAATACCAATTTAAACAAGTTAAATGCAGTTTCTATGCTTCTCACAGGAGCTTTTATGAAGATTAATAAGCAAAGTATATTACAAAAATCATTGGTGTAAACCAGAATAATACCAAAGAAGGGAAGTCATTCAGGAAGTTACCTCTGAATATGACAAACTGTACAAGTTATTTATTTTACATTTCCCATGAAACATTCAGTAGCTAAAGTATGGCAATTACTTTTGAGACCTCTTTTCACTTTTGTGTAAATTTGTATAAGTTATGCCTTTTATTTTTTTGTTTGCTTTGTTTGTTAACCCTTTCGTGACAGGAATTATTTAAAGCCTAATTTGATCAGCTTTTATTCTTCAAATTGGCAACACCAACATTTTTATTTTATTGCTACTTTTTTCTTATAAAACGTCATGTATCTGAAATGAATATAAATTGACAGAAATAATGAGAAGTCAAAAAAGTTGCCAATTTGCAGGGGAAAACAGTGATTTTAAACTTTCTATCACATTGCCAATTTAAGGATTTTAATGCTTATTTTCCTTTAAAAAAATTTCAGCATCAAACAATGAATATTGATGCAACCAAAATGGGCAAAGTTTGTGTAAAATTTTTGGCTCTTTCTGCTCATGTATTTGGTATGATTTTTAGGGCTTTGCATCAAAAGATATTAGGCCAAACCACAAAATGTGGACCTCTGTCACGAATGGGTTAAACTGTTTGGAATAAACTTTAAAAGTTATAAAAGAATTGCAACATTAAAAATAGCATAATGTGCATTGTGTAATTATTAGGCTACAAAAAGATCTTTTTCTGTAAGCAATATCAAAAGTTCAAAACCAGCCCGAAAACCAGCAACCACTAGTACACACTGATACATGTACACACTAAAACTCCTTACATACAGTAGAATTCTGAGCTTTATTCACACTTAAAAACAAAAATCATATTGTAATGAGATACTATGGCATGTAAAAAGTTAAACCCTGGGAGAAATGTTTGTTTATGTTTATTATTATTCAATTTCCGGGAACATAATTTGAGTTTGTGTATGTGTGTTGTACGTACGTGCGGACTTAGATCCTATGTGTGTTTGGGTATGTACATGTATGCAGTATGGATTTTATCTGTTTGTGTGTTTCTACTATGAGTTTTGTGATTCTAATTATTTCAGAACACTATTTTCATTTGTTGAGGTTAAAAACAACTAAAATTATTGAAAAACAAAGAATTATAAATCATATTTCCCGTTTTTTACATATTTACCGGACGCCCATCTTATTTACCGGACGGTATTTACCGGTATTTACCACCGGTAATTACCACTACCGGTATTTACCGCCCAACCCTGCTGGGTGGGGGGGGGGGGGCAAATGTAGATTCATATCTCGGCAAAGAAGATTAGTGTCGCGGCAGGACTCAAACTCAGACCACAAGAGCAAAAGTCAGGTGACATATCCACTTGTCCACTTGACCATAAAAGGGTTCATTGTCTACTGAAGAATTTTATATTACTACTGTACAATGATTTATTTTCAAGATTATTCAAGCAGGTTTCACTCTTATTCCCATTATATTTTCACTAGAGCCACAAATATGCACTTGCACTCAAGGAAAGAAAGTGGAAGTTACTCGTAACTAGGTTAATGGGTGTGAAGCTACACACACACACACACCAAGGGGGTGGGAGCACTCATGTATACTGTAGTATGGGGACATGCCACTTGACAGCCCCCTTTTTTGGCTTCATATTGCCATTCTTGAGATATCCAAAAATGACTCTGAATGCCATTCTCAAGATACTCAAATTTCCATAAATTGTCATTATCAAGATACACACAATGCACAGCATGTTTATCTTCAGTACATTGAAGCAGTACTCTACCTGGAAGAAGAAATATCATCTTTAAAAAGTTCATTACAAAAAAAGACATACTCTAACTTTAGTTACATGTAACTTCATCATGGAATTTTAAGGTATGGTTTGATGCCCCATGACCATGTCTATGCAGTGCCCATGTCTGCGCATACGCGTAACTGCGCGATTCTAACATCACAACAGACGCGACAACACATCATCTTCTTATCAATTTTAGTGATATGTATCAGTGAAAAAATGAGGAAAAATTGGTGAAAAGCATGTTTTTTAAGTATTTTTACTCACATGCCTTGAAAATGCCACCTTTCATGCAAAAATCCTGAACTGTGTGTAAAGTGAATGAGTGCGCAGACATGGGAACCTTCCAATTTTTAGTGTCGAATTTACACCGTCGCCTATTCTTGTGAAAATGAAAAAGTTCTTTTTCGAATTTTAATGAGATTTTCAGCACAATTACTCTCTAGAATATGAGGATTTAAAAAATGAGGTCAGCCATTAAGGAATATCAAAGGGAAAGCTTGTTGATTTCAAGTGAAATGTTATAATGCAGACAGAGGGGGGGGGGGGGGGCCATCAGCATGGAGCATCCTCCTCAGAATCACTGACACTAGTGACAGACACTAAAAAGTATTCAGAAGTATTCCCGGGCCGGGGGCTGCGTTGATTTTTTAACAAAATACTTACCATTCTAATTCAGCCATTGTTTCACAGCTTCCTTCCCTTTCCTGGAGAAGTTATCGCCTGTGTTCCGATGAAATAATTTCCTTAACCCTGTCAAAGCATGCAAATACTTCTGAGAAATGTCCCTGCTGCTGTCTCAGCTCAGCATCCAGTGCATTGATCTGTGGCTAGAACTGTAGAAGATCTATTGTGTGTGAAAGGCTCTGCTCTGGCTGTGCAGAGATCTTTGTTTACACTTACAGACGACAACGACAGCAGACTCAGCATGCATGCGTGCTCAGCTCGCTCAGGTTGTAATAGTTTGTTCCGCGTACAATGGTGGTAGTGCCATACTGAGAAAGTTGAAATTAAATGTCGAAAACAGTCCAAAACATATACCAGTTCTCCGGACTAGTTCTGCCCGGCCCGATGACCTTCGTCCAGCGCACGCGCCCACGACGGACGGACGTACACAGCATGCAGTATATACAGGCGCGGCCGTGCCGGCGCTCGCTAGCTAGCTAGCTAGCGCTAGCTGTGTTGATGTTTACATTTGGGACTGAGTGTTCCGGCAAGCTATGGGGGGGGGGGGGGGGGGGGGGGGTGATTTGCCCTAACGCATTGACAGAAAAAAGCATCGATCTATCCGCCCTCCCAAGCTCGTGGCACATTTGGTAGACAGGGTTTAATATTAAGAAACACCCCTTTCCAATTAAAATGCAACTCGGGAACGCTGCCCCTGCATGGTTGAAATTTTTTATGTTGTTCAGGGGGATTTTATGTAGCACTATAGAGAAGTTCTTCACGTGGGCGTCAATCCATAGGGTGGGGGGCAGGGGGACATGCTCCCCCCAAAGTAAAAATTAAAAAGGAAGTCTCTTTTGTGTATAATAGGCCATATGGGCCCCACTTCTAATAGAGCACTAGAGATGTGCAATGAATTCTGATTTTTATTCTAAAAAAACTGGCATTAAAAACTTGTCGCCGTGCACCATGAACCTATACTAGCAGGTCCATGTGTGCAGAAAGTGAATGGTGGGGACGGCCAGGAGTTAGGGCCTTTCAAAAGAAGGTTATAAATGACGGCTGCCCATGACGGCTTCTCATACCCATACGTAAAATCTTCGTTCCATTACTGATACTACTAGATTTGTAATTCCCAGATCAAATCTTTCTTCTGCTGAAAAATGTTTTAGTGTAAGTACTTCTTTCTGTATAGTGCATTATAAATGAGCATCATTATTATATACACCAGCCTTTGTTCAGCCTTTGGTGTTTTTAGAGTCATAAGAAGAATGCTATAATGCACTTAAGATCATTGCGATCTTGTGGTTGAGATCATACCATTATTCAACTCCCTCAGCCTAGCAAATATGAATATTTTGCAATCTTTTCAAGCATAACCTACAGTCTGTCATGAATCAAGAATAATGAAATGAAAGGCAAATACACCAACATGCAATTTAGAATTATCATTAGTTTTTTTAATATTATTATTATTGTAGTAGACTATAGTATATATTATATATTATTTGTCTTCTTCCCCTTCCCCCCCCCCCAAAAAAAAAGAAAGAAAAAGAAATTTGCCATCCAAGTGAAAAACCCAGCATACTACATAAAATACACAACTTATAAAAATAATTTCATGTAATTGAATTATCATATACATGAATATTTATCAAAATAAATGATACATGGTAATAATTAGCACTAAACCAAACCTAGAGATAACATGGAAGAAGACCAATATGAAATGAAGGTGAAAGAGATAGAAAAAAGATGCAGAAGGAATAATACAACAGTAAGAGAAAGGGAGACTGGAGAGAGAATGGAATAAGAAAGGAAAATTAAGAAAGAAGGAAAGAAAAGTAAGAAAAGTAAGAAAGAACAAAATTAAAGGGGAGAAGAGGAGAGTCAGAAGAAAATGAGCAGATGAAGAAGTCAACAAAGATAAATACTGGGTGTCACAGAAAAAGTGGAACAGCGGTTTTTCAATACTTTACCTTAGAAAAGTATCTACTTTCTTTGCATCAGTGGGTGAAGCATATTCTACCAAAGAAAATGATACCAAGATCATTGAATTTGGTGAAGTATTGTTTATTCAATGCTCGTTTCTTAAAATACAGTCATTTTCAATTTCGCATGTTTTTTTGCCACAGATTAGAGCAGAATCGTTTCGGGAATGGCCTTTCATATGGTATGTTGTGTTACTGACATGCATGGGCTTCCCTCCAACATGGTCTTATGAAAGCCATCCCGACACAAATCTACTCTCATCAGTTGCCTAAAATTTGAAAATGACTGCATTTTAAGAAACGGGCATAGGATCAAAATTACTTCACCAAATTCAATGATCTTTATATCGTTCTCATCTGTAGAGGATACTTCACCCAATGATGTAGAAATATTACATACTTTTTGGAAGGTAAAGTACTGCAAATCTGCCATTCCTCTTTTTCTAGGATACCCTGTATAGACATATGCAAAATTTAAAAGTTTGTTGGAGGACAGCTGCCCTCCATTGGTGATTTACTGAGGTCAGGCAATTTTGAGACCTAAGCATCTGTGGTCAAAGAATCATTTGATCTTTCAAAATACATGTTCCATAGAGGTCATTTAGTCTAAAACAATCATTTACTAATGCAACACAACATAAAGCACAGGACAGATGGAGGCATGTACAAATAAAATTTATAGTCATATTAGTATTTCCATTTATTATACATTGGATGATAAAATATTTTCATTCATAGGGGTGATTATCATCATTTACTGTTCATTTACTAGTACATAGATTATGTAGCTGAACATTTTGTCAAAGGGAAGTTCCATAAATGATCAACCTTTTTGTACGTCCAACCCCCATTTTTCTCCATTTTTATTTCACTTCGTGAACTACTCAAGCCGTGATAATTTGAGAGCGTTACATATTTTCACATGAACTACAAAGCTGAGAGGAATCATTTCAGGAAAGTTCCACATATAGGAGGGTCGGACGCACATATTTTATGGAATTGCTCCAAAGCAAAGACGAAATGTTGAATTGCTTATGCAGTAGTCTTAGAAAGGAACATAAAACATCCTGATCGTTTCAAGGGAATATACATTTAAATGACATCTAGTAGGGTATAGGGTATAAAATTCCTGGCTGACTAATGATAAGAAAATGAAGTTTTATTCATAAAGCAATGCAAAACACTCTAAAAATATAATACAGAGGAAACTAACACAACCAAAATACTGTGAATATATACCTTTCAT
>CM057154.1:31966774-32011721 GCA_029962745.1 Echinometra lucunter | reverse complement strand
AAGCAATGCAAACAACTCTAAAAATATAAATACAGAGGAAACTAACAACAACCAAATACTGTGAATATATACCTTTCATAACTAACAACCAAATACTGTGAATATATACCTTTCATGTTTTTATATGCCTATTTTAAAAGCCAACCTTGCCTAAATTCCTACTCCTTATCTATTCTTTAAATACTTTGCGTGCTTAGATCAGAATGATGTATATTATTACTCAGCCATACTTTTATTATACTCAAATATCAATTAGTAAAATTTTGTTCTGCAAAATAGAGCATGTATGTATATCTCATACAACTCACATAGCTAAGGTTACAACTTTTACTAAATGTTCAGGGGATATATAAATCTTTTGTACATGGCATTTTATAAATCATTTTTTCAAGCAATTTTTAATATTTAATCTTAATTCATCTACCCTAGTTCTCATGGTGAAAACTTTCTTCATCATGTGCAATATTGTATATATAGAAATTTTTTTATTATGTACTGGGAGTGGCATGTGTGGGGGCACATGCTTCCAGGCAACAGTGTTGTAGTTCACTTTTGTGCACCCTGACCCACTTGTCGACCCACATCTTTTTGCATGTTCTTTCATTCTTATTATGTACTTGTCTCTTGCTATTGCTGTACAGTATCTGTACTTTTTTATATGATGGGTTGAATAAATAATAAAAACAATATAAAACTTTGGGACCATAAAAATCTACCTAGTATCATGAATTTCCTTATATCAAGCTAAATAAACAAAATAACATAAATAACTAGGACCAGCAAATTACCTTGTTATACGAGGAATACTATGGGTTCCATAAAAAGTTTCTAACTGTATCATAACCACGGGAGTCATTTCAAAGGAATTCCATGAAAATGTCACCTTCCAGAGAATCTTATTCCATTTGCTTTCTTTAAAACTACAACAGCACTTTTAGATCAATATCTATTCTACAAGGAATTTACCACAAAAACATCACAGTAGCCTAGTCTTAGGGATGCTGTAGTGAATTAGTATAGCATAATGCCACTTTAAGTCACCTATTCAGTTTCTCATTCAAGATTTTATGCACATACCTCCACATACCTGTATTAAATCTATGGATTGTTAGCTGCCATTTGCACGCATACCTCAATGACATAGGATTAATGACAGCTCAAGCAACACACCAACTAATAAAAGCATGAATTGAAGTTAAATATTCAGTTCTTTCATGGCACTATTTGCCATGTAAAGTGTAAGTATCAAGTGTTGAGGTCACAATTCAAATATACTAGCCAAGTCCAAGCTTTTTGCCCCATACATTACCAAAAACATCTAAAATAATTAGCATTTCTCATGACTGTTTAAAGAAAAATGGCCCCACTATGACTAGCATCTACATGAAAAGCAAACAGAATAATGATACATTTGTTGTCAATATATATTCATAACTTTATAAGATGTGTTGATTTATGGGACATCAAATGCCCAGATACCTTACCCTGATTTAAGTAAACTCAATGGGATCGAGGGTATTTTTATGCCACAACTAAGCATCAACTATTATGGTACAAAATGTAACAAGTGAATACCTATGTCATAACTCCAATAATGATATATCAAGATGAATATAGAATTATAAATGAGGATGCAAGAAGAAAGTAAAGAAAGAAAAGATAATTACATGTGATCATGTATTTGGCTAACATGTTAAATTTATATTATAGTACAACAGGAGCTTTGAAAGGTAATGAAAACCCCCCAAAAAGGTTTTAGAGATTAATAGAAATGAATTAAATTGTTATCAGCTTCTGTACAGACCATGATTGCCTTTCACATCATATGGGTAGAATAAAAACAAAACAGTACCATCATTTCTTGAAGACTCATCTTGCAGCAATAGGGTTAGGGTTAGGGTTAGGGTTAGGGTTAACCCTATAATAAAAATTTAATTCATAAAATAAATAAAATAAATAAATTCATAAATTGCATTTTTAAAAAGTAATGAAAGTGGCATTGATATTAAATTTGAAATTCAACTTTTATTTTCTTATTTTAAAAAAATAATACTTTTTTTTCCTTGCAATGTATTATAAAAACTGAAATTAGGAAATCATTAGTCATCACATCTGAAAATATGCTTATGGAATAATATGTATATATGCACTGGTAGAGGATCATCACTTATCCATTTGGTAATTTATGACAGACATTTATCACAATCAACAATTTAGAGTTCAAATAATGCTATGCTGGCCAAAATTCTTAGAGATGATCAGATACATGTTACATATTTTCACAGAATTTTTCATTATATTTTTAAAAAGGTAGATTGTATGCTGACTACAACATTATAATCAACATGAAATAAATTCTGAAGTTTAAAGGTCCACAATGTCTATATACCTCTTTGACTATATGGTGCAATACAGATACTGATTAAGCCCACCGCATACTACACAATCTGTCCGTGATCCGATTTTGGAAAAAAATTGTTATAGTTCACATGTATTTGAAATGAACATTCAAACATGGCAAATCATACTGATGAAAGTTCTAAATAGTCTTATGAACACTAAGTTGAGACTCCGTGCTACTGCAAGTTTCCTTGTAGGTATAAATGCAAAGTCAATTCCGATTTGCTGTGACATCACAGCAATCAGCTACGATTTAAACAATGATTTGGCCTATACTCCTTCCTAAAGGCTTGCAGCTAGCCCAAATTTCAATTTTATTATTTCAATGTTTATTCTGAACCCCACAGCAGATAATATCATTCATTTAAACTTTCACATTGAATGCAAAATGCCATTTGTTCCAAAATATGGTCGCAGTAGGATTGTATAGTTTGCAGTGGTCTTTATGCTGATCAACTTGCATGTGCAATCATGACCAATGGACATGGAGAATGGATTCATCTCTTCAGCCTACTGATCTGTGTCATGTTGAGGTGTAGAGGAGATTATTCTGCAGAAAGAGAGAGAAAGTCATATGCAATTATGCAAATAATTTGATGTATATCCAGGGCACCTATTGCAAGACATATATAACATTTATATCAATATTTTAAAACTATCACATACTAGTACTTTGGTGTGGTTCCGAGATGCCAATATCATAGAACCATTTGCCTTGAGAACCGATGTGTTAATTTGCATAGTATGATTCAACATGTAAAAGACCAGAGTTTCAACTACAGGTTGTCATCATACAAACACATTTATTTATGGTATGACATTGCTTCATAATATCAAAAGACAGATCAAAAGCTATAAAAATAAGAAATCAGTGGTATTTTCCATGTTCATCCTTTTGTATCCAGGATCATATTTGGGGTGGGTGACATATTTGAACTCAACTTGTACTTTATCGTAGTTAAACTTACCCCAATAATGTTGTCAACAGTCTTAGATGGTAATCCGTTCACCTTGTACAGATCTTCAATCTTCAAGCAGAAGAGAAATTGAATGCAATATGTGAAAATTATTCTAGAGAGAATAATAATGATAATAATAATAATAATGATAATAATAATATTAATCAAATCTCACAGAAAGACATTAAATAGTCTATAGGAATATGACATATGAATGGTTGATTTTCAATTGATGTAGCAGATCTAATTTCATTATTTCGCTGTTTTGTCTAATCTACTCAATGAATATGAAGTCAAGCCTGTTTACAAAGACTACCCAGGGCAAAACTTAATACTACTTTCTATGAATACAATAGTGATGTTTTAAGGCTTGTTAACATGTGAGAGAATCTTAGAGGGTTTTCTAAGAGCATTTTTTTGAGTTCAAAATGAATGGTAGTAATAATAACAGTTAATAATAATAATCAAGTATAATAAATGATAATAATAATAATATACAGAGGCACAAAACAGTAAATACTGTAAAAATGAAAATTTTCGCGCTCAGCCAAGTTGAACACAATCATGCATTTTTAATTTTCGCGGACAGTTAGGATAACTGTACTCACGTGCATAATAAACAAAATATTTTGCATGGTTTTATTATCTCGCAAGTGTCTGGCCGCGTGAAATACGAAAATTTCAACACTGCGGAATATTCCTTGTTTACAGTACCATAATAAATACAAATATATGAAAAGAGAACAACAATTTAGTCTTACAGGAAGTAGATCACATAGATGACTGGGAGAAAAGGGAAGTTTTGAAGGATCTTTTCAAAGTGGAAAGACAAGTAGGGAAAGCTGCCATACCTGTGTGTACACTCCGAATGCTTGTCTCCAGCTGTAGATAAGCTGTGCTCTTTTCTCTCCTACGCTCTGGAGTGACTTTAGCTGCTTCACCGTCCCCTCATTCAATGTCTTTAATATCTCATTTCCTGATAGTTTCAAGTAAAAAGAAAGATAGCTGGCATACAGGAATAAACACAATTTTTAATGTTTACCATTTTTGTGCAAATATAAGATAAAACGGAGCTATCCTTGAGCATTTCCTGTTCAGGAATTGAAACCATTAAGTCTAAAGGAACAGAATCCATCTTTGAGAAATATGAATTTAATACCGTAATTTTATGTGATGAAATGAAATGAAACAATTAAGATAGGACATTTAGTTTTACTTGGACTTTTCAAAACTGGCCCTATGATCTCCATTGTTCATTATCCTTTCTTTTTCACTGATATTTTCAATATATTATAAGAAGTCCCTTATTTGTTATTAGTATTTTTTACTGTAATCCAAACTTACTGTGCTTGGCTTGAAACTCTGGATCTAATTTGAGATGCCACTGATTCTCCTTGATATCAGACCCAGATGGTGACGATGATGATGCCTAAAGAACAGCACAGAAGGTGAGATAAGGAAGAAGCAAACACACAGGAGAAAGAATATGAATCGAAAATTATCATCAATATACAACTACGGAGGGATGAGCATTCGATAATTGACAGAAATCTGATACTTCATGCAGCTGGAAAATTCGACGTAGGTATGCCATATGAAACAATTTGACGACCCAGGTGAGGTAAACGGGTACCTGGCAGGAATTAATTCCTTAAAATGCTTGAGCGCTATAATGGCTGCCAAGCAAAAGCCAGGGTAATAATATCCAAAAGTCCTTTGGAAGCACATAGAAACGTTAGATAATAATGTGATATGCGCTATACAAAAAACGGATTATCATTAATAATTATTATAATTATCATTATCATTACTATTATAAATATTATCATTATTATTTCTAGCCTACTGGTTGCATACATTATATTGTGGTCATCATATGGAGGTACCAGATAAAATGCTAGTTGATGCTTATCCATCATTTTTTTTTTCTTTTTAATATTGAATAACATTTATAGGTATTTCAAAAGGGATATATTTCACAGAATGTAAAAAATGGGAAAACACAATCATTCAAAAGCATATGACAAGTTTATATCAGATCAGGGGGGTGTAACATAAAACATACAATCAATCTTACAATTGATATCAATCGTAAGTCTATGGCAAACCATGTACTAAAGAGATACAATTGATTGTAAGATTGATTGTATATCTTTATGTTACACCCCCCAGATGTTACAAGTTACTGACAACAGATATATTTAGTGAAACAATTAGACCAAGGAAACTACTTACGGTTTTCGATGTAGTGACAGCTTTGACAAACTTGACTGCATTAGACTTGTGGAATGACCTTGGTTTCTTTTCTTTGTCATGAATCTTGGTCCCTGTGTCTGCCTTTGTGCAAGGAGCTGCTATATTACATGTTGATTGCCCAGTTTCAACTATGTATTAAATGGGAAAAACAAGGTCAAACAAACCATACATTATAATGACTTAAGAATCAACTGTTGAACTATTGTTGAATTCATGAATAATAATTCATTAATTCAAACTTTTCAGCCTTTTCTTGTCATATTTCCAATATGCGGGCATTTGAAGAGCAATAATTTCTAGGGGACATGTTTATTTACTATGGTATTCTTCCTAAATGACATGAAAGAATAAGAAAGCTCACAAATTATTTTTCACTTTTCCCAGAATTCAAGCTTCTCTTTAAAAAGGAGGAAACTCAACTTTCCCCAGCAATATATCACCAAATAAACAGCAAAACACATGATACCGCGTGATAAAAATGCAATTTTTAAACAGCACATTTGTGATAATGGAACTAGGGACAATCAAATTATAACAATTTTTAGCTAGCAATGCAGAAGGTGATTTGCACACAGAAGTAGTGATTGACTCAATAAACAGCCATTTCCTGATCCTCTCTTTGCTTTCTATGTTTCTGCTATTTACATTTTGTTTTGTGTTATTGTAATTAAATGTAATTACATTATTCATGACTTTTGTGCACAAATTACTTTTGACATTAGTCAATTAATACCTTCATTCATATTTATCCATGTGTGGTAAGAACATAAGATATTTGGTATCACGTGAAAGAGAAAGGAATGATCTTTGCTATGAATAGTCCTGGATAGGGCTTAACTGATATTCGCATCGGAGATCAGTGACTGCCGATTCTTGGCCGCATCGGCTAAACATCGGAATGGGTAAATATTTTGTTGGTGAGCCAATGCCGAACCGATGCAAGCAACAGATGTTTGGCGGTTACAATCACACTTAGATCCTATGTTGTTCTGCATTACGGGCGTAGCAGACGGTATTAAATTTTTGTTATTGTATTACTCATCTCTGCTTTAGCAGCGCTCTGTGCTGCATCAGTATCGGAATTGGGCCGATGCGGATGTAAAAACATCGGGGATTGGATCGGCAGCAAAATTCCATATCGGGTAAGCCCTAGTCCTGGATATGAATTATACAAATTCAACAAACAATTATACAAAATAATCATTTCTCAATTTATTGATAAGAAAAGTTGGGTTTCCTTTTCAAGAAACACACTGTGTATGAAAAGACACAGAAGATTAACAATGATTCATAACAAAGAGAAAGGGAGGAAAGGAAGGAGGGAGGAATGGAGGAATAGAGGGAAGAAGGGAGGGAGGAATGGATGAATGGGGAAGAAGGGAGGGAAGAAGGGAGAGAAGGGAAGAATGGATGAATAGAGGGAAGAAGGGAGGGAGGAAGGGAGGGAAGAAGGGAGGGAGGAAAGGAGGGAGGAAGGGAGGGAGGAAGGGATGAATAGAGGGAAGAAGGGAGGGAGGGAAGAAGGGAGGGAGGAATGGATGAATAGGGGAAGAAGGGAAGGAAGAAGGGAGGGAGGGAGAAAGAAGAAGGGAGGGGGAAGGGAGGGAAGAAGGGAGGGAAGAAGGGAGGGAGGGAAGAAGGGAGGGAGGGAGGAATGGATGAATAGGGGAAGAAGGGAGGGAAGAAGGGAGGGAGGAATGGATGAATAGAGGGAAGAAGGGAGGGAAGGAGGAAGGGAAGAAGGGAGGGAGGGAGGAATGGATGAATAGAGGGAAGAAGGGAGGGAAGAAGGGGGAAGGGAGAAAGGGAGGGATGGGTGGAGACTGAAAGTGAGGGAGGGGGGAGGGAGGAAGGGCGGAAGGGACAGAGGAATGGATGAATAGGGGAAAAAGGGAGGGAAGAAGGGAGGGAAGAAGGGAGGGAGGAAGGGAGGGAGGAATGGATGAATGGGGAAGAAGGGAGGGAAGAAGGGAGGGAAGAAGGGAGGGAAGAAGGGAGGGAAGAAGGGAGGGAAGAAGGAGGGAAGAAGGGAGGGAAGAGGGAGAGAGGGAGGAAGGAAGGGAGGAAGGGATGAACAGAGAGAAGAAGGGAGGGAAGAAGGGGTGAAGGGAGAAAGGGAGAGATGGGTGGAGACTGAAAGTGAGGGAGGGAGGGAAGAAGGGAGGGAGGAAGGGAGTGATGGGTGGAGACTGAAAGTGATGGAGGGAGGAAGGAACAGCAAAAGGGAAAGTTATTATTCATTCCTTCTTACCTGACAATGGTCTAACAACAGCTTGAGGTGGTGATGGTCTATTGGGATCAGTTAGGGTGAACGTACCTCGCCTGTCAGGGTTGGTAGAAACCCCTTCTTTCTTTTGGTTCATGTTACTTAGCTCTCTCCTCATAGACTTCACTTCACTCAAGAGTTTCTTGGATGTCTATAGGGAACAAACACACATGTTCTCTTAAAATACAAACAAATTTTTTTCTAAAAATTGTTCTATCTTTTAATAACAGAATACACTGGAGAGTGAGCTGAGATATCATATAATATTTTAAATTGATTGAGCCGGTAAGAAAATATATCAGTTTTTTTCATTCTTTATAATTCCTACAATCATTCTCACACCATAAAACAGTTGAATATGCAGAATCAATTGCTTTCCTCCATATAATACTTATATCTCCTGATTACTTCAATTATGAACTAAAATACTTACTGGTGTTTTGACTTGCGTTTTGGTACTTTTCATTTGTTTGAGAAGGTTCTGTTCTAGTGTGTGCAATCTCTGCTGAACATTCGCCTCAAAGTTTGCTTGTCGATCCAACAGAGGCCTAAATGAAGGAAAGATAGAAAGAATGAAATCATAATTATGACTCATTCCATCCATGACACATGCACGATGAACATTTTAGACATTGATATATGTAGCACACTTATTTGGCCAATCTCATGCATGTTGCAAATGATAAACATTTTAGACATTGATATAGCACACTTATTTGGCCAATCTCACGCATGTTGCAAATGATAAACATTTTAGACATTGATATAGCACACTTATTTGGCCAATCTCACGCATGTTGCAAATGATAAACATTTTAGATACTGATATAGCGCACTTATTTGGCCAATCTCACGCATGTTGCAAATGATAAACATTTTAGACACTGATATAGCACACTTATTTGGCCAATCTCACGCATGTTGCAAATGATAAACATTTTAGACACTGATATAGCACACTTATTTGGCCAATCTCACGCATGTTGCAAATGAACACAACCTCAGGGCTTAAATTAATCCAAGGCAACCAAGGCCATGGCCGTGGATGCCCTTTTGATCGGCCTCAATGCCCCTCTCATTGGCCTTGGAGATTTTTTGTGCCCTTTCTAATTCTTCCTATTTATGCTGTAATATTGGAATGTGCCCTACAGAAAAGTGGCCTTGCCCTAAAATTATTGAAATTTAAGGCCTGCAACCTTTACCATTATTATCTGAACAAAACAGTAATACAGATAGGCCTACAATGTTATATGAAAGGTGTTTCCACTAACGGCTGGTTGTTACCATTATACTGAATCATGATGAAGTGTGTCTTTATTCTCTTCCAGATGTATTTTCTATTTTCATTTGTTACAGTCCAAGTAGTCCAGTCCTTAGTCTGCACTCTGGAAATCAATACATGTAACATCATTTGAATTGAGCTCAATTCATTTTAAATGCAGCACTAATGTTGACAAAAACTAAGAAATTTACTGGAGGATGGTATCATTGCCAACAGCTACTGGTCTCCCATCCACATCCAGCGCCCTGGCCTTGGTAACCCTTGACGATGACATCCCATCCCCCTTCTCATCCTCCTCCAGCCGTCTCTTCCTCTGTTGGGCAGGGATGGCCTGTGTGGTTTCCCTGGTGAAGGGTTTGTTGATGATCTGCTTGGACTTGGCCGCAAAGTGGAGGGTGGTGTAGGTGTCCATGTAGTTCTTCTCCTCTGGGGCTATGTTGGTTATCATGCAGGCATGGGCACTGCCTCCCAAGGAGTCCTGGGTAGAGAGAGGTTAAAAGAAAGGAAATGATCAAGTTATCTCCATGATGTTGCTTATCACACAGGTATGGGTACTACCTTCCAAAGAGTCATCAGAAAAGGAAATTTGTAAAAAGTTACATGACAGGGATTAATCTCTAAACAAATCAAATTTAATTGATTTATTATTGAAGTGGCTCACCTGTAGTAATCTTGTCAGCTTGCTGTCTCTGTATGGGATGCGGGGCTACATACAGAGAAAAAACAAAACCAAAAACAAATGTGACAGAATAAGGAATCATGCATTTTGCAAATTTAAGCCAGCGATATCTTTATCAATATGATATTGAATTTCACATATAAACCACATTAAGTTATAAATCCAACATTTGTCCCTGTTTTACTTATATATTTTTTTCTTTTGCAAAATGTGGAGCTTGTATATAAAGGGTTCCAAATGAAAGTAGTTGTGTGAAGTAAAGTACAGAGTGAATGCACTGAATATATCAACAGCACAGGAAAGCCACATAACTTACCAGTTTCTGGTTCAAGGCATCCACTACCTGGCCTAGCACGAACAGAGATGTGTTGATGGCACCACTTTCCTTCAACCTGTACACAGGATAAAGTAGAGCAGTAATTGGTGTACTATCCAGTACATGTAGGATTTCCCTGTGCTCAAAGAACCATAAAATTCTTCTTCTGGTATTTTCCTTCTCTCCTAATCAATAATTACTCAACTTGTTTCTACACACTGCTCAAGGAATATATACTTTTAGAAAAAAAAAGGAAAAAGAAGTTGCAAATGTACTTGCTCACACACATTTATTCCCTTCTTCTGATTTTTGCCTGAATATGTTTCTTTTTCATGCAAACACCAATAATGCCATGCAATCCAAATCAATAAGACTGGTATCCCATTTACCTTATCCCTTTGTTGCCAGTCTTCTTATTGTTCTCACTACCAGCAAGGTCTATGAGGTAGAGTTTACCAGTCTGTATGTAACGCTGAGATCCATCTGTTCTCTCCTTCACAATCTACATTTTAAAAAGAGAAGGATTAAAAGATCATGATAAATACAGAGCAAAATAGTTTCTTGCAGGAATGCAATGTGCCCTCATTTATTTGATTTGAATTATAGAAGGTATACTTCAAAAAAAATGAAACCCGGCTTTCACCATCCACTACTCACAAAATGATCATGTCCTGATGAAAGTTGTATTATCCATATTAAAGAGTAGCTATGCTTATAACTGATAAGATGTTGCTATGGAATGTTGGGTTTCCCTTTTTCAGAAACACCATCGTAAATGCCACCTTCTAGCTTTTGAATCATCTTTCAACTATATATCAAAACTCAAACAGTTATTGTAAGTATACCTACCATAATACCACACATTTTCATAAGTTCCAAATTTTATAAACTCTAAATGTTAATGCAACATAGTTCATAGTGGCAGAAATTGTTAATCTTTTTTAATGAAGCATCACAATATGTTCGTTACTTGATTAAGGAATGAATCAATATTTCATTTATTTGGTATGGTTTTAAATTTTTGTGTTTTTGGCAAGATTTGATATACAGATCTTTTCTTGCATCTCAAGATAGAAAATAAGTTATAACCTTACTTTGAGAAGGAGGATGGAATGACTCCGACTTGAACGACTATTGAGTTTGGTAGCAGCTGTAGTCCTGTGAAGACAGGAATGGAAATTCATGTAGTAATTCAAACATAATATGAAGGTGAGTTTAACTCACCTTAACTCACCTCTAAACATCTGAAAACTGAATTGAGTGAAAGCAGAACACAGTAGACTATCGTAATAATTTGAGAAATATCAGACCAAAATATGAAGTTGAAAGTTTTAAAAAACTTACAACTCATGGAATTGGAAACTCCCAATGGCCAATTACATGTATGATGTCATACCAAAAGACCACAATTAACAGAATCGAATGGCAGTTCAATTCCATAAACACCCTAATTTATTCCTGGGTGTGAGTCGACTAGTCTACTCGCTAGTCGCTTTTCCTGTACATTGGGAGTACCTTTTAACTTGCAACATCTTCTTATAGAAATAATGTCTATAGTATAGTGACATGGAACCCGTAATATGTTGAGCCAAAAGTCTTTTGTTGATTGGCACACACATGAGTACATAAATGTAAACTGTTAACCCATTCGTGACAGAGGGTCCACATTATGTGGTTTGGTTTAATAACTTTTGATGCAGAGCCCTAAAAATCGTACCAAATACATGAGCAGAAAGAGCAAAAAATTCTACACATACTGTGCCCATTTTGGTTGCATCAATATTTGTTGTTTGATGCTGAAATTTTTTAAAAGGAAAATAAGCAGTAAAATCCTTAAATTGGCAATGTGATGAAAATCATACATTCAGTCAATTTATATTTATTTCAGATACATGATGTTTTATAAGAAAAATGTAGCAATAAAAGAAAAATGTTGGTGTTGCCAATTTGAAGAATAAAAGCTGATCAAATTAGGCTTTAAGTAATTCCTGTCACGAATGGGTTAAGAAAATACAAATTCACACTGGCATATCATGCATCCTAAGAAGAACAGTGACTGTACAATAAAAAGGGTAATTCTGATAATCATCTACAAGCATTCATGGAACTTACCTATTTCTGCTGGCTGGTATGAAGTATTTGGCAAACTCACTGAAGCTGGTGATGGTCTTCTCTGCAAGGTTAGGAATAAAGATGTTCCTCTTCCTGTCCTCTCGTATGGAGAGGTCATGACCTTTGGGTTCTAGAAGATCATAGATCTAGAAACATTGAAAAAAAATGCATGAAAGAGGGAAAAAATCCACATATTTTCTTGTACAAATTGTGAGACTGATTGAAGAAAGCATTAAAGTCATAAATCTTTGTTTAGAAAATCAAGCTCTATCTCTCTCTCTCTCACTTTCTCTGAGTACTCTGTAATTTCTTTATAAGGGATTTCAGTTTTAAAAAAAAGGGAATATATACATGTACATGTAGTATGTACAATACAGAATAGAAGGAAAATACAGGGAATACTAATATGCAGATGAATCAATGAAGACAACTGAAACATGTGAGGTGAAACAAAAACAAGTATATATCACATAGAATAAGATATTGTCAATCCAGTCAAAACAGAGAAAGAAAAATTTAAAATCAAATAAGGTAACAGAGCCACCTTATGATTCAAAGATTTTAATTTACCTTTTCTTGGTATATCTCCAAATAAGAAAAGGATACTGCATAGCTGCAAGCTCCTCCTCCTCCTCCCTCACCTCTCTGTTTCTCTAGGTCAATAACCTGAAAGATGTGATTCAGTGACCTTGGAATGACCCCTGGACTATCTTCTGTTCCTAGCATGGTGTATGTCTTCCCTGAAAAAAAACCCAAACAAATAAACAACAAAATGTGAATGACAAAATGAACAAATCTGTAAGAACTCTATCATATAAACAAATTCACACGTCAATCATTCATGAATAAGGAGTACCTGTTTTTTTTTCTTCATTTAACCTGGAAATTGTGCCAGGTAAGCTGAAGCCCCACATTTCCTGTACAATATAATCCCACTGTGAAAATTCAGCACTTGGGAGGGGTACTGCTTCCATGTGCCCACCACGACACATGCACACAAGAACGCTGGGTGGAATGTACCAGTACTTAAAACAAAAGGAAAAGAAGAACTTCAAAAGTCTCAAAACTGAGGTGAGAGGAGGCCTGCAATCATGGAAAAGCCCCAAAATTAAGCATCCCTGCAAATTATCAAGTGATGTTGCTTACCAGTGCCTGTTGGGCCATATGCAAAGACACTGGCATTTTGACCATTCAGAGCATGGGAGAGAAGGGGCTTCACACATCGGTCATAAACATTCTTCTGCGAGGCGTTGCTGTCGAGATAAGCATCAAAGTCAAAGTGAAGACTCTGTTCTGTATCACGCCAGTTCCAGATCTCTAGGGATTTGTCCGAGACACCTCGCACACAGGGCTCCTTGCAGTCAGCTTCATAGGGCTTTAAAGAAAGATAGTACAGTTGATGTACAGCAAGAATAGAAGCAAACTAGCTCATAAAGGGTATACATTCAAGGCAGTACATGAAAAAAAAGATGAAAAAAACATGAAAAAGATTATGTAGTGCTCTAATCTATTCTAATATACTTGAAAACATCATAAATTTTTAAAGCAAAATAGTTATCATACAAAAGATACTTTTCTCTTTGTTTTTCTTCAGGTCTCTGAATAAGTGTGAAGTCTGTGTTAAAAGCTTTCACCGCAAAACAATTATTGAACAATTAATTGTTTTTTCTTTATATATTTACATAGTGTTTGTACTGTAAAGCTCTGGAATGACCACAGCTGACTACTGACATCAAATCAGGCACAACATTCAAAACCACTCCCTCTTGTCTGACTTGGACCTCCCCTTGGATGTACCAAGCACATGGTACAAGGTACAAGGCACTTCTGGGCCGGTATTCTATTCAATACTTAAGTCAGAAATATGAGTATTTTGCTTAGTTTTTTGCTTAGATAAAATACTTAGCAAAATTTGGTATTCAATTCAATATTTTGGCTAAGTATTTTACCCTAAATCTAAGACACCTACCTAGGAGACTTAAACCAATTTTTTTGGAGGCCTTGATTGACAGGCATAGGTTTTTATACGCAGTCATCATGAGCTGCGCAGAATTATATCATAGCGTATATTATTCGAGCGTATTTGATGCGTCGTGTCAATTGCACCTAGAAAATATGACGTCACAATGCTTATCAGTAAGAATTTTGGCTTAAAGTTGACTTACTAAAGTAAAATTCAAAGTATTGAATTGAATATGACTTAAGCAAATTTCTTAGCCAAGTAAAATACTTAGTAAAAGTTTTACTTAATCCAAGTATTGAATTGAATACCAGCCCTGGATTACATCGTCAATGACATCTTCAAAGCATCATTACTTTTTCTTAGCTCTTTAAACTGTACTGGCAACTAGCTCTTTTAAGTAGAAGCACTGCTTGTGCCAATGCTTACCTTCAATGGCGGTCTCAGACGAACAGCAACATGAACTCTGCTACCTTGTTTTGCTGCCATTCTGGGAAATGAGAAAATAGAAGATATACTTCCTTCCATAAATTTTAAGAGAAACAAGTTAACAAGTAAAAAATGAATTTTCCACACATTGTCCATGAGGCATAATTTGTCCATCGTGAGAAAAGTTGTCAGAGTCCACTGTGCTGATGATAAAAGTTTGTTGCTGTGTGAATTACATAAGCTCTCCAGATTGTGTTATAAATAGACCATTGAATTCTGAGTTCAATACAATGTCAAGAATACTGATGACATCTTAGACAGAAATAACCGTCTGTTCTGGGGAATTATTTATCAAAACTGGCAATTCTCAAACTTACGCATACAGTATGACGTAACGTAGGCACAAGAGGGGAGGCTCCTTCCTCCTCTAATCCTTTTTTTGGAGTGGGCTTATGAATATCAAAATTTGATGTGTACAGCTGTACTGTTCAGGTATTCAGTATTTACTCATATTGCCATTTACCATATTACCAATCAGTGATTTTCTCTCTTTAATAATATTCATTCTGCAATTGTCACCCTTTATACATTTTTTGTTCTTATATCTTAAAAGGTGACTTCCTCCAAATTCCAACTCTTTATTTATTTATTCTTTTCAATACCTTCCAGTTTGCATTTACATAGATCAGAATCATATACACATGTATTGCCCAGCCATATATCCATATATCTGTTCACTTTTATTTGGTCTGGTGTCAATTTGCTATATCTTGCTCTACAAAACAGAATAGCTTTGCTTTTCATATTATAAATCTTGTTCAATATTCTAGGGATAGATTTTGTACATAGCATTTTTTAATCAAATTTTAAATCAATTCTTAATAATTAATCTTAATTTATCTATTATTTATTGGCATTGGCTTTCTTCATTATGTGCAATATTCTATGTATGAAATTTTTATCATGTATGTCTTGGGAGTAGCAGGTGTGGGGGCACATGCCTCCGGGCAACAGTGATGTACTTCACTTTTGTGCACCCTGACCCACTTGTTGCTCCCTGATCTTTTTTTACATGTTCTTTCATTCTCATTATGTATTTGTCTGCTGCTATTGATGTACTGTACCTGTGCTTTTTTTTAAACTGGTCAAATAAATAATAATAATAATAATAATAGCAGGCTCGCACTTTTATAAATGAGATCAATTCAAGATGGCTGACGACAATTACACATCGAAAACATTCGGGTGGATCGAGATGAAGCATGGATTTTGAAGAAGCACGGAGGCTGACAAGGACACACACAAAATCTTGGCCACCCTGTTCGCGTTCGGTAACTTGGAAGGTAATCGCGCGCTGCATACACAGACTAGATGAGTGCAATCACCTTCCTGTTGAGCGTTGACCTCAGCAGAGAGAATGGAATTTCCGAGTGCATATGAAACAATAAATCGTTTTTTGGTATTACATGATGAGTAAGTTGTAAGTGGTCAAAGTAAATTTTAGTACTAGAAAAAGATAAATTATTTGATTTTAAGATAATGTAACTTTCAGTAATGATACACTAGTGCTACATCACGTACGCGATGTAATTGCACTTTCTGTCATGAGGTTGAGGTCATAATTTGCGACAGCGCTGTGTATTTATAGTATGAGCGCACTTAAATTAGATCTAACATGTCTAACGTTAGATCTACATGAATGCTAAGTTGTCATCGGATAACCTTGCACTATTAGTATTGTAGGCTTATACAGTGCAAATTGCTGACAATAGGAAAGTAGTGTTCTCTGTCCAATTTCTTGGACAGAGCAGAGGAGCAAGAACATGAATGAAGAACAGTGACTGTCACCAGTGACCAGAAAAATATTTTTCAAAATTCACTTGAACATGTTGAATGTCTTGAATTTTTTGATCAATTCAAAGATAATCCAGTTCAGTTGGAGGAATGGAATGGAAATAGTTTACTTTATCATCTTAGGTGTAAAAGCAAATATTTTAAATGAATTTGTTGAATATTTCAGTGATTTCTATCTTCGATTATAGAGGGCAGCATCTCACACAAATTTGCACAGCTCAGAGTCAGGCTGCATACCAATGTAGCCCTGACCCTGTCATGCCTGTATGAGCGCAGCAAAATCAATGAATGGGACCACACATACTCTATGCATCACACAGTGCTCGGGCAATATCTCAGTTTGCCTTGGTCTGGCTGTCTGTTTGTACATAACACACAAAAAGAATCATATTTCAGTTGACAAAAGATCGAACATGAAAGATGAAAAAAGTTTATGAAGAGCTAGAAAACGGGACTGAAATCCAATTCCACCTACTTACCCGGCCCTTTTCTTCTTCCGATAAAAACATAAAATTGAAATCGCGCGCCGCGCGCCGCCGGCGTACATGCGCATGCGCTGACTTGCATATAGCGAAAACAAACAACAAACAAACAAACAAGCAATCAATCAAACAAAAACAAAAAACAACAGTAAATTAACTTGTTTATTCAATTCAATTCAATTCAATTAATTAATTTTTCCACTTTCAATTTTACATATTTACAATGATGGTACAGTTTACATGTATTAACATACTATATAGATCAACATGCACAGTAGGCCTACAATAAATAACAATAATAATGGGATCACGTAAAGCAATGATAACTAAGAAACAATCAAAGTACACAATCGAAGTTGCACAAGGTCACTCTATAAATTATATTTGATTGGGGAATGCTACTTCTATACTTTAGAAACTTACTTTTCTTTTAAAACTCGGTTTTGAGTGGAACTTATTAAAAATGATTTGGGATAAAAGGAGTATTATTTTCTCCTGCGTCATTTGGTATCATTTTTTTTTGTGGTACATGTACATGCTCACGCTTGGATGAAAAGGAGGCATACTGCGAGCTCGAGAGTGTAAATCTATTTGCGGGTTTGCTTAGTGATGCCTGCCAAGTCGGGCAAGCTTCGGAAGCACGAGTTCACACCAAGGGCAAGGTACGGAAGCTTAAAAGTGCCACCCACATGTCCATTATCGAGATCCATAGGTGAATCCAGGGGGCCGAAGCGGCTGCGGCCCCCCCCCCCCCCTATTGGCGGAGGAAAAAAAGAGAGAGAAAAGAAAAAAAAGGAAGAAAGAAAAAAATAAAAGAAGAAAAAAGTAAAAAGAAAAACAAGAGAAGAAAGAGGAGGAGAAGAAGAAGAAGAAGAAGAAAGAAAGAAAGAAAATGAAAGGGCTACGGCAAAATTTCCGCTTGCGCTCCACGCTCGCATGCTTTCATCTTAAGAGTTATAAGAAAGAATTACAAAGAAGTATGATTCATTTTATGGGGATATTTCCGCTCACGCTTTGCGCTCGCATAGGGGGAAGTTGATTAGGTTATCATCAGTTTTAGAATGAGTTCAAAATAAATGAGAGGCAAAATTGCTCTGCCTTCAAGTAATTGTAAACCAAAATTTCGACTCGCGCTTCGCGCTCGCAATTGTCACTGAGCTTCCTCAAAAACGTCTACTATTTCCAAAGTTGAACCACGTTAAAAAAAAAAAAAAAAAAAAACCGGTACAGGACTGACAGAGACTTACACCCATGATATAAAAATGGGGTAGAGGTACCATTCCCAATCGACAAATTCGCGATTGCTGTCGGCAAAAAAAAAAAAAAAAGAAAGAAAGAAAGAAAAAGAGACTGAGAAAGAAAGGAGAGGGAATAGGATGAAGGGGAAAAAGAAAGAAAAAGAGGAGTAAGGTGCCCATATTCGGCTTATTTGCTTGTTCATTTTGACGACGAAATAACACCGGTACCACGAAAGAGAGTGTATATTTTTCCTCGCTCGCTGCGCTAGTTCGTAAGTTCGGAAAGCAAACACATTCGGCAGGTGAGATGAAAAAATATATAATCTACATACTTTTAGGCAAATCATGTATTTGGATGAAGAATTATCACTTTTACCACAAAAAGGTATATACATTTTTCCCCGCTCGCTTGTATAATACAAGATGGTCTTTGAAAGCAAATAAATTAGGTAGGAGAGGTGACCACATATTTCCGGCCCATCGTGTATTTTGATGAAGAACTTTCACTTCTACGAAAGGGAGTACACAATTATGTATTTTCCTAGCTCCCTATGCTCGTTCGTACAATATCAGGTACAAGATGGATCATTGGAAAAGCAAACGAATTCGGCAAGCGAGGTGACCAAATGTACCTGCACACATGCATATAAACAAATTAAAGGTTAATTATTTCATAATTAATACGTCGTGTATTTGGATGAAAAATTAACACTTCTACCATGAAAAATAGTATACAGATTTTTTCCTCGCTCGCTGCGCTCGCTTGGATTAAATTTAACTCGTGATTAGTACCATCGTGTATTTGGATGAAGAATTATCACTTCTACCATTAAAAATAGTATATAGATTTTTTTCCTCGTTCGGATTAAATTTAAATACAAGATGGTATGGAAAAGCAAATGAATTGGGCTAGAGAGATGACCAAATGTACCAGTATACATAAAAGTCACATATCTCATGATTAATACCATCGTGTATTGGGGTGAATAATTATCACTTCTACCATGAAAAATAGTATACAGATTTTTTTCCTCGCTCGCTCCGCCCGCTCGGATTAAATTTAAATACAAGATGGCATGGAAAAGCTAACGAATGCGGCAAGCGAAATATACCTGTTTACATATGAAAAAGTCAGATATCTCATGATTGATACCATTGTGCATTGGGATGAAGAATTATCTCTGCTACCATAAAAAAAAAATAGTATATAGATTTTTCCTCGCTCGCTGCGCTCGCTCGGACTAAATTCTAATACAAGATGGTTTGGAAAAGCAAACGAATTCAGCAAGTGAGGTGATCAAAATATGTTTATGTATAAGTAAGATATCTCATAGTTAATTCTTCAGTGTATTTGGATGAAGAATTATCACTTCTACTATGGGAAGGGTATATTTTTTTTCCTCGCTCGCTGCGCTCGCTCGTATAATATCAAGATTTAGGATGGTCTTTGAAAGCGTATCAGGTGAAAGAGGTGACCAAATAGGTCTATGCTAGCCCATCATGTAGTTTGATGAAGAACTATCACTTCTACAAAAGAGATTGTATATGTTTCCTCGCTCGCTACGCTCGCTCGTATTATATCTAGACACAGGGTGTTTCCGGAAAGCAAACACATTCGGCAAGTGAGGTGAACAGTTATATCATATAGAAGAAAACTGTGATAGAGGCACACATTTCCTCGTGGGCTTTATACGGTTGAATTTATCGGCATTAGTTGTCGGTAATCACTGGCATTGTTTGTTGGCAATCTGGCCTCTACACCCCTTCCCCCCCCCCCCCCCCCCCCCCCATTGAAAAAAGTCTAGCGACGCCCCTGATGATTTTCTTCATTTTGAATCTCAAAAAATTTTCGCGCTCGCATTATCCTTCATTTCCTTTTTTACTCAGGAGAAGGAGTTTTATAATTCCTCAATTAAAGATAACTATTTCAAGATAAATATAAGCGCATCTACCTCTGTGTTGGGGGGGGGGACCCAAAACATATTTTCATTTATTATGCCACTGAGTGCAGCCTTAAACCATACGTTCCTAATCGGTTCGAGCGGTTTTTAAAAATTTCGGCCCCCTATTGGAGAATGCTGGATTCGCCCCTGATCTCGTCATGTCAAAATCCTATAGAAGAGACGATTAGATGATGAGATCCGAGATCTGGTCATGTTTACATCCTATAGAACAGATGATCAGATGATCGGAGATCTCGGATCCCGTCATGTTGACATCCTGTCGAAGATGATCAGATGACAAGATCTCGGATCTCGCCATCTCTACATCCTTTAGAAGAGATGATCAGATGACAAGATCTCGGATCTCGCCATCTCTACATCCTTTAGAAGAGATGATCAGATAACAAGATCTTAGATCTCGTCATGTCTACATCCGGTCAAAGAGACGACCAGATGACGAGATCTCGAATCTCGTCATGTCTACGTACATCCTTGAGAATAAGATTTGAGGGCGCACGAGGCGAAGGCCCCGCTTGGCATAGAATGGCAAGAAAGAAAATACACAGGGCGAAAAAGAGAGAACCATGGACATGATTAACTAAAACTGAGACTTTTGAACATTTCTGAAGGCGGAGAAACAATAGTCCTAATTATAATGCATCCACTTTGAGGAGTGGGGGGGGGGGGGATGATCGACTTTTTTGCCCATTTTTTTTTTCTGTCAAACTCACACTTAAGTATATACACATGCCCTCACCCACCTGCACAGACCCCCTTATACACAAATTTTAATTTTTATCTTGTGAGCGAGCGAGCCAATAATTACCACTTTTCTGGTTTTCAATCACATTTTCAAATAGAAATTCTATAACATGAGTAGCGAGCTAGCCAAAAATAACCACTCTTCTGGTTTTCCATCGCATTTTCAAACAAAAATTCTAAAATATGATGAAGGAGCGAAGCGGCCGAACCAAAAATAAGCGCTTTTCTGGTTTTAAATCGCATTTTCAAATAGAAATTCTAACATATGATGGTTGTTTATGACAGATTATCAAAAATTTTGTTAACGATTAATTCAAATATCATTTCGTCCTTAAAAAGTGTGGGGGGGGGGGGGGATATTTGTACACGCCATCCCCCCTCTCAAAAAAGTGGGGGATATATCCTCCATCCCCCAGGATTTACGCCGATGATGCACAGATATAAATAGAAAATATACGCACCGTGACAAACGAATATAGAATATGGACTGACACACATTATTGCATATTTGCATCACTCTATTTATCTTTTTTAAAAAATTTTGTTGTTACACCACTTCAGAAAAACTGTGACAGCGCCGAAATTACCCAAAAGTAATATAAATAACTACATAAATCAGAATAATGATCGATATAGTTATGATAGTAATCGTCATTTCAGTCACATTGACGATGATGATGATGATGATGATGATGATGACAACTATTATTATCATAGGCATAATAATAATAATAATGATAATACATTACTAATTATCATTATCATTATTGTTATTATTATTACTATTATCATCATCATCATCATTATTGTTATTATTATCATTATTATTATTATTATTATTATTATTATCATTATTATTATTATTATTATTATTATTATCATTATTATTATCACTACTATTGTTATTATTATCATCATCATCATTATTATTATTATTATTATTATTATTGTTGTTATTGTTGTTGTTATGATAATAATTATTATTATTGCTGTTCCTATCATTTCTAAACATGTTAATTCAGTTTAATTGTAAGCAAACATCCTTCCCTAAAACCTGGGGGGATGATTGTACATGTCACCCCCCCCCCCCCCCCCCACCTTGTGAGGTGGGGGGATGCATACCCCTCATCCCCCCCCCCCCCCCCCCCGCTGTCTACGCCCCTGGATACAGAGACTGAGACTGGTAGCACCTCTTATTAGCCCTTATGTGGTCGTGTTCTCTCAGCATCGCTGCGTAGCTCTGGTAGCTCTAGTACCCCAATTCTCTCTTTGATATTAATTTTTCCACACCTCTCAAGTTATGTAAATGTAAAATCTTTTTAATAACGATCCAAAACAGCAGCATTAAAAGGGGGAAAATGACAATTTTGCATACAGTTTAGTTACAACTTTACAGACCCTAAGGGCCAACAAATCCCACAAACTATCTTTTACTAGTAATTGTTTTCCTTTCCGATTTGTGTACTTCACAATACCGTCATTTATTGTCTTGTATTCGAGGACTGGGAACAAGGACTGAAGCTCAAAAAGCCTCAATGTTGGAAAATTAAACAATCTGTTGAATTTTGAAGACCATGACTGATTTACAAACAAGTCAGTAGGGTGTGAACTTCTTCAGTATTGCCGTCAATTGTGTGAGTGAAGTAAGGGGTCAGTAATATTACGAGATCGTAACATTTATTGATTGAGAGAGTATAGACACATGATAGAGGCAGACCTTTCTGAGCTGCGAGAGCCCTGCCCCTGGCCCTGCGAGAGCCCTGCGAGGATCGGGCTAGCTTCTTACTGCCCGTTGCCAGCGGGCTAAACATGGCATGACAGGGTGACAGGCACAGTTCAGTCTGGTAATATCTGACGTAACTTACTTTCCGACGAGCCAGCAACTTGCACTTGATGTTGGTAAATGATGATCCACAGAGTTTCGTGTCAACATGGTCAATGTGGGATTCCGAAAGTGAATTTTTTTGGTAAAACAAACCGTTTTTCGTGGCAAATTATAATGTGCTCACAGCTCAGGCTCAGCACTGCTGACAGCAGCCCTCTCGTGCTTTCAAGTCATGCACAGCTAGGCCCACTTCATTAATAATCAACTCTTTGATTGTGGGCATCAACGGAAAGACAATTGTTGTTGTTGTTCGTTCCGTTTTTTGGCGTTCGATTCGTGTACCGAATATTGACGCCATCTACGTGCGGGTTTCTTTTTCTTTTTTTGTTTGTTTTGGGTTTTTTGGATGTATTTCACAAGGGGTCCACATAACCCTGTAAGTTAGAGCTATGATCGGATCGGATGATCGGAGCCGTCCACATATGCCCTTGATCGGTATCGGTTGAAATAATCGGCATGATCGGCGGTTCCCCTTTGTGTTATATTTTCTGTCCCCCCATCCTTCCTTGTCCTCAGCTACATGAAGCTGACCCTTCTATCGCATGCACGCTCCTCCCTCGCTCCTCCCTCGGGAGTCTAGTGGTTGACCTTCCAAGACAGTTTGGAATAGTTTCAGACTATTTTAGTGGTCACAACAGCTTTCCTATCATTGTCAGCTCTGTAATCTATCCCCTGGGAGTACCATGACTCCGATCCCCTTTCTACTGTAGCTACATGCACAAACATGTAAATATGCTCACCACGCTGCACGCAGCTGCACGCACGTGGTCAGCCTGTTTCAAGGAGGGAGACAGAGAGAGAGAGAGAGAGAGAGAGAGAGAGCGCGAGAGGGAGGGAGTGATTCGCTGTTGACAGACGTAACACAGGCCTGAATAATTTGATTGGTCCGATGTGATTTGTGAAGGGTGAAAAGTGAGCATGTGTTAACTCTGTGCTCTAAAAACCGCTTGGACGGATCAAACATTATTTATGGAGAATTAACTCTCAGCATAACTTATTTGATCAGAATGAGTCTCGAATTTTCAATGGAAAAAAAAATACCAAAAATAAAAAAAAATCCAGGGAATCCCAGTTCTGATTGGTCTAGTTATTTCCCAGCCATTTGCAGATCAATAAAAGTTCTCACACTTTGCCTAGACGGAAAATTTATACCTGGGTAGCTCGAACAAACAGAGCATTAATGGCAAATCTGTAATTGGTCAAGTTATTACTAGGCCCTGCCTATTTAATTTTGGATTGGAGAAAGGAAAAGAGGCAGATTGACAACAACTAGCGGGGTCAGGGAGGGTGTAAGAATCAATCCTGGCCAAGAGTTTCAAAACAAAATGATGTAGAGTCAGAATGTCTGGCATCTTGTCCTTATCTCTGAAGTTATTTTATAAACAATCACAAGCGTGTGGGAAGGTGATTTTGGTGACTGCATGCAGGGTGTGAAAGTCTGTTGACCCATAGTTGACCTGACAATTGGCCCCATATAGAATTACGCGGCAAGGCGGACAAAGCACGTGGCATTGTTTTTGTGGAAAAGGGAGTGTTATGCGATATGAGTTGGGTGTGCATGTATGTGTGTGCCACTCATGCATTGGGAGAAAATAAGGTGAATACTGTACATGTAGGCCTTCCTCGGGAGGAGAAAGGAGAAGGCCGGAGACTGGAGGAGCGAGAGAGACAGAGAAAGCAGCAAAATAGGAAAATGGCAGTGAGAGAGGAAAAGACGGAGAGGAAAAAGGAGGCCTTGGAGAGAGAAGGAAGGAAGAGCTAGAGGTGGAAAGAAACAGGGTATTTTTGTTCTTTATTGCAACGCAAAAGTTGGATTAATACATCAGGCAGCTAAAATAAGATTAGAATCAACAAAGTACACAGTCAAAATTAAAACAATTTATACAAACAAAATATTACTAAGAGGGACGAAGAGAAGATAGCAGAGGAATAAGAAAAGAAACAACAAGAGGAGGAATGAGAAAGCAGAGGCATGTAAATCAAAGTGGAACACAACATTTTGAAAAATAAGGGATGAACAACAATGACAAAATAAAATATTGATGAGCATTCCCCCCCTAATTTTCTGTGAAAGTAACATAAAAAATAATAAACAGCACATGTTTTTACAATATTATGCTTTTATCATCACTTCTTCCAAAATACAAAGTTGTTCTTTCTTCTCGTATTTGAGGAGCAAATAAAGGGTCTTTAAATCGAGAACAGGAAACAAAGCAGTGGACATGATGGGCCCTAATAACATTCTCGATGCTTTAAAAGTGATTTATGAGCCTGGGAATGAGAGATCGGAATGTTGATAATTTTGACACGCGCCACATAATTTGTCTTCACTTTCAACAGGTGTGGTTCATTCATGGTGATCGCTGTGGGGTGTTTTATTTCTTCTGGTCGGGTGGTTTGCTTGTAAAACCTCGCAGTTATGATGACCTTAGTTGAGGACATAGCCTGACGCTCGGCTTTGATTTGCTCTCGTTAAGCCACATTTTGCTTCGGAGTGGCCAGCATCATGGCTCAAATTGCAAGCGGCAGAGGTGCAAGGGCATGCTAGCGCTGCAGTTTTTTTTTTTGTTTTAAAAAAAAGAAGCAGTTGGAAGGTTGGAGCCGATCCTGCCGATCATGTGTGGGGGATCGGCGATCGGAAAAATGAAGCCGATCAGACATGATTGGATCGGTATCGGCGTCCGATCCGATGATCGGTTACAGGGTTAGGTCCACAGGTCCGGCGTTGGTGACGGTCCTCCCACCTGTATATTTTTTGGTTTGCATCATCTGGACAGTCAAAGGAAAGACGAGTTAAAGTGCAGTGCCTTTAAGTTGTGTGCACAGTGCGCAACTTAAAGGCACAAGAATCAAGATAGAGGGCTGCCGTGCTGTGCACATAAATTTGCCTTTAAAAACTGCTCATTTTACCCTGAAATTTCACTTTTAAAATCCCACATTGACACAAAACTGTGTGAATCGTCATTAATTGTGACTACCAACATCATGTGCAAATTTTAAGTTGCTGGCTTGTTGGGAAGTAAGTTGCATCAGATTCTGCATGATTACCAGTACATCCAGTGAGATTGGCAGTATTGGATAGATGTCTGCCTGCTGTATCATGAAATGAATAAGCCAGTCATTCTTGTAGGTTGTACATGTACCTGCACGGTGCAGGTAGGCCTACATGTACAGGAATGACTGGCTTATTTATTTCATGATAGGCTGCGCCACTTGCATGAAAAGTCTAAGTTATAATTAAGTAAAAATATATATATCGATAGTCTCTAAAGACTCTAAAGGAGAAATGAGGTCAAACTTGTTTGACAAAGTCAAAGTGAATTGTGAAGCAGCAATTGGCAGTGCATAGTACATAGATATACATGTACTGCCAGTACTAGTAGATCTTATAATGTTAATAGCATACTATTGACATAATTTTGACATGTCTGAGGGGATCAGTGAGGCTGTGGAGCCTCCCATCTGCCTTTGACCCGTAATGTTGTTAACTCTATAACCAGAAACTTTCTTTGAATTAAAACATTGATAAATAGGGTCTTCTAATTATTAATGATGATTTTCATTGCAAAGAAATTTGTGCAGCTTGTAAAATTCATTGTTCTCTCTCTCTTTTTAACATCATTTTCTATAATGACAACCTCATTGAAAAAGAGTAGAAATTAGGTTATTTGGCATAACTTTGTCTTATTACAGTGACTGAATCTATAATCTAGATGAGCTGGCTTACATCAGAATTGCTTTTTTTTTCATTTGATTTTTCAATTGCTTCCTGGTGTTGCATATTTCTCTTATTCATGCAGATAGAGTATTCAACTACTGAGGATGTCTGAAACAATCAAACAATCTGATCTTCCTCCGGAGGAGCAGAAGATGGAAGGGGAACTGGCTCCAGAGAAAAACACTCCAGTAACAAGTGGCACAGAAACTGAGAAAGGTGATGATGCTGTGGCAAAGGTGGAGGGAACTGAAACAAAAACTGATCTCCCAAAAGAGAAGGAAAAAGAAGAAGCTGCACAAAATATCAACCAGGAGATGACTAGTACAACTGAAGGTAGTACAGGCAGGATCCATACAGCTACTTCAAGCATCAAGGAGGAACCAGGAATCATCAGTGACAGTGCAGGTGATTCTCAAGGAAAGGAAGCTAAAGGAGATGCTCTCAAAATTGAGAAGGAAGCTTTACAAAAGAACACAATACCAATTTTATCAAAGGGCCTTATCAGTGGGAATGATGTAATTCCGAATGAAAAAGTTCCTGAAGATGGGAATGGTGAAGCCTCTGTACGCACAAACACCAGTGTTACAGACACAAGCTCCTCAAAGGAGCAAGAACTACAAAATAAAGGGGAGTCTGTCAAGCTTTCAGGTTCAACAACAGAAACAGTCGATACTGCTTCAACTGATCCTCCATCTTCTTGTGGAGAATTAACTCCAGCAGTAAGTGCCAACAGCACAACGAAGACTGATTTAGTGTTGCCATCAATGGTGAAAGAAGAGACACCTCTAGAGCCGGAAAGTACAGGTGTTGAAGAAACCAAGAAAGAATCTATTTTAACAACTATGGAGGAAGCTTCTGCACTCGAAGGACATAGTGACAAAATGGAAATTGATAGTGAAGTCAAGCCCTTGACAGATGTTTATAAAAACACTGGGCAAAATAAAGAGTTGTCTGCACAAGATAATGTGCAGAAAATTAACATTTCTAGTGGTGTTGGTGTGCAGAAGAAAGAGACACATCATGCAGATACTTTGCAAAAACAAGATACATTATCAATCAACAGTTTTCTGCAACAGCGTGAGTCCGTCACAGTGGATATTGTGCCAAAGAAGGAAGTACTACCACAGATGGCTGTAGACCAGAACAAGGCAGTGCATGAAATCATTGCTGAACAAAGCAGTAGGTTGGACAGAGATAGGCTCGTACCTACAGCCGGCTCTCTAGACCGACAAAGTCTTAGTCAAACGTCTGTTTCTCCAATTCCATCGGTTGGGGAAAAACTTGTTCCAACATCACTTCCTTCAGTTGTAGAAAACGTTGTGCCACTGCCAACATCTGTTCCATCGATTGTTCCAACAGTAGTTCCTTCAGAAAAAGAGAATCTTGTTCCTAAATCAGAACCAGCTGCTGTGTCAGAGCCGAAAGTACTTCCTACTGCTGATTCCAAGACTGAGGTAGAGGAGTCACTAGATGACTGGGATATACCAGCCACTGATGATGAGGAAGATGAGGGAGAAAACCCAGCAGGTAAATACTTCTATATCATGTAGGCCTTACTATCCTCTTACATATTTTCTATTGAAAATTACTGGAGGATTATATTTTGTCAGAGATTTATTAATAGGGTTAACTCTTAGGGTTACTGTTACGTTTTTGGTTAAGTTTATGGTTAGGGTCAACGTTACATTGGTTGAAGTTAAGAATGTGGGTAATGAGGGAAAGTTTCTCAACAGTGTTACTGAGATAGTAAAGATAATAATATTATGGTCTTATACATGTAGCCTCATCACTGTAAACACTGTATTACCCACAAACCCTCACTGTATCATTACCCTGGCTTTAGAAGCGCGGCTGCCATGATACGGGGCTCCAGCATGCTTTACTTGTTTATGATTAAGCACGAATTGTAAAAGGTTCACTGGCTTGGTTTCCTCTAAGTACAATGTAACAATCCTTCATTATAGATATTTCAACCCAATTTTTGCGCATTGTTTCTTTAGGAGATGGTGTTGAGAAGAAGAAGAGGAAGGTTGTGAAAAGAGGGTACTGGGAGCCCCCTATTGATGTCATTGTGGATCTTTACAACAAGCTTGATAAAGATGGGATCCTGGAACTGACCTGGAAGTGTCCTGGTAGGAGACCTCCCAGTGAGGAAGGAGACAAGGAGGTGGAGAAGGAGCTGGTAGAAGATGTACCAGATGAGGAGGCCATGGAGATATCCCAGTGAGTTTAAGATTGATGCTTGCACTTATTAAAGTAACTTTGATGATTTTTGTTGAAAGGGGATCACTCCAATAACTCCATGACTGGAGTCTGAAGCTTGCCTATTTGAATTCCACCTTCTGTGGACCATTTTTGCTATTTCTAAAACCTAATGTAGAATCACACTTAACAGGAATATCAGTTGTCATTTTTATGCCCTCCTTCCTCCATATCTTGCCTAAATGTTCTTTTTGCTGAAAAGAAACTGACGTGGAATTGCTGTCCATATTTTATGAGACCGATACAGTAACGGCATGCTTAAAGGGTAAGTTTCACTGTTGCATTAAAAGGAGATAAATTTGAACAGCATTTTAAAAAAAGAAATGAGCAAAATCAGTCAAAGAATAAGAAAATTAGACTCATTTACATTTTCTAGTAAACTACTCTCAGCTCTGCAAATTGGCAACACTGCTGACATCATGTGCGAGCAGGTCTCCATTCACTTTGTACATGAAATTTCACATTTTCTCAATTTTCTTGGAAATTACACATTTTCTTAGCCCATAGTCAAAAGTATGTTATGTGAAAAGCAATTCTTCTGAACATACATTGATTATGGGGTTAGAAAAGGTGTAACTTTCAAGAAAATTGAGAAAATGTGAAATTTCATGTACAAAGTGAATGGAGACCTGCTCGCATATGATGTCATCAGTGTTGCCAATTTGCAGAGCCGAGAAGTAGTTTACTAGAAAATGTAAATGAGTTTAATTTTCTTATTCTTTGACCGATTTTGCTCATTTCTGTTTTAAAATGCTGTTCAACAGTGAAACTTCTAGGATGGACTTTCCCTTTAATAGTAATAGAGTCATATGTTGGGTATAGCAAAATAAAGAGCTACAAGACCCTCATCTATCCATATTCTCCAAATTGAGCTAAACCTCTCATTTTCAGTTGTAAGGGCCTATATAATGTCAAAGTGAAGTAGTATAAAGAGTTGAAGATACATGTACATAAAAGTTGATTAGCTTCAAAAAAATATTGGATGTCAAAAGAGCAATTCAATGTAATCATGATCATTATGAGGTTTATTTGTTAAGAAAAATTGGTCAGTACACCTTGTAAACATTCAAAACTCAAAATGTTCACTAGGTTCAACCTCCTCTTCATATTTTCTGAATTTATTGATATATTTGTTTCCATTTATAGGGATGAAGATCCTACCGAGTTTGATTTTGACATGGATGTAGAGTCAATACAGAAGATGACTCCTAGAAGGAACATTGGTAAGTATAATCTTCATGCCAATGGAAAAAAAAAAAAAAAAAAAAAAAAAAAACCCTGATCGTATCTGCTATCAGAACTTTCAAAGTCCTTTTTGATGATTTTTAAAAAAGCACTTTTACAATACAAATCTTTGTTTTAGGTTGGTTTTTTTTTTTTTTTGGGGGGGGGGGGGCAGGGGACTGTTATGAGATATATTCAGAGGCTAGGACTTTATAATTAATACAAGCAGACACTAGATGAAATATTTCTTTCTGTAATATACATTTAGCAGTGCTTATCATCAGTATCACAATATATTTTCCCATTGTGCTGGCCTTTAGCATACAAGACCTTAGCATTAATAATATACCCCTCTTCCATCTCTTTCTTGTTTCCTTTTTCACAATTTTTGTCATTTCTTTCTTTTTTTTGCCCATTCCATTTCTTGATCTTGAACCCCTCCTGTTCTGTCTTCCTCTCTCTTTCTCCTCTTATCATCCCACTTCCTGATTTTTATTTTCCTTGTCTTCCTCTCCCTTTCTCATCCTTATTTTATCCCCTCTACTCATTATCCTTTTCTATCCTCCTTCCTCTTCTTCTGCCTCTTCCCCCTCCCTCTTATCCTCCTTCCCTATGCAGGACCTGGGCAGGCCCAAGGGAGTGGTAAGAAGCGGGTGGCTAGGATGGACAAGGTCCTCAATGATATCTTCAGGCATCGTAAGATTGACAACAGCATGGTAGACAATGAGAAGAAGGACGTAGAGGGTCAGGAAGGTGACCAGGTCATGGACACTTCAACCTCACCTATCCTCCTACCTACCAGACCAGCTGACAAATTCCACATCCGCAGTGACCTCAATTGATTATTCAGTAATTGCATTTTCATTGTTGCAGTATCAGTAAAAATGTAATGCGAGAAGTGTCAATGTACCAATAATATCAATAAAAGTCATAGTGACTGCATGTGTAGCACACATTTCAATTTCACTGTGATTCTTCAGGTGCTCAAGTATTCTGATCTTTGCCATGGGCAAGCATAAAGTATGTGAAGTGTTTTAGCATGTCAGGTATTCATTCATACCTGAACTTCATTATACAAGGCTTAGCAGTTAATACAATCAAATTATGATTGATATTTTGTGGTCGCTTGCCTGTACACAATGACGTAGTGATCAATTAGAAAATAACAATCAGTTGCTAACGTATTTGTACTGATTTGAAGCATATTCATTTCTGCTATGATAAAGCAAGTCATTGTTTGTGTTCCATGTGACTTTTTCAGCCTCCTTATGAAATCATCCTCAAGTGTTGTTGTATTTCTAGATTGTAACCATTAGAAACCTGTTATAAGGAAAACTATCCTAACACTACAGGTTCTTGTAATAACAAGGAGTTTTGCTGGTTCCAAGTTTTTATATTCTATTACACTTTGTGTGATGTGTTATAATCATTTAAGCACATTTTTAAAATTTCCTCCTAGGCTTTGATTTGTGAGTGAGGAATATATTTTTTTATGTATGAATTAAGCTACTCCTTATAAACCTAAAGTTTAAGATAGGAAATAAAATTTAAATCGTGAAATTCGAGAGTCCACATCCAATTATGTTGTCAGATATCTGTGCTGTAGTTTCCGAAGGTGTGTAGAGTGTGCTTGGGTATAATTGATAATGTACATATTGCATTAAATGAAAAAGCTCACTCTTTTGAAAGAGTGTAATGTGATTTTGTCTGTGCAAATCTATTGCTTATGATTTTTATTCAGTCCTGTGTCACATTCCTTACGTGAGACATAAGTTTCAAGTATCAGTATCTCCATGGGATTATCTTTAAATGTCTGAAAATGCAATTGGCAGATCTAGAATTAAAAAAATATATATATATTATATTGCTAAATCTGCCAAATGAACAAAATCCATGATACAAAGAAGTTTTCAAATTTATAGGCCTTCAAAATTTGAAAACTTTTAGTATCACAGAATTTGTTCATTTACTGTCTACTTTTATCTTCTTGATACCTCTCTGAAGCAGAACTAGGTGTGTCATGCATGAAGTCTTGGTCCAAACATCTTAAGGTTTCATGTATTGGCTCAAACAAATCGAAAGAAACTGCTAGAAGCATTTGTCATGCACCGTGGCCAATTTTATTTTCTCTACTCAAATTTTTTATGGCTTCCTCAGAGTAGAGAAAGTAAAATTGGCCACCATGAATTACAAATGCTTCTAGCAGATTTCTTTCCATTTGTTTGAGCCAATACATGAAACTCTCTTCACACACGCTGCACTTGTAAACATATTTATACATAATACATAAATACATACACCCATACATACACATAATTAATCTTTCAAGTTATTGATTTGAATTCATAGTTTATATGCGTTTCATCAGATCAAAAAGTGTGATCTTTCCAACAAGAAAATAGGCAGAGGAGTTTTTGTACAGGGGCCCCTGGATACGAGGGTGACCCCCATGTAATATTTTACTTGTAAATCATTAATTGGAAATAAACAGCACACCCTTCTTGTGAAAGACATTCTTGTAAAGTCTTAGAGAGAGAGAGAGAGAGAGAGAGAGAAGGGGAATGAGAGAAAGCCTTTGTTTTCTCCAAATTTTATTTTTATTTTTTAGTATAGTATTTTTTATTACTGTTATAAAGCAGCATAACATTGTAACAGAAAAATATACACAGCCCATCCAGTGGCGGCACCAGGATTGTTAAAGTGGGGGGGGGGGGGCAAATGGAGGGCAAAAGAAAATGTTGGGGGGGGGGCAGGGGCAGTCAATTTTTTTTTTTTGCGTGTATGGAAAAAGAAAGAGAAAGTGTGTGTTAGTGTGGGTGTGTGTGTGAAGAGAGAGAGAGAGAGAGAGATGAAGAGAGAATATTTGAGAGAGGACCAGAAGCTAGAAGAAGAGAAAGATAAAGGTTGAGTTAGGAGGGGCACAACAGAGGAAGAGAGAAATATGAGACAGATATTATGCAGGTAGATGCAGAGACACTTCAACAGAATTTCACAGCAACCCCTCTTTTGCCGTCTTATGCATATCCCTCTCTTCTTACTCTCCCATCTCATTCTTTTATTTTTCTTCCATTCATCATTAACTATCATTCTTTTCAGTCCTCTTCTACACATTCTTAGTCTTTTCTTTCTTTTCCTTTTCTTATGCTCATTACCTCTTAATTCTTTTGCATATTCCCTAGTTTTACATTAAATCTGTTCCTGTTACTCATTTCCATTTCAGTCTCTTCTAGATTTAAGACACTTAATATTACATAATCCTTTCCCTTTCTTTCACCTTTCCATAAAACAGTGGAAAATGTGGAGAAAAAAAAAGTGGAAAATATTGAACTAATATTTTCAGAAATCAAGTTGCACATGTATACGGATGCACATTTTAACAAAATTATGTACTCCCTATTTCAGGCGCCTATTTTATATAGAATATTCATGATCTATTTTAGGCATAATCTGACATAGGAAACGCCCAACTTATCAACAACATAGCTTTGAATTTTTTATTGTTTGCTTTGTGACTAATTTTGCCAGGATTCGCACGAAACGTTAAACGCATCCTTCTCGACGAGTTACCAGTGTATTGCAGCAATTTGTCAGACTGTGCTCATTTACACAAGAAGGTTGATATCGCAATACATTGCATGGTTGTTGAGAGAAGGGAACAGAATCAAGGGTGTGTGGCTCATGACGTCACTCGTAAATATTACCGTACGTACGTGAGTAGGAGTATTGGGAAACCGGAAAATGTAGTGACAAGCCAAATTAAATGTAGAATTTATCTGTAGCGCTGTTCAATTTCGTCGTCTGAGGGGAACTGAACGAAACTTAAGGACTTATAGATGTTCACTGCGTGACTATCATCGTGTTATATCACCAACTAGGACAATTTTCAACATTCCCAAATCGCACGTGATGTCCGCCGACGCGGGGGCATCAGGCTCAACTAATAATGTAGTTGCTGCTACTGGCGGGGTGGTGGCTAACGCACCACGGCTCGTTCCGGCGGCCTGCTCACCGGCGAATGCGGTAGCCATCGCGCCACCGCCGTCTGTACCCACCACTTCTACTTGCACTGCTGCAGTGAAAATTAGAGGTGCTCCCAGCAAATATGTGAAGCTAAATGTTGGTGGATCGTTGTTTTACACGACGATTGATACTTTGACGAAGCAGGATAACATGTTGAGGGCAATGTTCAGTGGCAGGATGGAAGTGTTGACAGATTCAGAAGGTGCGAGGTTTTTTCCTTAAATTTTTTTTGTTAACTTAGACTTAGAGTCTAGATCTAACATGTCTAACGTTAGATCTAGATCTATTTTTTTTTTTTTTGGGGGGGGGGGGGTAATCAGTTAGTTGTGTTAATTCTTTAAATCAGTTGGGTTATATTTGTAGGGTGCTAATGCACTTTTGTATCCATATCTGATGGCGATGACTGACGGAATAAAGCGCTGCAGGTACGTACATGCACAGCACGGTGGTGTGTGTGACTCGACTGCAGTGTGCTTTATTCCGCCGGGCTTGGATATGAAAGTGCATTGGCGCCTATTTGTAGACTATGTGTAATTGCTGGTGTAAGATTTCAGTGAAGAGGAGAAGAAGAGGAATAAGAAGGGGAAAAGGAGGTCAGAAGGATAAAATGAGAAGGATGGAGAAGGGGAAGGAGATGAAGAGGTGAGGGAGAAGATGAGTATGAGAGAGGAGTAGGAAGGAGGAGAATGCAAATGGAGGGAGATGCAATATAGGATAAAAAGTAGGAAGAAAAGAGCTTTTAACCCACTCGTGACAGGAATTATTTAGACCCTAATTTGATCAGCTTTTATTCTTCAAATTGGCAACACCAACATTTTTATTTTATTGCTACATTTTTCTCATAAAACATGATGCATCTGAAATGAATATAAATTGACAGAAAGTATGATGAGAAGTCAAAATGTTGCCAATTTGCAGAGAAAACGGTGATTTTAAACTTTCTATCGCATTGCCAATTTAAGGATTTAATGCTTATTTTCCTTTTAAAAAATTGTCAGCATCAAACAACAAATACTGACACAACCAAAATGGGCACAGTTTGTGTAGAATTTTCTGCTCTTTCTGCTCTTGTATTTGGTATGATTTTAGGGCTCTGCATCAAAAGTTACTAAACCAAACCATATAATGTGGACCCTCTGTCACGAATGGGTTAAACTACAGTGTATAAATTTTGTTGATACACTTACATTCTTGCACACATAGGCTGGATCCTGATTGACCGAAGTGGCAAGCACTTTGGCATCATCCTGAACTATCTTCGAGATGGTCACATCCCTCTCCCAGAGTCTGTACAGGAGGTGGAGGAGCTGATGGCAGAGGCCAAGTATTACCTGGTGCAAGGCATCGTGGAACAGTGCAACAAGGTCTTACTCAACAAGAAGGATGAGTTCTATCCTGTCTGTCGCATTCCAGTTATAACGTCACAGAGAGAGGCTCAGATGCTAATCTCCAGCTCATCTAAGGTAATTGGACAGAGTCATTCCCCCAACTGAAATGTGAAACAAATTTCTATGTTTCCAAATTCTGAGGTAAATTTCACAAGTTAAACACCATGCACTTTCTTTCTTTCTTTTTATTTCTCCTTTACCACGTTAAATAATGAAAAAACAATCACATTATCCCTCGCATATTCCGAATAGCATCATGTGGAAATAAAGAATACAGGAATTCAGAGAGAGGACTCTCATTTGTTGGGAGATATTCAGTTTTAATCTACTGTATTGACCATTACAGTAGGCTTGTTTCGAGTACTTGAATAAGTGTCTGAACTCCCAAGAAGTTCTCCACACAAATAATGAAATTTTTGCCGACTACAGAGAAACATAGTTTGAATATTGGAACAACTCCCCAAAATGTCTGAATATGAAAAAAAATCAGGAAAGCGCCTTTTCAGGCTTGAAAAGTGGAGGTTTACACGGGGCCTGAGTGGTCAAAGTGATTGTATGGAGTAAACAGTTACTCATAAGAAAAAAAAATGTTTATTTAATCCACTTTAATGAAAAGCTTAACTATTTTTTTTATGATCATGTCAAAATACTAAAATGGTACCTTTCAAGCAATTTGCTCTAGCTGTTAGTATAATTGTGATTGGCCTTGCAGGCAAAATATTTAAAGGAAAGAGGAAATGGAAATTTGGTTCCTTTCAATATTTCAAAGCTCACAGTCCAGATTACTGTAAATTGTAGCTGCATTAGAATGTCATTACATGTATTGTATGCATGAGGATCTGATTTATCTGTCAGCGCTAGTGTAGACAGTGAAATTAAAAGAGAAAAGAAAAATAAAGCAATGATGAGTGTTTTCCTTTTGAAAAGCTCAAAAAGAGCTCTAGTAAACTGACAGGGAACTCTGGTATAAATTAATAAAACACAGAAAAGTGATGGCTTTGAAGTTTTAAAGCTTGTTGATTAGCAAAGCCCCAAAGACGCCAGCCGCCCTCCCCCTGCAAAAAATAAAGAGAAAGGAATAAATAAATAAATAAATAAATAAATAAATACCCATTAAATAAATAAAAGAAAAAGAAGGAATAAAAAGAAAGGGGAAAACAATAAATACCCATTAAATAAATAAAGAATAAATGAATAAAAGAAAAGAAACAGAATATTGCACTGTCTAAGCTCTCATTATTTTTCAAAAGGGCTTACAGTATATAATACAGATGAGTTGCAATAGAGCAGCAGGCCTTTAAGGTCCTCGACTCAGATTCAGGGGAAAGCCTAAAGCTTTGTCATTTTAGGAGAATCATTGTGTCAAGTATTGAACCATTACATGATTCATAAAGATTAATCTCTGAAGTATACATGTTGATGTACATAATGATGAACATGCTTTAGAATTAAAATGAACTATATCTTGTTTCTTTTTGCAGCCTGTGGTGAAATTAGTGTACAACAGACAAAACAACAAATACTCATATACAAGGTGAGTTAAATCTCTGTTGCTAACTTGCTATCCTCTATAACCTAGCCAGTATTTTATTTTGTTTTCTGTATAACATAAAACCATGTAACAATTGAAAATACCTGATCTGTATAATATCTACATCCTGTGCTTTAGTGATATTTCCAGAAACAGGAAAACCTCTTTGCATCCAAGAATACTGATCTAATAAGGATGATATTCTAAACTGTCTAGTGCATTTTATTTCCTTTTGCTTGGAAATCTGGAAGTCCAAAAGGTGTGTGGCATAGAAATCACCAAAAAATTAATGTCAGGCAGCACTTGAACCTACAGTACCAAATAATGGAGTGTACATGTATAAAATAAAAAGAATAGAAATTCATGTCATAGTTCTAGCTTGATTTAAGTTGACTGCCATTATCTAATTTTGATAAAAACGATTCTCTTTGTTTTCAATGTTGAACAAAGATACAATTTTAATGGGTTTCCCTCAAGTGCAAAGTCATAGCATGTCTTCCTTATACAACATACCCTAGTTATGTCACTGTTAGGTCTCATATATATATATGTATATATATATTTTTTTGGTATAATTCTTTTATCCTGGCAGCAATTCTGATGACAACATCTTGAAGAACATTGAGATGTTTGACAAGCTATCTGTCCGCTTCAATGGCCGCGTGATCTTTGTGAAGGATGTGTTTGTCAATGAAGAGATATGTTGCTGGTCTTTCTTTGGGCATACGCGGAAAGTAGCAGAAATCAGTTGCACATCCATTGTGTATACCAGTGAGAAGAAACAGACAAAGGTGAGACTGCTTTATTTGAAACAGACATACTACTGAATGACAGACGCAAGTAGAGATTGCAGGCACTATTCCACTATACATCGCCATTCACACATTTTCAAGAACAGTCAATTTACATACTGTTATTAAGCAAGTTGTTTTTACAGAATGCCAATTTGAATGTATATGTAGGAGCTATGTTACTGCTGCATTAAAATTTTATTTGTATTGTAATGGTGATGATGATGTTACATGATGCTGTTATAGCACATCATACAGGGGTGTCCCTTGTATGGCATGGGATAAAGTCACAAATATGAGAATAGAATATTCCACTCTTTGAAATAGGGAGTTACATTGGTAGAAATTCAAAGGCATCTTATGTTGCATATCTTACAGGAGTGCAAAGTGGCAGTATTCTCCCTAACAATCCTTTTTTTCTCGCCCAGGTGGAGTTTCCAGAAGCCCGCATCCTGGAGGAGACTCTCAACGTCTTACTCTACGAGCGCCACACAGAAAGTGAAAGTGACCCTGCCGTTCTGCGCCAGATCGGTTCTCTGGTAGCCGCCGGACCATCCAGCTGCAGCGACGAGGATGAGGATCACCCGAGGGACATCCGCCTGCGTAAAACATAGCAATCAGCCGCATGGGGTTGGAGATTAGAGAGCTACCACGACCGGCGCAAGTCATTGTAACGGGTGTGGAAGGAAGGAGAAAGAGTGACATCTTAAGAGCATCTAAGTGAGAAAAAAGAGAGAGTGAACAATGGTCTGTTCAGGTAACCCACAGGTTTGTCAGTGATCTATCAAGTCAAAGGTAGGTATACAGCATTTTCCATATCCTCCTGGTCAGATCAACAGAGGCAATTCTAGTCATGGGCAGGCTAGTGCTTTCTTTATCACTGGCTTACATGTATGTATGTATTATGCAGAGGCATAGTGCATATAAGTTCATTAGGGCTCTGAATATCATAACATAATGCCTTTGCTCTGACTGGGTAGCTTAAGGATAAGAACATGATGCTTCTATACCATTACATAATGGGCAAGTCCAAGGTATACCCCCCATATATTACAAAGTATTAAGGAATTGTAGTATTTGCATTGTGAACAGTAATTGCTGCGAAAATATATTTTTTCTTGGTATTTTGTTTTATCAGAGCTTAAGCAAGGCTATCAGCTTGATACAGTAATCAAAACAAAAGTTTTAATTAACACATAGGATAAAATTTGCTTGGACTTGCTCTATTATTAATCTCGCATGAGCAAAAGTGGGTTACTGTGTGCAATGACCATATGTTTGGAATGGAAACATCAGGTATGCTGTTGTATAAAAAAATAAAACTCCCCAATCGTGGTACAAAAATAGACTTATTAAACTGAGTGCTGCAAATATTCTTAGTGTGATCCGATTTATATCAACAAGTGAGGCTAGCCATACTTTCACCATCATTGTGTGTAGCTTCATTTGCATATTTCTATCAGCCATACACTGTTCATTATTTTGCTTTCTTTAGTATTATTTGCATGCAACATACTGTCCATGATGTTTCATTAGGGAATTTTCGCAACCAAGTGCAGGACCACTGGTCAAGCGTGTCGTGTGCGTATGCTCAAATACTAAGAACAAAATCTTTGCATACTAATCACTGATTGGCTGGCTACTCGGCTGCGTCCTACATCGAGAAAGAACGGACACAAACTTTGGCCAAGAACCATTCTTGTTTTCAACAGGATGGGGCATTCTTAGATTTTATCATATGAGTATGCAAAGAAGTTTGTTCTTTTCGGATTTGAGCATGCGCACATGACACGCTTGACTAGCGGTCGTGTCATGGTTATGGAAACTCGGTTTATTGCATTTAGAGAGGAGTTCTTAGAAAAAATGCTTTTCTTTTATACCAAGTGTGAAAAAAATATGTTTTTCAATATTTCTGTGATTAACTTCTTATGTCTTATGTTACAATAAACCCAGTAAAATCCGGGTAAGGACAGTATTCCTGTTTTACAGAAATTCACATTGGAATTGAAGCATAGCAATTAATGAATAGTTTGTTTCTTCTCTTAACTAAGAAACAACCTGATATGTGTGAAGTATTATTTTCTCACAGCATTTACTAATTTGTCAGTCCTACAATGTGCAAGTCAAGGTTTTATTTATATGCAACATTATTTTTATAAATGAAATCCTTCAGCATTTGAAGGCATATAATGTATATTTTGTAAGTAAGATGCTTTGTGATTGAACTATGTAATTTCGACTAACACTTAACTACCAGGTCATTCATACTAACATGTATCTCTGAAAGAGAGAAGAATACGTATCAAAAGGCTTGAAGTGAAAAGATGACTAATTAATGCATCATATTTTCCTACATTCTCCAGCCATTCTTCCCTTGCTTTAGTTGTTTGATTCCATTCTTATATTTTATTTAGTCTTGTGTGACTCACTTTAATCTCTACTAGCCATACAGATATTGTATTATTTTGATTGCATAGTTGGTTAGCTGAGATCGCACAGCCTGCTCAGTTAAGATAGTTTGAAGTACATTGTAAATAGGGATGTGAAAATTGTACCCCTCATTAAGGTGATGGAGTTGGCAAGGTTAGATCGCAGATAAGATAGAAAGAGAGAGGAGAGGAGAGGGAAAGAAAAGAGAAAGGTGAACAAGAAGGAAAATCTAGAATTTTAGTCACTACCAGAAGTTGGTTATATCTCTGGCTTCCATGCACATAAGTGAGAAAAATCTGTTTAAAGGAACACCAATTAATTTGATAGTGCATGCTGGACTATATGTCTCATGTTTGTGTGCCATTTGTGAATGTGTGATGCAGCATTTATCACTGTGATAACATATTACATTATATTGTGGTACTTTACACATGTATGTTGTGGTCGAAGTAAAGTGTTACATGTAATGTCTGAATTGAGAGTGTGAACTATCACTAAAAATTTTAATAATGTGCATGAAAGGAGTGATATAACATGTATGCCCGGTAGTCATAGTGGCCCAAATTCACAAAGAGGTTTATAAACCCCATAAGCATAGTAAGTGCATGCTTCTTGTCCTTGGGCGGACGTAAAGCGCCCTTTATACAATTACATGTACTTCTGGTATGCTTATTTAGTCCATGGCAAAGGTTTACCATGTTTAGACCGTAGTTTAAATAAACCTCATTTGTGAATTGTTGGGTAAACTGTGCTGCATTTTTTGTGAAGTCAAATATAGTTTTCATAAACTAATGTTCAGAAACAGGAAATGATGTATGAAATGTTGTGAAATGCTTTTTGACTGTGTACAATTTTGTAGCTTTATAAGCTTTGTGTGGCTATTTTCATCTCATTTATAAGAAAATAATTCTTGTATGAAAATGGAAATTGGTCTGCAATTCCAAATTTCTGGTGTTCCTTTTTACCAGATGATAGCATCAGTTAAGATGCACATACACGTGTAAAAAGTTGTTGTATAAAGGAAAGATATTAAAACTTAATGTTATAAAGCTTTCATCATTGTTGCCTTCATGGATGTTTGCATGCTTGTTGAGCCTAGTTACACTTGTTGTTTTGTAAAGTCATACAAATTAATATGGATTGTAATTTTCTCCAATGATATGAGCTTATAGGTTTCTATTCCCAAGACATCATATGAAAGTTTAGTTTCACAAAAATACCTGTCTCTAAATATGGAACTTGGAAGCCTGTGGTGGATCGTAGAATTACATGTACTGCATGTATGTAAGCACTCACAAAATGGAGGCTTGTCCATTCTACATCATATTTGTGTAGAAAAAACACTATGTATAAATTACATGTGCATTCCAAGAAATATCATAACACAGTCAGTGTCTATGCGGACTAACTGCATGGTAAGATGGTGCTTCATGTACTTTCTATAGGCAATTATGACATGAATAGGAGACAAATACATGTATTTTCAAGGATATATAACATGTGATCCAGTCAGTTCATTGATAGACCCATGCAATGAAACTAAACACATTATGGTACAGGTTACGTGTTGGCAAAGTCAACATTTGTAGTCTGTTTTTCACAGTGTATTAGTGTATATCAATGTTATGTGTACTTTTAACAAGCATGCAAGAAACATTTAAATACAAATATTTTTATGCAATTTATCAACTTTTTATATGACAGTATAGTGACAGAAATAGTAATGATTTCATGGAATGAATGTAAATGGTTGTTGGGTGTATTCCCAATGACATGACAGGATGTTAGGTATTAATGTCGCTAAATGTGATTCTTACAATGTATGTTATGGACTTGGATTAATGGCAATCGCCTTTTGGTAGTAAAATATCAGAATGATTTTCGAAAACAAAGTGGAATATGGTTAATGGTAAGATTTCTATTTTTGTTGATAAGATGTACATAGCGTGGGACTTTGCATGAGGTAATTACCTCACAATATTTGATTGAGTCTTGAGAAGTTAGATTTATATACTTCCTATGGAAATAAAGCCGCAGGAAAGGGTAAATGTTGATGCAGAAAAATAAATGAAATGTGCTCGGAGAATGATTGACAGACAGTATTGAAAACTTGAAATGATTTCCTAACTGGTGGATGAATATTACATGTCAGTGTTACACTGAATTTAACTCATTCTTACCGGAGTTTTGGTGACATGGTACACTTGCACTTTAGCATACTAGGATCATATTAACTGTTTTGCTAAAAGGTGATTTTCAATATCGTTTCTCACCTTTATAAACTAAGTTATGGAAACCTTTATCTGCAACCACTACAGGCTTGTTCAGATATGAAGTGGACAACCCCTGCGGTTTCTTGATGTACAAATGAATGGGGTATGAGGCGGCCAAAATAAAAAAAATTCCTAGGCAAGAGGCAAATTTTTTTGCCTCTGGAAGCAAAAAAGCTGTGGACCAATCAAAATTCTTCAAAGTAAGCGCAAAATACATGTATGATGTCATGAGTTTGTGCAAACTCTTTTAATGAGCATTGACGCGTTAATGCGCGTTCATCATCATGAGTGGTGTGGTTATTGCGCCGTATGTGAAAATAAAAAATAAAAATAAAAAACGCTTGGGTTTGCCGCTGGGGTTGCCGCTGGGGTTGCCGCTGGGGTTTCCCTATTCATATAGGAAGGAGCCTTAATGAGTAGTATCAGATAAGGTTAATTGATTGCTGCAGTGTTCCATTTTGTTTCTGTTACTCTCATTCCTTTTTTTCTCGTCATTGTCCTCACTTCCTTGAGTTTGTGTGTTTTATCCCTTTCCCCAAGATATTTTTCTTTTATGAGGGGGAGGGGAACTAACAGGAAAAAAAAAAACATTTCAACAGTAAAATGAAATTAATGAATTAAAAATATTTGAGTTGATTTCATTAGTAAATTTATATTACATTTCATTCATTATTCATTCTTATGTGGCTTTAGTGATATATGCAAGGGTTCTTTAGTCCCACCAGTTTTCCCCCTTTTGTCTTTGTGTTAAAGTCGAATTAAATGAATACATGTACATTTATTTATTTTTGTTTTCAAGCAGTACAATCATGTATGATTCCATGATGGCTCTGCCAAATATGAACATAAACCCACTTTTGTAGATAAGAAGCTGTATTGTGTACTTTACGATTCTCTATAAAAAATTTTTTTCTGTTGTTCCTAAGAGTAATATGTTTAGTATCCTGTATTATCCTGTATCATTGACTGTACACTTTACAGATTGTAATGTATGAGAGTGTAAGGCTATGGGCAATGTGTACATTGTGTAACTATGAGGATATGGCATGACAATGCATATAATATATTTCTTTTATTAATAAAGAGACTGAATTATGCTTGAATATCTAAAATATCTTGTTACAGGTTTTGTGTATCGTGGTGTATATTGACTAACTGTTGGTGTGAAAAATATAATATTTTTAAATCCACAACAGGGAAAAAGACACTTTTTTCCCACGAGAGCTATTCTAAGAAAAATAGCTCCGTGGACAACTTTACAGGAGCTATTTATAGGCCCCAAAGGAGCTATGTTGGAATTTCAATTACTGATATCCCAATTGTTCTTTGAGAGTATGCGTAACATTTGTTGTTTCAAGAAATGTTAATTTGCTGCTCTTAGATCACGATTCGCAAACTTATTGCTTATTTTGGAGCTGAGGCAAAGGGCGATTCAGAAGAAAATGGTCGTTCCAAAGAATGGGGTTTAAGGATTTAGGGAGCTATTTGAGCTCCACTGAAGGCGAATCACCCGTCACTCTCGGGTATTTTTTACCCTGGTCCGCAAGGGATTAGCTTGTGAGTGGGGTCATGAAAAGGGGGAGGGGTGAATTTAATCGTATACCTGAACATGATGGAGTAATATGTTTCAAACTTTTGAGACAATTAATTAGTATGGACTAGGAAGCTGAGTATGGAGCATTGTGAGAAATGAAAAGAGAGGAAATGAAAGGAGAGAAAGATAGAGAAGAAGCAGAGAGAGAGAGGGGGGGGGGGGGAGGGGGGGAAGCTGCAATGGGAGGGTTAGTAGGGGAGTATGCAATTGGTTAGGTACTGATATAGAACTATTCAGTTTTAATGCACTGTAACTTGTGTTGGCCATAACAGGAGGCTTCCAAAATAGAAAAGATGATTCACTGGGTTATGCAACGAGTCAGGTGCACTGCTATGTGAGTGCATAAATTGACTTTTTTTAAGGCATACTTCAAGCCCCCCTGTTACAGCACCTAAACTGAACAGATCTGTAACAAGATGATGCCGCCCACGTTATGGGGCAGGATCTTGGATACACAATGTAAGATACCAGGGAGCCCTGTCACGTGTCTCACAAGATTATGAAGTTGAATCAGGATACATCTCTACACTGTCTTTAAGGTACAAGGTTTGGTCATTTAATCACACACGGGCAGATGATCTTATTAAAATGTTTATTGAATCATTATCTTCTGATGAGTGGTTCCATAATATGACAGGCTTTAATGAATTAACTGTAGGCCTGGAATGGATATAGGCAGAGAATATTTCCTGTATTTGCCATTTTTCTAAATCCAATACCCCCTCTCTCTTACTTCCTCTTCTTAATCTCTCTTTATTTCATGACTCTCTTCATCCCCTCTCTCCTCAACTTCTACTTAATCTCACTGTCACATGACCCTTCTTTTACACCACTGCCTGCTGCCTTTCTCTTTATTTTTCTCAACCCTTTTATGAATCCATCCCCTCTGTCTC
>CM057154.1:31944300-31966274 GCA_029962745.1 Echinometra lucunter | reverse complement strand
TCATGATCTATTTAGGCATAATCATGACATAGGAAATGGAAACGCCCAACTTATCAACAACATAGCTTTGAATTTTATTGTTTGCTTTGTGACTAATTTTGCCAGGATTCGCACGAAACGTTAAACGCATCCTTCTCGACGAGTTACCAGTGTATTGCAGCAATTTGTCAGACTGTGCTCATTTACACAAGAAGGTGATATCGCAATACATTGCATGGTTGTTGAGAGAAGGGAACAGAATCAAGGGTGTGTGGCTCATGACGTCACTCGTAAATATTACCGTACGTACGTGAGTTAGGAGTATTGGGAAACCGGAAAAGTAGTGACAAGCCAAATTAAATGTAGAATTTATCTGTAGCGCTGTTCAATTTCGTCGTCTGAGGGGAACTGAACGAAACTTAAGGACTTATAGATGTTCACTGCGTGACTATCATCGTGTTTATATCACCAACTAGGACAATTTTCAACATTCCAAATCGCACGTGATGTCCGCCGACGCGGGGGGCATCAGGCTCAACTAATAATGTAGTTGCTGCTACTGGCGGGGTGGTGGCTAACGCACCACGGCTCGTTCCGGCGGCCTGCTCACCGGCGAATGCGGTAGCCATCGCGCCACCGCCGTTCTGTACCCACCACTTCTACTTGCACTGCTGCAGTGAAAATTAGAGGTGCTCCCAGCAAATATGTGAAGCTAAATGTTGGTGGATCGTTGTTTTACACGACGATTGATACTTTGACGAAGCAGGATAACATGTTGAGGGCAATGTTCAGTGGCAGGATGGAAGTGTTGACAGATTCAGAAGGTGCGAGGTTTTTTCCTTAAATTTTTTTTGTTAACTTAGACTTAGAGTCTAGATCTAACATGTCTAACGTTAGATCTAGATCTATTTTTTTTTTTGGGGGGGGGGGGTAATCAGGTGGGTAATCAGTAGTTGTGTTAATTCTTTAAATCAGTTGGGTTATATTTGTAGGGTGCTAATGCACTTTGTATCCATATCTGATGGCGATGACTGACGGATAAAGCGCTGCAGGTACGTACATGCACAGCACGGTGGTGTGTGTGACTCGACTGCAGTGTGCTTTATTCCGCCGGGCTTGGATATGAAAGTGCATTGGCGCCTATTGTAGACTATGTGTAATTGCTGGTGTAAGATTTCAGTGAAGAAGAGGAGAAGAAGAGGAATAAGAAGGGGAAAAGGAGGTCAGAAGGATAAAATGAGAAGGATGGAGAGAAGGGGAAGGAGATGAAGAGGTGAGGGAGAAGATGAGTATGAGAGAGGAGTAGGAAGGAGGAGAATGAATGGAGGGAGATGCAGATGCAATATAGGATAAAAAGTAGGAAGAAAAGAGCTTTTACCCACTCGTGACAGGAATTATTTAGACCCTAATTTGATCAGCTTTTATTCTTCAAATTGGCAACACCAACATTTTTATTTTATTGCTACATTTTTCTCATAAAACATGATGCATCTGAAATGAATATAAATTGACAGAAAGTATGATGAGAAGTCAAAATGTTGCCAATTTGCAGAGAAAACGGTGATTTTAAACTTTCTATCGCATTGCCAATTTAAGGATTTAATGCTTATTTTCCTTTTAAAAATTGTCAGCATCAAACAACAAATACTGACACAACCAAAATGGGCACAGTTTGTGTAGAATTTTCTGCTCTTTCTGCTCTTGTATTTGGTATGATTTTAGGGCTCTGCATCAAAAGTTACTAAACCAAACCATATAATGTGGACCCTCTGTCACGAATGGGTTAAACTACAGTGTATAAATTTTGTTGATACACTTACATTCTTGCACACATAGGCTGGATCCTGATTGACCGAAGTGGCAAGCACTTTGGCATCATCCTGAACTATCTTCGAGATGGTCACATCCCTCTCCCAGAGTCTGTACAGGAGGTGGAGGAGCTGATGGCAGAGGCCAAGTATTACCTGGTGCAAGGCATCGTGGAACAGTGCAACAAGGTCTTACTCAACAAGAAGGATGAGTTCTATCCTGTCTGTCGCATTCCAGTTATAACGTCACAGAGAGAGGCTCAGATGCTAATCTCCAGCTCATCTAAGGTAATTGGACAGAGTCATTCCCCAACTGAAATGTGAAACAAATTTCTATGTTTCCAAATTCTGAGGTAATAAAGTTACAAGTTAAACACCATGCACTTTCTTTCTTTTTTTTATTTCTCCTTACCACGTTAAATAATGAAAAAACAATCACATATCCCTCGCATATTCCGAATAGCATCATGTGGAAATAAAGAATACAGGAATTCAGAGAGAGGACTCTCTTTGTTGGGAGATATTCAGTTTTAATCTACTGTATTGACCATTACAGTAGGCTGTTTCGAAGTACTTGAATAAGTGTCTGAACTCCCAAGAGGTTCTCCACACAAATAATGAAATTTTTGCCGACTACAGAAGAAACATAGTTTGAATATTGGAACAACTCCCCAAAAATGTCTGAATATGAAAAAAAATCAGGAAAGCGCCTTTTCAGGCTTGAAAAGTGGAGGTTTTACACGGGCCTGAGTGGTCAAAGTGATTGTATGGAGTAAACAGTTACTCATAAGAAAAAAAAATGTTTATTTATTACTATCCACTTTAATGAAAAAGCTTAACTATTTTTTTTATGATCATGTCAAAATACTAAATGGTACCTTTCAAGCAATTTGCTCTAGCTGTTAGATAATTGTGATTGGCCTTGCAGGCAAAATATTTAAAGGAAAAGGAAAGGAAATTTGGTTCCTTTCAATATTTCAAGCTCACAGTCCAGATTACTGTAAATTGTAGCTGCATTAGAATGTCATTACATGTAGTGTATGCATGAGGATCTGATTTTATCTGTCAGCGCTAGTGTAGACAGTGAAATAAAAGAGAAAAGAAAAATAAAGCAATGATGAGTGTTTTCCTTTTGAAAAGCTCAAAAGAGCTCTAGTAAACTGACAGGGAACTCTGGTATAAAATATAAAACACAGAAAAGTGATGGCTTTGAAGGTTTTAAAGCTTGTTTGATTAGCAAAAGCCCCAAAGACGCCAGCCGCCCTCCCCCTGCAAAAAATAAAGAGAAAGGAAAATAAATAAATAAAATAAATAACATAAAATCCCCATTAAATAAATAAAAGAAAAAGAAGGAATAAAAGAAAGGGGAAAACAATAAATACCCATTAAATAAATAAAGAATAAATGAATAAAAGAAAAGAAACAGAATATTGCCACTGTCTAAGCTCTCTTATTTTTCAAAAGGGCTTACAGTATATAATACAGATAGTTGCAATAGAGCAGCAGGCCTTTAAGGTCCTCGACTCAGATTCAGGGAAGCCTAAAGCTTGTCATTTTAGGAGAATCATTGTGTCAAGTATTGAACCATTACATGATTCATAAAGATTAATCTCTGAAGTTACATGTTGATGTACATAATGATGAACATGCTTTAGAATTAAAATGACTATATCTTGTTTCTTTTTGCAGCCTGTGGTGGAAATTAGTGTACAACAGACAAAACAACAAATACCATATACAAGGTGAGTTTAAATCTCTGTTGCTAACTTGCTATCCTCTATAACCTAGCCAGTATTTTATTTTGTTTTCTGTATAACATAAACCATGTAACAATTGAAAAATACCTGATCTGTATAATATCTACATCCTGTGCTTTAGTGAGATTTTCCAGAAACAGGAAAACCTCTTTGCATCCAAGAATACTGATCTAATAAGGATGATATATCTAAACTGTCTAGTGCATTTTATTTCCTTTTGCTTGGAAATCTGGAAGGTCCAAAAGGTGTGGTGGCATAGAATCACCAAAAAATTAATGTCCGGCAGCACTTGAACCTACAGTACCAATAATGGAGTGTACATGTATAAAATAAAAAGAATAGAAATTCATGTCATAGTTCTAGCTTGATTTAAGTTGACTGCCATTATCTAATTTTGATAAAAACGATTCTCTTTGTTTTCAATGTTGAACAAAGATACAATTTTAATGGGTTTCCCTCAAGTGCAAAGTCTAGCATGTCTTCCTTATACAACATACCCTAGTTATGTCACTGTTAGGTCTCATATATATATATGTATATATATATTTTTTTGGTATAATTCTTTTATCCCTGGCAGCAATTCTGATGACACATCTTGAAGAACATTGAGATGTTGACAAGCTATCTGTCCGCTTCAATGGCCGCGTGATCTTGTGAAGGATGTGTTTGTCAATGAAGAGATATGTTGCTGGTCTTTTCTTTTGGGCATACGCGGAAGTAGCAGAAATCAGTTGCACATCCATTGTGTATACCAGTGAGAAGAAACAGACAAAGGTGAGACTGCTTTATTTGAAACAGACATACTACTGAATGACAGACGCAAGTAGAGATTGCAGGCACTATTCCACTATACATCGCCATTCACACATTTTCAAGAACAGTCAATTTACATACTGTTATTAAGCAAGTTGTTTTTACAGAATGCCAATTTGAATGTATATGTAGGAGCTATGTTACTGCTGCATTAAAATTTTATTTGTATTGTAATGGTGATGATGATGTTACATGATGCTGTTATAGCACATCATACAGGGGTGTCCCTTGTATGGCATGGGATAAAGTCACAAATATGAGAATAGAATATTCCACTCTTTGAAATAGGGAGTTACATTGGTAGAAATTCAAAGGCATCTTATGTTGCATATCTTACAGGAGTGCAAAGTGGCAGTATTCTCCCTAACAATCCTTTTTTTCTCGCCCAGGTGGAGTTTCCAGAAGCCCGCATCCTGGAGGAGACTCTCAACGTCTTACTCTACGAGCGCCACACAGAAAGTGAAAGTGACCCTGCCGTTCTGCGCCAGATCGGTTCTCTGGTAGCCGCCGGACCATCCAGCTGCAGCGACGAGGATGAGGATCACCCGAGGGACATCCGCCTGCGTAAAACATAGCAATCAGCCGCATGGGGTTGGAGATTAGAGAGCTACCACGACCGGCGCAAGTCATTGTAACGGGTGTGGAAGGAAGGAGAAGAGTGACATCTTAAGAGCATCTAAGTGAGAAAAAAAGAGAGAGTGAACAATGGTCTGTTCAGGTAACCCACAGGTTTGTCAGTGATCTATCAAGTCAAAGGTAGGTATACAGCATTTTCCATATCCTCCTGGTCAGATCAACAGAGGCAATTCTAGTCATGGGCAGGCTAGTGCTTTCTTTATCACTGGCTTACATGTATGTATGTATTATGCAGAGGCATAGTGCATATAAGTTCATTAGGGCTCTGAATATCATAACATAATGCCTTTGCTCTGACTGGGTAGCTTAAGGATAAGAACATGATGCTTCTATACCATTACATAATGGGCAAGTCCAAGGTATACCCCCCATATATTACAAAGTATTAAGGAATTGTAGTATTGCATTGTGAACAGTAATTGCTGCGAAAATATATTTTTTCTTGGTATTTTGTTTTATCAGAGCTTAAGCAAGGCTATCAGCTTGATACAGTAATCAAAACAAAAGTTTTAATTAACACATAGGATAAAATTTGCTTGGACTTGCTCTATTATTAATCTCGCATGAGCAAAAGTGGGTTACTGTGTGCAATGACCATATGTTTGGAATGGAAACATCAGGTATGCTGTTGTATAAAAAAAATAAAACTCCCCAATCGTGGTACAAAAATAGACTTATTAAACTGAGTGCTGCAAATATTCTTAGTGTGATCCGATTATATCAACAAAGTGAGGCTAGCCATACTTTCACCATCATTGTGTGTAGCTTCATTTGCATATTTCTATCAGCCATACACTGTTCATTATTTTGCTTTCTTTAGTATTATTTGCATGCAACATACTGTCCATGATGTTTCATTAGGGAATTTTCGCAACCAAGTGCAGGACCACTGGTCAAGCGTGTCGTGTGCGTATGCTCAAATACTAAGAACAAAAATCTTTGCATACTAATCACTGATTGGCTGGCTACTCGGCTGCGTCCTACATCGAGAAAGAACGGACACAACTTTGGCCAAGAACCATTCTTGTTTTCAACAGGATGGGGCATTCTTTAGATTTTATCATATGAGTATGCAAAGAAGTTTGTTCTTTTCGGATTTGAGCATGCGCACATGACACGCTTGACTAGCGGTCGTGTCATGGTTATGGAAACTCGGTATTGCATTTAGAGAAGGAGTTCTTAGAAAAAAATGCTTTTCTTTATACCAAGTGTGAAAAAAATATGTTTTTCAAATATTTCTGTGATTAACTTCTTATGTCTTATGTTACAATAAACCCAGTAAATCCGGTAAGACAGTACTGTTTTACAGAAATTCACATTGGAATTGAAGCATAGCAATTAATGAATAGTTTGTTTCTTTCTTTAACTAAGAAACAACCTGATATGTGTGAAGTATTATTTTCTCACAGCATTTACTAAATTTGTCAGTCCTACAATGTGCAAGTCAAGGTTTTATTTATATGCAACATTATTTTTATAAATGAAATCCTTCAGCATTTGAAGGCATATAATGTATTATTTTGTAAGTAAAGATGCTTTGTGAATTGAACTATGTAATTTCGACTAACACTTAACTACCAGGTCATTCATACTAACATGTATCTCTGAAAGAGAGAAGAATACGTATCAAAAGGCTTGAAGTGAAAAAGATGACTAATTAATGCATCATTATTTTCCTACATTTCTCCAGCCATTCTTCCCTTGCTTTAGTTGTTTGATTCCATTCTTATTATTTTATTTAGTCTTGTGTGACTCACTTTAATCTCTACTAGCCATACAGATATTGTATTATTTTGATTGCATAGTTGGTTAGCTGAGATCGCACAGCCTGCTCAGTTAAGATAGTTTGAAGTACATTGTAAATAGGGATGTGAAAATTGTACCCCTCATTAAGGTGATGAGTTGGCAAGTTTATATCAGCAGATAAGATAGAAAGAGAGAGGAGAGAGAGGGAAAGAAAAGAGAAAGGTGAACAAGAAGGAAAATCTAGAATTTTAGTCACTACCAGAAGTTGGTTATATCTCTGGCTCCATGCACATAAGTGAGAAAAATCTGTTTAAAGGAACACCAATTAATTTGATAGTGCATGCTGGACTATATGTCTCATGTTTGTGTGCCATTTGTGAATGTGATGCAGCATTTATCACTGTGATAACATATTACATTATATTGTGGTACTTTACACATGTATGTTGTGGTCGAAGTAAAGTGTTACATGTAATTGTCTGAATTGAGAGTGTGAACTATCACTAAAAATTTAATAATGTGCATGAAAGGAAGTGATATACATGTATGCCCGGTAGTCATATTGGCCCAAATTCACAAAAGAGGTTTATAAACCCCATAAGCATAGTAAGTGCATGCTTCTTGTCCTTGGGCGGACAGTAAAGCGCCTTTATACAATTACATGTACTTCTGGTATGCTTATTTTAGTCCATGGCAAAGGTTTACCATTGTTTAGACCGTAGTTTAAAATAAACCTCATTTGTGAATTTGTGGTAAACTGTGCTGCATTTTTTGTGAAGTCAAATATAGTTTTCATAAAACTAATGTTCAGAAACAGGAAATGATGTATGAAATGTTGTGAAATGCTTTTTGACTGTGTACAATTTTGTAGCTTTTATAAGCTTTTGTGTGGCTATTTTCATCTCATTTATAAGAAAATATTCTTGTATGAAAATGGAAATTGGTCTGCAATTCCAAATTTCTTGGTTGTTCCTTTTTACCAGATGATAGCATCAGTTAAGATGCACATACACTGTAAAAAGTTGTTGTATAAAAGGAAAGATATTAAACTTAATGTTATAAAGCTTCATCATTGTTGCCTTCATGGATGTTTGCATGCTTGTTGAGCCTAGTTACACTTGTTGTTTTTAAAGTCATACAAATTAATATGGATTGTAATTTTCTCCAATGATATGAGCTTATAGGTTTCTATTCCCAAGACATCATATGAAAGTTTAGTTTCACAAAAATACCTGTCTCTAAATATGGAACTTGGAAGCCTGTGGTGGATCGTAGAATTACATGTACTGCATGTAATGTAAGCACTCACAAAATGGATGGCTTGTCCATTCTACATCATATTTGTGTAGAAAAAACACTATGTATACATTACATGTGCATTCAAGAAATATCATAACACAGTCAGTGTCTATGCGGACTAACTGCATGGTAAGATGGTGCTTCATGTACTTTCTATAGGCAATTATGACATGAATAGGAGACAAATTACATGTATTTTCAAGGATATATAACATGTGATCAGTCAGTTCATTGATAGACCCATGCAATGAAACTAAACACATTATGGTACAGGTTACGTGTATGGCAAAGTCAACATTTGTACGTCTGTTTCACAGTGTATTAGTGTATATCAATGTTATGTGTACTTTTAACAAGCATGCAGAAACATTTAAATACAAATATTTTTATGTCAATTTATCAACTTTTTATATGACAGTATAGTGACAGAAATAGTAATGATTTTCATGGAATGAATGTAAATGGTTTGTTGGGTGTATTCCCAATGACATGACAGGATGTTAGGTATTAATGTCGCTAAATGTGATTCTTACAATGTATGTTATGGACTTGGATTAATGGCAATCGCCTTTTGGTAGTAAAATATCAGAATGATTTTCGAAAACAAAGTGGAATATGGTTAATGGTTAAGATTTCTATTTTTGTTGATAAGATGTACATAGCGTGGGACTTTGCATGAGGTAATTACCTCACAATATTTGATTGAGTCTTGAGAAGTTAGATTTATATACTTCCTATGGAAATAAAGCCGCAGGAAAAGGGTAAATGTTGATGCAGAAAAATAAATGAAATGTGCTCGGAGAATGATTGAACAGACAGTATTGAAAACTGAAATGATTTCCTAACTGGTGGATGAATATTACATGTCAGTGTTACACTGAATTTAACTCATTCTTACCGGAGTTTTGGTGACATGGTACACTTGCACTTTAGCATACTAGGATCATATTAACTGTTTTGCTAAAAGGTGATTTTCAATATCGTTTCTCACCTTTATAAACTAAGTTATGGAAACCTTTATCTGCAACCACTACAGGCTTGTTCAGATATGAAGTGGACAACCCCTGCGGTTTCTTGATGTACAAATGGAATGGGGTATGAGGCGGCAAAATAAAAAAAATTCCTAGGCAAGAGGCAAATTTTTTTGCCTCCTGGAAGCAAAAAGCTGTGGACCAATCAAAATTCTTCAAAAGTAAGCGCAAAATACATGTATGATGTCATGAGTTTGTGCAACTCTTTTAATGAGCATTGACGCGTTAATGCGCGTTCATCATCATGAGTGGTGTGGTTTATTGCGCCGTATGTGAAAAATAAAAAATAAAAATAAAAAACGCTTGGGTTTGCCGCTGGGGTTTGCCGCTGGGGTTTGCCGCTGGGGTTTCCCTATTCATATCGGAAGGAGCCTTAATGAGTAGTATCAGATAAGGTTAATTGATTGCTGCAGTGTTCCATTTTTGTTTCTGTTACTCTCATTCCTTCTTTTTCTCGTCATTGTCCTCACTTCCTTGAGTTGTGTGTTTTATCCCTTTCCCCAAGATATTTTCTTTTTATGAGGGGGAGGGGAACTAACAGGAAAAAAAAAAACATTTCAACAGTAAAAATGAAATTAATGAATTAAAAATATTTGAGTTGATTTCATTTAGTAAATTTATATTACATTTCATTCATTATTCATTCTTATGTGGCTTTAGTGATATATGCAAGGGTTCTTTAGTCCACCAGTTTTCCCCTTTTGTCTTTGTGTTAAAGTCGAATTAAATGAATACATGTACATTTATTTATTTTTGTTTTCAAGCAGTACAATCATGTATGATTCCATGATGGCTCTGCAAAATATGAACATAAACCCACTTTTGTAGATAAGAAGCTGTATTGTGTACTTTACGATTCTCTATAAAAAATTTTTTTCTGTTGTTCCTAAGAGTAATATGTTTAGTATCCTGTATTATCCTGTATCATTGACTGTACACTTTACAGATTGTAATGTATGAGAGTGTAAGGCATGGGCAATGTGTACATTGTGTAACTATGAGGATATGGCATGACAATGCATATAATATATTTCTTTTATTAATAAAAGAGACTGAATTATGCTTGAATATCTAAAATATTCTTGTTACAAGGTTTTGTGTATCGTGGTGTATATTGACTAACTGTTGGTGTGAAAATATCTAATATTTTTAAAATCCACAACAGGGTAAAAAAGACTTTTTTTCCCCACGAGAGCTATTCTAAGAAAAAATAGCTCCGTGGACAACTTTACAGGAGCTATTTATAGGCCCAAAGGAGCTATGTTGAATTTCAATTACTGATATCCCAATTGTTTCTTTGAGAGTATGCGTAACATTTGTTGTTTCAAGAAATGTTAATTTTGCTGCTCTTAGATCACGATTCGCAAACTTATTGCTTATTTTTGGAGCTGAGGCAAGGGCGATTCAGAAGAAAATGGTCGTTCCAAAGAATGGGGTTTTAAGGATTTTAGGGAGCTATTTGAGCTCCACTGAAGGCGAAATCACCCGTCACTCTCGGGTATTTTTTACCCTGGTCCGCAAGGGATTAGCTTGTGAGTGGGGTCATGAAAAGGGGGAGGGGTGAATTTCATTGTATCCCTGACACATGATGGAGTAATATGTTTCAAACTTTTGAGACAATTAATTAGTATGGACTAGGAAGCTGAGTATGGAGCATTGTGAGAAATGAAAAGAGAGGAAATGAAAGGAGAGAAAGATAGAGAAGAAGCAGAGAGAGAGAGGGGGGGGGGGAGGGGGGAAGCTGCAATGGGAGGGTTAGTAGGGGAGTATGCAATTGGTTAGGTACTGATATAGAACTATTCAGTTTTAATGCACTGTAACTTGTGTTGGCCATAACAGGAGGCTTCCAAAATAAGAAAAGATGATTCACTGGGTTATGCAACGAGTCAGGTGCACTGCTATGTGAGTGCATAAATTGACTTTTTTTAAGGCATACTTCAAGCCCCCCTGTTACAGCACCTAAACTGAACAGATCTGTAACAAGATGATGCCGCCCACGTTATGGGGCAGGATCTTGGATACACAATGTAAGATACCAGGGAGCCCTGTCACGTGTCTCACAAGATTTATGAAGTTGAATCAGGGATACATCTCTACACTGTCTTTAAGGTACAAGGTTTGGTCATTTAATCACACACGGGCAGATGATCTTATTAAAATGTTTTATTGAATCATTATCTTCTGATGAGTGGTTCCATAATATGACAGGCTTTAATGAATTAACTGTAGGCCTGGAATGGATATAGGCAGAGAATATTTCCTGTATTTGCCATTTTTCTAAATCCAATACCCCCTCTCTCTTACTTCCTCTTCTTAATCTCTCTTTATTTCATGACTCTCTTCATCCCCTCTCTCCTCAACTTCTACTTAATCTCACTGTCACATGACCCTTCTTTTACACCACTGCCTGCTGCCTTTCTCTTTATTTTTCTCAACCCTTTTATGAATCCATCCCCTCTGTCTCTGCTGCACTCTCTCTCTCTCCATCCCCCTCTTCTCTTTTTTTTTTTCTCTCTCTCTCTCTCCCCCTTCCCTCCCCTCCCCCTCTTCTCTTCTCTTCTCTCTCTCTCTCTCTCCCCTCCCCTCCCCCTCCCCTCCCCCTCTTCTTCTCCCTCTCTCTCCTCCCTCTCTCTCTTCTCCCCTCCCCTCCCCTTCCTCCCCTCCCCTCTTCTCTCTCTCTCTCTCTCTCTCTCTCTCTCTCTGTATGAAAACATTAGGTCATCCAAACGATACAAAACTATCTGCACTTTTAAAAATTTATTCATATCAATATAAACATTTATATTGTTTATTTTTAATTCAAAATGTATAATCCATCATGACTGTGTCATGGACGATTAAAGCTTTCTGCAATATTGATTACATAATAATGCTATTAAATATTTTAATATACTTAAAAACTTCAAAGGCATTAAATATAGATGTACTATCACATAATCAACAAAAGCACCCTGCTACATGTATGCTACTGTCCTTAAATAGGATAAGTGGGATTATCAGATATATTGCCTAAACTTTCCTTAATTCTGAACTGATATTCAAATTACACAAAGACCTTCACAGGGGCCACAGTACATCCTAGGAGGAACATTTCTAATATGAAAAATGAAAAAAATAACTACATACATGTACACAGTATATAGCAAAAACATCTAAAATCCTAGCTCTTTTTAAAAAGACATTTCCTTAATTAATTATAAATAAATTACTTCCATAAAAACAGCTAATAAAATATTTTCAGGTTTTATGAAAAGTAAGTTCATTCGCATGATCACATTCTAATGCATATTATACAAAATACATCTAATTCAATTAGAGTTTGCTGAAATGTAATATCTAATCTTCTTTTAATTTTTTTTTTAAATTGACAGACACAAGGTATCTTGCACTTTGCACAAATTTTCATACAAAATGTAACATTTTCAAATCCATTTTTAGGAAAATAGTAAAAAGTTCATTCAGTACATGTATGCATTAACAAAATATATACAAAGTAATATGAACCAATCTTTAGATTATCATATACATGTACAAGTGTTGAAATTCTACACATCTTAATCTCATATTGAGCCAAAAATTTAAATATCTGTACAAAATAATACAATCAACTCACACTTAAAACAATGCAGAAAAGAACTGGTTTCACCTAATTGTAAAATCAATATGTTGGTTAAAAGGTAAAATTTTCTTTGACAACTGAACTCTACTAAATTTTGTTATAAAATGTATTTCCACAAGTTTTGAGCATAAAAGTCCTTCTTCTGACTAAAAAAGGAATTTATTTCAAAGTGATATTGTTCTCACTTATACATACCATATTCATGAAAACTTCTTTTCTATATAAAAATTGTACATACATGTATCATCTTATCAAAAAACAAAATGAATTGATAATGACACAGCCAAACTGAATTGAATAAGATGTAGAAATAGTAGTAAAATCATTGAAATTGTAACACTGTCCCTCTGCTTCTTGTCTGATGATGGCAAAGAACCAAAATTTGGAGATTTCTTTCAGTACAAATATATGTGAGCCATCCTACATGAATTATTCTACGAATTGTTCAGAATCACACTCATTATTGAAAACAAGAAGCAGATCTGGGAATGTATTACATAACTATGTATTACATAACAGGAAACTCTAATTAATACAGTCAACTCTGCATAAGTCTAAGTCGAATAATCGCCTAAGTCGAAGGTCTGTACTGGGTCCCATTCCTTTATTTTCTATTGTTTTTGACCCCTCATAAGTCAAATTTTCTCTAAGTCGAAGCATTTTCTTCAGTCCCAAGAAATTTGACTTAGGCAGAGTTGACTGTAGTAACAATACCAACACTTCACTGAAATCAGAAGAGAAGAACCCAATTGCTTTCAAGGTTAACACATTGACTATTGAATTCTCTCCTTCCCATAGGCTTACACATGTAATACAGTTGTCACCTGGTTCCAGTACACTACTGGTTAACATGAAATCCTCCAAATCATCCAAATCATCCTTGTTTCCTTTGGCTTCAAACATGTATTAAAAATTGCACAACAAATTTCTCATGTAGCAGCTGCCCTTAGCAACCATGAGTCAATTATTACCACTTAAAAGTCTTGTCTCCTTCCCCATGTACTTTTTTTATAAACCCATCCTCTACAACCCTCTGAATTCCAAAGGCCTTGAAGCAGGTTTGATTGAATAATCAAAGGATGTAACTATAATTTCCTCTCACTGCATTACGTATAAATAAATACAATAACAAATCTTGAGTGATTCATTCAGAACAGCTAGACACCCTAGAAACATTGTCGTTTCAGCTGTTTTTTTGTACGGGGGGGGGGGGGGGGGGGGGGGGGGTTGTTACCCCCTCTGACGATATCAAAGTCAACTGTATTTCTAAACGTTAACCAACTGGCTAGGAAACTGCCAGGTGGCCCATGTACTAGTATATGGGGATTTGAGATTATATTTGGGATTTCAGTAGTCAACAGGTTAAAGGTAGCACCTGCCAGACACAATGGAAGCATTGCAATCTCTGACAAGAATGTACTTGTGCATTGTTGTAGTAATATCCTTCAGGAAAAACTTGTACAAAAAGAACACAATTACAAGCCATATTATCATAACAATGGGGGTAGGTTTGAGATAAACCAAGGATTGTTAGGTTAAAACATGCTTTGGCATCCACCTGTTCAGAAAGACCACCTGTCTATAAAGACCCCATACATTATTCCCTTGGAATAAGATTCTCATTGATCTTGAATTGAAGGAATTTGTACATCAAGACCAAGACAACAAGATTCCAATAATTAAAGCCCACTTTTCTTGTTTTCTTTGAGAGGTCTTCATGTGCAGCTTGTACGTTCTGCAAAGATGTCAGTAATGTCTGTAATCATGACTGTTGAAACACAAAACTTTACTTTAAAATTGGATTTGGTCAAGAATATTTCAAATATTTTCCGTTCGTCTCTTACACCAGTGAAGCATGTTTTAGAATCAGTCTTGAAAAGCTTGCAGTAACTTCTCTTGATCTTCTCGTCCAAAGCCTATGGACTCCAGATAGTTGGGAACTGTGCCATACCTAAAGCAGGTACAAATAAAATATCTTCAGCACTTAATATTTCATGTGTATCTTTTTTTTTTTTTCAAAGTAGTTCTAGCTTATGTGTGTGAAACTGTACCTATACCATGTGAATGCAACAAATTTCCATTTTATTTTATGGACAATAAATGAACCTTATGAATAATGGCAAAATGGTTTAGCAATTTTCACTTTTCACAATTTTTCATCCGTACCCCTCCTTTCACGAAGGTCTATGATTTGTTATACCAAGAGCCAGCTATACAAACAGGGGTCTGGTAAATCAAGAGCCCCAACAACACCACCACCTCATCTGCAAAGGATAAAACTTCTCCTTAACCCTGGCCCCACTGACAGAAATTAGGAGTACCGGTAGACTCCTGTAGGGCTCCACAACAAATTTTTTCGAAAGGGGTTCGGACTGAAATTTTAGGGTCTCTTTGCACTGAGTGCTATGTAAAAAGTTTTTGATATTGGGGATCTGGACCAAAACTCTGGGGCCCCAAGTGTCCCAAGCGTCTGTTAGTGTCGGCCCTGGAATCATGTAATACTTACGTTTTATGTATATACTGCAGCAAGCCATCCATGGTTTCTCTCCTGGCATGTGTGAAAGACTCGTCCATGTTGGTACGTTCTACAATCTCCTGATGAACCCTAGACCGGATTGGATCCAGTCCAATCTAAGATCAACAAAAAAGAGCAGAATAATGCTACTTTATTATGGGTAACAAAACTATGATTTTGTGATATCTATTATAATCATCATTTCTTCATAAGCATTTGGACGTTGCAAGTGTTTAATAATTCACTGAAATTCAAGGTACACCTTGGTTTAATTATAACTTCAAATATAACTAACATGAATATGAATGTAAAGTAAAATTAGGTATTCCTAGAAGACAAATACCATGACAAGCTTGCCATGGAGTACTGTGATTGAAAAGCCTCCCTATATGTAGCAATAATTTCAATAAGATCTTAATCCCTCTCTGTGACAGGAACGAAAAACCTGTCTCTAGCCCTTGATGCCAAAAGTGACATTGCTCCTGATATTATTCCTTCAATTGGATCTCAATCACCTTGATCTAGTGAAATTTTTAGATTTTTTTTTTTTCAATCATGATCTTACTCTTCTGAAGCTCACACAGGAAATCTAGAAGTTAGACCACAACTCGCCTATTGTCGGCAATTGCCCCCATATAGACCTATAGCAATGTGAGGTTCGTATTAACTTGCATTAGATTGAGTGGTCCAGGGAGGCATTCAACTTGTGGCTGCAATCTCAACTGAAACATTGACGTATGGTACTCACTTCAGACAGTGCATATTCCTCTGCAATGTAATCATCTGATTTGCCTTGGAGTGAGAGAATCATAGCTACCACGATTCCTGTTCGGTCCTTACCATGGGCACAGCTGACCAGGGCTGGCAGGTTGGCAGGGTCGGACAGAATATGAAGAGCTGCAATAGATACACAGGGTTAAGTATCATTCTAGGAACTATGAAACAAATAGAAGTCATGCTCTTTGGTTCAAAATGGAGGTCTACTACCACTCACACAAATGCCAGGTTGTCACTAACTAATACAAAAGTACAATGTATGTACGTGCACTTTCTAAATTACAAAATCTATCAAATATACATGTATCACAACGATAAATACATAAATTCCAGTACCTGTCAGTATTTGTAGTACTGCAATACTAACTGGCAGCAATTCCAAATACACTTGTCACATTTTCCTTCTTTTAACTGTCTTCACGTCATTTATAGATTAAGCTAATTCATCTTAGCATTACGTTAGCCCAGCCTTAAATTAGGCTTTCCTTTGTGTTTTCTTTTTCCTAGGCCCCTCAATAAAGATAGAAATAATATAAAACTTTTTGTTTACATAAACTGGAAAAAACAATTTACCTAAGCATATCTGTGGACCACTGAGTTCTACCATATCAATGTAACTGGCAAGCAGGCCTGCAGGGTTGAGCGTCTCCTTGGCAAAGAATCGAATAAAGTATCGAAAGTGGGTACGGAAGAGAATGTCTATTACGAGGTAGAGGAGGGAAAATAATCTTTTGTAGAGTGGAATTCTGTTGAAAACTGTCCAAATGAAGTGAGACTTGAAAAAATCCAGGAGAAATCTCTTCCTGGCTATTGCACTGTGACTGCGAGGAGTGGAATTCTTCTCATCAAAATTTGTTTTGTTTTGGATAGCTTTGGTAATTTTAGACTTAATATTCACTGGCTTAGCAGAAACATCACAGATTCTTTTCATGGAACTCTGCCCCTTTGGAATGATCACTTCTAAAATGGCGGAATTCTGGTCGAACAGCTTCTCTCCGTTGGCAGCTTTGTACTCCGACTTGGAACGAAAATCAACAACTGATCGAATTCCCAGTTCATGCAGCTTCTCACTGTCTGCGCGGCTCAGGAGGTCTTGCCTCGAAGACCTATACAGTTTTCCCCGGGTGTCTACCCGCCTGAGATTCGGAAGGGTCTCGATAGGTATCGCCAGATCTTTCCATACCGGTGTCTCAGCTAGCGGTGTCGTGTTTTCATTGACAGCCATGGTACAGCTAGACAGAGCAAGCAGTAAATACAAAATGTTTGCACAATCACCAGCAGCAACACATACATTTAATGGAATTCAAGAAAGAAGAAGTTCACATATCATATTGACAGAATTGTGACTTGTAAAATGTTCATCACATGCATGGTCCGGTATACGGTAGCTCGTATGACAATCAGCTGATTTGGTACTCGAAATCAATCAGAAAATGAGCCACGCCCTCTAGCCTTCTTAAGACGGCGCGACGGTCGACACGAAACTTGGGTTTATTTTGAAGAGGTTATTTTCTCCAATCTCTTCTTCCTTTCTTGTGTTATCTTTCTTTTTAGTCACTTTCCATCCTAGCCCTTGCATTGCTACACCTTCATATAAGTTTATTTTTCAGTTCTAAAAGATTGTAAATACGTTCTTTATTATTCCTATATTATGTATTCTTGTACATTATAACGATCTATCTTATGATTGTGTGCTTTGAATTGGGCCCCTCTCACAAGCCTAGCTTCTCTAGGGGTCCTAAAAGCCATTCATGTTGTTATTTAAAACTCCTGTAAATGTATTTTAACAGCGATCCATGTGTTATTTGTTTGGTTTTAAATAAATTCATTCATTCATTCATACCTTTTGGTACGGGATGTTTATGAGGGGCACATTTTTGGCGCGTGAGGATATAGGCTAGGCCACTTGGCATGCTTGGGCAGCAATTTTAAGAGGGCGGGGCCGGTTGACACTCCTACATGGTATATGTACCAAGTCGATTCATATGCAAAAGAACTGTTCCTGCTTATATCATATAGGCCTATCAATATGTCGTTTAAACATTTTTATCGAGCTTTTCTTGCTATACTGCATTATGCCTCAATCTGGAGACATTTTGATCATGTTTGTAATGCTGAAAACTTTATTTTCATTTTTATTTATTTTTTTAGTACCTTGTTCTCAAGCAAAAGCCATGCTAAGTAGACCTGACATATCCGTGGTGAAATAATTTACTGGAAAGAACCAGGCATGTATAGAATTGATAATTCACGCTACATGCACTTGATCTAAACTCACCAGGAGGGGGGGGGGGGGGGAATTATCGAATCGAAAAAAGGCTATTTAAAACAAGGAGGGTACTCACAAAGGTTAACACAAGAAGGAGAAAAATACGGTTCTAAAAAGTTAGTATACCCTTAATTTCTATTCTAACATAATTCTTAAGGATTATTTTCGACATATATAGTTTTCATCGTTGCGTGACACTTTGCAGTTTGAGTGCTTAAAGTATTCGCTGAACAAGGCCAAATTATTGTCGATAATTACAATGCATTAATGCTAAAAGCAGCTTCAAATTCACTTTGGGGATTCACCCATTATTAATTTCATTCCAGAACCAGAATCCAGAACCGAGATCTTTCCATTGTGACTGACACCGGCGTAAATCCACTCTGAGGAGTGGGGGGATGATTGACTTTTTTGACGATTTTTTTTTCTGTCGATCTCACACTTAAGTATAAGCACACACCCTCACTGACCCCCACAGACCCCCCTACACACATTTTAATATTTATTTTGCGAGCGAGCGAAGCGAGCAAGCCAAAAAATAACCACTTTTTTGGTTTTCAATCGCATTTTCAAATAGAAATTCTAAAATATGATGGTTGTTTATGACAGATATTCAAAGATTTTACTAACGGATTAATTAAAATATATTTTCTTTCTCAAAAAGTGGGGGGGGGGGGATATTTGTACACGCCATCCCCCCTCTCCAAAAAGTGGGGGGGGGGGATATATCCCCCCATCCCCCCCGGGATTTGCACCAATGGTGACTGACCATGCTATTATTTCAATGCATTTATGTCTGAGGTGTCAGAGAAAATAGTCTATGAAATGACGTTTAAAGCAAAATTTCATCATAAATAGATAAGACTTTAAGTGTCCCTTTCCACTCGGGCAAGTGCCCCTCTTTTAAATTTGATACATGTCCATTTGAAGTGACCCTTTTCCCTTTAGTACCATTGTGCCATTTCTCCTGTAAGATAAGTGCCTTCTTCGACTCTTATTATATGCCCCTTTTCAGTGCCCAGTAATAAATATTTCAGTGCTCCTTCTTTCACCTTAGATACGAGCCCCTTCAAATCTGATCGACACCCCCCCCCCCCCTTTTCACTGATTAGTACAATTTTTGCTTTTCGTGCCAGTTTCCATTCATAATTATAAATACACTTTTCATTTGGCAAGCGCCCTAAATTTTGCCACTAAAGACCTATAGCTCTAATTAAGCATCATAGAGGCTTCGTGATGATGACAGATTCCCTTGTCATTGATACCAATATAATAGCAGTGGATGATGATGATGATGATGGTGATGATGATGATGATAATAATGATGACGATAATGATGAACAGCATTTGTATAGCGCCATTTATCTGTACATAATTATAGGAACATTCAAAGGCACCTGGCTCCCTCAATATGTCACATATTATTCACATACATGCTGGAATAGATAGGTTTTGAGTTGACTAGAGGGCAAGAAGGGCCTCTCAACTTTAATAAGAATGAATAGTGCCCCGAAAATGAAGCAATTATGATATTATTTTCTATACATTTTCTTTTTAAAGTTCGCTCGGTTTACATAACAGGGCGCTTATCAGAGAAAAAGGGCACTGGTACTTCGTGCGTTGACTGGAGGAGAAATGGGACACACTCTATGGACACACTAAAAAAGAAAGAAAAAAAAAAAGGTAACATCTCAGAAGAAGCCTAAATGGGTCATGTATCAGATTTCAAAGGGGGCATTTGTCTGAGTGGAAAATGGGCACTTATCAGAAAACAAATTGGGCACTTATCATAGAGACACAATAGAGAGCACTGGCACTTATGGCATTTTAACAGCGGAAGTGGGACATACCAGAAAGGAAAAAGGGCACTTATCAGATTTCAAAGGGGCACTTGCCTTAGTTGAAAAGGGGCGCGCAGCAGAAGAGGAATTGCATTATAAGAAACGAAAAGGGGGAAGAGTAACATATCTGAAGCAAAAGGTCATTTGAAGGCAAAAGTGCATGAACAGATGAAGGGGATTATGCCTATATGTAAGAGTAATAGGAACAGCGATCAGGTTTGAAAAGGGCCATTTTTTTCTTTGGGGGTGTTAGGGAAGGGGGCACTGTGCCCCCTGCCTCCCGGAGCGTCGCCCCCGTTACGCACTTATCTTAGTCTGAATAAAGTCTAAACGCGTCATGCTGATGTTGATAAGACATGCGAACTACAACTCAGACTTTACACTTATACGTATCGGTTAATCTTGAAGACGGATTTGTAAAAACCCCTGAACGACCCCGTTTTCACTGAATAAAATGGCTCGCTGTGCAGTCTCTTAAATTTATCATAAATGCTTGCCCAGTCAGCTATCTTATTAAACAGGCTAATTAGGATTGTTGAATATTCAATAATTTTTTTTTTTTCATGCTGCATTCAGTCAAGGTGTACTAGATTATAACACTTTGACGCTGCTTTGTTCTTATTTTTCATCTGTTAGTTGTTGTTATTGTGTTGTTGTTGTTCTTGGGGGGGGGGGGGGGTTGGGGGGAGAAGTCTAATCATTCGTTGCAGTCGGATACATCTAAATAAAACAAACAACAAAACAAAATACATATCAGACTCATATTATTTATAATTAAATTCTCGGGTCTCATATTCTATCAATTTTTTCGTGATATAGTTATTACACGTCCAAAAAAAAAACAACAACAAAAAAAAAAACACGGAAGACAGAACAAAATGAAATTCGCTACACAAGTCATATGGTTTAGAGAATTTTTACATGTATAAATCCATTTAGAAAAAGTCGTTTGAAAATAAAAATTGATACCAGTTTCGTGAAAGCGGGGCAAAATGCGCAGACCACATCTCTATAATAACATGCAGACCAATAATATGTCATCAGACCATTAACGATACACGTCATGATATTCAGTAATAAACATTTTTGTTTCAAGAAATTGTGTCTTCACTGCACGCGACTGTAGCAAAAACTCCCGATCTCCACTTCAAATGTGCCAGAAATTTGGATCGACACCTTGGACATGGCTGAAACTCCCACAAAAATTCGGAATTTGGTAACGATAGGTGTCATTCTGTGCATAACGATTTGTTGTACTGAAGGAAACGCTTGTGGAATTGACGGTAGGTTTGAACCTTTTCTCACCTAAAGGAAATATTGTGATAAAATGAGGTCGATCCGAATCATTTATAGCCCCCAGTAATCCTAGAAGTAATTCAAGTATACATTTTGTATATTATTTACAGTGACGTATAATCTCCCCACTGCATTTGAAATCAAATTAATTCATTTTTTAATCATATGTTTTATTGTTTCATAATGAATTAGGTATATTTTATTCAGAACGACAATCGATCACGCTGAAGCAAAATCGTATTAGGTGCGGGGCGTTTTAAAGCAATGTTCCACACTTTAAACATTTTGATTATTGAAATCTTGAAATAAACACCGAATTTCTTGATTACCGTTCATGCATGTCCATCTCAAAAGCAATTTAATTACGCTTGAATCACTTTCGTAAGTTTATATTTCCATTTCTCGCTCAGATGATCAGCCATTCACTCGACGTCTCGATCAGACTCTCAACAATAAACGCTGATCAAGCGGGAGTGGGGGGGGGGGGGGTTCAAAGGTTATTTGTAGGGATTTGGATTTTTGTTTATTTTCAAATCTCAAAAAAGTCACTCTTCTCTTGCATTTGATGGAGCTTGGAGAAGTAGTTTT
>CM057154.1:31694794-31943800 GCA_029962745.1 Echinometra lucunter | reverse complement strand
TTAGGAAAAAAATACCCTTAAATTAAATTGAATTTTCAGGCCCCAAAATACCTGATAATTATTTCGTGCATTCACACCTCCCTGAACCAGACCTCTAGGAAGTTCTCGTAGTTTATGAACATGTGCATAACTGTTCATGCACTAGTGTTCGATGGGATAGAAGTTCTCATAATTTGCTTTCACACTGCAAATATCCCTGTGACCTTGGAGAAAGTACACATACTTTTGAGAAAGTACCTACTAAACTACAGGTATTTTTATTATTATTATTTCATTTGGCATATTTGTACATAGTGTAAAACAAACATGGTATAAAAATCAAACAGGGTATAAAAAGCAAACTTACATATTGGGGTATGTCAGTTCTTCTGGGATATTACAAGTAGTTTCGATTCACACTAGCAAATTACCAGACATTTTTCCTGATCAGGTATGTGTGAATGCACTTTATGTGTATCTATCAGTGTGTGGATATGCCACCATGAAGTTTTCTTTTTTTTAGAAGAGGAGCCCTGTGTGCCCCCTGGAGCTACACCGTTGTGATGATTTTCAAGAATTACGAAATGAATGAAAACTCTATAAGGATCTTTCTTTAGGATAAGGCTAGAAAATAGACCTTTATTGTTTTTTGAATCATGGTAGAAAAGCATTAAAACAATAAAATACAAATCGAAATATAATATGCATTTCTGTATTATACCATCACCAAATGTGCATAGTCTTCATTTTACTTCATATTTTAACCCATTCATGACAGAGGTCCACATTTTGTGGTTTGGCCTAATATCTTTTGATGCAAAGCTCTAAAAATAATACCAAATACACAAGCAGAAAGAGCAAAAAATTCTACACAAACTGTGCCCATTTTGTTTGCATCAATATTCATTGTTTGATGCTGAAAATTTTTAAAAGGAAAATAAGCATTAAAATCCTTAAATTGGCAATGTGATAGAAAGTTTAAAATCACCGTTTTTCCCTGCAAACTGGCAACTTTTTGACTTCTCATCATAATTTCTGTCAATTTATATTCATTTCAGATACATGACGTTTTATAAGAAAAATGTAGCAATAAAATAAAAATGTTGGTGTTGCCAATTTGAAGAATAAAAGCTGATCAAATTAGGCTTTAAATAATTCCTGTCACGAATGGGTTAAGAGAAGGTAACTGATACATACATGTAAACGGGGAAGAGCTAAAATTGCAAATATCTTAAAAATTTGCATAACCTCATAAGATATACAATCAGATTTGTGGTAGTGATATGACATATTAAAGCATTCATGACAGCAATCTTACACAGTTAACACATGTGTAAAACTGTAGAAAGATGATGCAAAATAGAATCTTCAATATTATACACACAGGTGTACATAGTAACAAATATAGCATCCTATTTTAATAAGATTTATATCCAATAAATCTTTCACACATCCTGCAACTTGTGAGAATGGGGTTCAGACTACTTCTTGAAACCTTTAAATCAAATATATGATTAATTGTATTTTTGAGTATTGTATTTTTTAGATCCTGACAAGATTGATCATTTTGTGATAATTTATCTGATACATGGCTGTGAAAATATTTGAATGACAAATACACAATTAAATTGACGTATGAATTGATAAAACTATTTTCCTTTGTATTTTCATTTTGTAACTAAATGTTTCCATTAATCCTAACTGTCTGCTCAAAAAATCAAGATATCCAATAGTTACACGATGGAAAATGCTTTTATTGCACCCTTTTCTTTTTATGTACATGTAGTACAACAATCAGTCTCTCTCGGATACAGTATTATCTGATTGTCAATGGTCTTAACTTATCTCAATCCAATTCCACTTACCACATTTGAAATAAAATATTTTAGATGTCAATCCTAACCGTTGTGAAATACAACTTTTTGAATAGTTAATGTTACATGGTTATAAGGACTGCAGGATTCCAACCAACCGACATTAATTTCGTAACAGTGATAAATAGCAAAGCGTCTTCCAGAAAACACACATCTCATATTCCTATACAATTTAATAATGCAATATATCATTCCCCTCAAAAGTACTGCAACAATATCATATAAATACATATAAACTTCATTTTGCTTACACCTCCATCACAGCACCTTGTGGTTGTCAAAAATGAAATACAATCAACTGTTCTTTGGTCTACATAATAAGGCACATGACTTCTGTATGGTAACTTCTCAAGCTTCTGCCTAAAGGACTAGCTGGCACTATGAATTTCATCTGTTTCAAGATCATCAGCAAAAAAAAAAGAAGAGAAAAATTAAAATCATACTCTTGTATATAAAAGAAAATGTTTTTCATGAACCGCAAGTACAGTTGGTGCCCAGGTGTGGCTATGGCTGAAAAACAACCAATGTCGAAAACCTTTGGAGGGGGAAGGGGGGGGGGATTTTCTGAATAACATAGTATCAATAGACTCTATAATGCAGTAAACTATGTATTACTGTAAATCCTAGAATCCCTAGTAATAGTCCATATACAAAACAGAAATAACAAAACAGCTTCAATTTTTCTGAATAACATAGTATCAAAATGGACTCTATAATACAGTAAACTATGTGTTACTGGAAATCTTGGAGTCCCTAGTAATACATGTAGTACATACACATAAAACAGAAAAAAACAAAACAACTTCATTTTTTCTGAATAACATGGTACATGTATCAAAATACACTCTAAATGCGCTAAACTAATGTATTACTGGAAATCTTGGAATCTCTAGTAAAAGTTCATACATAGAAACAGAAAATAGAAAACAGCTTAAATATGGCTTTGAGCCAAGAAGTTACCTTGGTAATTATACCACTTACTGGTAGCACTTTTGCTGATTTTATCATTACCAAACTCATTTATATGCATTTGTACACCCAAAGCACTACTTTACCAATGCATATCTCTTGTTATGTCGGCAGATGAAGTAGTAGCTATGGCTGTATCTGGCAAAAGGAAGGGGAGGGGCTGAGCCTCCATGAGAATTTACAAAATATCTATATTAAAGCCACTGTATTTCTTGATTTCATTCTTCAGACATGTTTTTTACCTTACTGACGACAATTTTTCAAATAATGACTTGAAAAATATCCACATTTGATAGATATATAAAACAGTTAATCATTTGTCTATGGATATCAATTTCAGGAGAAAGCCATTTGCTCTATACAACATCAACATTTTCCGTGCGAAATAGCTACTGTAATAAAACTGTAATATATGTATTGCATTTAGATATAAAATATATTTCAGCATAAGAATAAAATCTAAGTACAATGGAAGTGACAGGAAAAAATAATCTGGCAAGGAAATGTGTACATATATGAAAGATGATAACCATAGCTAATACCATGACTAAAAAATTCAAAATTATTTTTTATTCAAGAGATAGGCTTTTACATGGCACAAAAAGTGCCTTTTACTGCAGATGTCAGATAATAATGACAGGAATATACATGTAACAGTTAATAGCACAAGTTGAAGAGATCAGTATCATCTGCATCAGAGCCAGATCGTCTTTTTGGAAAATGAGGGCCAGTTTTTTTGCATGCCCGTAAAAACTTGCAAAAGCAAGAGAATGATTAACCCGTTGACAACAGGATTATCTAATTGCCATAGACTTAATATAGGGACACCCCCCCCCCCCCCCCATTCTTGTATGCAACAGGTTAACAAAATGGCAAAGTTCACCATTCATATCATAGGCTCCAAAAGTTTGCCAATCATGTGTGGGGGTTCTGTAGCATCGTCAATAGTTTGCTTTCAGTTCGGCAGGAGGGTTAAAAAAAAGTCTGAAATTTTTTGCGAACTATTCCAGCCTTCCATAAAATATTCCTTCACGAGTCATGCACATGCCCTGTGAAAACCTGCCTTAGTAGCCCATCTTGCTCTAGGCCGACAAGACAATGAACACATACAATTAATGATAATGGTCAATTCAATGCTTTATTCATGAAAAAAAAGGAATGGGATAATTTTAGAAGGAAGGTTATGAACAAGATACTGCTTTGTGAAAACCAGTAGGGGGAAACAAATTTATATACAGTAAATGCCCTTCTGCCCCCCCCCCATTTTGCCCCATTTTGTTTGTGTTTTTTATTGCCACCATCACAATTCAGTCTTCAGATTCTGAGAATGGAATTAATCATTAAAAACCTTCAATAATTCAATCTGATAAGATGAAAAGGGGGTTATTTCATATACCATGGAAGTTTGATATAAGAACATTTACAAACCCTATTCAGGTTAACTATGAATACAGAGAAAGAACATCATACAATCTCATTCTGTTTGTGTATCATATCAAAACAATTCATTCTCCAAGATTTGGAAACAATACAACTATAAATGGATGAAGTCTCCAAGTAAAAGTCGAATGGATGCAAGATATTTACATAGCACAGTGGTGGATGGGGGGGGGCAAATCAGCTGCAAACCCCCCCCCCCCCCCCTTCCCTTTGGTGGAGCTTCTTCTTTTCTGCTTGTCAGCAAATTTTTCAGGTTAAATGAACACCTTGTTTTTGCTGCTTGTCAATTAAATTTTTTCGGATGCCTGTGCAGACCTCGCCCCTCCCCCCTTTTTGAAAAATCCTGTATCCCCTGCTGTAGCATCTGCTAAGAGCCCAAAGTGTGTTAACTATACATCAAGGTTGCTAAAGTGTACCAATCACCTGAGAAAAGAATTCAGCTGGACCATACGAAAATATCCCTCCCCCCCCCGAAACTTAACCTGGCATTCTAGGGGTTAAAGTTTAAGGAGCTTGAAGGAAATGTATAGATACCAATATAGATAAAATATAGGATAACATATGGCAGTTTGATTCCTTAATTCCATAGAGCATGTACGCATACATTTGCTAAGTCTATTCACATGTACATACATTGCCTACTCTATTCATGAGTCTCATACTTTTAGAGTATATTTGAACTTGTAGGATATCTTCTTGGAGAAGTAATATTTCAAACTCATATTTTGAATAAAGTGTAGTGACACGGAACCCCTAACATAGACCCCTTTTACACCAAGCCTTGGGCCGCGGCCCGGCCTTGGTGTAAAAGCTCAAAAATCAAATGCGGTGCCAAATGCGGGGCCAATTTCGGACCAGCTCTGGAGGTAGTCTGGGCCCGTTTTGGTGTAAATGCGGAGCGGGCCCAAATGCGGGGCCATCTTCCGTTTTCAATGACATCATAAAGCCAAAATTGTAGAATTACAAACCGGGCGCGCGGGGATAAAAAAGGGCTTTGTCAAATTGTAGAGCGCTCCTACGACGACACTTTGAAAGGATCTAGATACAGGCCGCGGCCGCGGCCCCGCCGTAAATGCACAAAATTGTGGGGACCGGCCCCGGCTTGGTGTAAAAGGGATCATAGAGAGTAAAATATCTTTATGTGATTGGTACACTCTTAAAGTTAACATCCTAACAGTAGAAGATATTGTCTTTGATTAACTTGGAAGCTTTGGGGCACTCAGAAAGTGGGATACATTAGGGCTTGCATGGGCATCATATCTGAAGCAAGAGCAAAGGCACTATCCTCTTCACCCTCTCTCCCATCCTCCTCCTTCTTGGGTCTGACAGGAGGAGGAGTTGCCCTTGGCGATGGCAGATCACTAGGGGACGAGGACCTTGATCTCCTGGGCGATGAACATGCCCTAGGTTTCATTGGTGATTTCATGTCAATCATCTCTTTGTTCATGCTGGATGCTCGTGATTTCGATCCAAAAAACCAGCTCTCATTCTTCTTGCCCCCAGTGACTATGTCCTTGTTATTGTTGCTACTTAGTGTGACGTCGGAGTGCCGTCTGGGTCTTGGACTCCCTCTAGTGGGGGAAGAAGCTCTCTCCGAATGGACAGATTGGGAGAGGGGATCTTCGACAGAGGAGGTGAGATCCTCCTCTACCATGTCTATTAATTCCCATTTTTTCAACTCCTCTTCTACATCTGTCTTGTCCTTTGATTTGAATAGATTGGCAAAACTGAAGGGAAGAAGAAAAAGACAAAAAGGATAACTGTTAAAACATCCTCTCAGTTGGTTTATAGATATCCAGTCAGTGACAGTACTGGATCAACACCATAACAATAAATCACTTTAGCAGAGCAAAATGAGGTGTGACAATATAATCAAATCTTGTATACGATTTAAAAACATATCAGTAATACCAGATCTGAAATCCGAAACTACAAACCTGACACCAATCACAATAACAAGAGCACCCCCTATGTCATCCATTTCAATTCACCCAACCATTCCATTAATGATGTTCAGATAATGGCAATAGAACAAATATACAACAAATACCGCTCAATAATCCTCCATCGAGAATTCTCCTGGATAAGCACCCTCAATACTCTTGCACCCAATGGCATCAATGTTGACAGTTAGCGTGCAATGACCCATAACACTGTCCCTCACACGTCACAACATTACACATTATACGTATATACACACACAAGCAAGCATACTGAACATCTCCGTACAAGTATTTTGGTAAATATTCCTGCAATTTTTCACTTTTCTATTTAAGCAGCAACAGGTTATTGCACATATCATACTTAATTAGTCACTTGTAAACCACTAGTCTATTAATATCATTGAAGATTTTATCTACGTTTTTGTACCACTTATCTTGACTTTTTTTTTGGGGGGGGGGGTGGGGACGCACCTTCTGCTTATTTTGTATTAGGATTACCTGGCACTTTAAAACACGAGTTCTTATGACACAAGAAAGTGGTTTACTAAATTATTGATTTGAATTGTGGTTTGAAAAGCATTACGGTATTTAATACTCTGCTAGGAATCAGGGGTATACAAAATAGTCCTAAGGAGAATTTTTTTATCACAATCTTATTTGCAGTGTATCCCTCATTCTTTACTAATCTGATGAGCTCGGTCTAATTTCAACCCGAGGTAATTGTATTCTTTGTATCATTTCTGAATTACCATATTCCTAAGTTCATCAAATATTATTTCCCTATTATTTCAATATATTTTCTTCACTTATATATTATTTCAATATTTAATTGTTCAGTTATGTATCATCATTCCTAAAGTTGATTAAGTATTATTTCCGTATTATTTCGGTATATTATTTTGATATTTAATTGTTCAGTTATGTATCATTATTCCAATTATGTATTATTTCGATATTATTTTGATATGATTTCTATGTGTATATTATTTTGCCTGTTCGTTTCTTATTTGTTCAGACCTGATGAAGGCCATGTTGGCCGAAAGCTTGCCATTACAATAAAAGGACATGATTGAGAGCTACGTCAGCTTCATTCTATTTATTTTCTTTCAGTGTGTACTAAAATGAAGCACTGCACACGTTTTGCGAGGGGACATCTTCCTTTATATATATATATATATATATATATAAATATATATATATATATATATATATCTAGAGTACATTCTCAGCTCACCATCAATTCTCTCATGGAAATACCAACATTTGAAGATGACTCTTAGATGAGGAAGTATAACTTGAATATAAAGATTAAACAATGGACAATTACGAGACCCCGTGATTCTGGTTTCAAGAGTTTAAAGTAATCAAGCTTGTTTCACTTTCTAAATTTACTTTATTATGATGACGAAACTTTCAAATAGCACTTTATCAATCTCTTGCATTTGAAAAGGCTTTCAATCAATTTCACTGTTCTTAAACATAAATATCATAACCTAAAAAACAAAGGGAATAAATCATGATCATGGCTTAGGCATCTATGACAGTTAAATCATACCATGTTGGATGGTTTGGGAATAACACTCCTCACAACTTCATCTTAAATCATTCATGACAGGAATTATTCAAAGACTAATTTGATCAGTTTGTCTCGGGGGGGGGGGGGGGGGGGGGGGGGTCACTTCCATTGAAGAGTGGAAAGCATCTGCAAGAATCGTCCTAAAAAAAGCACCCTAAACGAGGGCAGGCCGCTAGGACACCCTAAACACGGATTTTGTGCAGATGTCCCAGATTTGCACATCTTAAACAGGGATTTCATTAATTGTTGGGATATTCATACCCTAAACGAGGATATTCCCATTTTCATACCTTGAGAGTGATAGTGGGGTCCATTGAAAGTTTGGAGCCATTTTTATCTCGAGATAATTCACTGTCTCATTATGTTTTACACAGTTGCTATTGATTTTTCCGTTTACGGGTCTTGTTACAGTCGGTCCTGTAGCACAGAACTAGAAAGACGATGTTTTAGTTCATTGTCCTGCAGTCGGTGCAAATTACATACCCTTTTTGCATTTTAGATTATCGTGATTTAGGGGGCTTTTGTTCATTTTTGGGCGTTTTTGAGACTCTATTCGCGTTCCGCACCTACCCCTGAAAAAATACCCTTTTTCCGTGTTTTTTTTCTCGCGGATGCTGTCCACTCTTCAATGGAAGTGACCCCCAGTACTTTTCTTTTCGTGCTGCATTTTTCTTACAAAAATGCATGTATCTGTAATGAATATAAATTGATGGAAAGTTTGTTGAGAAGTTAAAAAGTGGCCAATTTGGTTGGATAAACAGTGATTTCAAACATTTTATGGCATTGACAATTTAAGGATTTTATTGCTTATTTTCTTTTCAAAAATTTTCAGCATCAAATGACAAAATATGTTCAATATTTTGCTCTCCAGCTCATGTACATGTATGTGGCATGTTCTTAAAACGCTGCATCAAAATTTATTGGGCAAACCACAAAATGTGGACTCTGTCACAAATGGGTTCAACTATTATTAAGTATAAGCCTGCACTCTAGAAACTAAAATGTTGAATCGCCATTTAAAAGGGTGGAGGAGTGGCTACTTTTTCAAAATGTTAGATTAACATTTCAAACATGCTGCATTCAACAATATAAAGGTTGGAATGAAGCATGTATAGTGTTGAATCCAGCATGTTCAAAGGGTTAATTTATCATCTTGAAAGTGTAGTCAATCCTCCACCCTTTTAAATGGTGATTCAACATTTTAGTTTTTAGAGTGTGAGAAAACTCTGATGGAGTCTATGGACATTGTACATTATACCAACACAAAATCATACTAAACGGGTTAATAACATGATTGTGTTTAGAGATCATGAGTTATTCTGTTTTACAGCTTACAATCATTTAAATTTAAACATAATCAAATGTTAGTACATGTATGCTTTTAGGTGACTGCAAAATCCATGTAGCAAAAAGAAATACCTCAGTATTGCATGATGCAGATGGGATTAGAGCTAATTTTTGTACTTCTAAAGATCCCAAAGAAAATCATGTTAAAATAAAATTCCTGATGATATCTCTTTGATCATTACATTCCTACATGCATAACGGCAACTCATAAGATCCATTAAAAGCAAACAATCATTTCGAAGCATGCATCGACACGATCTAAAACAAATAAGTTAGCATGCTGCAGATGCATCTCCAAGTGAAGAAAGTCTGACTGCAACAAAATATCCACATATACTGTACATATGCATACATTCACATGTGAATATGCTGAAGTCATATTCAACACTTGTCAAAAGATATATTTCCACTAATTTCTTCAATGTGAATACTGTAATGTGAAAATACTAATTTGATTGAACTTGACTTGTTCTATCTCATTCAACAGTGCAGCTCACTAGAACATGATATAGATATTTCACATGTAATGAAATATAATACTAGATGAAAAAAAAAATGTATGTGAAAGTAATATCTATAAAAATTGATTCCTAGCTGTTTATTCCCACTTTGAGACCACAAATAATGAATTCAGTTTATCCTACATGATTTGTTGATTGTAAGATGGAATGTGTTCAGTTCTAATTCATAAAAATTCTGTAGTTTCAATGCCTTTTTCTCATAAGAGGGTGACAATATTTTACATCATGGCACCACGTAGGACTATTAACCTGATGGTTACATAACTATTTAAAAATTTGCTCAGACTGCAAACATAGGGGGACATGATTTCGCTGAATGCTGATAAGTAATAAATATGATTACACATAAGTGGGCAAAGGAAAGATTTGCCATTTTGTAAATGCTACTTACTTATATTTGCACTAAGCTAAGGACAGGATTATCATTGGTTGTGGTTGTTTAAGAACAATATGCTCTGCTCATTTTCCTTTGAAATTACATTGTTTCATAGAATAGTGAACACAAATTTTGTAAAGCATTGTGGTATCTTGTATGTATGCAAAACCAACAAAAATGGCATCATAATACCAGAAATAAGATTCTACTAATGTAATTGGAAGTCTTTATACCTTTAGAATTATTATGGGGTATTGATCTCAGAAGTATTATTGGGTATTGAGCTCAAAAGTGAAACTCTTAGTATATAGCCACTTTAAGTGAAGTACTACCGGCAAACCATGACAGTTACATGTAGATTTTCTCTTAATGTACATATCCATGGTGACTAAGATTTATAGCAGAAAGGTTTTGGCAATACCATGGGTTAGCCTCAATGAGAAGTCTGTTGCTTTAGTCTTTCATAATTTATGAACCCACTTATCATGCATCAAGAGAGATGAAAAGAGAGTAACAGAAAGTTATCCTAGAAGTAAAAGAGAAAGGACTGAAAATATGATGAAATGAAATCAAACACTCATAAAAGACAACTTCAGGTTTAAATTTGATTTTCAGTGTGAGTGTATAAAATAATTCAAGAAATGCACAATGGAAGGAAGGAGTGCTGAGATTAGGAAAATCATGAGAAAGTGAGTTTTGAAGATCTTGAAAAATCATAAATTAGAAAATGAAACAGGGTTAGATGAATATCAAGAAAAGAGTTTGATATGACAAATTGATCAAAGTGTGTGATTTTTCCGTCTTCTTCATTAGAGGTCAGTTCAGCTCAAAGTTATAGTTATATTCCAAATGCAGACATTGATATACAAACCAAATGGCATCAAAATATTCAAGGGCATAAATTGGAAAAACCTACAGGAAGCTATATCTATAAACAAACAAATCAATTATCTAAACCTTCAAATCTAGCATCACTAGTGGTTTGTTAAAACATGGCAGCACTGCATTAAAATCTACTGTGTATCCATGAGGCAGTTGACATGCAGATGGTTTGTTAGAGCAATGAAAAATAACTGTAATTTGTCATTTTTACCCATGTATTTGTTGAATATGTTTATTTTTTCCATGAATCACTTTATGTGATTGATGTACATTATTGCTCCAGCAAATCTGTTTGTGGAATGGGGAGAAAAATTCTTTTTGTTATCATACATATATATATATATATATATAAAACAAAGAAAACACAATATCCATGTATACAAGAAGCATACAAGCACATCCGATATATCAGCCTTTTATGAAAAATGAAAAATCCCTCTTTCTACTAAAATATTTCACATATAAGATTACATGCAAAATTAATCTTTTCCCTTTTATCAATCAAGACCTCCATAGAAATTAAGTACAGAAAAGTGTTTTTAACAGCCACTGCTTGATATAAGAGTGCATACTTCTTTTATGGTACATGGTGAGTGAAAGTGCAGTATTGTTTTTCTTTCAGGTGCAAGAACACCTTTTTGTGAAGACACAAACTTTATTCCATGCATACAGGTGATATTTCTTGATGGTGCACTGCTTATATATATTTTTTCCAAGCATTCATATTTGCATTGGGGGGGGGGGGATGGGGGGCAGGTGACACATCCCAAAAAAAACTGAAAGGTGGGGGACACAATAGGGTATGTCCCCCCAAAAAAAAAAAAAAAAAAAAAAAAAAATCCTGAAAGTCTTTTATTTCATATAATAGCTTGTCAGCGACTTGGGGAGAAAAAAAGAGACATCTGAAAAAGCAGAGAACCCTGTATTTTGAACTTGTCAGAGAATTTTCGGGATAGAGGGAAACACGCATCAGAAAATTTTTAATGTGTCCCCCTGAAATGTAAAACTGATGGACACAAGAATATGTATTGTCTTGATAGTTTCTCTATTATTTTTTAATTCAAACACTGACTGTTTGAAACTATGTATTCATCTCCAAATTCCTGAAATCTATTGTAAAGAAAGTGTAAAATACATTTTGATAGAAATTAGGGCACACATCTTTGCTTTTATTTCAACAAAAAAAGTCATTTCTCTTTAGTAATTATTTTTAAGCATTGACATCAATCCAGTAAATAAAAATTAAAAAGTCTACATGTTAAAGGCAATGGCTAACTTTGTGAGCAGCTGATTTAAAAAATTCCCAAACTAAGATGAAACATGTACATGAGTACTTGTATTTGTACTCAAAAACCCTGAAACAAACCATAATTTGGAATGAAAAACTGTAAATTAGACGCAAACCACGATCTTATTATTTTTCGTCTCAAGAGACAATAAATAAGAGGACCGTTTTGCTTGAATTAAAAAATACCGTTATCTGCCTCCCGTCGCGTGATACGCCAATACACACAGTATGGTCCGGTGAGCCATGCGCGCATGTGCACTCCTTACATCTGGTCTGCGCAACCAACCCTCGTATAATTTTCAAACATTGGTTCACATTTCTAATATTTAAAAATACTTCCCGTGGATATTATACTTTGAAACTTTCAGACTGGTATTTTTACACTGTAACCCTTATGTTTATCCCATTTTTAAGTAACAAAGTGAGATTTTAAAAAATCATAACAATGTTAACCAATGTCTTAAACATTCTGATGGCCAAGTACAAAAAATATTCATATTAGAGCTTATATACTTATAACAGACAATTCTTGAGGCCTAGTGTTGTAGCTAAATTGTACCATATATGGATTCAACATTGACATGTACTTCGAGACAACACATATTCTCACATCCCAGCACACAATAATTATGTTTTATGATAAATAAATATTAATATCATTGCCATGTAGAGGAAAAATCAATGATTCTACTTACAATTTTCTGATTCCTGATGGCTTGCTCTTGCCTGAGTTTTCTTCTTGTTGACACGGGGAGGATGTGTTGGCAGAGGACCCCGTTTGGTCTTCTTCGGCTCTGTAAACATCAACAAAAACACAGCACATTATAAGTAACCTAGAGTGATTGTACAATGCATGTCTATGTAATGCTTCATATGATCAAAGTCTATCTCCCTTTTCATAAAAAATGTAGAATCCTTGACTTTTTATCATTTTCGAACTGTTAAAAATGAAAATGAATATTCAGCCACAAAATTATTTAAAAGACAAAGAAACTGACAAGGAGGAACTGCAAATGAACTACTTTCAAAGACAAACTAGATGAATCCTCGACCGCGCGCGGTTGAAATTTATGCCTCCGCCATTGCCAGGTCAGAAATATGACCAGACCATACGACCAGAAATATGGCACATTCATGGAGATTGTTTTTTATTTTCATTAATACAATGACATCTTTGACCTTGTGACCCCAAATCTAATGACTCTATCATGAGACCTTCCATATGCATACATGAGTCAAGTTTGAAGTTGAACCGTCACAGAATTGTTAAGTTATCACAAGAACAAGCAATTTTCAAGTATATAATGACCTCTATGACCTTTGACCTTTGACCTTGAGACCCAAAAATCTAATCAGATCATCAAACCTCCCATATGCATACATGAAGCAAGTTTGAAGTTGATCCGTCAAATGGTTGTCGAGTTATCGTGAGAACGAACCTTTTTTATGTACATGACCTCTATGACCTTTGACCTTTGACCTTGAGACCCCAAAATCTAATCAGATCATTGTCCCTCCCATATGCATACACGAGCCAAGTTTGAAGTTGACCGGTCAAACGGTTCTTAAGTTATCGCAAGAACAAAAACGGGACAGACGGACGGACAGACGACCCAAAAACATAATGCCTCTGGCAGCCACCTACGGTGGGCAGAGGCACAAAAATGTATGAGATATAGATATATAGAAACATTGTAAACCCTATAAAACAGAGCACAAAATTTGTATTTTTTCAGTCTCCTTTACAGATATGAAATGAGGTAGGATTTATTTCTTACTTGTATGATTCTAGTTCTTCTTCTAAGGCCACTACTTTCAGATGCATCTCATCCCTCTCTATCAAGACCTTCTTGAGTTCGTTCAGGGTAAAGCGAGGTCGGTTGGGGTCGCGGGGGTCAATAGTTGTCTTGTTCTCACCCTCTTTGCTGTCAACCTGGATTTGGTGATGGCAAACATCAAAAGTGAAAAAATAATTAGAACAACCAATTTCAATAGAAAGATGCTCATCTGATAATTTTGCTCTTGATATATGTAATATTCCCAGAATATAAATCATTAATAAGGCTTCTTTTCATTTGTTTTTCTTTACATGAAAAGCTCTAACAATCTCAACTTTTCAAGGGCACAACTACAATAACTTACTACAAACATTACCACGGTAATTCATATGTCAAGGATTATAATCAACCTGCAAAACGACTTTGGTTCCCCCCTCCCCATCCCTCGATGCTGCAAAGCCATATTCATCTCAACTTGAAAAGGGTGAACCTACATGTATTCCTATGCAGCTATTAAGCTAGAGTTAGCAGTCTGATTCTTACCACTCCATTGCCTTTCTTGTTATCATCAGTTTCATCTAGCTCCATGGACGTCTTCTGCTCTTCAAGATTCTTGTTAAGCCTCATCACATCAACCTGCAAGGTGGACTTCTGTCGGATCAAGTTCCTGGAGTGGCTCTCCACCAGCTCCTGTTTCCTCCGAAGATTGCTGTTCACCTTGGCAAGTCTTTCAACTTGTTGCTGCAACTTTTTTGATAGAAAGAAAAGAGAGGTTAAAAAGTCTTAGGCCAGTTCTTGGTTCATCTTGGAAAGACTTTCAACTGTTAATAATTAAAGCACGGAAAAGGTTGGTGGAAGCTATGATAAAGACATGTTTTGATTGCCCCAAGATTTCTATTATCAGCAAAGGAATAGATAATCCTGAAGGCTGACCAGTCATCTTCATGTTGCAGGTTGCTGTGTACTTTGGCCTGGCTATCAACTTCTTGCTGCAAGTCTGCATTTATCAACAGAGCAAAGAAAATGTTTGTCAGGAGGGTTCCTGTTATTGGTTTGTTTAACAGCTTGGTATATCTTTTCAGTCATTGGTGCAACTTTTTATAGACATGAGGAAAAACTTGTTAGACAGCGTAGAAACAGGTTTTGGTACTGTTGCAGACTGCCATTCATCTTGAAAACTCTTCTGATTTCAAAGAAACCAGAGAAAAGGGGTGAAAAAGAAAGGCTATTGGGTTTTTGTACCGCTCTTTCCACCAGGTGCCATGAACAATGCAAGTTGCTGGCCACCCATCAAACTTTTGATGCTGAGTGCTGCAACTTTTTCATGTATGATAGCAATTGACCTTGATCATATTTTTGTTCTTTGGCAAATGCATATCATACTCTTCCCTTAGAATGAAAAAAAAAAACCCCCAAAACAAAAAAGAGAATAAGATAACAAAGATAAGCACCAGGTGACAATGCATTCTATCTGTCTCTCTTCAAAGATTTAACAATTTCATAAATATACACATGTTGATCTTTTTTGTTCCAGTATCTCTCATCATCAATATCATCATCATTATCATTATCATCATCATCACAAGCACTTTCCTGACAAGAATGTACCTTTTTTCCCCTTCACTTTTTCACACTATACACATGTACTGTAGCAGTCACTCAATTAAAAAATGTCATAACCATATTTAAAAATATGCACAGTCATTGGAGTCGTAAATAATGCATTCTATAAATCTGCTGGTATGATTGTCTGGAGTTGCTAATGGGTTTTAGATGAGCTATCGATCAGCCATGTGAAACAGAAAGCTAGAAAAAAGAAACCAAGCTCACTATAATACCGAGGGGTGTCTTCTTCAGGTTCAAATATACCAGTAGTTCAGTACTTATGCCTACTAGTACATTGATACGGAAAAGGTTGTCTTCAACATTAAGGCCGGAATTCACAAAAGAGGTTTAAACCATGGGGTGGTTTAAACTCCCTCCTTGGTTTTTTTAAGCATGTATGCACACAGAATCTGGTCCAATTATCTGTTTTTCTTTATGCGTACACATGACCAACAATATGTGCTTATTTATGCTTATTTTAGTATGCTTATAGGTTTAAACCACCCAATGATTTAAACTTCTTTTGTGAATTGCGGCCTAAATAAGTGTCTAGATTGTCTTCACTTTCTAAACTACTTTTTGTCATATGAGCAACACACAAAGATTAATGCTTGTCTACTCTAGACTGTGTGTAAACAGAAAGGAAACAATATCAAATGTCCTTTAGTCTGGGTTTCTTTGGCACATGTTGCATTTGTAATTAGATCTACCTGCATGAAGCTCTGGTGACTAGACACTTGGGCTGCGTTTCACGAAACCGTCATAAGTCTAACTTCTTGGACATCCCATTGAAACAGGTGTTGTAGAATTAACACACGTCTCAATGGGATGTCCATGAACTTAGACTTTTGACGGTTTCGTGAAACGCAGCCCAGGTCCTTACAAAAACTAGGTCCCTACTCCCTGGCAACATACGCTGTGATATTAAGGGTTATAATGTGATTTATGGCAAAAAATAATTTGATGAACACAGCCTTCTTTAGAAGAAACAGAAGGCACATTTGCTCTAATAGTATCCTGCTGGATTTTTCACAGGAGGTGGTCCAAAGACTAATCCTTTCATTATTTTAACTCATTCATGACAGGAATTATTTAAAGCCTAATTTGATCAGCTTTTATTCTTCAAATTGGCAACACCAACATTTTTATTTTATTGCTACATTTTTCTTATAAAATGTCATGTATCTGGAATGAATATAAATTGACAGAAATTATGATAAGTCAAAAAGTTGCCAATTTGCAGGGGAAAACAGTGATTTTAAACCTTCTATCACATTGCCAATTTAAGGATTTTAATGCTTATTTTCCGTTAAAAAATTTTCAGCATCAAAAAACGAATATTGATGCAACCAAAATGGGCACAGTTTGTGTAGAATTTTTTGCTCTTTCTGCTCATGTATTTGGTATGATTTTTAGGGCTTTGCATCAAAAGATATTAGGCCAAACCACAAAATGTAGACCTCTGTCACGAATGGGTTAACTGCCCAATTAAGTTTTGAAGACATTCAAGCAGTTAATATTGCTTAGGTCTTATCACAGCTAAGTTTTATAAATCCAGAGACGCCAAGGTCCAAGACCAGTAATGCATGAGGTTTTAGGCAGGCAATGCGTGAGATCGCCAGACGTGTGTATACGGGAATAGGCTGTGATGTAGGCGTGAGAGAGAGATTTCAAATGATGTTAACGTTTCCTGTATCGTAAAAAAAATCTGAAAATAGTTATGTAAGTTTGATTTTTTCAAAATTTGTTGTTATTGGTGTTTGGAAATGAAAATAAACTCTTGAATTTTAGGGGATGAGCAAGAGCCCCCAATGCAGGAGTCTTATGCCTAATGCGTGAGACTTGACATGTCTGTAAATCGATCCTTAGCAGGATCTGTGCCTGTTCCATAAAAGGAATATAGTTAGATCTATGATCAAAATTGTTGATATCAATAGTTGTCTGTTCTTTTCGTCAAAGGACTTCATGTTTTTTTGAAATGTGCACTTTGTTTGTAACAATAAACTACAAACACAGTGGACTGTGAGCTAGTCTGCAGCACTATAACAGTACCTTTAAACTCTGTAGGTGGGTGAGGATGCATTACCAGTTGATGAGTATCTTGATATCAGACCAATGACCTTTCAAAACAATCTGGTCTGATAGAGAGGCACATGTGTGTATCTCATTTCATATCAACCCTATACATCAAACACTTTAAAGGAGAATGCAATCCAGGCATCAGTGCTATTTGTGAATAAAGATGACAAAGAGGAGTAAACAGTGAAAGTTTGAGCAAAATCGGACAATCTGTTCAAGAGTTATGAATTTTGAAAGTTTCAGTAAATTGTGGGGATCCTTGAATTGGCAACTTTGTCAGCATCTTTGATGTCATTGTGGACAACTCTCAATTCATTTTGTACATAATTTTTCCCAAAAAAAATTTATATGAAATTCCAAGTCAGGAATCAACACAATTTTTCTCAAAATGCTTGCAGAATTGATATAGACATACCATACTCAAACCATAAATCAAAAGAATTTACATTTTTCTTGAAAATAAAAAAAATGTTGAATTCTGTGTACAAAATGAATGGAGAGTTGTCCACGATGACATCATAGATGCTGGCAAAGTTGCCAATTCAAGGATCTCCATAGTAATGATTTACTTAAGCTTTCAAAGTTCATAACTCTTGAATACATTGTCCGATTGCCTTCAAACTTTCACTGCTTACTCTTCTTGTTCTTCTTCAATCACTGGAAGCACACTGATGCCTTGGTTGCATTCCTCTTTAACCCATTTGTGACAGGAATTATTTAAAGCCTAATTTGATCAGATTTTATTCTTCAAATTGGCAACACCAACATTTTTATTTTATTGCTACATTTTTCTTATAAAATGTTATGTATCTGTTATGAATCTAAATTGACAGAAATTATGATGAAAAGTCAAAAAGTTGCCAATTTGCAGGGGAAAATGGTGATTTTAAACTTTCTATCACATTGCCAATTTAAGGATTTTAATGCTTATTTTCCTTTTAAAAAATTTTAGCATCAAACAATGAATATTGACGCAACCAAAATGGGCACAGTTTGCGTAGAATTTTTTGCTCTTTCTGCTCATGTATTTGGTATGATTTTTAGGGCTTTGCATCAAAAGATATTAGGCTAAACCACAAAATGTGGACCTCTGTCACGAATGGGTTAAGTACATCTGCAACTAGTACTAGGGATAAAGAAATGTCTTATGAATTGTACATATATATACATGTAAATAACCAAATGGCTAAAGAGACATACACACTGAAGTTAATTCAACCCCTTTAAACAATCAAAAGTTGACAACTATAACTATGCATATTTGTTGGACTTGTCACTATGAAAAATTCACTTTTTATCAGAATTATTTCTATCATTACATGCTTGAACTGTAGTAGTATGTTGAATTATATATGAACAGATCACCAATTCACTGTAGACCTCTGTTTCATAAAGAAATACAGATTATCAGCTTATCTTATCTTCAACAATTTCTTTGAAAATGAAAATACAGTGACATCTCTGCCCCTCTAATCAAATTGTATCCTTTTAAGGTGAAAATATGTGATGCTCTCTCAAAGGAATCCATATTAAGTAGATCCCTGTGCCTGTGATCTCTTCCAAAGAAACTTTCACTCCTTGACCAGAGAGAGAGAGATAACTAATCTGGGATGCTCATTAAGGTTAATTTGGACAAGGGTCAATTAGCTTGATGAATGAGTCTACATGCTGGTACTTAGATTTACACCGCTGCCTTTAAACCTAATTATGAAGCTTGAGCTGAACATTTTATAATGTAAATGCTGTAACATGAAATGGTATGGTGGGTTGTGGGGAGGGGGGGGGGGTGTACAAAGATTGCCCCATGGTGACTATACCCTAAACTAACATAATTCCTAACTTCTGGATCAAAGAACATATACTGGTACCTACAGTATAAACAATACATAACCTTAAACCCTTGGCAACCTTAACAAAGCCAGGAGCAATCATTGTCAGTTAGATCTTCCCAGGGAAGATGTGAGTACCCACCCCCCTCCCCACAAGAAAATTACAGAATGAACCTTTTCTGCTATTTAGTATATAATTCTAATCATACCACCCTCTCCCTTTTATTGCTTGTGGACAACTGGACATCCATACAGGCCTCCATGTACACGTGACAAAGTTTTGACACATATTCATGTCCCCTGGGAAACATTCCTAATCTTTTTTCCCCCACTTGACAGGTAATCATGTTTGATGACACCTACATGTGTATAGAACAAAGTTGTTTTTAGAATGGAAGTGATACATGTATATTCTGTGTTGGTATCCTTGATTATCATGCTCCTTCCTGGAGTGGGTCGAGTGTTTCAGCAATTCATTTCCCAGCTAATGTAAGCTACTCAAAAGAACTTCCTAAATTTCATCGTAAAACACAGCTGATGACTCTACTTTCATTTCAATCGACCTTAGTCATTTCCTGAATGACATACTATCGGGAAATAGAAAGGTAAACTATCATTGCTACAATTTGACACTTCATTGTAATTAACTTACATTTACCAGTAAACAGAACAAAACAAAACAAACCAGCAAAGATGCTGCTCTAATATTCCATCAATACAATCACAATTTAAAAAAAATAAAAACTATCAATTTAGTAAGCATTCAGGAAGAAACTAGAGTAGATTACAAATAGGATCAATAAATCAGACTACAATCTATATTAATATGAATAAAATGCTTTAAAAAGAGCTAAATAATAAATGGCATGAAATTAACCCACTGCCTAACAAGACTCATTAGCCGATATATATATAAGGATAGAAGAATTTATAAGGATGGAAGAACTTATAATGGAGGAATTTACAGTCAACAGGGTCAAACACATGTACAGTACATGCAGATACAATAATGGCAACAGTTATATTTGGAAATTCCATAACTAAGCACATATCAATCATGCAAATTTGTGTATACAATAATAAAGGCTTGATTGTTCATGCAAATAAAGATTTATCTCCATGGGAAACTAATGCATTATTCAGGTGGTTTGGCAAATTAGAAGATTAATTATCTCAAGGACTGCACCCATGTGGTCACAGTGTGTTTCCCTGTTAATCTGAATAATCTCCCATGTGTAAATATTACTGCACCTACAGGCATGCACAATCAATATAACTGCTTTCAAGAGAATTCATTGATGATTATAGAATTATGACTGCTGCAGAAGTGTAGATGTACATGTATATATGTTTATGCTACCTGTATGTAGGGTTATATAAAATGAAACATTGTTTGAACTATAGGAAACTGTGTGACCTGCATGCACAGTGCAAGGAAATACTTCCTTATTTTTCTTTCAGTATACCATCAATGTAGTTTGGCTCCAGGGGTAAAAAAATTCTGGTTGTTTTATTCTCTTTTTTTTGGGGGGGGGGGGAGGAGTGGAGGCTTTTTCTTGCTTTTCACAAATAAAAAACATACATAAAAGTAAGTAAAGTTGAAAGAGGGGAGGGATAGAGAGAGAGAGAGAGAGAGAGAGAGAGAGAGAGAGAGAAAGAGAGGAAAGGGGGGAGGAGTAGTGTAATTGGGCTTTTACAGACATGTCAATCAGATATGATTATCTACATCTGGGACCAACCATTATTAACGTCACCATCCAACAGACTCGAACCCAGAGTCAGTTTGTAGGCGAAGACAAGAGCCCAATCATGAAAAAAAATGGAAGTTCCTTCAGTTCTGTAACTCACTTGTCATTTTACCACATAACCACAAATTGCTTCCTCATTCAGGTATCATTGTGCCCACCTTCCACACACCTTTCACACACACCCGAACAGCCATAACTTTGTGTGATATAGTTTAGTAGTTACATTCTCAGCTAGCTTTCTGCTCTTGTTATGCGTGATCATTCAACTCGGGAGTGTGACCTACAAAACTTCTGTTGCCTTCCCGTCTCTTTTGTATGTTAATCCACATGAAGTTCACCAACAAAACTGCTCTTAACCTTTGACATTCTGACATACGCATCATATTGCACAGTGGAGGGGTGCGATGCCAAGATCAATAAAGGTATTAATCAAAACATCACTGTGACAGACGGTATACCACTCTGCAGGGAGTTAATAGCAAGTCCACATGATGGAATCTCAATCTAACGTTTATCAGTGGGATATTATTTACAGAATGATACATCCAAGGAGAGTAAATGTACTTGGAGTTTAGACTCTATAAATATTACTGTGACTTTGTGAACCAGATATGTGGTATGTCGTATTACATGAGTGTACAGATCTACCATTGCACAATCAACATAATCCCATGCCACAGAAGGCATGAGCATTTGTGAATGATACAAAAAGTAAATAAATGAAAAGTTTTATGAAATGCATGAAAAAAGATATATGTTAAAGTGAATATCATGTTCCTAAAATAAATGAATATTTGAAAACTATGTGTTAATTGGACTGCTATGTACCAAAATACAATCTACATGTAGCCCAATATGTCTTTTCAAAAACACCCCATTCTCGATATCTCTCTTTTCTTCATCCACAATCTCTCACTCTCACTCTCTCTCTCTCTCTCTCTCTCATTTATAAAGATTATCTGCATATATACCTTCATCTCTTCTTCCTTTTCTTCATGAAATATTCCCTGTAGGCCTTTTTCCATCTCTATCTCTCTCTCTCCCTCTTTCTCTTTCATTTATAAAGATTATCTGTATATACCTTCATCTCTTCTTTTTCTTCATGAACTCTTACCTTTAGGCCTCTCTCCATCTCTCTCCCTCTCTCTCATGTATAAAGATTATCTGTATATAATACCTTCATCTCTTCTTTTTCTTCATGAACTTTTCCCTGTAGGCCTTTCTCCATCTCTCTCTCCACTCTGCTCTTTTTCCTCTCTCCTTCTCTAAAAACTTTGTATGATCTCTTGTAGCCCATTTTCTCTTTTATATACTCCCCACAGTGAAATAATTTTTCCTCTACCATTTCATGTATGTCTGCAAAGATATGCCAAGATAGAAATATTACATTATCAAGAAGAAAAATAATGAGGACAACTCTAAATAAATCTTTATAAAAAGCTATATAGAAAGCAATACACAGTCATTTTAAAAATACAAAACTGAGAACAAATTAATCAAGGAAGGAGAGAAGACCACCACAGATCTGAGAACAACTCTTCTCATAAATGTGATAACCTAGTATAGAGAAATACACACTGCATCTAACAGGAACATAAATCATCTGTAAGATTCTTCAAACCTGGGGAAAAAAGAAGAAGGAAAAGAAGGAAAGAAGGAAAAGAAGAATAAGAAGAAGCAGAAGAAGAAAGACAAAGAAGGAAGAAGGGAGAAGATGGAAAGGGGGAGTGAGATAAGGATGTGAGGAGAGGAGGAGGAAGAGGAAGTGGAGGAACATGAGAAGAAGAACAAGAAGGAAAAGAAAAAGGAAAAAATGAAGAAGAGGAAGAAGAAGAAGAAGAAGAAGGGAGAAGAAGAAGAAGAAGAAGAAGAAGAAGAAGAATAAATAATAATACTCACTGCTTCAACATCCTGATTCTTTGATCTAAGTTCATTATCCTGTGCTCTGATAGTATCTCTCTGTTTGTCTACGGTCTCTTTCATCCTAAGCAACACTTTCAGCGTTTCCTGCTCCGAAACTGGTAAACATAACATGAAGAATATATAATGAAAATTATCATTTCACCATCTTGCTCTTATGTAAAATAGGGCAACTATAGATATTACAAATGTAACACTATCGAAGGGAAATAGGATAAAAATACTCTGCTATCAACATTGGTTAAACCCATTTAGCACTTAGCCCCAGATAACTCAGCCTGGAGTATATGGAAAATGTGTGTTGTATCATACTCATATCATTTCCAACATATTAACACACGGAATGTATCCAATCCATAACTTCAAATGTAAAATACAGAATACATACATGTAGTATACAATAAAAAAAAACATTACTACAAATCATCCACTCACTATTTAAAAAAATGGTGGTTCTTTGTACCATGATCTTGCTTTTAGGTGAATACAGTAAGAAAGAAAAGGAATGAATGACATACATATAGACACTATACAAATAATAACACATAAGAGGAAAAAGGAGGAAAATACAATATTCAAAAGTGCATTTATCTTGTCAAACTTCCATCACTTGTATGCAACATGTTTTCAAGTTTGGAGAAAGAAAAGCAACTTTAATAAAATGGAATCATCTCTGAATTTACCAAAACCACACATGCCTGAATAATGGCTATAAAATATGATGATTAAGAGGCTAAATAAATTAATGGGTATTAACTTGTATATAAGCCTTGTAACATTCTCTTTTACTTTCAAACCTTTGACAGAAAACAAATACCATGTAGATACTGTTTTTGTTTTGTACTTCAGGTTTTCGCCTAAGCTAATGAATCAGATTAGGGGGAAAATGAATTACAAGTAATTAGAAGCACAGATGTTTTTGCCAAATGATTTTTAATCAGATTTATACTGCAACTGTTTAAAGATGAAAGATTTTGTTGCATCAATGACAATTTGATCTGCAACTGTAACTCATACAAGTAAGTATGGTTAGATAGCTACTACAATGATCAATTATATACTAGAAATTAATGATTTGAGCTTTCTCCTGCATGTCAATCATTACATCTAAATTGCAAAGAATCAATGGAAGCTTGCATTATCTTCAAAGGGCACTAATTAAATTTTCCAAAATACATGTAAATGAAATATAATGAAAAATCACTCAAAATATTGTGGTAAGATATGAAGCAAATTACAGTACAGGATCACAATGGTAAGGAATATAAATTTCTCTTTATTATACTGATTTCTTCTTCAAGTTCATAATCATAAATGCTAAAAGTAAAACAAATTCATGAGCAATTGAACTACTTTCATAACCACTCACTATGCTGAATATAACCTTACAACCTATTCAGTGAGCTGTACTATTACAGTTCTATCAAAAGATATCTCCAAGTCTGATACATTCTCCATTTTGTATTGGCATGCTGGTACTGAAACTTTACTAATGTTTTTCACATGATAAGTTTCTTGGCAAGTAGTAGGCATGGTCTGATCAAATGCCAAGGATTTTTCAATTTAACCCATCTACATTATTTCCTCAAAAACTTATTGGTAAGCCAGTTTGAATACTTGAATTAGAGAAAAAAGAAAATAACACAATACTGCAGTGGGTTCCATTCAAAATCATTGGCTCTCTCATTTTTTACCAGCACATGTAAGTGTGGTTATGTCTTTAATAGCTACATGAAGTAACAAAGTGCAAATCACTTTCTTGGCAGCAAACACCAATAATCAAAAAATCAATCTAAAAAATCATCTTCACAAAATTGTAACTGATATCTCTTCTGTTGATCCTCTCCCTTGTTCCTGTCTTCACTTCACCCTGCTTTTATCTCTTCCTTGATCATTATTATTATTACCTGTCACGGGGTCACCACCACCACCACCACCCCACTACAATCATAATTATTAGAAATCATCATCCTCATAACTATCATCATCATCATCATCATCACCATCACTATCATCATCATCATCATCATCATCATCATCATCATCATCTTCATCAATATTGTTACCATCATCATCACCGTCCCCGTCATCATCACCATCATCACAACCATCATTATCATCATCATCGTCATCTCCACCATAATATTATCATCTTCACCTGACCTCTTCATCCTTCCCCTCCTCATCTCTCTCTCTCTCTCTCTCTCTCTCTCTCTCTCTCACCAGAGAACAATACCAGCCCAACCATAGAGCTATTGCCCAACATTCATGAATAATACCATGGATCTTATAAGATCCATGATAATACTGATCAAGGGAGAGAGAGAGAGAGAGGATATACAGTTCAGCACACAGTGATATCTCAGCAGGTGGGAGGAGAAAATTACTATACTGAGAGTGATGATGATGATGTAATGAGGAATTGCCATAGTTACCCTTTTCTTGGATGACCTGCCCCTCCTTTTCATTAACTTGTCTCTTGAGTTCCTTGTTCTCTCTCCTGGCCTTACTCAGGACCTCTTTCCACTCCTCCAGATCCTCAAGACGCTGATTTTCCATTTTACGTAAATCCTGAGGCAAAGATGAAATGTTTTAACAGGATTTATCTAAACTACTCCTAACTCCTGCTGGTGAAAACAAACTAATACCAAGCTCTAAATCTTCATTTCATGTTAGGAATTATGCAAGAGAATAATTCATGATCCTGCAAGCCTATATCATACATGTATCTCTCTGCTAAAAGATACCTGGGGGGTGTTCGGAAGCTGTTCATAAAGTTACGAATGACTTTTTACAAACGAATATGGCAAGCCAAACGGGATTCTCAGTCATTATAAATTGCATCAGCTATAGATGAAATATGCAGACACAGATAAAAATTATTATTTTTTACAAACATTTTTATTGCGAAGCATATTTTTTGCCAAAATTTAATGAGATTATGGGAAAAGCAGTCACTCTCTGTTAAAATGTCAGGAAAAAATTTGGTCATCCCATTTGGCAATTCACATTTAAGTCGTTCGTAAATATTTTTTTTGTTTCAAAATGTGTAACTTTACGACCCCCTCCCCCCTGGATCCTTCGCCTTTTGTTGTTTCAAGCCAAAATACATTCAATAGTCTGAAATTCAATGAAAATAAGCCTTAAAAAGAATTTTATAACCTGTAATTTAAAAAAGTGACTTAAAACACTACTTTATGCTAAAGCACGGGTTATAACTGGAGTGTCAAGTTTGAATGACATGAAAGAACACTTAGGACAAAAATACATAACTAAACCTTTTGTTTCAAAGATGTGTCTGCAACAAGTCATCAATGAAAGACAAATTTTAAGGCCAAATTTTTCCTAAAATCATTTACCATAAGCATCCATTTACAACCATATTTCAAATCAAAATCAGTTTTCAACTACTGAAACAGTGAAGATGAAGAACAAGAAGAATAAATACTATTTTTTAATAATAATGATAACGCTATCCTACTCAAAAATATGTCAACACTCACAGCTTGCAAATGAATATTTTCCTCCGCCTTTCTTGACAGTTCATTCTGGCAGACAACAAGGTTTTCATTCAGCCTGCTTACTTGCTTTTCCAACTCTGTCTTCTCATTTACAAGAAGTTCCAAATGTTCCAATATTGAAATAATTTTCATCGTGATATTACTTGCGCTCTCTTGACCGAATTGTTCGATCAGCTGCTGACATTCTCTCCCAGCATCTGCGGCCAGTTCGTACACCTTCAACACGGTCATTTCACCGGTGTTGTTGTTATCTAAAATCTCAGTCGAACTCGAAGTCATGGCTGGTTCCCGACTAAGTTTTTCAACAAAGTAAAAGATAATTAATACTTGAGAAGTAGAGTCAAGAAATGCAGAAAAATTTATCTTGCCATATCATCAGATGAACACTGATCTCCTTCGCAGGCAGAATTTACAGAAAAGGAGGCTTTTTGCCAAATCCCCTATGACGTACAGTCGGAAGATGAAACTTCTGTTGTACTGCGGTCGCCAGCCTGCGCACTCCACAGACTCTACCCCAATCGCTGCTCTTTGGTGCTGGTACTGGTGGCGGTAGACAAAGTTTTGGGTCCGATGCGGAGGTGATCGAAGTTTGAGAAAACCAATACAAAGAATATCCAAACAAATCTGTCACCTTTCTATTCTAACGGTCCTTTTCCAGAGGTGAAAACCAGCGGTACGCATGTGATTTTTACTAGGAGTTTTGCACGTTTGAAGTGAAAATGTTCAGATGAATGGTTGAAAGTCAGACCGCTAGTTGTTAATGCAAAATGCATTGGCTGGCGTGTATGTACTTCTCTTACAGTTATAATACGCAATAAATCAATAATGGAGCGACCTAGCTGTCTGCTCGCATCACGTGCACCTTTGTTTACATTTACACCGTGTGCGTGCAGGTAGGCAAAAATCTGTCCTCCCTGGTCCAAAGGATGGCAATACTATGACTGGATAGTAGTGGTATACGCTGTGGTGGTTTTGGTAAATGTAGTCGTGATGGTGGTGGTGGTGGTGGTGGTGGTAGTGGTATGGTGGTGATGAGGCCGAGGCTGGGGATCATGTGGGGGGGGGGGGGGGGGGGGGGGGGGGGGGAAACCGGCATCCATGGAAAACATGAATAGAATGTGAAAACATAACTCAGTCTCCGGGATTAATTTTGAGGAGAGTGTAGGCCCTGTAGGGCGGGACTAGTTTGCAAGCACAAACCCTTGTCAGTCGAAAAGCACATTAAAGTGCCTGAACTATTTGAGACTAACTGAGATATGGGCACCTTACTCCTCTTTTCTTTCTTTTTCCCCTTCATCCTATTCCCTCTCCTTTCTTTCTCTCTCTTTTTGCTTCTCATTTATTTTGAACTCATTCTAAACTGATGATAACCTAATCAACTTCCCCTTACATGCGAGCGCAAAAATCCCCATAAAATGAATTATACTTCTCTGTAATTCTTTCTTATAACTCTCAAGATGAAAGCATGCGAGCGTGGAGTGCAAGCGGAAATTTTGCCATAGCCCTTTCATTTTCTTTTTTTTTTTCTTGTTCTTGTTCTTCTTCTTCTTCTTTTTTTAAAAAACTTTTTTTTCTTTTTTTTTTCTTTCTTCTTTCTTTTCTTTTCTCTCATTTTTTTTTTGTCCGCCAATGGGGGGGGGGGGGGGGGGACGGCCGCTTCGGCCCCCCGGATCCGCCTATGGTCATGGTCAGGGTATTTCAGAATGCATCAAGAAATTGTAATTTCTAACTGTTTTTTTTCCCCAAATACTAAACTACAGCCAGTAATGTCAATAAAAGTCGGCTCGAAGATCGGAGCCTGGAGCCTTATTAGGTGAGATCGGCCCCTAAAACTGTGGTGACCCTGAACAACCCCTACCCCGTAGCTGGACTTGGAGCCTGACCTTATAAAGAATATCGGCCGGATATTCGGCTCGAATTGGAGCCTGGAGCCGGATTATATGACCAGGAACCGGAGAGATCTGCTATTGGAACTAGATGTGGCGAGTATTAGCCTGATTAGGAGCCTGACCTAATATTAATTGGCTCTATAAAAATCGGCTCGATATAAAAATCAATTCTTTATGAAGCCTGGGCTGGGCGAAGTCCCGACGGAGATGAAATTTTCGAAATTTTCATATATTTGATGATATAACATGGACTCCATGTCATTGCAGACCTAAAGTCGGCCCTAAATGTTTGATTTAGAGCCTGATTGCACTTTCAAACTCTAATTACGTATTTTGAGCCTAATAATATCAGCAAAAGAAACATCATCAATCTCCATTACGATTGGAATGTTTAAATGTAAATAATACTAAAATGCATTACTAATATGTACGAAATCTTGCACCTCGCAAAGACAGGTGAGCCACCTCTATACCCGAAGACGGGAGTCTAAAGCCACGCCTCAGCAAGCAAGAAAAAAAAAGCAAAACTTCAAGTCAATGGAAACAAAACTTCGTATGAGCATGCATGGCCTTGGCGCAGATAATCTATCAAGATTGAAGAGCGCCATCAAACCTCCATCAACAACAACAGCATCAGTAGTTAGGTATAGGATGTAGGATGTTAGCGGATGTTAGGATGCAGGGCTAGTATAGGACGATCTATAGGCTAGAACATTAACAAAGAGAAAACATCATAATGTTGTATACATTCTAAAATATTTTATAAACCAGCTTTGAAGCTTTGACGTCTTCATGACGTGAGTTTTACCAGTCTGTGAGCTTCCTTTGGGTCGTAAAGACGTCATAAAGACGTTTTTTCCGACCAATATGATGTAAAATTGACGTAAAAATATGACGTTTGCAAAAATTTCCAAAATGGTAGGACAGCTCTGGGGAACTTTGATTCATGCTACGCTATTATTCTCTCAATTGTCTCACATATATATATAAATATATATATACACCCATATGCGACAAATAAAACACGCGTAAAAATGATAGCTTTTGCCGGTTAAGGAAGCCACAAAATAGGAAAAGGGTATATTTTCTTGAATCTTTTCCCCCATCCGTAGTTTGAAATTTGTGTTGCCTCATATTGCACGAATCTCTTCTGAAAACGAAAAGAAAGAGTCGGAGATCTTGTTTTAAATAGGGGATACGTTTGAAGGGGTTAATTTCGGTTAGGGGAGTTAAACTTTTCGGGAAGAGGCTGGGGGAAAAAAACAACCTGGAAAAGGATGTACTTTTGACCACTGGATGCTTTTGCAAAACCCGTCGTTATGACTGCCCCCCCCCCCCCCCGGACATGCACTGACCTATACTTGAACTCAGAACTCTATGCTTCACTAATCTTGAATCTGCATACCACATTGATCTTACTCTATCATTTAAAAGGGCTCTTTACATGATCGTGCATAAAAATGAGCATCCCCACACATCACGACAATTATAATTATGAATCTAAACAAGGCCAAAAGATGGCGCTAATCTAGCATACAAGGAAGTTTTCGTTGAATGATATGGATATAATACTGTTATAAATTGACAATTGCATGTATAGACTTTTTATACTGAGATGTGGAGGTTTTATCTCAAGAATGGTCCCCCTGCCCTGTTAAGGAGTTTTTGAAGTTGGTCCAAATAAATTTTGGAGAATATTACCATAATCAGGATAAAAACGAAAATAATGAATATTTTTAGGGTTTGGTAGTTTTTGCACGTTTGCAGATTGTCGGATATACGGTAGTATAGTATTTTAAACAGAGTTGGCTGGGTTATTTAGGAATATGTAGCCTATGCTACTCCACTTGTTTTGTATAATTTTCATTATACAAGTACAGTGTTGTATCGTTTTTATCCAGGGCCCATGGAAAATCAACTTTCGTTTAATGGGCTGGAGACATATCAGTACATATACGGGGATGCTTCTTACCCCTCTCCCCTGTAAGCTGCAAGTTTAGTGAAAATTCTTATACAAGAAAGAAAGAAAAAAAGGTGTGCGTGTGTGTGTGTGTGGGGGGGGGGTTTATCAAGTTAGGTGTCCTCCCTGTCCTCTAGTCAGTCACCCTTGTCAGCCCCTCCCCCCTACACACACACACACACACATTTATGTAGGTGTGTGACTGTGTATGCAGAAGAGAGAGCTAGAGAGAGAGAGAGAGGGAGAGAGAGAGAGAGAGAAGAGGGGAAAAGAAAGACCCTACATGCCTACACTGAATGGGAGAAAAGGAACAAAAGAAGGGAAAAAAGAATTACGTATATAGTGACATTAAACTGAACTGAAATACGTGATCATCATAATTAGTTTCATAAGAAATTATGTTAACCAAACTCAGAGTGAAAGCAGACTTTTTGAAATGAGGGGAAAGAGAAAATATAGGGAGATTGATGTCGATGAAGACTGCAAGTATTATGATTATGAAGATAGGAGAGAGAGAGAGAGAGAGAGAGAGAGACGGGGGAGGGAGAGGGAGAGGGAGAGAGATTGAAGAACGGGCAAAGTATATCAGGAGAAGGGTTTTAAAAAAACAAAAAAACAACATAATTAGAATGATGACCCATAGGATAAAGCTACCAATATCTCCAAATACAAGTCAGTCTAAGAATTTTGATGTTGAAATATCGCGATGAATCATCACTATAAGCATGTTATCGTCGGAGACTCCTTCCCATATCCATACCCTGTGTATACATTGTCATGTCTATTTTCAGTAATAGGCTACTCTGATAATGCATTTCAATTCGTACACGTATACATTTATCTATTGCTAGGATTGGGTAAACATTTTTACCTGCTCTTCCTCTTTTATATTTCTATGATTTTTTTTATTAGTATGATTACTTGCCTACCTAACAATTAAAATATCGTGAAACAGATGAACGTATTCTTTCTTGGAAATCAATGTGGTCTTGAAAAGGACCTACTCATTCTCGGCGTTTAGCATGTTCTTACCGTCCTCAGGAGACACTAATGTAGATCTTTATTACTTTAATGGAATCTTTATGGGCCTCGAAAGGGTTTACAATGTGAAGAAAATGACGCTTCGTGCTAGAGAAAGGAAGAGAGTGACTTAGTGGAGAAGTGAGACGAAATAAAATAGTGTTTAATAGTAATTTTGATTGAATGAATGGGTTTATTACCAAAATTACAATGATACATACATCTTGGTAAAATCACATTGATATACTTATATCTTGGCAAGGCCGTACGCAGGAATTTTTTCCTAAGGGGCAAGAATATTTTCAATATTGGAGGGAACACTCAAGCGAGGAAGTGAAGCGACCGAGCGGGAGCTTTTGCATTTTTAGAACTGAAATTGAATGATCTGGTGCACATTTTGGGTGGAATTTGGGGGGAAATTCTCAATATAAAGGAAAAGCAAAATAGAATAAAAGTGCGGTTTTGCAAATTTCTAGGGGGCAACTGCCCCCCTAACCCCGTATGTGCGTACGGCCATGTATCTTGGTAAAGGGAGCTAACAAATAGCAATATGCTACTCGAGGTAATTGAAATGTAGATAGCATACATCTTTAAAACATATGCATTATTTACCGTGCAAACGACAACAACAGTAATAGTTATGATGATAATCACACTACTACTACTACTACTACTACTACTACTACTACTACTACTACTACTACTACTACTACTAATGATGATGATGATGATAATAATAATAATGATAATAATAACAGTGATAATAAAAATTGAAATGAACATATCGTATATTTTTTTTAAATAAAACATATACATTATTTGCAAACGATAAGGATAATAATGAGAATTATCAAATGAGCCTGAAATAAATGAAATGAATAATGATGGCTTGCATAAATATTTCTAAAATTGATGTTTCATGTTGGTGTTCTCTATTATTAAGTATTGTTTTAATGACCGTGAAAAACTTTTGCGACTGGTTATATTCCCTAATACTTTGCGAAAATTATTCCATATAACAGGTCCTGAATGTGAAATTGATTGTTTCACCAGATTGATATTACTGACTGAAAATTTCAGATTAGATTTCTCTTTGTTACTTGTTTGGTAAGGGTGTTCTAGCACTGGAAAGTAATCAGATGAAGTTTGAGGCAGATGGTTATATCTATATTATGCATAAAAATACCAATTATACCGGTATTTCTGGAAAATATCTAGCACTCTAAGGTCAGAAAATAAAGGAGCAGAGTGATATCTCGAACCTTTGAAAATAATTACGCAATCCATTCGTTTCTGAAGCATGGGTGCCATTCGGGGGGGGGGGGTGGGAGAGACAAGGGGACGCAAAGGGTAGGGGACACAATACGTTCCCCCAAATTTTAAGCTAAGGACCTTTTGTGTGTGAGTGAGTGAGTGAGTGAGTGCGTGTGTGTGCGTGGTGTGTGTATGTGTGTGCCCCTCCCCCCCCAAAAAAAAAGAACTGAAAGTGTCCCCCAAAATATAAAACGGATGAACGCCTTCACTCTGAAGCATTAGGACAGGATTCGGAGTGGTCTTACATGTAGCAATCCATCATACATAACAGGGTAAAATAAACGAATTGTATAACATGACCGTAATTTTTCTTGACACCAAGTGTCTTAATCTATACAATATTCCAATCTTTATTACCCAGTAAATTGAATTCGTTATCATCTTGTTTCTTCTGTGTCAAATTTGTCCCCAGCAAGTAGGTTGTAACATAGTAATACAATACTGTTGCTATTGATATAACAGGAAAAAGCTCACCAAGGTAATGATGCCAGCTCGTGGAATATATGGAATAAATTCATCATCGTGATTATTTATATTTTAAACATGTATGGAATAAAATCAACATCGTGATTATTTATATTTATTATGTGGAATAAAATCATCATCGTGATTATTTATATTTTAAACATGTATGGAATAAAATCATCATCATTATTCATCATCATTATTATTTATATTTTAAACATACATGGAATAATATCATCATCGTGATTATTTACATTTTGAAAGTCATACAAATAAGGAACGGATCACTAAGCAACTGTACGGTAATTATTTTCACACATAATCAAATACAAAGTCATTTCTTTTACTTTCATTTTATTTTTGTCGTTAAAATGTACATTAAATATCAAGCATGAAACATTGTTTTGCTCACTAATATAGTTTGCGAAGTTTTCACGATATTCAAATATCAGACATTTTTATCTTTTTCATGCAGAATATTTGGGCATCCCTTTGCGTGAATTATGACTGAATCTTCATTAAAAATTGCATAAAAAAACTGAATCACTCTGTTCAAAACTAAAATCTCACTAAAAATGAGAAGAATTTTAGACTCTTTGAATGGCGCATATTTTGAAAGGCAAGGGGTTTACAGTTAAACCGACTTTACCCTCCATGGTCCGTGGGACATCATCGTGGAGCTCGATGACGAAACGGTGGAAGACGTGAGCGAAGATGATGAAAAGCTCCGTACGAGAAAGCTGCTCTCCTGGGCATGCACGACGACCTGGAAAAAATGATGAAGGAGAAGAATTATTTCCAGGGGGAAAAAAAATGGTTGAACCATGGCAGAGTATATATATTTTCAAAATTTCTCATTCAGGAGTGGCTTAGACTGAACTGTGAAACTTAAGTCAGTACAGAGAACCTTATAACATCTATTCATGAATAAAAAAACGCCTTTCTATTAAAAAATATTAAATCATTAGTGAATTATTAGTGAATTCAATTGAACTGAATTGAAATCATTAGTGTCGAACCATTCTGAAAATTAATGATATTTTTCAAACATTTGAACGGAAAAGTTTAATTGAAATTTCTACACTGTACGCAGTCTTACAACTGAATTGATATGGAAAACTAGTGAAAAAGAATATGTACAAATTGACAGGGGTAAATGCACATAAGTATGATAAGATATACAAGAGATATACTACAGCTCCTACAAATTTAAACGTGAGAGAAAACAGGAGGAAAGAGAGCAAGATGGAGCAAAATGGAGAAACTGAAGGGGGATGTGGGGAGAATGAGAAGAAGAAAAACATGCAGTGGAAAAACTTATAAGTAATTTTTTTCGTTCTTAATACTTAACTGCTTAAATTCTCTCATCATTTGATTTGATTTGATTTGATTTAATGTTTCACATTCCACAAAATATACATGTTATGTTATGTTATTTTATGTTATGTTATGTTTTATTTATTTCAATACGGGATTTTAAAAAAACTGCTATCAGCCACAAGGCTGTTTTTCAGCAAGTCCGTACATAAAAATAGAAAACATAAACAGAAAAATGATAATAATGAATTACAAATCATGAACAAAATGATAAATTACAAAATTAGTCATCCAATAATTACTTACCTACTCCGAACTCAACGAGCCCAGCTTCTCGTTTTCGATCAAACGCCCCAGTCTCATCGAGGAATCTCTCAGGTCGAAACTCCTTGGGTTTATGCCATAATCTGGGAGATGAGCACAAGAAATGTGTATTGGACGCCACGTAAGACCCACTCGGGACGGCATACTCTCCAACCGTGACGTCACAACGAGCTCGGTGTGGAATCTGTATCGGCAAGAGCCCACTCAGCCGATAACACTCGGCCATGGTAGCTTCGGCGTAAGGCAGGGAGGTACGGTCGCTGAGGGTTGGCAGACGGTCGTGGCCGACCACTCTGTCCAGTTCTGCTTGAACTCGATGTTGGACATCTTGGTGCTGGGCGAGAATGTAAAGGTACCAAAGGATTGTGGTATTGGTTGTTTGCCATCCTCCAATGAGAATGTCCCAGGTAAACTGATACAAGTTGGTGTCGTTAAAAACGCCTACATCTCCCTTGATTAAAGAAAGAGAAAGAAAAAAAAAATAAACAAAGAAATGCAAAGCAGAAGATAATCGTAAATCTAGAAGTGTTAAAACACACTTCTCTATTCATGAAACTTTGTAAGGTGAATAATGAGTATTTATTAGTCATGAGCTGAATATGAGACTAACAAAGAAAAGTCTATAGCTTCTGTGTTTGAATCACGTCTTTATTCATTTATCACGATACTCTGATACTGTACTTTTTATTGTAAATTCTTAGAATGTATAATAAGAGTAAGCTATATTGTATCCAATGAAAAGATTAAAAAATACTTGAGCTTTTTTTGCCGGGGAGAGGGGGGGGGGTGATGATTACAATTACACTTTTTATACGAAGGCAATGAGTGCTAATTCAGTACCTTTAAACGTCTTTCATGCTGTTCTAGCAAGAAACATTCGACCATATCCCGAGGCTCCGAATTAGGGTCGAAGTGCGACCGATGATCCCCGACCGACCGCCGAATGAAATCGAACATCTCAGCGATCGCTTCTTCGCCTTTCCTGTTCTCTGCAGACGGCAGATAGGACAATTCTGGAACCAGCGAACAGATGGCCCCAGTTCCGAAGTATTCAAAGGTGTCGTCTGCTAGCTCCGTGAGCCGAAAAAACTCCTTGTCGTCATACGAATATGTTTTCCCTATCGTCAACCGGGTCGTAATGTTTGCGACTGCGATGTTGACAGCGCTGGCTGGGTCAAAGAACTCTCCGTCCTTGGAAGCGAAGTTATCTACCAATTTTTTTGCCTCCTCGACAGAGACATTCTCGAAACTATCCCGGCCAAGTTTCATCTTTCGCAAAATGGAAATAAGAAATCGTCGCAGCTCCTTCCAAGCAGGTCCTTCACTAGCAGAAATTATTCCTATTCCTGGACACAATAAGAAAAACAGCCTATGTATGGAAGTGGCTAATTCTTTATATTTATGTTGGAAGTGGCAAATTTTCGTTCTATGACATCTAAAACAGATCTGTGGGATTCTGTACAATAATATTTTCTCTTTCTTTCTATTTTTTTTTTAAACTGGGGTTTGCATTGTCATTTTCTTAATCAGTTCATGGCTCGTGTATAACCAAATATGTCGCTCCTATTTTTGACACAGTCATTGTTTTCAACCAATACAAAGGAAGTATACATCGCGTATCTAAATTAACAGATACTTGGAATCATTGGTACCTTCACTCATTTTACATGGAAACAGAACAACAACAACAACAACAACAAAGGAAAGGAAAACTAGTTTCATCTTTGATCATTACTCTTAAATGTTAAATAATAAATATAATGATAATGGTGGCTTCTTATCAATCGCTTAGGTCCGTCAGGCATGCGGCCAATGGTACAAAAAGGCAAAATAATCTATACATTATCAATTGAACCAGGGAGTTGTACAACTTCCTGATTAAACCTAAAGCATAAAAACTAAGAGCATAATATAAAATACAAAAATATGAGTACATGTATAACTAAGATAGTTTAAGGAACACGAATACACGACTTCACGAATACATCAAAGTTTTAAGAGATTTTGAACATCAAATATTGAACATTAATGTTCAAATGATATTTGTTTTTAAATATTTAAAATATTTTTATAACATACCATGATGGTTTGAGATGTATAAATACCTTCATTTGGCGGCACACCCAGTGCTTTATTACACGGTGGTATCGGGGCCATGTCATTGATATTCGGATTCTGAAAAGTTTTTTGAATCACAGGCAAGCTGTTAAGAATCACAAACCTCGTCGAAAATATCCTGAAAGTGAAGACATCTCCAAACTCGTTGGCCCACTCACTGATGACATCTTGCTGTTTCTTTCCCGAGAACATCAGCTGTGGGAGATTCCCAACGAGCGGCCAGCCCCTCGGTCCTGGTGGGAGGCGCCCCGATCGCTGCGTGCCATTCCATCGCCGATAACTTTCCAGATTTCGTTGATTATTAACATTTTCATCACCTACTTTAATTTCATCCCTTGGGAGCTTCGACTGGAACATGCGCATGAAGATGTAGGTTAGACAAATTAACATTGCCACGATAAAAAGAGTGAGAGTAACCATGATATTCTCTATATTCTATTTTTATGCATGATATAAAGCCAAATTATGAAAGCAAAAAAGATGTGTCAAGTATCTTTATTATATAAAATTTAGGTAACAACGCTCAGTTGCCCGCATTATTTTTAACTACTTGTTTTATAGGAAGAAAAAAAAGTCATTGCTTTACTATCAATGGTAAGAACCTGGGCCCCGTTTCATAAAAAGTTGTTATCAGTAACACCAACTGCCACGTTTCTATGACAAATTTGCTTTCAGCCAATCGGATGCAAGTATTTCAGTAACTTATAACAGTTATTACATTTTGTTATTGATGACAAGTTTTTATGAAACGGGGCCCTGGTCATCTTGATTAGAGTGTGCGCCATATCCATGAGCGAAAATCCGAGTTGAAAGTAAGGGGGACCGCATCAAAAGGTTACCTGACAAGAAAGCGGGCAAGCAAACAAAGGAGAGAGAAGAAGAGAGTGAGAGAGAGAGACAGACAGACAGACAGGCAGACAGAGAGACAGACAGACATACATAGAGGGAGAGGGATGGAGGGGAGGGTCGTCTGCAATTTAATGTGCCCTTTTACACAAAAAATTCTCACTACCGATAATAGTATTACAAATTGTGGAGGGGGGGGGGTAGGGCGTACCGTGTAATAGGTTATGTTAATGCACCACGAAATTGCTATGCACTTAATCTAAAACTGTATTACAGATGATTATGACTTCACAGATGCTGAGACCATGAAGCATGTCATAAATAATAAACCACAGAATTTCATGTCATTGCAATGTACTTATTGACAAAAACAAAAACAAACAAAAAAACAAAAACAAAACCAAAAACTACACAATTGCGATCCCATGTACTTTTTCCTCGTTATACCCTATTTTACTATTTCCAAACATATACACAAATTAATATGTCACCCCTTATGCCAAGGTTATGGGAACATGCCAGCACAATCAACTGCCACTTATGGGAATGCAATGAATACAACCACATGTACCCGCAAAAGAACGGGTATGAAAATGCGCGGGTTTAAAAATTTTGACCTTACATCTTAACTACTGTTCAGTTTTGTTTTTATCGTACCTCGACTCCTTCATTAATTATGTTACGCAAATCAAAGGCAAAACCAGGATTTTGTAAAAGTGGGGGTTCAATGTTTAAAATTGCCGACTACTAAAAAAAAAGAGATAAGTCATCATCTAAAAAAAAATAAAAGGTTGGAGGGGGCACCAACTTTGAGATAATGTACTTAAGATATGCCACTTAAGTTTGTAAATAAAAAATTTAAAAAAGGAGGGGGATACGCATATATCAACCCTCAAACCCAACGCTAACGGAAATGACTTGCAATTAAATATGATAGTAATCATGGTAATGCTGGGTTATGAGCAGGATTACAACAACTTACAGGTTTGTAAAGCTTGCGATTTAGCAACACCAGCAAGAAACAACACCAGTTGGTTTTTAAGAAAATTGCGTATGATGCTGCATTCTCTGCTCTGATGATAGTAAAACTAATATCACTCTGGCAATTTTCGTTCAACATACCTCCAACAGTAAGGCATTCGCGGATTTAGATAGTTGCATAAGTTATATCCAAACGACGTGCTGCAAAACCAGAAACTCTGGAGAACAGTCGAGCATTGGAATGAGTAAGTATTATGTTGCAGATCTTTAGGAGAATGAATTTTCGTGTCTGTTAGATTTGGCTTCTCTTTATTGTTATAACTCATTCGTAATAATTTAAGGACCATGAACATTTTCAGCTTTGTTAAAAAACAACAACAACGTTCAACAATTGGTATAATTTGCACAGTCTATTACGGCTGCGTATTACGCAGCGCAAGACAACTTAACACAGAATGTGTTAAAGTCATGTAATGATTGACGTACAAATTTTGTGTCTGTTGATACGGAACTCTGATAGTGTTGTTCATCTTGTAAATGCAAGAGAATTCGGTTTGGCATAGAATCCATTTCAATAATATTTTTGCAATTTTAAATTATAATTTGGTACTGAAATTCAAGTATCGAATTGGTTAAAGAATTAAAGGTGTATCTCTCAAATCTATGATGAGAGGTGTCGTGGTCTAGTGGATATGTCACCGGACTGTAGATCTCGTGGTCCGAGTTCAAATCCCGGCGCGGCACTAATGTCCTTTGGCAAGATATGAATCTACATTTGCCACTCTCCACCCAGGTGTTAAGTGGGTACCCGGTAGGATGAGAAAGTCATTGTGATTTGTTTAGCATTGTGCGCGCCTGCAAAAGGCGCCTGGCTGGAATGCTCCCTAGGGAGTGGAGAAGGTGCATACATTGTATGCGGGCAAGCCTGAATCCGATGACCGGGGTAATAATATTTCTGTAAAGCGCTTAGAGACTCTCTTGGAGATGTATTAGGCGCTATATAAATCCAGAATATTATTATTATTATTATGAGAGAAGTTCCACTCCTACAGCACCGGTATAAAATCAATCAGCGTTTAATGGCATAGAAAGGGGTTTACAGCGTTTGATAGCACTATCTACTTGTTTTCTTTATGAAAAAAATTGAGGGGGGGGGGGATTTTCAAATGGATTTAGCTGTATGACTTATAACAACGTGAATCTGACCATACTAAACGCCTCCAAACCACAAGCCTGTTTCCAGTTCAGATGTGCATTTGGGTGTCCGGTGAACTACAATTCACATCAAATGATTTTTTTTTTTAGATTCACAATGATCTTTTTTGAAATTCACATCATGGTTTAATTTTGCTTTGTTTGTTTGCTCATTTTGACGTGGGGTGGGGAGCTGGGTGATCAGGGGTTGGGGTATGCCGATGACAATGATCGTGATCAGGATACTTTTGTTATCTTTTCTTACAGTAAAGAAGTCTGCTCAATGATGAATAACAACCTTCCTCCTGGTATGACGAGTATCTTAGACGATCTCGACAACTACGCCGACACATTCATGACAGCTTTCTGGCCAAACTCAGACGACGTTGATATCATCCGTGCATGGCTACGTCACGATCTCGACAAAGAGGTCATCGAGGAGATCAGTCAACATTTCTCACCTGACCACGAGGTCAGTGTGATGGGTGTCGGCTCCGGTGATGGTACGTACTTTGATGACGAGGGGGGGGGGGGGGGGGGGGTATAAATGTCCGTTATTCCGACAATTTTAAGGCCGACAGACACGGGAGTGGAACTCCAATCCGAGTGAGCACATTTTGTGTAATCGGCCCACTTAACCTATCAACCATCCTCACACCACAGATTGATGGGCCCTCAATCCAAACTATCGTGCTGTCAGTGGAGAATACTCCCGAAATTCCCAATGGTCAGTCCGCCCCTTGTGAAGAAAGATAATCTTAAACTTTACATTAAAATGTATATTGTATGAATACAACACCACAAATTACTATTCATGTGAAAATCCAGTTTAAACCTATTCTGAAATAATTAGTCTTTCATTTTGCACGACACATCTTCTGAGGAAACATTAATACAATAACAAAAGCAATCTTGAAAGAGGGGGAGGGGTGCAGGTAAGCCGCATACATTTCTTTACCAACATGTACAACTGTATAAGGTATATTCCATCACTCTCGATTCATACAGGATCCATGGATAGCATAATCATCGACAGATTTCGGCAGAAGTTCGGGAAACTTCGGTACACAGTCGTTGAACCTGGTAATGTCATTGAGCAATTCAAGAACATGGTGGAATCAGACAGTCAACTGAAAGATGTGGCCTTTGATTGGAAGAACTCCACACTTGGCGAAGTTTGCCGAGGAGCAACGGGCTACAAGAGCAAGTTCGCCTTCATCAGTGCTATCCATTCAGCGTACTATTTCGATGACATGGAGGACTCTTTGTCCTATCTACTCGACTTTCTCGTTGAAGGAGGAGCCTTGATGCTAATCGCTAACTCAGGTGAGTTTGTCTTCTCCAGTTATCACTCTCTTAGCCTATTTGAATAGCCATCTTTTAGCCTTAATTAATGAATGCAAGTGGAAAATGTTGCTTTCCTTGACTGACTGATGCATCACTTACCATTCGTTTTGACCAATTTTATCAAAACTTGAAAAAAATGGAATCCATGCCAGTTACTGTGTTGAAAAATGCATACATTAATTAAACTTGTATCCTCTTGGTCAGGCTTCCTATACACTCAAATAGGCTGAACGATGAAGGAGATTAGTATCAGGGAGTATACAGTTAAAACTGAGAATTCACAGCACAGCTTGGCACGTATGGGAAATCTGCTTGCGTGATCTACTTTTATATGACGACATCACCCCGTCTACCATCATCTGGTGCGCTCTGTAATTCATAACTTTGTAACTCTCTATAAATGCTGGAACCTGTTAATGGCGTAGGTCTGCTCAAATTTGCCCAAATTTGCAACCCTAAATGGCGTGAAGAGTGAGAAAAGGCTACCCTAAGAGGTGATTTACCAGCGAATGGTGCTGAAAAGCAACTTTGCCAAAGACGTCGACGAAGCCTGAGTGCCTGAAACGGGATTCTTTTCGACGCTTTTTCTGGACGCGGGTGCGTAGCAGGCCATGTGGAGAGTGATCCCCCCCCCCCCCCGGATCCAAACTCCTTTCATTATCATTCTCTTCCTTTCATCTACCCTGGCCCTACCCCTTCTCTCTTGTATCTTGAACTCATAATGCCAAATTGCCAAAATACTGGAAGTCGTGTCTATCACAATTTACCCTTGTTTGTCTCCCCTGGAAGCACGCAGGTCATCTCGAAAGAGATAGTGTCGGTGTTCGTTGGAAAAAATTCAACTTTTAGTTTCAATTACCCTCTACAAGCATTTGATTCCTTTAATTCTCAGAATTTACGTAAACCAAAAAACATGAAATCCAGTTATGTCTTAATAGCTTCGTTTGTCTTTCTTTCTTTGACTAATAGATGACAACAGACTAGTTAAGTTCATCGAGAATCTTTCATGGAAAGCGGAAAACACTCAATCTCAACTTACAGAAAAGGTTGCTCAGTTCGCAGAAGCAAAGGCATTACCTCTCCTGACCTTCGACCTCCCCGCTAAAATCAACGTCACTTCCTGCTTTGACGAGGGTTCCGAGGTAGGCGGAAAACTGCTGGATTTTCTGACGGAGATCGCTTATTTCCGAGAGACGGCATCGACCGACATCAAGAAGGAAACAATGTCTGTAATGAAATATTTTGCGACCCAAGGCGATGATGGGAAACTTTATTTTGAAACAAACTGCAAAGCAATGATCATGTTCAAGCGCCAAACGGCTGACAAGTAAACCAAAGACTCAACTCGTGAGTTACAAACATGTACAAATATTACACAGGAATCGGTAAAACGCCTCAAAACAAAAACAAAAACAGAAACAAAAACAAAAACGAAAACAAAAACAAAAACAAAAACAAAAACAAAAACAAAAACAAAACAAAAACAAATAGACAAGAGAATAAAAAAAAGGAAAAAAAAAAAGAAAAAAGAAAGAAAAAAAAAAAGAAACTTGGAGTGAGGGCAAATTAGTGACCATTTAACGAATGAATAAATGGCAAGTGGGTGAAGTAGAAAAGTGCTGCAGGTTCTGCGAAAATGTCTGTAGGAGTAGTAGTAATAATAATGATAATAGCAATGGCAATAATAATGATAATAATAGTAATAACAACAACAACAATAACAACAACAACAATGATAATAATAATAATGATAATAATTACAAAGAAATCCCCTTTAGGTAAAAGAGATAAATGACAGACCTTAAAGTATCTGTGGTGAAACAATCCTGCCGGAAAGAACACAGTGTCCCACAGTATGTTCACACAGTCGACTCCGTGAAGATGTGATTTACAGTGTTAAAACGCTTGAATTCAACAGTGTGAAGATGATTTCACACTTTGGATACCTCCACAGTGTGGTTTACCACATAGTGTTCACATAGTGTTCACATAGTGGTGTTCGACTTCGATTTCACAATGTGAAAATGTGGTTAACAATGTTAATAATTATGCTTGAATTTAACAGTGTAAAGATGATTTGACACTGTTCTTCATACTGTGAACAAACTGTGGAACACTGCGTTCTTTCCGCCAGGGAAGCCTGATACATAAAAAAACAAAAATATGCCAGTCTTACATCTGGATATTAAAAACAATTTTTTTTTTTGGACAGATCTTCTACTTTTGACATTTTATGCAGCTGATTTTTACACCTTTAAAATTTTACGAGACTGACTAGCAAGGGTTATCTCAAACTGGCCGTATCGTTGCCAATCAAATACCACAATCACAGAAATTGGTAGTCAATATACCATCTTTGTAAATACTGTCTTGTAATTTCTGTAAACAGTGGAAATAGACTACTTTGTAAATACACTGATATTCTTTTTTGTTATTGATTTCAATTGATTATGATTTTGTCTTTGATTGAAACATTGACTGTTTAAGATTTTCTTCAATAAATGGGTGTATTCGGGTGACATGAGAAATGATAGCATCATTGTCAATGTCACCTGGTTTAAACATGTTATACAAGTTTGTTATGAAATTGATCAATTTCGACGTGCCTTTATCTGTGTGCATCAAGGCAGGGGCGGTGCCCGAGTATTTTGATGGGGGGGGGGGAGATTTATTTATTTTCCGCATATGGGCTGGATCATCCTCTTCAGCGAGAGGCTGTTCTTCTGAGGGGTCCAGATGACCCAAAGGTGAATTTATTTACCTTTTAGATGAACAAATAGGGGTATTATATAGTTGCATGTCCCAGTCCACTCTTTCCCCATACTCTTCTTTCTTCTTCCTCCTCCTCCTTTTCTTCTTTTCCCTTCGCTTTTTCTTCTTTTTCTCCTTTTTTATCACTTGAAAAATAATAGGGCGGTCGCCCACTGCCCCGCCCCGCCCCCCCCCCCCCTGTAGCGTCGCCCCTGCATTAAGATGCATTTTGATTGGCAGTTCATGTCTGAAGCCCGCAACAAAGTTTGAATACCTGTATGAATCAGAATAAGTTTGATTTATCCGGTATCGGAATGTGCAGTCCATGTGATGAATGAGAGGATGTTGGAGCTTTTCATGTTGTGAGCAATAGATTTTGTAAGAGCCTATAGTATAGACCAATTCGGTTTGGGTGCTATTTTTAAAATGGTAATTTCTAACTGGGGGGTTTCAAGTATGCCTAACAAAAGATAATTTATGCACTAACATAGCAACGCACCGGGCTCATTGCACAACCCATTGAATCAGCTTTTGTTCTTCTTTGGAACTTTGGAAGCCCCCCAGTTATGGCCGACATGAGGTACAGTGTTTTGAAACCGGATTCATCTATACGCAGTGAGTGGCTAGATGAAGTAAAAAGAGGATGAACCCGGTTCAAAAGCCGATTGCTTAAGGGGGGTATCTCACTGGGCTTGAAACTAGTAAGTTCGTGACTAGTTTGCGACTCCAGATTTTGCTAGTTGCAGAGACGTCTCCGATTTTTTGGGAGACTTTTTACAGTCTCCGCGAGGTCTCCGAGACGTCTCGGAGACGTCTCCATCAGTTGCAGAGATTAGTTTCTGCGAGGTCGAGGAAACTTTGCTGCAACTATAGGAGACGTCTCAGAGACTTCGCCGCGACAGAGGAGACGTCTCAGAGAGGTCGCCGCGACTAAGGAGACGTCTCAGAGAGGTCGCCGCGACAGAGGAGATGTCTCAGCGAATTCCAAGCAAAGTGACTGATTGATTGACACCTGACTTGGAGACGTCTCCGTTTAGTCTCCTAGAAGTTGCGCCTTGGTGAGAGCGCAAACCATTTTTTGTCGCGGAGACCTCTTGGAGACATATTTGCAACAAAAAATGGAGACGTCGCGGCGACGTCTCCGTTGGTGAGATACGGCCTTTAGAGATAGAGTACTACCCTGAGGGGGGGGGGGGGGTGTCACTCGCCACACTTCGTGCTACGCAACCGCTTCCACAAAAAACGTCGTAAAGCGTCTGTTTTCATCCATACGGTGTCGTCGACGTTTTCCTTAAAAAGGGGGTGTTTTTCAGGTTCAATGGCCGTTTCGGGTACTAAATAACAAGTTTGATCTTCGACATTTAGGGTAGTAAAATTGCAAGTAATCTTTAAACTCTACTTTTAATCTGTTTCTACGGTGGTTGATTTCCATTTTTACCTCTATAATCTTCCTGTTTGTATTTGAAAATAATTTTTTTATGTTTTCATGTTTAATAGGGGTTATTCATTTTAAACGCCATTAAAGGTAGTGTACTGGTACCATGGTAATTTACACGCCACTTGAGGTATTTTGGGTGGTGGAATGATACTGCTGACACCATTTAGGGTACATGTATGTTTTGCTGGTGTGACGCTGTATAGAGGTGCAATTTTGACTTCGAGTAATACGCCATTTAGGGTCCAATTTAAGGTGTGTGGACGCGCTTGGGTAGCCGTAGAGTGAGGGAGGCGGGATGAAAAATAAATGATGATGGTCCGTCAAGCAAGACGCTCATGGTGTTATACAAGATAACTACTACAATCTATACAACTTTAACTAATAATTGAACAAAAAGCATCAAACTATAAGAACAATTTTTTAACATAACATTTCCACGGTAAATACGTACTATAAATATAAAGTAATGAAGAGAGGTATACTGCATTATCCGCGTAAATCCTGCATGCAGAGATATTTCTTCGAAATCAGAAAAATATAAATTTTCTCTGACTCTTTGCGGGCTATGGTACTCGTGTGTATGCAAAACCATGTGCACATGCGCCTTACCAAATAAGAACGACGTACGATGAAATAAGAATACCGTAGATGTATCCGCTGTTGATGAAATCAAGCTATGAATTAAAGCGCAGAACGAATCCAGAACGTTGTGAGAGGTGATCTCATTCCCAAATAAAGGGAAAGACAAAAAGATTGCATTGTATTCATTTGAAATTCATTAATATCTACATCAACATTTTGTTCTTATATAGGTTCAATTATCCAGTAATGAAATAAAGGGGAGGGGACAAATTCCACGAAAATCTGACAACAGCAAACTATAGAAGGGGGTTGAAAACTGCAGCTTCCACTTCCACCTTAGCATTAATGTTGTCATCACATGTTTTGGTAATGCTGTTTATTAAAGTGAGTGAATGTATGGAGGTCAGAGTGCTCTTTATAAAGATATAAGTTAAGTGTTATGACATAAGGAAATCATCATTATCTTGTTTATGTACAGCTAGCATATACATAACATTGTACACATACTTTGTACATTGTACAAAGTGTGGGTGTGCGTTGCTTCCTTTCTTTCTTTCTCCTTCCGGCTTCTATAGGCTTAAAAGCTGAGCGTGCAAAGTTTTATCACTCACTTGTAAATTCGTCTTTGAGGCATATAAGCCCTCCTTTTAGTCTCAGATTTATTTATTTATTTATTTTTTACTAATTAATGGTGAATGAAGTTAGGATAAAGCAAGGTTCCCCTTCGCTAAACAGATCCTGTCTCGATCACGTCTTCAAAGGCCCAACGATTACTGAACCCACACAAAGATGAACAAGGACGTCGGATTGACGAGCATTATGGACGATCTCGAATACTACGCTGACACATTCAAGACGGCCTTCATCCCGAACTCGAGCGATGTCGATGTAATCCATGCATGGCTCCGTGACGATTTCGATAAGGAGTTCATCACCGAGATCAGTCACAAGTTTCCATCTGACGAAGAGGTCAACGTGATGGGTGTTGGTACCGGAGATGGTATGTAATCATAATTATAGGCTTATAGTTTTCAATGGCATTACGTGAGGTGTGCATTGGCATTGGAGGCATGCAGTCATCTGTCCATACCCAACATAAAGTAAATAGGCCTAACGATGATGGAGGAAGATGAATTTAATTGGGTTGCAAACCAAAATGAAGGTTATAAAACATCTAAACTGAAGAGTGCCATTTTTTAGATGCTGGACAGTAATCAGCAAAGGTGTAGGCCTACTGGTATAAGGATTCAATTCTGAAGATTAAAAGTAAAAAGTTTGTTTATCATGAGACTTTTTTTTTCGTTATGCTGTGATTTTTGTATATAGTATTGGTTTACTAAGTATGTTGTTTTTAGCCAATTTTGTACCTGTAAATTGTACACAGTTCAGCCTTATGGCTGCTATAAGTGCAATATCAGTTGACCCTTTTTCAATTCATTCCAATTTAAAAAAAAGTTTAGAATTGCGTTCTAATTTCATGGGAGCAGCTCTTGACCGTTGTATATTTATTTACCTCTTATGTCTACACGGTAGTGTGAGCAAGGGTATGAATTTTGCAAGCTGTAAAAATAATAATAATAAATACCAGGAAATCTCTTTTTTTCTCTCTCAAACATGGAATAAAGACAAAGAACAAAGTAGATGAATCAAATATTATAGAATTATGAAAATTCCTGGAGTAATGTCACAATTTCGTTACAGGATCGGCGGATAGTATAATCATCAACTGTTTTGGGCAGAAGTTCGAGAAACTCCGGTACACTGTAATTGAGCCTGGAAGCGTCATTGAACAATTCAAGAGCAAGGTGAATTCAGACGGTGAGATAAAAGACGTGGTTTTTGATTGGAAGAACTCGACACTTGCCGAAGTTTGCCGAGAAGTAACGAGCTACAAGAACAAGTTCGCCCGCATCAGTGCTATGCATTCGGCGTATTATTTTGATGATCTTGCTGAGGAATGTTCGCATTTGTTCGACTTTCTAGCCGAAGGAGGAGTTTTGATGATCATGGTTAGCTCAGGTGGGTCAGTGTCTGTTGTCTTGTGGCGAGAAATCAAGAGATACTGCATCTGACCCCAGACGAAAATCTTCATTATGGCCTGTTAAACATGGGAATATATCAATTGAATCTTAACCATGTTAACAGCTCATCAAAATTTTATGGCCAGATTACCTCTTCGAAAGAAAAACCAAGAACAACAAAACATCCTCAGTGATGCTCAGCTATAGTACCCGACATTTAGGGCTCGGACTTTATACCTTCTTTTTTTCTTCTTCTTCTTTTTACTTATGGGGCCTACGCTGGGTGGAGCAGAACTTTGACCACCCCCCCCCCCCCCCGAAGGCTTGTAGACTCTTGTGGTTGCACCGCACCTTTCTGACAGCCTGTAGCTTGTCTTTGTAAAACTTCAGTTAGCAATGGAACATTTTAAAAATTGATTGCTGGGGGGGGGGGGGGAGCAGTCAAAAGCAGAGATAAACTTGAACTTGTTTGATATTCCATTTGCTTTAATGTGTTCGAGATTTCGCTGCGTTAATTGAGGAACATAATATTTCAAAAATGCTTATACATGTAACCGTCTTTAATGGACCGGAAATAATACTCTATTATATTAACACCAACAAGCAGGCCCCAAATCAGTATCGACTAAAGTTTTTGGCTGTTCCGTGTGATGTAAACTTTTTGAGGGGTTATTACTGTCGGTCTGATGTCACTGTCAAAGATGTTTCTCATCCATTTCTATGGTGGCCCTGAAGTACGCTCGACAACAGGTCATGTGCGACGTGAATTTCGCATCCCAGGTCCTGAATTTCGCATCGCGGGTCGTGAACTTCGCATCCCAGGTCACGAATTTCGCGCCACGGGTCCTGAATTTCGCATCGCCGGTCGTGAATTTCGCATCGCCGGTCGCGAAATTCACGACCCGTGGCGCGAAGTTCATGACCTGGGATGCGAAGTTCACGACCCGTGATGCGAAATTCAGGACCTAGGATGCGAAATTCACGTCGCACATGACCTGTCGTCGAGCGTGCTTCAGGGCCACCATACATTTCATGAAATCATTTCTCTCTTCCTCCACTCTCCCCTGTCGATGAACAGAAGACAATGTTTATATGAAGTTTCTCAACTGTCTCTCGTGGAAGAAGTCGAACCTCCAGACTGGATGCAGTAAAAAGGTGGCTCAATTTGCCGAAGCTAAGGGCTTACCTTTACTCTCCTTTGACATACCCGGCAAAATCGACGTCACTTCCTGCTTCGACGAGGATTCGGAGAAAGGCGGCAAACTGCTGGATTTTCTGACGGAGATCGCATACTTTCGAAAGACGGCATCGGGGGACATTAAGAAAGAAACTATGTCCGCAATGAAATCCCTAGCAATCGAAGACAAGGATGGTGAACTGTATTTTGAAACAAAGAGCCGAGCAATGATCGTGATCAAACCTCATAAGGCTGACAAATAAAACAAAGATGTTTGATTGCATATTTATGATGCCTTTATACTGCCATAATGAATGTATCGCTTAAATTACTTTGGCCGAGTCCGTGCGGTTTCTGTAATTATGTTGGACCAGTACTTCCTATCCAGAATTGCTTACCCAAAGCCATCGAATTCCAGTTCTGTGTCCTCTCTTTTAGCACGAATTGAAAATCTAGTTTTCTTATATTTCAATTTTATTATAAATATCTTAAACCGCATATATACTTTTGAAATCAAGAAATGTGTAGGAATAAACAATTACATTGTCGGAAATTGAATCTGGGCTTCATAAATGAAATATTACGTTTTACCTACTGAATACAAAATATCAGATAAGAAGAATGAAATACAGAATATGTTATCAGATATGTTAAAATTCAAATGTTTGGAAATCATAAGATATTGAATATACAGTTTATTGTTACGACTGCACTCTTTGATGATATAGCGAACATTTGTTCTTCCATTCTGCATACTGATTTCGTTTCGACTGGCATTATTTTTTTAGTTCGACTACTAGTATTCCACGTAAAATTGTCTCCGCACAACTGGTCCTCATGAAGTGAAAGGCTTTAATGAAGGGCTTTAATTAAAATTCATAGAGTCATATAATCATAGAGAATTTATTCTGTCTTTGAACTTTGTACAAAGAAATTCTTTTTCAATTGGCAATTTGACATAGAATCAATTAATACAATTATTAAGGTAAGTATAAAGAAAAGAAAAGGAGAAAGAAGAAGAAGAAGGAAACCCCCCCCCCCCCCCGGAGAAACTAGGAAAAGTGGGAGACGAGAAATCATGATGGGTGACGTACACTCGTAATCAAATTAATACACACTGTACATGATGTAACACTCTTTACCGTTGAACAAATGAATCCCATAATCGCAGTCTTACATTGAACTGACATGGAATACAATTAAAAATAATATTGACAAATTAACGGGAGTGCAATAGTCTTATAATATTATGCCAACTTAAAAAACAATTTTATGCTTAAGCACTATTATTGGGAAAACAAGAGGAGAGTGAAAGACTGAGTTGATAAGAACCAGCGAGAACTGAGAGGGGGAAAATAGGAGGGAAGGAGAAGCAAGGTAAATAGAGAGGGGCTCCCCCACTCAGTGTTATTTAGGGTACGCATATGCTTGTTCCCAATTGCACGTACCCCCTATCTCCGGACCCGTCTCGGGACAGCCAAAATTTCTGAAACCTCCCTTTCGCGGGCTTTTTCGCGTGCTTTTCCTGCCTTGGAGACCCCCTAAATCCGGAACATTGCTCAATTTATCCCTTCTCAGGTGAGCTCTCATTTCAACCCCCTATCTCAGGAAAGTTAAGACCCCGGTTAAGACGACTTGGCGCCATTGCAAATGATCGGAAATAACATAAGGAATAGCCATCGTAGAAACATACGAATTTATTGATAATTATAATCTGCATTTCATACCCTATCGTCGAAGACCGAATTTATCATTTGATCGAAGATGAAAAAGACCCCCCTTTTTAAAGGAAATCTCCGGCATGTCCGGGTGAAAGTCAAATACACCCCCTTTTTTTGACAATTCTCGGGCCGGACTTTGTCGGCCGAAAAGTACCCCTTACCGGAGATTTTGGGAACATGCATGCGGTCCCTCCGACCCTGGAGTCGGGGGGGGGGGGGGGGATGAGAAGGAAGAACATGCATGTATAATAATGCCTTCTGCGTAGGTGTGTGCCGACATAACCGCTAAAATGTACCTGCCCTAATCACCTGGACAAAAATGAAACATAAAAAACACATAAATAGGCCTACGCATACAATGAACAAGGAACATACCCATGGCCGTACGCAGCCGGGGGGGGGGGGGTGGCAGGGGGGCAGTTGCCCCCCCCCCCCCCTCGAAATTTTGAAAACTTACATTTTTTTAATAGAAAATTTTCACAAAATCCACGAAAAATGTACATCAAATCCCTAAATTTCACTTTTAAAAATGCAAACGCGCCCTCGTGACCAGCTCGGTCACTTCGCTCCCTCGCTTTCGAGCTTCTTCGAAAATTTTTACGCGTCTCCCTCCCCCCCCCCCTGTAAAAAATTTCTGCGTACGGCCCTGAACATACCAATGGGGTCGAGTTTGGGTAAAGTACATATTGCTCTTCAATCTTTACTTGATTTGAACACAGAACAAGAAAATAATGAAATGAGCGGTAAGATAGCTGTCATAGTACATCTTTACTTGATTTGAACACAGAACAAGAAAATAATGAAATGAGCGGTAAGATAGCTGTCATAGTACATCTTTACTTGATTTTAACACAGAACAAGAATGAAACGAGCAGTAAGATAGCTGTCATAGTACATTGCACAATTTAACAAGTTCACTAATGAATGCTCAAATTCCTGTAGACTTAATACAGGGATCACCCGGTTCCAGTAAGCAGTGGGTTGAGTACTGAATTAAAGTAAGTCAGTAGATCCTGGTTAGGAAAGGAGGAAGAAAAGAGGAAGAAAAGAGGAGATGAAAGAAAGAAGAGGGGAAAATTTACCTAAACTACGCTATAGCTACGTATACTAGTTCATACCAGTTCGTAGTAGCACGTGTTACAAAACTAATGTCTCCCGAAATTCCTCAGATATTTTAAACATGGAGAGCTTTCTTTATGGACTGTTTCAAACTGCCAAAGTCATAGTTTTCCCCTTCAGAAATAATACTTGCTCCTGGATATCATTAATAAAATGCACCACTGGAGCATAATTAAATAATGAATATATGAGCATAATATCACGTATAATTATTCGTATCAGTGGGTTTCAGATTTTGTCACAGATGACCTACCTTCCCATGTTCAGATTGTATCTACGAAATGGCTTATGGCATATGCTTAATTACCCCTTCAATCACCTTCAAACAACAAGGGCTAATTCAGGGAGGGAGAGGACATAAGTTAGTAGTCCTGTGATTATTGCCCTAGCCATTGGCGTAAATCCCGGGGGATGGGGATATATCCCCCCACACTTTTTCGAGGGGGGGGGGGGTGACGTGTACAAATATCCCCCCCCCTCATTTTAGGGGAAAATGATATTGTAATTAATCAGTTGGTGAAATTTTTCATAAAAATGTCATAAACGACGGTCATATAGTGGAATTTTCATTTGAAATGCTCCTAAAATAAAAAAGTGGTTATTTTTTGCTCGCTTGCTTTGCTCGCTCGCAAAATATAAGAATTATATTGATGTGGGGTCTGCTCGGGCGAGTAAGGGTGTGTGTGTATACTTAAGTGTGAGTTCACGCAAGAAATTTCGGCAAAAAAGTCGATCATTCCCCCCCCCCCCCCTCCTCAAAACGGATTTACGCCGGTGGTCCCAGCAGTATTTTCTACGGAGTAACACGGTACAAGGGATTATTTTCCTGGTATTGGGGTAGGCCTAGTTGTCCTAGGGGAGCCCTTTGGTTGCTTTATTAAAAATTCTTATTATTTGTGAATCTGCTCATAAGCTTACATCCCTTTAATATATGTATCACTGGCGTAAATCCACTCTGAGGAGTGGGGGGGATGATTGACTTTTTTGACGATTTTTTTTTTCTGTCGATCTCACACTTAAGTATAAGCACACACCCTCACTGACCCCCACAGACCCCCTACACACATTTTAATATTTATTTTGCGAGCGAGCGAAGCGAGCGAGCCAAAAATAACCACTTTTTTGGTTTTCAATCGCATTTTCAAATATAAATTCTAAAATATGATGGTTGTTTATGACAGATATTCAAAGATTTTACTAACGGATTAATTAAAATATATTTTCTTTCTTAAAAAGTGGGGGGATATTTGTACACGCCATCCCCCCTCTCCAAAAAGTGGGGGGGGGGATATATCCCCCATCCCCCCGGGATTTACGCCAATGATATGTATATGAGGGAATATACGAGTTGTCCTCTTGTATGTAGTTAATTATATATAAATTATATGTATGATATATATTTCCCTAAATTGTAAATATATATTTACAATTAAGTGTAATTCCTCTGCAACTGAACTTTGAACAGTGTTAAAGTGTATATTTTGCAGCTCTTCATTTGAAAACTTTTTCTACATGTTGACTGGTGAGGTATAACGGTGCGTGTGCTGTATAATCTGTTTTTCCAAATCTTTGTGAGGACCAGACAATGAGGCGTTTAGGTATTCTTAGGGGACACCACTTTGCAAGATTCCTCATGCAAATAAGTGAGACTGTGTTCTTTTCCTTCAAATTATGCTTCTATTTTAGTATTCAATTTGACGAAAGAAAAAAAATCAGTTTTGTTTTATTTAAGATATTCTCATTTTATCTCATGGTACCAGGAAACTACGTATATGCAGGGAGTATTTCTGCCCCTCATGACCCGTGGTTATATCCATGATATGATGCAAATACTGCAGCATTCTTATCAGCGTAGCATGAGGATTGCGCCATTATAGGCGAGCAGGGATTCCCCGCACTGCATATCTTGCGATGGAAAGAACTCGGTACACACATTGTATGCCGTGCTAGCTGTGTTGTTAGCCCCGAACGTTTTCTCTCAAACACACATCTCCAGTCGCCAGCTACTGTATTGCCGTATCGTAACTGAGAAGTATCATAATAAAGGTGGGTAAAATGCAACCTTTGCTTTAAAAAGGCCAGTTTGAATACTAGCATTATAATGTACTCTTTTAGGCTTACTCCGAAATGTGTTGTGCAATAATACCAGAATCTTTCTTGTCTTATAAAAATACAGAGTTTGATGGTTGTACTGCATGAATGAGTGACGAGATACCCATTGTTTCCATTTCTGACACAGATCCACGTTCGTTTCTCTTTGAGAGTGTGGGTGGGTGCGTTTATACCTATACAAGGATTTTGTCAAACCTGTAGGCCTAGTCTTCTTGTTCATTTTAATGTGTTATTGTTGTTTGACCTTTTCAGTGATTTTGTAAAACCTTTTGTATGTTGATGATAATCCCAAATTGTAGCTTTTATATCAATAAATTTGATTTGATTTGATATGTATGTGTGTGTATATGTGGAGGTGGAGGGGTTGCTGTGTGGTATATGGTTTAAGGCGCTTGAGGAAGGCATTTTATCTTCATTGCTCTTTTATCGTACATCAAATGAAGAAATGTGCTATAGAGTATAAGCATATTATTATCAACGTGTGCATGTGTTTTTAATATAAAAAAAACAACAACACACGCAACATATTTCAGTCTGTGAGAACCGAGGACCTATATGCATTTCGAGTATTTGACAAAGCATTGGTAGCCGAATCACCTATTTGGAACTGGTTATGAATTACTTTGATTTAAAAGCTTTCCTGAATAGGATGGAAGGAACAGAACGGATGAAAACTAAGCTCACTTCGTCAACATGACAACTATATGCTGCAAGTAACCATTGTGGAACAGGGGGGGGGGGATGAGTTGAGATGTACATGTATATCGTAGCTATGAAAGGTACATCGATCTTACTCATCTTGCACTGACTAAACTTAAATCTTTCATTGGGATTTTATTTTTGCATCTTGGCTGATAGAACTGTGTATAGGTAACCATGGAAACCAGTTCAAAGGTCTTGCTGGAGAGCCTTTTTCGACTAGACCCGGAGGCAGATTTAACCCAGAAGCAAAGAAGTGATCTGTTCAAAGCTCTGTCACCAGCATGTTTGATCGAGTCTTTCGTAGATACTGGCTTCAGTCTTGGGTAAGAATACTGCCTTCACACATGTATTCAGAATTATTTTGGTAGGGAAGGGGACACGTGCACGTTTGAAGAAATATAGTTTAGAAGCTTAGCATTTTTTTCTTCAAATTTCAGAATTCTTTATTGGTCCATACATATTATTTCATAGAAATTTTGCTTCCAGTAGCTTTTTAACATCATACAACACAATTCATAACAATGAAGAAAACAACACAATGAAATGGAATGGGTTATAGTTAAAAACAAGGATAGAACTTTTATTCAGAGGAGAGATGGAAGAAGAGAGCTCACCTCCAGATGATTATTAGGATAACGTTAATTACATTCGAATTCAATTTCGGCAAGTGAATCGTGACATGTTACACTTATTTTTGTTTCATTTTAAGTGATGAACATGCAGCCTTACAAATAGAATCACTGAGGGAAACGTTCCTCCTGCTCAAAGGCAACATCAAACTTCTGGAACAGGTTGGTGTCAACAGTTTTAGTATGATGATCGTTGAAGGTTTGCATGGTATAACAATTAGATTGAGTAGAGGTCTGCGGATGCACCATGTAATGAGTTTTTCGAGACTCCTTTAAAATGAAATATCCCCTATACAAGTTTAACCTCCCTGGAAATACCCTAAACAAATATGAGACTATAGTCTAAGGATGGAAAAAAGGGTATCCTAAACATGCGTTAACAAACTGAAAAAACATTCCCTGATATTTGGCCTTTTTGGCACCCTAAACGTGTCACGCCCGTGACGCGCCTTAACCGGCAAAACTACCCTTTTCACCCATTTTCTCGTCTCGTGTGTGTGCAGCAATATACCGGATTTCCCAGAAAAAGCGGAACGGTGGATTTTCAGTACTTTAACTTCGGAAAGTAGATAATCTTTTTACTTTATTAGGTAAAGCATCTTCTACCAAAGAGAATGATACCAAGATCATTAAATTTGGCGAAGTAATTTTGATTCTATGCCTGTTTCTTAAAACACAGTTATTTTCGAATTTCGCATGTTTTTTGCGACAGTGGAGAGCATAATTGTGTCGGGAATGGCCTTTCATATGGCATGTGTATGGCACGTTTTGTTGCTGACATGCATCAATGGACTTCAGTCAAACATCGTATTATGAAAGGCCGTCCCGACACAAAGCTACTCCCATCAGTCGCCCAAAATTTGAAAATGACTGTATTTTAAGAAATGGGCATAGAATAAAAATCACTTCACCAAATTCAGTGATCTTGGTATCATTTTCTTTGGTAGTCGATGCTTTACCCACTGATGTAAAAAGTTTATCTACTTTTTGAAGATTAAGTACTGAAAATCCATCTTTCCGCTTTTTCTGGGACACCCGGTATTTTACTGCCCCCACCCCTCGCGAAAGCGTATCCAAAATAAACATTGATTAGGCCTAAAACATCATTTACATGATAGATTATGCAATTACATTTTGCAAGTTCGTTTTGGTTTTTTGCGTGCATGGGGGAGGGTAAAAAATAATTTGTTATTGTTGATTTTGGACGGAGATCCATGTTTTAACCTGAGGGGAACTCATTAAAAAAATTAATAATAATAAAACTCAGAGAAGCGAGGGGGGGGGGGCTCACTCACATTTTGTGTATGTCACTTTAAGCTAGAGTGTAATACATTCTTGAAAATCGTTGGGTCATTCCATATCGTCCTTCTAGTAAAACTGGGGTAGGAATGTGTCTCCCAGGATTTTTAAACTACCTTTTTGGATCGAATTGAATTGAAAATGTATTACTTTACGTTGAATGTTCTGAAGATTGCGATAAAATTGCTACTTATCTTGAAGGGTTATGATTTTCTTTTTCTATCACTAATTCTTTAAAAAGAAACTTTCCTTATGTTTTCTTTCCCCCTATTTGTTGATGATGTTTAATAGGTAGCAAAGGTCATCTATTTACACTTAAAGGACGTGCGTTCAGAAATCTGCAATGATGAAACTAGAGTCGATTTTCTCCGAGTGATTCTGATTCTACTCGAGTGCCCAGCATTTGACTGGCCAGATAAGGAATGGAGTCTTCGAATCATCCAACAAATGGCAGAAAATTTTAACTTGATGAATGAAAACTGGAAGAGAAACTTTCGCACACTCGGTAAAAGAGAAGATAAATGTAATATACATGTAGATAAACACATTGGCAGGCTTCAAACATCTGTCATCTACTACGTATACATTTGTATGCATAGCCCTAAAATCACACTAAATACATGAGGAGAAAGAGCAAAACACATCTGTACATAGTGAGTGTGGCCATTTTGATCGCGTCAGAATTTGTCGTTTGATACTGATATTTTTTCAAAAAAGGAAAATAGGTGCTAAAATACTTGAATTTGCAATGCAGAGGAAAGTTTAAAAATCATGCTTTTCCTGTAAATTGGCAATTGGCAGTTGGCAACTTCTAAACTTATTTTCTGTCAATTTATGTTCATTGCAGATTCATGACTTTATGAGAAAAATGCCTAGCGATATATACTGATTAGGCTTAGTATATATCTCTGTGGAAAAAAATGTAACACAATAGAGGAAAATAGTGATGTTGCCAATTTGAAGAAGAAAAGCTGATGAAATAAGGCTTTAAATAATTCCTGTTAAATGGATTAAGCCAGATGCACACAGTTATGGTGATATTTCACTACCGCCATTCAGGCCAAATGATGTTCGATTCAAAAAGAATTCATGGCACAGTCCCCTAAAGATACTGAAGTTATCTTTAAAAGAAATTCTGAAACTTTATTGTGTCCGAATGACCTCCAGTGGTAGATATGAAATAACGCTTTGTGTGTATATGATTACTAAAGACAATAAAACTCTTTGATTTAAGACATATTTAAGGTATTTTAGACGTCTTTGGTATGGACATTACTTGATGAATATAAAGAAACATTCCCTTTTTATTAGTCATGTGATAATTTTTTTTCTCATTTTCTTGAAAGTTCATTGGTGGGATGAGGACTCAGATCTGTTTTCTAGGGTGGTGAAAATATACCTACAAGCTCTCAGGAATGTTCTGAAGTGCTGTCATTACAACTCTGTATCAATACCTCGGAGCAACCCATACTTGGCGATGATGGTACTTTTGAAAGGGGTTCGTATGTGTTAGGTCACAACAAGAAGCTAACTCGGTTTTGCTGCGATGTTCTCGACTTAACATGCTTAAGACAGATAGCTCCTCTACCCTTATTCCCCCTTTTTATGAGACAGTAATATTTTGTGAAGGTTCTTAGCTGTCGGGAAAGCGCAGTGCACTCTTATTTGCCGTTTAGCTGCAAATTTGAACCAATGAATTTTATATTACTTTCTTCTTTTCAACTCGGAAAACGTAGGCAAAGTTTTACCCAATTTCAGGTAAAAAGGTACAACATCCAAGTTTGTTGGATAAAATCTTTCTCAAGTTCGAATAAAATTTAGAGTGTGTTATAAATGTACATTGAGATCCAAGTCGGTCTGTGTACTAATATAAAGTCAGCTTGAATTCAAACGTCTTTTGGATTATTTTTTTCTGCAGGTCAACGAGTCGCTCAATCACAAGCTTCCAGTGGAGATTTTTTACGTCCGGCACCTGGAGGATGAAGAGTCTAGCAGGAAGATCGAGAATAATCTTCTTCTTCTTCAAAATCAGGAATTGCGACTTCCTCGGGTATCTGTTCAGTTCAGTCCTTTTTTTAAAAACGAGATCCTTCTTTTACAAACGTGAACTGGTGTTTGCTCCGGTTTTTATATAGTTCGCCAATGACGTATAGTTATTTGGGTGGTGGAGGTGCCGTGGTCGAGTGGTCTAAGGCGCTTGACTGGAGAGGTGAAAGTGGTACGGCATATATGCCCTTGAGCAAGGCATTTTATCTACATTGCTCTTTTATCGTACATCAAATAAATAAAGATGCTATAGGCATTATTGATACCAATGTGTGCACGTGTTAGAAAAAAATGATTATTTAGGCTGGGAATGTTCATTAACTTTTGGTACATTTGTGTTGGGTCCAGGCTTAAGCATATTATGTGAAGAATACAGTTATTGCTTAGAGTAAGCATGCATCATTAAGTATTCTTTGGAATATTCAATTCATTTAAAAGTAGTTCAGTTCTTTGTTTATTTCCATTGATATTTGTTTTGTCTATGCAAAGCAAAAGGGAAAATACGCATTATAATCAAAGTACAAAGACAAACAGATACATAATACCAACCGATGTGTTGGCTCAGTAGGTAGAGCGTCCGCCTCCAAGTCGGGAGGTCGCGGGTTCGAACCCCGGCCGCGTCATACCAAAAGACGTCAAAAGATGGGAGTTGCTGCTACCTTCTTTGGCGTTCAAGAATTGAAAATGATAGAGCAACGTCGATCTGGCGCTACTCAGTGGCTGCCGGGCCCACGATCAATTGGGCAAAAAGAATTTCCTTTCTTTTACAATAAAATTTGGAGATTTTTTAAATAATTGATGACATATAGGTATGTCATATATGTAACAATCAACGTAGATAAGTTGAAGAAATAGAAATATCAGATTTGGTTATTATTATTATCATTATTTTTATCATTGTTATTATTATTATTGTTGTTGTTATTACTATTATTATTATTATTATTATTATCATCGTCATTATCATCATCATCATCATCATCATCATCATCATCATCATCATTGTTTAGTATTATTGATATGAATATTAATGTTGCTATGGTATTTTCATTATCGTTATATTAAATTCTGATATTGAGTGGTATCTTTCATCCAGTTATTCATCTGTTTTGGGGTGTTTTTTTTTTCTCGTTTAGTTCAATCAGGATATCTTTTCATTGATTAACCTGCCATTTCTATTGGATGTTGCCCTGAAGTGGAAACTGCTGTGCCTGGAATTAGACCACGCATGTGAGGTAAGTTATATGTTTCATTCGACAATTGACGCATCCCTCATACCTCAATTGCAAAAATGTGCTTTAAAAGTAGAATAGTACATTGCAAGAGTTGGCACCAAAATCAGTGAGTTGGTTGGATATGATTTGTTTATTTGATACTTAGGAGATAAGAAAGCAGCAGATGAAGCGTAATGACTCTTACACATAAATTTTATCCCTGTTAGGGTGACTTTATAAAGTAATCAGAATGAATAAAGTATCCCAAATGAATAAAAAAAAAAATAGAAAAAAAAAAATGATCTTTCAATATATCCTTAAATGTATACTATATATCTAAAAGTAATGCTATGCCTCCTTAAAATAGAGTTGGGTGCTTGTGTGCACGTTAGAGTGTATGTATGTGTGCGTGTTAGGCCTACAGTTACCTGTAGGGATGATTCTAACTTTTCATGTTGCGGAATGAGACAGAACTATTACCGGTTAGATTTAGCAGTTATTATCGATCTTGGAGGCTTACTTGCTTTATATCTCTTTACTTTAGCTTCACCACAAACGAATACTAGACCAAATTCATCAGAGGTTTGCACAAGCCTTCGGTCCACAATCAGTGATTCTGTTGAACCCAATCATGGCTTTGGCAAAAGTGAGACCAGCACATCTCCAGTTTGAGATCGAAGACGACAGAGAAAAGACCGTGGAATCAGCCATCTCGAATGTCAGAGGTAAAGCTGACATATCACTCATACTCCCGTTGACAGTGCACTTCAAGACTGATGTGGCACTGGGTGTCAATGCTGGTGGCCCCATGAAGGTAAATATGAAGACGTCCAGCCCCTTCTGACTCCCTATCCGCTACGAAAACACACACGCACGTGCACCCCTCCTCCCCCATGCGGTTTTATCAGACAGTGACGGATCAAAAAAGTCTGCAGGAGCCGCAAGCCTCTGCTTGCGCCCATATTCAATTCCTATATTTTTGGCCAGCTCACCCAAGTACAAAATTATTGTGTGTATCTGTATCCAAATAATTTATGGATCTTCTACTGAAACACATACATTTGAAAAGGGTATTTTATTTTGAAAATGAACACAACAAAACAACAAAAATCAACCAACCGTCAGAAGGGGGAGGGGAAAGAGCAAACAAACAAACAAAACATAACATTACGTAACTTAACATGACATAACAAAAAATAGCATTTAGAATGTCTTGTGGTGTCCTATTGTAAATATATAGAGAGAACTTTACGTACATGTATGGTATGAGCTAACAGATGAATGCATGGATAAATAAAGAAGATAGAATTCCACACGAGATGTGTTACATTCAGGCTTCATCTTTGTCATATGGATATCCATCTAATGACAGCAACTGGCATTCAACAAGAATACAAGAATATCATTACCTTCATATCACTCCATCCAAAGATGCTTGTCAAAATGTAAGATACTTCCATTGATCTGCATGAACCTTTCCTTCGACATTTTAGATTAGAACACTACACGATATTCGAACTGATTCAGATATAAGTGTTGCAGAACTATACAGGTTTTAGGCAGACCAGTTACCACCGTAACTACTAGTATATTTTTTTTACCAGTGTCCAATTTCATTTCTAAAGAAACTTTTAACTGTTTTGCCTTTTTTTGAAAGGAATTCTTCTCTCGATTGTTTGAAGAACTGTTCAATCTTGATAAGCACTCCGTTTTCAAGAAACTCGATGACTCCCCTGCCTGTACCACATTTTGGTTTAACAAGGTGATTATATAGACCATTAATACTGCGTAAGAGTTTATTCAATTTTTTTTATCGGGATGTTGTTTCTTAACCCTTTCAAAGCTGTTGGTCAGCGTTAATAGGCTTACTTGGGTAGCTGTGATAATTCAGAAAGGCAAGCTGCTTGGAGTGAGGGTGATTTTCTATTGCCTTTTTTGCAAAAGAAAAGTGGATGACTTGTAGATGAAGAAAGATGCAAGATTTACCATGTAAACTTCTCATTCTAATATTATATGATTCATACATTTTCACCTAAGCATCATCTTAAAAAAAAAATAAATATGAGCCGTAAGGAACATAAAATTTCTATGTTTGTGTGATTATTCTTTAGCATTTTTTTTTCTCTTTATGTCGGTTTTATTTAAACTTATGTATTCTAAATTAAAAGTGACATAGTTGAAAAATTGCACCGTTTGTTTTTATTTTCCGCTATTATTAAAGAGTTATTAAAAGATTTGTATTACATGATTTAAATTACCTTAGGATTACGAGGACCTGGAAAAGCTCAGATTAATAGGAAAATTGTTTGCTGTGATGTTCTACAATAAGGTCATCGTCACACTACCGTTTCCCCTGCTCTTCTACAAGAAACTGCTTGAAAATAGGTAATCAACCGGTAGTGAGGGGAAGAAGGGGGGGGGTCCAGGAAGAGGTGTATTTCTGTCTCAAATTATACGCAACTTTCAGAAAATGAATAATGGACTGTGGATCTAGTTACAGAATGTAGATACCCAGCACGTCTGCCGACTTGAGTGCCAATCGTTATCTGTTTATACATCTAGCTCGGAAACAAATTTATGTTAAAATGTTCAAAATGGTCTTGAGTTATGCGAGTTAGGTCGTATTGTGTCGAGTTTGTTTGGTCCGCTTCGATACCAAAATATTATCATTATGTAAATTATTTGTTTTCCTTTAAAAATATTTAGTAAATCCTGTTTCGAAGATCTAAAGCTACTTGATCCCTCCATGGCGAAGAGTATGGAAGCATTGCTAAGGATGAGTGACGATGAGCTTTCTGACTTCAAGTTTGCGGATGGACCAGAGGACGAGCACGGGATGGAAATCAAATCAGGAGGGAAAGATGAGGTCGTTACCGCTAGCAATGTGTAAGTTTATCTTCAAATTGTTATTTTGGTGATAGTTTTGGAGTTAGGATTTATGTTTGGCTTAACATGCAGATATTTCATGGGAGCAATATTGTCAGAAGAATATCATGGAGCCAGTATTATAACGGTAAACATCATCCTGCTTTACCTTGTTTACATTGACATTTTCAAAGAATGTTAGTTACTCTCGTGACATTTAGGAAATCCAAACAAATAGAATATTTGTCACCTCCTGTGCACACAACTGTTACTGAAAGATTTATACCTGTCAGTGAACAATGTCAAGATGAGTATGAACGAAACCTTACGTATCGTTATTAATGGCTGAAAAAACACAGTCTCTATTTTATATACCATTAGACCTCTTTCATATGGAAGTATGTCGACGTTGAAATCAGCAATTCTTTATATATCCTAATCTCGTGTCACTTCACGAACCTACAATATATAGGCAAGAGTATCTTGAACTCTACGCCCAACACTACACAGCGGCAATTCAATTCGATGCCTTCAGTGAGAGCTTCCGAAAGTTGCTGGATCGTTTTCTCAACAAACGCTTCACACCACGTGAGCTGATGTCATTGTTCCAAGGAGGTGAATACGACTGGAAGGCCTTTCAAGAGGTAAACTCACATGCATCCATTACCCTTCTCTATAGGGCTTTCTAGTTACTAGCATTAAATCAAGACAATTATCAGATTTCGAAGAAAAGTGCTAAGACTGTGGTGCAAAGATTGGTATCTATCTCCCCCTTCTTTTTCCCCCTCTTTCTCGATTGAGTTTTAGAATCAGGTCGTTCTCAGCCTTCCCCACTTGCTCATTCCCTGGTCTGCAGACTGTCCATCTTTTACACTCCCCTTCTTCCTCTTCCCCTCTTCCCCTCAGTCTTTCTTGGCAATGCAATAGATTATGCAGTTCTCGTTTAGGACATGCTACACATGATAGAGATTGGTAAATATGACTATTTTGTTTTCTACGAATCAGATTACAAATCATACAATAAACATTTTTGTCTCGCCCACCGGAGGTGAAGGCGAGACTAAGGGATCCAAATGTCGTCCGTCCGTCGTCCGTCCGTCGTCCGTCCGTCGTCCGTCCGTCGTCCGTCCGTCGTCCGTCCGTCGTCCGTCCGTCCGTCACAAACGTTATGAAAGATAACTTGGCAACCGTGACTCACTTTTCAACCAAACTTGGGTTGTAGATGCACTAAGGGGACCTGCATGTTATGGTCCAGTCAGAGGTCACATGGTAAGGTCAAAGGTCATTTCAGGTCAAACGTTAAAGTTTACGTGCAAGACTCTCTTATGACACAAAACTCTGCAACCGTGACTCACTTTTCAACCAAACTTGGGTTGTAGATGCCCTAAGCGGACCTGCATGTTATGCTCTAGTCAGAGGTCACATGGTAAGGTCAAAGGTCATTTTAGGTCAAACGTTAAAATTTACGTGCAAGACTCTCTTATGACACAAAACTCTGCAACTGTGTGACACTGTTCAATCAAACTTGGGTTGTAGATGCACTAAGGGGACCTGCATCTTATTGTCCAGTCAGAGGTCACATGGTAAGGTCAAAGGTCATTTCAGGTCAAATGTTAAAGTTGACGTGCAAGACTCTCTTACCACACATAACTTTGCAACCGTGACTCACTTTTCAACCAAACTTGGGTTGTAGATGCACTGAGGGGACCTGCATGTTATGGTCCAGTCAGAGGTCACATGGTAAGGTCAAAGGTCATTTCAGGTCAAACGTTGAAGTTTACGTGCAAGACTCTCTTATGACTCAAAACTCTGCAACCGTGTGACACTTATCTATCAAACTTGGGTTGTCGATGCACTAAGGGGACCTGCATGTTATGGTCCAGTCATAGGTCACATGGTAAGGTCAAAGGTCATTTCAGGTCAAACATTAAAGTTTACGTGCAAGACTCTCTTATGACACAAAACTCTGCAACCATGTGACACTTATCTATCAAACTTGGGTTGTAGATGCACTAAGGGGACCTGCATGTTATGGTCCAGTCAGAGGTCACATGGTCAGGTCAAAGGTCATTACAGGTCAAACGTTGAACGGTTAAAGTTTACGTGCAAGACTCTCTTATGACACAAAACTTTGCAACCGTGTCACACTTTTCAGTCAAACTTGGGTTGCAGATCACTAACGGGAAGTGCATGTTATCATTCTGTTGGACTTCACATGATAAGGTGAAAGGTCATTGGAGGTCATATGTTACAGATGTTTTCAAATTCTTGAATTTGCTTTTCCTCTGTCATTTCTTGTCCAGTGTTGAATCTGATTGTTATTTCACAATGAGCTTTCGATACAGTTCTGTTGTGTGCCATCACAGATCGCGATATTTCTAGTTATTTTCACAAGTGGGCGAGACACAACATCGCAAACGCCTTGTTTATTGTACATGACTTTTGAAAGTGAAATTCTGAAATAATTTGGTACCGATGAAATATCTTTGCTTTATATTTTCTTCTCAATATACAGAGCTTCGGGTATGAGAAGGGTTACACAGCTAACCACCGTGTAATCAAGATGTTCTGGTCCGTTTTCCATGACGATCTCAGTGAGCGTGAAAAGAGAGACTTCTTGAGTAAGCATTTTCTGCAGTTACATATATGGTCCGGGACGCGGCGCGTCCGGGACAATGGTATACATAAATGCCTGCATGTACCTCGAAGAATCATACAGGAGTATACAGACTTAGCTGAAACTCGCAATCTTATTGAACAAGCTTTTTATTGTACCCTCTTACTTCCGTCCATGTACATCTATTCCTCTAGTTCACTCTTTTAACCTCCTATAGATGCTCATTCTCTTGGCGCCGTCATCTTATTGAAGTTGAAGTTGAACATCCCCGGGCTTCCTGCAACTCGGACATTGCGAGGGACAAGTGATTTCTTCCAACATATGGACGTACATGATTGTACATGTACAGTATACATGTATATAGAGCAAAATGGTATTATGTAATATTCACTCGATTTATTTTGCTCAAGCTTTCGGCCATTGCAGACTCCTTTGACAACAATGAAAATTCATAATGCAGTACTCGCATTTACGTAACACTGATAATCTTGATCACGCACCAAATGCATGGTATATGAAATTCATTGTCACAAGATTATGGTGCTGTTGCTGATAAAGTCTATGGGTCGTTTGGAGTGCACAACACACTCCTTATCTTTTATTCATAACATATCATCTTAATTAATTTCAGGATTCATGACGGGTGCAGATCATGTACCCCTTGGTGGATTCCGTGAGATAGGACCTCGGATGTGGCCCTTGGGCGGAGACAAGGATTGCAAGGGGAGGCCCCCTAAAGACATTTGCCCAGAAATGAACACCTGTCATGGCTACATCGTGGTCCATCTCCCGAAGTACAGGAAGAGAGAGCATCTCAAAGACCGACTTCTGAAGCTACTGGAAATGAAGGGACATGGATTCCATAAATTAGTCACGCAGTGATTGATGCATTGGAGATGACATGAATTAATCAATGGCAGGTGGGGGGGGGGGGGCAAGTGCCCCTATGCTCTACTGAGGCTACGCCACATTGAATATTCTCCATTAGAGTAATGGACTTTGCCTCGCGATAAAGTGCAATTATGAAAAGCAGTTTAGTCGCTTTATCATAAGAAATGAAATCAATGAGAAGATTGCTATGTTCTATCAGATGTATTTATGTATTTTGACTGATAAATTTCATTTTAATTCAGTCCTAGGGCTACAAAAGTGTTGTGATGCAATACAATGAATACTTTTTCATTCAATCAGTTCAGTTCTATTCCAACCGTCTTTGCATAATTATGGCAATGTAAGGTCACGGAAAAGATAAGTTAAAAATGTCACGGAGTTATTTGACAATCTGTTAATTATGCGCTTAATGTGAACTTAAGCTTTAACCTTAAATTCCTTGGTGTTTTGTAGTACCCAGCCACAGTACTTCTTATGACAAATGGACAAAGTTTAGTGCGTGGGGTATATTGGAGTGAAGTGGAGCCGACTTCGGGGTCTGTTTCCAGGGCTGAACCCAACAGGTTTATAAGGGATTGGACTTCTGTAATAGTCTCTTGTACAGTCTCCCTAAGACTAAGATTCACCAGCTCCAAACTCTACAAAATGCTGCAGCCCGAATTATCTGAAGAACTCCGCGCAGACACAGTACATCACACCTTCTTCAAGATCTACACTGGCTACCTATTGAAAAGAGAATAATCTTCAAAATTCTGCTCATCACTTTCAAAGCCCAGAACAATATGAATCCTGTCTACATCTCAGATATGATTTCACCTTATGTTCCTGCACGTAGACTCAGATCTTCAGACCAGCACCTCTTACACGTTCCTCGTCACTCAACCCATTTCTACGGAGACAGGGCATTTGAAGTAGCAGCACCCACTCTTTGGAATTCGCTTCCTCTGTACATCCGTCAGGCTGCAACACGTCAGACTTTCAAAACCCTCCTAAAAAAGTTACTTGTTCTGTCTGTAACTCTTCAAAATGATAATTAATCGTATCTAAGTCACTATAATCAATTCTTTCAACTTTTGCTATTTTGTATTACCTTGATTTGTATGATTTTACCAGTAATTAATAAAGATTGGCACATTGTTGTTTCTTGCCTTTATTAAATTTACGCTATATATTTAATTTTTCTTCTTTGTAATACGTTAACAATGTACTAATTACCTGCCCTAACATTAGTTTTTTTATTCCTTTTTGAAATAGTTCTGTTTGAAATTTATAATCATTTTTCCTTTGCTTATTTTTACTTTGTAAAGCGCATAGAGAAACTTTTTTGTTTATTACGCGCTTCATAAATCAATCTTTATTATTATTATTATAAGTAACTTTGAGGACTCAAATCCTACGAGTAAAATGTGACAAGTATTTCGAGACAGGCCCTGACCTATCTGCTATCTAACCCTGGATCAGCTAATCCCCGTTATTAGAGAAAGCTGTATGCTATCATGATTTTTGTTATCAAGTTTTTGTTAGATCTGCTTTCTCTGTGAAATATTAATGTAAAAGAACATTATCATGCATGTTCTGATTGCTATCAACAAACTGCGTGAAATTTCAAACATGTAAATATATATCGTGTAATCATGACCAAGGAAGCGTCTTTATTTCAGTTTACTTTGATTTAATTAATGCCTCTAAAGTCCACATTAACGGAAAATTGTTTTTGTTTACATGCATAAAAAGGAGATGAAGATAAATACCTTACAGAAAATACAAGAGGGCAAATACAAAATGAAATATGTGGATTTCCACTTCTAAAATTTACAGAGTAGGAGTTTCAGATATAGGCATATTAAACTTGGAGTGTGAATACAGCAGCTGCAGGCCTACATCTGCAACCACCAGTGACACAGTCGTAGAAAGAGATGCCACTTAGTGTAACTGAAAGCACATGATAAAAGTTGTCATTCCGTTGTGTTATCAAGTAGGTTTTATATAGGAAATTAAACAGTTTGAAAATTGAATTTGAGTTTCAAAAATCAAACGAAATTTGATTTGATTTGAAAAATGAGATATAATACATTCAGAAATTCAAATGATTGGTATCCTTACGTATTGAAATTGTATGCGTTATTTATACGATTGCACTCGTAAATAAATGAGATGGTAAATTTTATTATTTTTGGTGATCTGCTGATCTGTTCGAATTGGTTTTGTCACGTCGTTTATCATACATGTGATTGCCTCGAACAAATAACTTCTAGGACAAGTACCTTCTAGGACCATGGGTTCTTAATTATTTTTTTTATTTTTCTCATATGTTTTCGAAAATTATACATAGAGCTAAGATATGTTTAAAGTTAGCTGATGTTAATTATACCAAACTACAGAAAAAAAAAATCAAATGGAATATTTTCATTCAGGATAGAAATATATCTATTTATTCCATTTTTTTCAACTCAATTCTTTTGACGGGCCGCATCAAATCTGTTTTCTACCATAATAGGGTCGCAAAGGGCATAAAACCCCATGGGCTTCAGGTGGCTCCTCCCCCTGGGCTCCGCCTGTTTGGGTGTCAGCCCCCCCCCCCCCCCAAAAAAAAAAAAAAAAAAAAACCAAACCAAAAACAAAAAAGCAAACAAAAAAAACACCCAAAAAACAAAACCCAAAGAAACACAAAAACCCTTCCCCGGCACCTGCTTATCTTTGTTTAATCAAATTTGGTTTACTAGTATGGTACAAGTGGGGTGGCTATCTTTAAAAAATTGACAGGTTCTGAAAAATTGTCCTACAGAGGACAGCAGAGACAGATTTCCTAAGAGGTAGTCTTTCATTGATGAGTAGTCTCGGAGTGATCATAGGAAGCTAAGGATAGTTGAAGGCTACATCACGTCAAAAGCGGAGATAGTTAGAAGAAATATTAATGTGGATAAAATGAAACCACATAATAACGCCTCAAAGCGACATTTTCCTTCCTGTATTCACCCTTTGTAAGCGCCTTTATATATAAATATAAAGTGCCATTTTTCGCTGGTGCCCTCCCCCCATTCTGCCGCCCCTGTTTCCAAGGTACGAAAATGAGTTTCAAATTTTACACTAAATGTAACACTTTGGTACGCTTGATCAGATTCATATATAGCGCACTGCAGTCATATAATATCATAGAGTTACATACAGTTTGTCTCCCCCCCCCCCCAAAAAAAAAAAAAAAATACGATGAACCTATAAGTTATGAAAGAAATCAGTTTGCAATACGTAAAGTCATTGTAGACTATGAAACCATAACTATTTCTCTACCAGTCAGTAAAGACCCCGTCTGATTCGGTCCAGTAGTCACAAAGAAATACGGATTTTTGTAAACAATGTCTAAGTCCCTATGCTGTCCAAGTTTGAACAAAAGGGACCCTCAAATCTCTATGGACAAATCACACTCCTTTTTGAAGTGTTTGCAGAGGAAATCACCATTTTCTTGTTATTTGTTCTTTGGTTGTGATTAAAACAATTCATTTTTTTTGGTCATAGTTATTATCATTCTTGATGTTGTTGTTGTTGCTGTTGGTGTTGTTGCAAATGAAAGGAATGTGAGTATGTTTATCCATAACAAAATAAATCATGAATGAGAAAAGATAAGTTTTCAGAGTTTTTTTAAGATGTTGGTCATTTGCCTTGTCTTGATCTTTGAAGCAAAGTTTTTTTTTTTATTACATAATCTGGAACAATCTTTGTTGAAATAGTATACATAGACAGAGGCGTCGATCCATTTTTCGGATGGGGGGGGGGGGGGGGGGGGGGGGGGGGGCAAGACGACCAAGCGGGGATGAACCCACGGCTACTGATATATACGTATATATGTATATGTATACATATATATATATATATATATATATATGCACACATATATATTATATATGTATATATATATATATATATATATATATATATATATATACACACACATATATATATATATATATATATACATATATATATATATATATATATACATATATATATATATATATATATATATACATATATGTATATATATACGTATTTGTACACACACACACACCCACCCTCACATATATAGGCCTACATCATCGTGAAGCATTTTCAATTTGAGGAAATTACGCATCTTGCTAGATTGTGAACCATCCTGCCTTTTTTTTTTTTTTAATTTTGCGAGCGAGCGAAGCGAGCGAGCAAAAAATAACAAATTTCTTGTTATGAGAGAAGGGTTTAGGGTCAACATACACTATGGCATATATGATACCCAATATATGTATATATGGTTACCTCGCTGCTAAATATGAACTCTATTTTGTCACATCGCTGGTCCATTGTTGCTGCCCCCCCAAACCACTCTGTATTATAATATTACGAGCGAGCAAAGTGAGCGAGGAAGCACACACTGTTTTTGATGGTAGAAGTAGTAACCCTTTCGGCAAATTACACCGTGAGCCCATGAAACATCTACATTATCTATTCGGTCTCATCTCACTTATCGAATTCGTTTGCTTTTCAAAACCATTGATATCAGACGAGCGAGCGCAGCGAGCGATGAAAAATATACCTTTTTCCATAGGATAGAAGTGTTATTTCGTCATCATAAATATATAATAATGTGATAATAATGTGATATGCGCCACACAAGAACGGATTATTATTATTATTATCATCATCAGAATACACCAAAAACCTGTCATGCCTCTATGATATCTAAATGATACATCCGACCACCTGTGTGCCTAGTATGACACTGTTTTAGCTACCTCGCTTGCAGTCCGAATCCATTCTGTTTCTACCATAGAGAGCCAAGTCAACTACCGATCCCGGCAAAATTATATGGATTCGTCCCAAAAAAATTTTCAACCACCTTGCTGCCCAAATATAATGATATTTTGGAATTTCGCTGCTATAATAAGCTACTTGCTGCCCGAAATCATCATGTATCTAGCTTTTACCAGCGAGAGTGGCGAGCGAGCTAACAAAAAATATATTTTTTGTTTGTTGTTTTTTGTTTTTATCTGTATCTAGGCCATTATCTCCTGAAAATGTATCTATTTTTAGGTCAACTGGCCGCTCGATTTCTTGGAGTGATATCTTGTTTGGTTATATTACTTCCTATGAGTAGAAGAATAATATAACATTAGATAGAAACACAAGATGCAAACCGATTTCCTTTCATAAGAATAGTAATTATCATCGGCATTGGTTAAGATACTTAAATGCGAGCGAGCGAAGCGAGTGAGCGCTTCCCAGTGTACCATTTTCTTTCTTTTTCCTTGTTTTCCGCTTTCATTTCACTTCCTTCCTTCCTTTTCCTTTCTTTTCTCTTTCTTTTTTCCTTTTCTTTTTTTTTTTTTGGGGGGGGGGGCAAAATGATATCTTTGCCCCCCAAAATTTTCTTTGGAGGCAACTGCCCCCCCCCGCCCCCCCCCCCCAGGATCGACACCTCTGTACATAGATTTGAATAAATTTGTAAACTCGTTTCCTGTGAGCAAGCTTTTTTTCATTTTGTGGATGCCAAGGACATTATCGATAAAAGATGGAGCAAAGTGACCAATGACGCACTTTACTAAACCCCCTGATCCTTTGACTACAAGACTACAGAAAGAATAATTACCTATGATGATATACACCACTGCAATAAAAAATCATAGCAAATCAAAACAAAAACAGCGATTTCCTTTGTAAACCATTCAAAAGGATAGTGGGATTGTGATGAGTTCTCCATCTGTCCAAACATGGAAAGGAATGACCTATGACCGATGACGTCCGTTTCAAAAATTTCTTTATTTCTTTGTGACTACTGGACCGAATCAGACTGGGTCCTTACTGAATGGTAGAGGAATAGTTATAGTTTCCTAATCTAAAATGACATTTCATATTGCAAAATGATTTCTTTCATTATAAATACTTACAATCCCATGGTAATTTTTTTGTTGGGGGGGGGGGGGGGACAAACTACGAAAGTATGTAACTCTATGTGTAATATGCGATTCTTGTACATTCGTGTGCGCCGACAGTGTGAGCCCTACGTGTGTGAGCAGTAACAAAAATAGAATAATGCTAGGAATCAACGAAAAATTCTTAAAATAAATAGAATAGATTTTGGAAAACGAGACATTTATCCCCCCCCCCCCGATATTAGCTGACAAGCAAGCAAGCAAAAAAAAAAAAAAAAAAAAAAAGGTCCTCAGCAATTCTGAAGTGTAGTTTCACTCGAAAAATTTGCTGACAAGCAACAAAAAAAAAAAAAAAAAGAAAAAAGAAAAAAGAAAGGGGGAAAAAAGGTTACTCAGCAATGGTGTATTTTTACCCCCAAAATTCACTTTTTACCCCCACCCCTACCCAGAAATTCGCTGGTAAGCAAACAATAAATAAATAAATAAATAAATAAAAAATCTAATTATGCTAAAATTATGCCAAAATGTATGATATTTATCAGTGGCGTAATGAGCCAAAATATTTGGGGGGGCTCAATCTTTGCGAGGAGCGAAGCGACCAACCCTGAGGGAGTGTAGCGACTGAGGGGGGAGGGTGCAGGGAGGGGGGAGTTTCCCCCCTCCCGCGCGAAGCGCGGAAGCTCCCACGTTTGATGACATGTACTGTTATGGATAAACGTGTCAGGAATCTACCGACCGGAAAAGGATATTTTTTCATGAACTTGGAAACATGATTATGAAAACATGTAGCCCAAATAATCTTCTTAAGTTTCAAACAAATGCCAGCGTTACCAATACTTTATTACTTATGATAATAATACAGACAAAGATACTATGAAATAAAAAGGACGAGCATGGAGAAGGTGTGATGCGGTGGGGTACCAGGGTTTCACTCCCACAGTGGATTTCATTTTAGTGGGACGGTTGTGAGCGCGCGAAGCGCGCTCCCTAGGGGGGAGGGTCCAGTAAGGGGGGAGTTTTCCCCCTCCCGCGCGAAGCGCGGAAGCTCGACGTTTCTTTGAATTGTTCCTGGTTTGCTCCCGCTCTTCTTCCGTTCTCTTACCTTTTTTCTTTTCTCGCTTTTGCTTTTTTTCCTTCTACTTTTTCTTTCTTTTTTGTTGGTGTTTTAGAGGGGTGACCGCCCCCATCGTCCCCCCCCCCCCCGGCTACGCAAGTGCACTCCCATGGTAAAGGAGTTTTTTGCAGTGTTGATGGTTTGCAACTCTGCAAAAGAACACTATTTGGGACTGCAAACTTAAAGCCCATGTCTAGTTTTGGTAAATCTAAGAATATTCATTATCAAAGTTTGAATCCATTGTCAGATAAACAGATAAAACCAAGTGTTATATCATAAAACACATTAGTATTGATATTATGCGTGTTTTCTGCCTTGCTATGCATGCTATTTGGGAAATTGTGAATGCGTTACTTAACAGTAGAAAGGGATTCTAGGGAGAAGTAATGAAATTCGTGTGATAACACTTATATAAAATTGAAAATAAACCATGGTTGAAATTTATTTGGGGGGGCTGGCGCCCCCCCAAGCCCCCCCTCCAGTACGCCAGTGATATTTATGCTAAAATCATGTTAAAAATTAAAAAAAATATGCTAAAATTGTTCAAAAGGAGTCAAATCGAGCGACTTTATCGAAGGCTAATCAAATTGACCAATCACAAAGCTACATCGGTCCCTTTAACTTTAAATTCCCAGCGTTCTTCTCTCTGTTACGCGTGTACCTAGTTGTGGGAAATTTTTCACGGATATATTCTTCCATATTGCGACATAAAGTCAACTATGGGAAGAAGTGAGTAACAGATTGGTCTTTCAAATGGTGTGTGAAATGATGGGATGATATTTTATAAGGACAATTATAAAGCATTAATTCATTCAAGGCGCTTTTTACAGTAACGTTATATCGTGGCCATAGTATACCTAACCGAAGCATCAAGTGTGTATCGTGGCCTAACTTAGATCTAAGTACTAGTACTACTAGTGTTGGTCCCACACATTAACGTGCTTGTTGTTTCATATGGAAAGCTGTCATGGAAATGTATCTACATGTACCACTCCGGGAGCCATTGCCGCACGGGCATGTGCAATTTCCAATAGTACTTGGTATACACAACTTGAAGTGACCTTCTCCTCCAACTTACAAGGCATTTAATGTTAGGCAGTGTATACAGCCACACGCGTGTTGTTGTTGTTGTTGTTGTTGATTTTTACAGCACTGTCATTCAAAAATGAATATTTACGCCATCTCAGTTGCGTTGTTAAAAATAAGCCCTTTTTGACTTTTTGAAATAATTTGTTTTTCTATTAACAGACAAGACAAAGCCTTATATATAAGGAAAGCAAGAAGGGGTATCCTTGAAAATATAAGGCCTAATTTCAGAGGAAAATTTGCAGAGCGCAAGCTTTGATACACCTGTCATACGCCTGTAACAGATAACACCTCCTCGCTCATAAAGGCAAAATCTTTTTTTTTTTTTTTCTGTTTTTATTGGTTTTCATAAAATAACAGTAACAAACAATATAGGCTGACAATAAGTTCAAGGCTTTTTAAACACATTAACAAGCTAAATTATCTAAAGTTAACTTAATAATCAGCCACAAACATCCATCCTCACAACATACCACTCACACATACACAGACCCACACACACACACACACGCACGTCTTCCCAATGTTAAAAGCTTGTATAAAGTTTAATTTTCTTCATACTTTCCTATGTTATAAAAGAGGACCCTCATTACTGCATAACAAGTACAAATTACATCAAATAAGTAAAATAATTGAAACAGGATAAATTTCCTTAAAACTGTTCCATTTCTTAAAATGAGCACTCAGCTTATTCTTTTTTTGAGCTATCTTATATTCTACATTTTGTTTTGATTTAACCATTGAGATAAAAGCTTCAATATAAAGGCAAAATCTTACCAGTCCGGCTCTGTACTTCGAGCAGACTTCTCGGTTCAGCAAACCTAGGCAACTCAGAAGCCGCGCGGGGGCGCTCTGTCGGTACGTATAGCGACAGATGCGAGTAATTTCACACGAATTATTAGACCTATTCTTTTTCTCTCTCTCTTTTTTTTTTTTAAAATTGATATTCATTTTATAAAACTTCGATAAACCCCAATTCAAGGCGGGAAAAGTGCAGTGCAATACATAGACTAAGAAATAAGATACATTTACAGTCTTTAAACTAACAATTCTTTCATACAGATAAACTACGACATGTACGAGAATACATCATAACTATATCCTTTCATACGTATCGACACACTTCAGGAACTCTAAAAGGCTCAAATGATTTTGTTTTTTACGTTGGAGCATTCGTTTAAGCGTCAGATCATTCATACAAACATTGATTTCTTTACAAAAGACCTCTCTAGGAAAATTATATTTCTTGCAGTTCAGGGGAATATGGGAAATGGTTTCGGGTTCCTCACATACATCACAAAGTCCAGTGTCATGCTTTTTCATTGGTAAAAGGTAAAAGTTTAAGTTACAATTCCCAAGTCTGAGTCTATGAATAATCCTTTCATCTCTTCTGTTTTTGCAGAAGGATATAAACTGTTCGGGTGTAGGTTGTATTTGAAATAAATGTCGACCCTTATCGGATGCTTCCCATTTTGTTATCCATTTCGTTTGTAGGATTGTGAGTATGAGAGAACGAATTTCATTCTTGGTAAATGGCATAGTGATGTCAATAGTAGGGTGACAAAGTCCCGTTTTTGCTAACGCATCAACAGATTCATTTCCGCTAACACCACAGTGGGCGGGTACCCATTCCAAGGATATTGCAATTCCATCCTTTTCCAAATGAGTGATCTTATATAAGATTTCATAGATAACTGCTGATGGTATTTTGTTTTTTAAGGCCTGTAATGCAGAAAGAGAGTCAGACAATATAAGGACTGGATTTTTCGGCTTATTAATGTCTACCCACTCTAATGCCATGTTAATGGCTGTAAGTTCTGCTCTGAATATCGATATAGGGGAGAGGCGAAAAGCCTTTCCATACTTCAGACTAGGAATATAAAAAGCACAGCTAACCATGTTCTTGCTCGTTAAGCAAGATCCATCTGTATATATCATTAAATTATTCTTATATTTGTCTAGCATCTCCGATGTTGCATTGTTCAGCTCATGTGGGATACAAGCTGCTTTATTTACAAACTGTCCTTAACAGTTAATGATATCATGGGAGATGCAAGATGCCAGAAGGGCATACCAGAATAGATAACGATATTGGGCTCTACGTTTTTTTCTAATGTAGAAAAACGAGAAGCCACTGCCTTTTTTCTTTTTTCTTGTGTAGACCTCTCATACATGTACTGCCAGCAAGGGCGTAGCAACTGTTTCAATGGATGGTCATAATTTTGTGTTTGAATATGAATTTGGAAGGTGTCGGTAAAATATTGTCTACGTAAGTCTAACGGCATTTCATTACATTCCATTTGCAATGCTTCCAGAGAAGTGGCTATAGGGGCGCCAGTAATGATTCTCAAACACTTGTATTGAATAGAGTCAAGTTTATCCTTCAGGTAATTGGGGGCAGAATCATAAACCATGCAACCATAGTCTATTTTTGATCTTATTAGGCCTTTGTATACCATTAACAAGGTGGTTGTGTCGGCCCCCCAATCTGTTCCTGTTAAGACTCTTAAAATATTCATTCTGGCTTTACATTTATTTATAACATCTTCTATATGTTTTTTCCAAGTAAGTTTTTGGTCGAATTGTATTCCTAGGTATTTGAAAGACTCTTCTAACCATAATACATTACCCGCAAGTAATATACGAATAGATTTAACATTAATTTTCTTATAGGTGAATACAACTATACAAGACTTTCTGGTGGAGAGGGTCATACCCCACATATCACTCCATTGATTCACAGAATCCATAGCTTTTTGAATTTTTTTCTGAGCATAGGTGATATTCCTATTTGAAAACCATATTGCCACGTCGTCGGCATAAAAGGACATATTTACTCCAGAGGTACAGTTGTATTATGGCTTAAATCATTAAGCATGATGTTAAAAAGTGTGGGACTTATGACACTTCCTTGGGGAACTCCATAATCTGAATGGAAAACATTAGACAAGGATTTCCCTATCTTTACTTGAATTGTTCGGTTGGCAAGAAAACTTTCAACCCATGCTATTAAATTTCCGTGAAAGCCTAGTACTCGCATTTTATAAATAATGGCTTTCCTGTACAGAGAGTCATATGCTTTCTCAAAGTCAAGGAAGCAAACGATAGCTGCTTCTTTATTTGCCAGACCTTTTTGAATGTCATTCTCCAATTGGACTATGGAGTCCATTGTGCTCCGGTTTTTCCTAAAACCATTCTGACAGGGGGATATGATATTAAACTTTTCTAATATCCATATCAGTCTACTATTGACCATACGTTCCATAAGTTTGCACATGATGGAAGTCAAGGAGATAGGTCTGTATGAACCTGGGTTGGAAGGATCCTCATTACGTTTCAATATAGGAATAATAATAGAATGAGTCCATCCTTTTGGGAAAGCAGAAGTTTCCCATATCATATTAAAAACATTTAATAGAAATCGAAGGGCACAATCAGGCAGATGGGATATCATAGGCTGACATATCATGTCCGGTCCTGGAGCTGAATTCTTCATTGCTGCTATTGCATCAACGAGTTCTTTTAAAACAAAAGGCTCGTTCACTACTTCATATTTGCTTTCAGCGTCAATGCTTCCCTTTTTGTCTTCTATAAATTTATCGTAGGGTAGCTGGAAAAACTCACCACTTGTTTACGTTTCCCAGGCGTCCATTGAAATGCAGATAGAAAAATGCCGACTAACTTGCGCATGCGCATCGATACGCGACTAGATGTGAGCGATTTTGCAGGCGTTTTCAAAAAAATTACGGCGATAATTGTCTTTTTTTTTCTATCTTGCTAACGTCGTACATATAGCGATTTCACCATTAAAAAAAACCCCTGGAAAGTCACTTTCCCATGGGCCAGTGACGCTGCCAGCCTTGTAACTATTGGCTTTGGCTATATTACAAATCTGACTGACACTTGAGACCAAAAATCTGATATCCCTAAAAGAAAATTTATGCTGAAATTTTTTTTAGGAAAGCTGGCAAATACTTGAACCTTTGTCATGCCGTCCTTTGTAATGCAGATCAAAAATGGCAACTATCTTGCGCATGCGTATTGATGTGCGAGCGTGCCGTCCTTTGTAATGCAGATCAAAAATGGCGACTATCTTGCGCATGCGCATTGATGTGGGAGCAATCTTGCAGATGTTTTCACCAAATTTATGTTTAATCTCACCGTAAATTTTGTGAACTTAATTAAACACATAAAAATAATGCGTATTATGTTAAAATACTCTATATAGTATGCACCAGATCACACAATTTCACTTTGAAAAATAAAAATGCTCCACACCATGAGAGGGGGGACGCCCGCTCCCTTGCTTAGTTTGGTTGGGCATGGTGGCCTCACTCCCTCGTGCTTCACCTTTTGTATAATCTCACTCTGAATTGTTATCAATGTTGGCAGCCCTGTATTTGAGGTTAAATAAATCATAAATAAAAAGGCATGTTGAATACCCTTCAGCCATTGTTATAGATGTACATTCTATGTATTTTCAAATTTCTCTTCTTTCTTCTCTTTGATAGATTGTAAGCGTCAGGGAAAATCAAAGACTGGTCATTTACAAGTACCGGTAAGTTATAATTACAACAATTTTGGTCAGATAACCATTGATTAGTACTGTTAAAGATTACATGTAGGTGAAAAGCTGGACAAAGTAAAGGATTTTGACAGTAAATATCATTTATCCTTAATGCATCCAAAAGTCTGTTTACTGATTAGTTGAGGGGAAACCCAAGACTGATGATGTAAGTTGGAAAATTATGACTGTGATAAGAGGATAGATTTGTACTGTTAAAGGTTAATTGGAATACTGTTCAAAGTACCGTAAAAGGTTTTGTGAGAACCCATGCATCCAAAAGTCTGTTTACTGATTTTTCCAGAATTTTGGATGGAACAGCCTGTAAACCATAAAACCACAGAAGTTCATACTATTACTTGAATCCTGATATATCTGTTAAAGACTTGCAGTTAATCCAGATTGATTGCAAATCCTCCACTCAATTGCTTATTTTCAAAATCCTCTCTCTTTAATTAATTACATAGTTGAGATTTCAAGTCAAAGACAAGGCATATGAAGTTTATTATATGTTTTCAACAATACTGATAATGGCTGCACAGTACAGTGTATTTGTTCATTTAGATTTCCTACAGGTTAGTTTCAGTAGTGCTCAGTGGTATGCCTATATGCCTATTCCTTTCATCCTAGACTGGTATATCATCACCCCAGCATGGTCCTGAGAAGATCACAAAATTTTTATCCAGTCCACAAGCAGCCAATATAGGAGCATCTACTGCTACAGTTGTAAATGTGACAGAAGAGGAGAACTTCGTGAAAAATGGCGCAGGTAATGTTTTGACTGCCCACATTTTCCCCATTGCATAAGAAATGACAATGCATAAATGAAATCTCAAGTGACTGGGAAGATCAGTGTCGTTATTTTGTATTTTAAAAAAAGTTTGAACAGTCTAAAGATAAGATACTGGTAATCCAGTATCAAATGATAAGAATTATAACTATAAAATAAATTTCAGAATGTCTTTTGGCAAAAATGACCTTGGTATGACTAACACAACACTGTTAAACTTTCGGCAGTGAATAATCATATCTTTATTTTTGAAAGAGCACAAATTACTATACTTTTAAATTAATGTTATTGCTTGAGATATTGGGGATTATTGGCACTAATCAACTGACAGTGCAGTTTATGTTGTGACCTCATTCTCCTGGTGCTGCAGACCTCTTATCTGGTATCATCACCCCTGAGACTACCCCTACCAAAGCACCTTATGTACCTAGCCGAGAAGACCCCCCGTCACCAGACGAAACTCTCCCTTACCCGCTGCACGAACATTCTCTTCCAGAAGCTGATGAGGAGCTACTTGGAGCAGTTGGAGGTGCTCCAGCAAAGGGAGCGGGAAATGCTACAAGGATGAAGGTGAAGAAAGGAGGAGAAGGGCAGTCTGCAGGCAACACAAGTGCAGTGACAGGTATGAGGATTTATTGTGTGCTGCTTATCTCGTTTATAAACAGCTTGTAACCGTTCCAACTGATGTTTTTGATTTGTTTTGCATTTTTTTTAAAATCAAGACTAACATATCATCTTTTGCACCTTGAGCTTTTGATTGCCAATGGATGTGGCACCTTATAAATGTTACATATCATCATTATTATTAATACAGGCAAACCTCGTTCTAACAAACTCCTCTGGACCAAAGAAATTGCCTCTATTTCAAAAGTTGTCATATCAGAGCTAAAAAGCAATAAAATACAAGAAGCAGGACCGGCAATATTGCCTTGTTTAAACGAGAGTTTGTTATTACAGTGTTCTTTGTAACAAGGTTGTTTTTATTATTATTACTATTATTGTTATTATTATAATCATTATTATTATTATTATAATTAATATTATTATTAGATGTCAGAATGTGTAAAGTGACATTTTCCATTGGATTTTGACGAGATTGTCCCTCAAAGCAGTCTTGGCCTTAAAAATTCTAAATTTCTTTTTCTTTTCTTAAAGATACTTCTCCCAGACACAAAATTCAGCTAAGCACAGAGAGGCGTTCACAGAGGACTCGGAAGAATGTCGTAGCCTCAGGATCACTCAATGGTCAGCTAGATGGTGAAGCCAGTCCCCAGAATGGGAGACGTGGACAGGGCCGAGGCAGGAAGAAAGGAAAATCATTGGCCAGTTCTAACAGTAGAAGTAAACAAAGGTCAGTCTGGAAATAATATTTAAATTTTGTAAGAAATCTCATGAAGGATCATTCTTAAAATCTTGCCTTTTCTGTGTCAGTGCCAAGTGGTCACTTGGGTATTATAATATGATGTACATACATACATCCGTCACAGTTTGATGACAGCATGTGGAAAATTTCTTGTTTAAGGGGACTTTTAATTGAGGTATGTTAACTGGTTTTGAACTGTAATAATTTGAAGTACTGCTGCATTGATCAGATAGATAACATAAAGAAAATCATATATTGACAGTTTTTTCTTTGGATGAATTGGGTCATTGACATCTTTTCATGTTGCTTCAGTCATCGTGATTATCCTGTAATTTCTCCACAGAGTAAAAGAAGAACCAGCCATGAAGACAATCAAAGATTTCTTCCCTGTGAGAAGGAGTGACAGACGATGTAAATCAGTAGTAGATGTAAGTAAAGGCAGATGTTATTTGTACATTGGGTTTTATGGGCACAAGATGTAGTGCCTTTCAAGATCCATTGACTTTGCTTATTGAGATATGTAAGCTGTACTTGAATACCGATATGCTTTCTTAATGCAGCAATACAGTAGTTGCTGTATTAAGAGAGAGTTGCTGTAATTGAGAGAGAAAGAGAAAGAGAGAGAGAGAAAGAAAGAGGGAGAGTAAAAGACATACTATCACCAATGATAGCAAAGTCATGAACTACAATAATTTCACCTCAGGTATCCTTGTTCATTGTTCATAATGTATGGATATGGTTGCTAAATTTATTGATCAACTAAAATTGGAGAAATCTCTGAACATATTATTTCATTATTTTATCGGGCTTTATTTTTTCTCGGTCCTTCTCTTATGATTTTACAGGCTGAGAAGAAAGTGGAACTTGAAGAGGCTATTTTGTTCAGCAAGGAGGAGGGCCTAAAGGTAAGAAACTTGATGGTTTTTCCAATTAAAACATATATTTTTAAAGGTGATTTCATTTTTCCACCACCTCCAAGCACTACCACCTGTAAATGCACTTAGTGGCAAATCCTTGATTGTCAAAAATGTGTATTTTAAGACCTCATTGTCTGCAGAATTTCTTTCCCTGACTATAAGTTTGTTCTGCCAGCTGCTAAAATACCCTCTCCTTGTAATCTACAAGTAAGACCCATGAATAGGCTTTATCTTCTAAGTACTGTCCAGTCTCGTTTATACAACCTTCTTCTACATATGGATCTATCAACCAGACGTTTTGTATTTATTTTGTTCTTTCAGTCAAAAATCCAGCTGAAAATACCAGGCAAAAGTTCAGAACCCATTGGTTAATGCTCCATGTGAGCTGCATATGTCAACTGCCATTAGTGCACTTGCCTACACATACGCAAAACATACCACACTGGAAATATCAAGCTTATGACATGCGTAGACCTTATTGGAAACTTGTATCGATGCAGATCTCTCCTATGTGCCCAAATCACTTATCCAGATTAGTGCCAGTGCTGGCGTGGCTTAAAAAGGAGTTTGAACTATATATACTTACTGCATCAAGAAACTGCTCTCTTTGTAATCTTCCCCCAACAGCCTGTACTAACTCTTACCATTGATATCAGTGGACAAAGATACCAGAAGAAAGAGTGCTCAAGTTCTGCAGAACTCGAAGATAGCCTTGGTGAAAATTCAACATGCAGAAGTAACTGCTCTAGAATTTCTTTCTTGTGAATGCATGCAGATCTGTATTCTAAAAAGAAGTGTTCTTATTTTCCTCTGGTTGACAGGTAAAGGAAATTATTGGTAAGGGTAGAGGGGTGGTCTCCACTAAGCCATTCAGCAGAGGCCAGTTTGTGGTGGAGTATTACGGAGACCTGATTGACATTTCGAATGCTAAGCAGAGAGAGCAGAAATACAAGGTCAATCCAAACGTTGGCTGCTACATGTACTACTTTGAACACAAGAACAAAAGCTACTGGTGAGGCAGTGTACATGTAGTCCTAATTATTTCGAGGGTTTAGTGCAACAAAGGGCTATCTGTGTATTTGGCCATTTTGAGAAAACTTGCAATGAAGTTATGTTGTAAACACTGGTTTAATGCAGATGGCCATACCTACTTTGGGTGAGACCCTACTGTAGCAAAGTTTGCAGTAGAAACATTATTACCAATAAGTTCCTGGGGGTGTTTCATAAAGCTGTTCGTAAGTTATGCATGACTTTATGCACGACTGGTGATATGTTCTTGTGCTACATGTAAATGATTGAGAATCTGATTAGCACCTTAGAACATGTTCCATTCGAGCGTAAAGTCGTGCATAACTTAGGAACAGCTTTATGAAACACCCCTCTGGTCTCTTATTGATCATTTTGATATCAAAACCTCATTTTGACCGAAAAATGCAGATAGCCCTTTGTTGCACTAAACCCTTGATTTGATGTTAGTTTTGTATGCAGTGATGGAATACTGCAACATTGAAGACTTCATGAAAACAAAGGACATAGGCAGACTGCATGAATTCGAAATAATGTGTCTCAATCATTTTTGTAGCATGAAGCTTGAGAACTTGCAGAATTTCATAAAAAGTTGCCGATTTGTGTTTCATTTGTAGAATTTATGATAACCTTAACAGAAATCTGAGTAAGATAGACCAGCATTATTGTTGAAGGTAGTCTTACTGAAAACCTGTACATGTACATGCAATTGATGATGTGCTTTCAAAGAATTGCTGTAGACATGAGCACATCATGAACACGTCAGTGTCTGAATGTTTGTAAGTATGTAGTTAAAGGGCCTCAAAGATAAACAGAATCTATTAAGTTCAGTCTACTAATGGTCAAAAGATCAAAAGTCACAGGGTCATATGAGAAACACCAATTGTATTTTCATGTACCCTGTTAACTTGAGAAATGGTCAGAAGTGTTTTCAGTTAAAGTTGGTGAGCTTGGAGAATGCATGAAGTATTTATGCCCTTGGGTCCTTTAATCAAAATGTTGAATTAAACTAGGCTAAGCATGGAAAAGAAGACCAAGTTTTAATGGAAATTACATGTAGGGTTTCTTTAGATTATTTATTCTTTTGACTGGAAATGTTGATTGTGAATGCCATATTCTGTGTCAGTCTGAGATAGATCTTATTTTCTTTCACTGTTTGCTTTTGTTAACCAGCGTTGATGCCACGCAAGAATCAGGTCGTCTTGGCCGACTCCTCAACCACAGTCGACAAGGCAACTGCTGCACAAAACTGGTGGAAATTGCAGGGCGCCCTCATCTCATCCTGGTGGCCAAGCGAGACATCAGTGTTGGTGAGGAGCTGCTTTATGATTATGGAGACAGAAACAAAGAGACTATCCAGTCACATCCATGGCTAGCTTTATGATCAGTCGTGATCTTCGATTAAGTGACATTTTATAGCCATTTTTTGAAGAGTACTTTATGTGCCAACAGAAACATGAGAAGCCCGTCTTGTGACAGTCCAGGGATATTGCTGCAGTGAAGCAGAGCAAAATGAAATATTACCAAGTTTCAGTATTGCAATTACAGTGTGTGCGGACTTGTGTTTTGGCAGTGGAGTTTACTTGTTTCTGTTTAACGACTCCTGAGTATTTATTTTGAGTCGAAGCAAGATTTTGGCTCCATGGCAGGGAAATATTTGCAAGAATTTTAGTCTCACCTTGGTGAGGGAGCATAACTGCTGCAGGCAGAGGAATGAAATGTATGTGATTGATTGTATGTGTATAATGCTTACATAAAAGGTTTCATGTACATAAAAGGAGAATGAAACCCGGGGGGAAATATCCATTTTAATGAAAAGAGAGGATAGAAAGAAACAATGTTTTAAAAGTTCCATTGAAATCTGTTACAAAATGAGAAAGTTATGAAAGTTTGAAAAGTCTCAATTTACATTCTATGGAGATCCTTACATTGGCAATGTTGCTTCAAAATGGTAGGTTTAGAAGGACAACTCTCAATATGTTTTGTACACAAAATTTCATATTTTCTCTATTATCTTTGAAGATGCTGCTTGTCTCTTTGTGAACACAACATATGTTGTGTCAAAATACATTTTCCCACGATATAACTTGAGCTAAGGAGACAAGCAGCACCTTGAAAGATAATGGGGAAAATATGAAATTTTGTGTTCAAACATATGGAGAGTTGTCCTTCTAAACCTGCCATTTTGAAGCAACATTGCCAATATGAGGATCACCATAGAAAGTGAATTGAGATTTTTTAAACTTTCATAACTTTCTCATTTCGTAACCGATTTTAAATGAACTTTATAAAACTTGCTTCTCTCTATCCCTTTTTTATTCATTGCAATTTATTTTTTCTTAGGGTTTCATTCTCCTTTCATATTGAGGTATATTTGTGGAAGATTTATTTGTTTGTTATATTGATATCATTACTGTACAATTTAATAAGCTACAAGTAAACTTCTAAAAATAATTCTGAAATCGAAGTGTTAAAGGCTCTTCTAAAGCAAGATGATATGGATGGCAACCACTTTAGAAAATTCCTTTCAAAGCAGTCATATACACGTACTGTAGTTATGATATTCAAAAGGCTTTATAATATTGTGGTTTAATGAGAATTCAAAATCATTCACATTGGAAAAGAACTTAATTTTTTTTTTTAATCCCTGATTGGCTAAATAATTCGAACTTTAAATTTTCATATATCTTTTTTTTTTTTTTTTCAATTCTAAGCCATAGTTATAAACAATTCAACTGCCTAAAGAGATCAGGTATGTCAAATGTTCTGTTTCTCTCAAATGCACATAGAAGTTAAATACATAATACTTCTGTTTACCTCAGTTTGTGAACTTTCAAAATTAAAATTGCCAAACATGTCTTTGATATACAGCAGTGTGCTTGGTCTGCCAGAATACTGTTTGTTTTACCTGTGTTCTTTGACATACTGAGAAGATTTCAAATCTTCATAGTGTGCTCAACAAATTTCAAGTTAATAAAAAGTACAAGTATGGGTAAGTCCTTCCCCTCAAATGTGAATGTTTCTGTAAGTACAGTTGTTGAGATAGAGGTTGTACTGCCCTAACCAACTGCTAATTTTTATTTTTTCCTACTTGAATATATTTCACATTACTGTCAAACTGAGGAACTGTCCAAATAATCGAAATTTAGATATGGTAGATCATGAAATGCTCTGTTTCAAAGACCTGAATTAGTACTTGTATTTTTATGCCTCCGCCCACCGTAGGTGGTTGCCGGAGGCATTATGTTTTCAGGTCTTCCATCTGTCCATCCATACATTCGTCCTTCCATCCATCCCGTTTTCGTTCTCGCGATAACTTAAGAACCGTTGGATGGATCAACTTCAAACTTAGCTCGAGTGACAGAGGGACAGTAATCTGATTAGATTTTTGGGTCTCAAGGTTAAAGGTCAAAGGTCACAGAGGTCATTATATACATTAAAATTGCTTGTTCTTGTGATAACTTAACAACTCTGTGATGGTTCAACTTCAGACTTGGCTCATGTATGCATATGGAAAGTTTCATAATGGTCTCATTAGATTTGAGGGTCTCAAGGTTAAAGGTCAAAGGTCATAGAGGTCATTATGTACATAGAAATGGGCCGTTCTTGCGATAACTCAACCATTTGACAAAGCAGCTTCATACTTGGCACATGTATGCTTACGGGAGGGACAGTAATCTGATTAGATTTTGGGGTCTCAAGGTTAAAGGTCAAAGGTCATAGAGGTCATTATATACATTAAAATTGCTTGTTCTTGTGATAACTTAACAACTCTGATGGTTCAACTTCAAACTTGGCTCATGTATGCATATGGAAAGTTTCATAATGCTCTCATTAGATTTGAGGGTCACAAGGTCAAAGGTCAAGGTCAAAGATGTCATTGTATACATGAAAATTAAAAAATCAACATGAATGTGCCATATATTTGCGATCTGGCAATTGCGGAGGCATAAATTTTTCGACCGCGCGATCTACTTATTTTTTTTGGGGGGGGGTGTAATGAATGACCCTCCTCATGCCAGAAATTCATTTATGCAGTATCAGAAACCCTGATCAAATATTGAGCACCAATGATCTATCCAATCAGTGCAGTGCAAACACATAAGACCTTTATTGTAGTTTTAAATGTTTATCTTCCTGATGGACTACATGTACATGTTTGAAATGAGCCAGACATTGTGCAATGATAGACCCCATGACGAAGTTACAATGTAAATAACAGAGAATTGAAGGAAAAAAAAAATTTGGCCATGAAAATACACTAAGGCACATAATAGCTGTAAGTAAGTAATGATGACAAACAAGAGGAAATATCAGCATTTAGCAGCTACATGTAATTGAGATGTTGCAAGTTTTTTTAAAGTGGGTATAGAAAAGAAAAAATCCCTTCTCCACATTTCAGTGTTATGTGTTGTCCCCCCCCCCCCCCCCTTTCCTTGTGCTAATGGGTTTAAATGTATTTGATGTGTTTTCAGGGGGTGATGATAATGACATTATTTTTATCATTATGATCATTATTGTTATTATTATCATTATTATCATTATTATTACTATTATTATCATCATCATCATCATCACTATCATTATTATCATTATTATCGTTATTATTATTATTATTTTATTATCATCATCATTATCATTATTATCGTTATTATTATCGTTATTATTATTATTACTATTATTATTATTATTATTATTATCATTATCATTATTATTATTATTATTATTATTATTATTATTATTATTATTATCGTTATTATTATTATTATTATTATTATTATTGTTATAATATTAAAGTATTGATGGTATATGTACTACTATTTTTCATTTTGTTCTATAATCTCACTCTCTCTAGATAAATGTGATTATGCTTTTGTTGTGTACAGTTTTTTTGTGAAATTTCATTGCTAAAATATAATCCTCATTTCAATTTGAATGTGCAGTAGTGTATATATTCTCTTTTTTGTAAATACATGTACAGGGTGAATATCAGATAATAAAATTCAAACATGTTACTGATTGTTTTCAAGTCTTATCTTTTGTTCATGAATATTTTCGCTTCTTCTGTTGTAGAAAAGAAAAATTGGTTGGATCCTCCTTCACTACAAGTCATATACATTATAGGACATGTTTCCCTATAAATTGAATTAACTCCAAAATTCCAGGCCATATCCCTACCTGAATTCTGTAACAATGCATAACTATAAATCTTACAACTTTAAACCATTAATTGCCATGTCTGTATATCAGGTTTTGGAATTTTCATCGATTATTCATACATGTATATTCCAAAATAAACGGTTCTGCACTGCATGAACGATGTGCAGTGATTTGGCAATGCTGCATGTTAACCAATCCAAAAATTGAAATTTTATGAATTTGGTACATGTATCACAAGGATAAGAAATGATTTGAGGCTATCAACCATGAAAGCTTACCAAAAATACATGCATTTTTAATGCATCATGTGTCCAATGTTTTCAGGGCAAGGGCAGGGACAGCTTTATAGGGCAAGTCTGGTACCAGAAATCCCTGCTAGTAATAGGGATATTTCAATTCTGTGGTGGAACTCCAAGGACACAATGTAAAATGTTGATGAGGTTGCCCAAGGGATATTTTCATGTGTGAGAAGGCACGAAAGCAAAACTGAGAAACAAAGAGCAATAACACCTTGTTCAAATGAAGGATAAAATTTCAGAATTTATTTTTCACTTCGCACCAGTATATTTCTTTGACATGTACCATATAAAATAGTTCATATGCATGAAATGATAATACATGAAGTTTGAAAAAAAAAACTACCCTGCAAAAGGATATTACATATTTACATGTGCAACTTCCATACGCTCTCACTCAACTACTGAGAATTAAAATAGCAGACGGGTCTTTATGCTTTAAATGCCCGGTACAGACTGTCTTGGGTTTCTTACTCAACCCAAAAGATTTGGTCAAAACTAATCATCTTATTTTTACTCCTTTTACATTATGCATAACAGAAAAAAAAAGATAAACTGACTATTCAAGACTTTGTATAATAAATCAACCAATAACAGACTAACTTAGACATAATCACGTGAACATTAAATTAAGAGCACATTACGAGCATGTGAGCTAAAGAATATTGTTACTGAGATACTAACAAAATGAACTTGGCAGGTGTTGCAAGATAAACTGTGCAAGGTGAATTGTGTAAAACAAACGACAACAACAAAAGACTCCGGGAAAACATACAAAATACAAATTATTCAGAATACAAAATTAGTCCTAATTAACACTGCAGCTTGTTGTGAAAGCTGTACTGGTCCAACATAGCTAGTAGGCTTTTTTTAAAGGTAAAAGTTAGAATGGACTACATGTATACATCATCAAATCACTGAGAGTGTTTATTTTGCCCAAAAGATTAGAAGTAAATATTAAACTTTGAAATGATGAAATTGTTAGTAAAATGCATAAAAGAAAGCTTAAAATTTTGGGAAGAGGAAAAGAGCGAGCAAGATATGAAGCAAATAAGGAAGAGAAAAAAATGAATGGAGAGACTGGTAACTTAAAAGTGGAAGGCAACGTTATCAAAGTGCTACTAAAACATTTATGGCTCTGAAAGTAATAACGAGAAGGAAAAAATGTTGATAAAATAAAAGAGAAGGATGACCCTAAACTTTGAAATGATGAAATTGATAGTACAATGCATATAAGAAAGCTTAAATTTTGGGAAGAGGAAAAGAGCGAGAGAGATATAAAGCAAAAAAGAAAGAAAAACAATTGCATGGAGAGACCAATAACTTAAAAATAGAAGGTACCATTATCAAAGTGCTACTAAAACATTTATGGCTCAGTAAGTACATTTTATAACGATGAGGGGAAAAAATGTTGATAAAATGAAGAAGGATGACTCTAAATCTGTTTCTATTTATCATGACATTCCCACCTCAACGTGTCGATTAACTTCAGTATATGGTAGGCACGTGGAGACGAGTTTTGCATATTGTAAATGTAATATGTGCAAACGTCTCTGAATGTTTAACAACAACAACAAATCTCTCCCCTAAGAAAAAGTAATGTTAATTTGAGAAAATGTGCAGGTGGTGACGAATATAAGGACATTTTAGTGTTGAATAGCTACTAAAATTAACAATCCAACTTTTAATATAAATTTTCCCTCCCCCTTTTTATGTGTTCTCTGTTCTTTTTGTTTTTGACCTGGTACCCTTATGGCTTAACTCTGATTTACCTAGAACGGATTGCTGTTGACCGCCAAAAATCTTATACAAAGATATTTTGTTTCTTTAATGGTTATACATAGACGTAAATATAAACGTATGTTCGGTATCTCCTGTATCATAGAGGAAAGGAACAAAATACGAGGCGGCCATTATTATTCCGTAACTCTTATAATACAAGTACATCTGACAAAAGAGGAAACAGACAAACATAAATAACTTAATGTTAATACTGTTGGTATTAAGTCATTGTTTGATACAGCTCAATGGAAACTCGATGATTCAACATTTGAAAATTTTACTTGGGTTGAATACATTCTCATGTATTGTTTGAGCTGAATACATGTATATTAAAGATGCTTGCGTCGACGTGTTAATAAGCTCATACATGTTCTCATCCGGAGCAGTAACCGAAATGAATTGATATAGAAATAACGAAAGATCACGTGTTTTAATGTGAAGTGAAATTGTACCGCCTCGAATTATATACATACTATAAAAATCCGCATAATTGATATATACATCATACTTCAATTAACTGTACCGCCTCGAATATATACGTGATATATGTATATACATACTTTAAAAAAAAAACCGCATTATTGATATTTAGAGCATACTTCAATTAAAGGCAACCCTGACTAACATACTGGGGAGAATGTTATTTTAAGGGAAAAGATCAGCGCTCCTTCATCCGTACAGAAATGGACATTTTTGGTTCATGTGTAAGTGGTTTAGACGTGGGTTTCCTCTTTATTTCAATCAACCTCTATAGCCCTTGCATGGGCAGCACCAGTGTGTTTTATTATGGACACAAGTGTGAAATAGTATACTGACAACAAAGACGGCGCTAGGGATAGGGGCAAGATGACCCATATTAAGTGAGGTTCATTTACGTTTTAAATGAACAAATAGAGGTATCATGACTTTGAATGACTCAGCCATCTCTTTCCCAATACTTTCTTTTCTTCCTATTCCTCCTCTTTTTCCTTTTTTTTCCTCCTTTTTTATCACTTGAAAAATCACAGGGGCGGTCACCCCTTGCCCTCCGTATACGTAGCACCACCCCTACTTGACAAGAATTCCTCACAATGAAGAATGAGTATTTTCTATTAATTCCATGGCAGGAAAAGAGAATATTCTTAGATAGGATTTCATTTCCGTTTGTATCTTATCGACACGACAGACTATACCAGAAGGTCACTTCATGTACTCGGTCGACAATACAGATGGTTTCATTATAAAAATCTACAGCTTCATGGAATTTGTATACTGCAACATACTTTATATTACAGGATAATATACCGCCACCCCTCATTCAAAAACATTAATTTCACAAGTAAGCCAAAAAATTAAAACACGTTTATCTGACTGTTCAGTTTGATACCCATGAAGCTGGCTAGATGGCTGTCCATCTCTCTTTTACCGTCGAGGATCCTTATGGAATCCGTGATCCTTCATTTCAAGTAGTTTCAGGAGTCGTTCTTTGAGATGCTCTCTCTGGTTGTACATCGGGAGGTGAAGTACGACGGAACCTGTACACGTGTTGACTTCCGGACAGATATCCTGAGGGGGCTTCCCCTTACATTCATAGTATCCACCCATGGGCCACATCCCAGGTCCGATCTCACGAAATCCACCAAGGGGTACATGATCTGCACCCGTCATGAATCCTAGTAATCAATGGTGGGAGATGTTCGTTATTTCGAAGGTTCGCTATTCCGAAGGTTTGTTATTCCGAAACACGCAAATTGCGTATACCTATAGATGTTCGTTAGTCCGAAAATAAAAAAGGGTTCGTTAATCCGAACATGAACATTTGTGGCGTTATTCCGAAAGTTCGTTATTCCGAAGGTTCGTTTAATAGTCCGAAAATAAAATAAGGTTCGTTATTCCGAAGGTTCGTTAATCCGAAAATGATATAGGGTTCGTTATTCCGAAGGTTCGATAATCTGAAAATGATATAAGGTTCGTTAGTCCGAAAAAAACTAACGAACTAATGAACCTCATTTCATTTTCGGACTAACGAACCTTCGGAATAACGAACCCTATATCATTTTCGGACTAACGAACCTTCGGAATAACGAATCTTTTTTTCATTTTCGGACTAACGAATAATAACTAGTAATATATTATTATGCTTATGATAATAATTATAGTCATCATCATCATCATCGTTAACGTGACTGAAATGACGATTACTATCATAACTATATCGATCATTATTCTGATTTATGTAGTTATCTATAATACTTTTGGGTAATTTCGGCGCCGTCAGTTTTTCTGAAGTGGTGTAACAACAAAATTTAAAAAAAATAAATAAATAGCGTGATGCAAATATGCAGTAGTGTGTGTGTCAGTCCATATTCTATATTCGTTTGTCACGGTGCGTATATCTTCTATTGATGTCCGTGCATTCGGGTGTACGTGTGTGTGTTTGTGTGTGAGTGTGCGTGTCCGTGTGTGTGTGTGTATCTGTATACGAAATTGATCCTCGATTTCTCGTGAACGGCAAATCATCCCCCCCCCCCCCCCCCGGTGTAAGAACCTGCCTACGCCACTGATCAAGGTTGTGTCCATTCCTTAAAGATTTATCAAATAAAGGCAGATATTTAACATGTTTAAGAAATGATCGTACAGCTCTATCCATGAAATCCTTTGTGAATGGAAGTGTACACATTTTCGGCTTAATAATACATTTATAATAGTTATGAAAGTTATGACAATTTATTTTGCTAAATTTGCATTCTTCAAGTAAGTGTTAGAATTGTTTGAAAGGATTTTAGAATGAAGTAATATAATTATGCCTGGCACTGAGCCATATTCGGTACATCAACTCAACAAGGAAATTTTGACAAGATATGTCTCTTCTCGAAAACCCAAGTGCTCAATGATCCCTAACAAGAAAAGGATTTATGAGGCATAATCATACAGAGTAGATATTCTTAAGAAAAAAAATTTGCAATGGAGTTCACAGACGTTACAGTTTTGTTGTTGTTTTTAGGTACCAAATTTAAATACAGGTATATTATAGGCCTATAATCTGATAATCCTTGTATTTTCTCAAAATGGTGATATTTCCATGCGTTACTCAGTATACTGCCTCCTTCACAACAATTTTGATTTGAATTAATACTTACTCAATAAGTCCCTCTTCTGCTTCTCATTGAGATCGTCATGAAAGACTGACCAGAACATCCTTACTACGGGGTGTTCTGCAGTGTAGCCTTTCTGATACACAAAACTCTGTATTTATTGAGAAATGAGTGATCGCACACACAAAAAAGAAAAAAATATATACAATATATTGCACTTTCCTTGCAGAATCTGTTGCAACGATTCAAATCTTGATATTTATCGGCGAATTTAGGCCCTACTACAAAGGAATCCCTACCTCAGATTATAGCCTAATTCTACTGGAAAAATCATAAATCATAGATATTTCGCTGTCCGGAAATCTTTGATGGAGAAGCTCATGGAGCGTTGCAGTCGAGTTAGTTTTCGTTGGTTCATGAATGATTTGTTTTCGTTTACTGAACTGCTAAAAAGTATGTGAACATTATTTTTACACACCCAGGGGACCGAAGATTTTTGAAATTCTCTCTGAGGGACAGGGTAATTAACATTCATGCCTTATCAAAGGGCACTAGCGTTTGCCCTTGGGTTTGAAACCTGCAGGATCTCTAAGCAACGAGACGCCGCAATCGCGACTCCTCGTTTCACAGAAGTAATCGTATTAAATTCTGTCAGTCTTAAACCAATTTATTTAATATATACTTTGTTCTTGATGAGTATTATGATTCATTTTTTTTTAATTTTTATAAAAGCCTTAAAGCCTTATCAGGAATATCTAATGTAATGTTGAATCATAGGCATATTACACTCTTAAAAATTCCGGGTCAGATTGACCCAAAAAAGGGTCCGTTGGGGCCACACTCCATTCCGGGTCAAAAATGACCCGGAATAGGGTCATGAAGACTTGTTTCTGGGTCACATTTGACCTTATTCTGGGTCATTTTTACTCTATTCCAGGTCATTTTGACCCGGAACGGAGTGTGGCCCCAACGCACCCTTTTCCGGGTTAAGTCTGACTCGGAGTTTTTAAGAGTGTAATGATATGTTAATGATGTATTACCTGGAATAATAGATCATAGAATATCACAACTTTTTTTTACAATTCTAAGGGTGCAATTATGATAAAACAATAGATATTCATCACCTGTTGAAAGGCCTTCCAGTCGTATTCACCTCCAAGGAACAATGCCATCAGTTCCTGTGGTGAGAATCGTTTATGGAGATCGAAACGACTCAGCATGCTTCGGAAGCTCTCGCTGAAGACATCGAAGTGAGATGCCGCTGTGTAATGTCTGGCGTAGAGTTCAAGATATTCACGACTATGGGAAAAACAAAGCGAGACTCTATTACATTTCGATCAAGTCTGCAGGTCTTCATACCAAAGTAAAGAGACGATAATCATGATATCAACGAGAACATGAAGAAGCTTAAAAAATGAGCGAACGGGGTGGGCTGTAATTTCACACATTCTTCACAATGCTTCTGAAAGGAAAAAAAAAAGGCAATACAGACAATACTTACACATTGGCAGTGGTAACGATCTCATCTTTTCCCCCAGATTTGAGTTCGATCTCGGGCTCGTCCTCCGGACCATCTACCGTAAACCTGAAGTCGGAAAGCTCATCGTCACTCATCCCTAGCAATGCTTCCATACTCTTCGCCATGGAGGGATCGAGCAGCTTCAGATCTTCGAAACTGGAATGGCTGATGATTTATGAAAGGATGTCGAGTTATTTACGATATACACTTTTCCAGTCCCAACAAAAGCCAAACTGTAAATAAGCTCACTAAATAGGTTCAAAGTTTGAAAGAATTAATGTCTCTTCCATTTCACTTCATCTCGATTTTTTACCCTCTGAATATGCCCATAATCGTATCACACTATTACTTCCCTCCTTTTAGTGAACAACATAAAATGAGAATCCTGTGCCTTGGGTTTTAGGCATATTTGAAAATATTTTTTTCAAGGGACAGAAATGGAACGAGATTATGAAATTTATGTTCTGCACTGAAAATTTGAAAATATCGGTTACCGAGGAACCAGAGAATTCTTAATTGCAAACTGGTCTTCAAAACTTAAAAAAAAAAAATCTGAAGTTTGTTAATTATTTTTCCCTCAAAAAAGACTTCCTTCAAACGTCACCAATTTGCTCTTATTTTCTAAAATTTAAATTCACCTAGATATCAGGTTGGAATGTAGCTTCCTAATTTGTTCGAAAGAGAATAAAAACAAGTTATTTTCAAACAATAACATATGCATTATTTTGACCACTGACTGTTTTGTCGGGATAGGGTACCTTTTTTCCAAAAGCTTCTTGTAGAAGAGTAGAGGGAACGGCAGTGTGATGATGACCTTATTGTAGAACATCAGAGCGAAGAGTTTTCCAATTAATTTCAGCTTTTCCATCTCCTTGAACACCTAAATAATGGAAGTAAAGTAGAGAATTAACCTCCTCGCAACAAAAATTTAGAAAATTTGCTTAGTGACAGAATATAAGTTATGCATGCACCCCAACTGTGCCATAGTTATGATACGCCTATACCACGACTGAATCAAACAAAACACAATTTTATCTCCCACTTTGCCTATCATAGTTGTCTGATTATTATTAAAGAATAAATTATGCCCAAATTCGATCTCTTTGATTTCGTTTGATAATTATAAGATAGATCATGCATGAACAGTAGTTACTGGGGTTTTATTTTATTTTGAAAAGAGCAAAATTATTTGTGTTTTCATTACAAAGGCCATGCATGTACTTCAGGGCAATTTACCTTGTTGAACCAGTATGTCGTACAAGTAGGGGAATCGTCGAGTTTCTTGAAAATTGAATGTTTATTAAGATTGAACAGCTCTTCAAACAGGCGAGAGAAGAATTCCTGAGTAGAGAAAGCGTAAATAAATATTGGATGTTTAAAAGAAATTTGAGATTACAGTAAATTGTAAATTTGATTACAGATAAAGAATGTCAGTATAGGATCGACTGCTTCAAAAGTAATAACACTTCCAGAGGTTTATCATCTTTTCATGAGCTGTTATAGGTTTCATATTAAAGTTTCACGATGCACTTCGTTCGCTTATCATGCTTATAAGGTTATTAATTCTGAGACCTTCAAGGTTATTATTTACTCTTTAATATTCTATAATAGAGAGTGCATAGGGAGGGCAAAAACTCATGTCAAAATCTATATATACGAAATAGTAGGTTAAGCAGAATCTTTGTAACAACTAAGGCGGGGGGGGGGGGGTGGCAGCCCCAACGGTTTAAAAATCCGATATTGAGGTAATGGGCAGTGGGGTGATGGAATACCACCATAATCAGGGAATAATTATTCAGACAGGGATATGCCCTGTTTTATTTGCTTGTGGTCGGATGTCAGCATTTCTGTATGATTGGCAGTACAGATCATTGCTTTCAATGTTCTAGATGTATTGCTACTTCGTTCACTACACATCATTAATTATGTTATGGGTATTCAAATGTCATATACCTTCATGGGGCCACCAGCATTTACACCCAGTGACACATCAGTCTTGAAATGGACTTCGAGTGGGAGCAAGAGTGACTCCTGGGTCCTACGGCTAACATTCGAGATCGCTGACTCCACGGTCTTCTCTCTGTCGCAGTCGATTTCGAAACGAAGGCGCAGCTGCGTCTCATCCATCCTTTCCTGAACAGGAACTATTCCGAGAAATGTCTCCGCAAGCCTGTCATTTTCCTTCTTCTAAAAATGACAGTTATTAACATTTAATTGACAATTAACTGACAAAAAAGTCAACGAACAATGGAATTCTTTAGATACAACATTTGAAGCGGTCGTTAGATCGAACAGATTTAAGTCACTTGTTGAAAACTTCACACTTAATTCTTATTCATTTAATTGCATGTCTCCTTTATTTTGCTCTTCGTCTATTTGATTGTACGTAGTTCATTTTGGATATAATAGTGCAGAAACTTATCTGTATACATTATGTATAATTATAGCGTACACACACATAAATGTTATGGTGTTTGTTTCTTTATTTCTGTTAGTTTGGTTTAATCATATCATATATATATATATATATATATATTTATTTTTTTTTTTTTAATCGTCGGGGGTCTATATCTTATACTAGCCTGAAAGCTAAGCTTCCCATTAAACTCCTCCACTTTTTTCTATTACCTTGGTGATGTAGATAAAATCTGCGTCATACATTGTACTTCTTCTCTTCTCGAATGAATGAACATGTAAATATGTAATATGTACTGGAATGATCAATTATTGACTGAACTTAGAAGACATTGTCTTATTTTAGGTTTACGGGGTAGGCGTATGCCGTTGTTTATGAGAAGCCATCACCGTTTATGATTCGTTCAAGAGAGGCGTCAAAACTTCAAATTTACAGAACTGGAGAAATTAACTGTTTATATTTTGTATATTTTCGACCATCGATAGACTGATAGAAACAAATAATCATTCAGAGACAAAACATAAGCTTCTAATATTGCATATTGACTGAAAAGGTCACCAGTTACTAACTCTTCTGCTAAAATAAAATGTCATCATGCATCACCCATTTGCAATTTACGATAAACGCCATTTAAAGATGAGGTTCAGCATTTTATTCTTGTTCTACTGTTTACTCTACCTCCTTCACTCCAGAGATTTCCCCCACTACTGACAATAATGCTCAGGAAGCAGAGGTTTAACAAAATTGAAATTTGACATTTTTTCATTGATGATTTTTGTCCATTCTACTTTGAGTTATTGCATGAAACTTTACACATACCTTCAGGAGGCCACTAACTGTATCATTATGCCTATAGCACGTTAATTTATTTGATGTACAATAAAAGAGCAATGAAGATATACCTTGCTCAAGGGTGCCGTGCCGGGGATCGAACCCTCGATTCTAGCTTCTCACCAGTCAAGCGCCTTAAACGGTTAAACCACTCGACTACGGCAACTCTACTCTGAAATTTATTCCGATATCTCTGAACAGAAGCTATCATGAGGTTCGTGAACTTTAAAAAGTGGCCATTTTTGGATTAAGGGCATGTTCACTGAAGCGTGAATGAAGGATTACCTTCGATTTTACATTAAATGTAATTGAGAAGTATACAGCTACATGTCTCTGTATTCAGATTTCCTCAAAGGTTCCTGATAAAAAATTACACAGATTTGTTTTTAAAAGAACTTACTTTTATTTTGTGTTTATATAGACCTAAAATCTCTAAACTTAGATTTCGTATCAGCAATTGTAGAGCGCAGCTCTACCTGAAAATCCCAAAGGACTCTTTTCCTACATTTCGCCGCACAGAATACATTTTGAAAAGAATAAACTTCGTAACATTTATCTATTTATTTAATTCTCTATTTATCCATGTATTCCAATTCGAGCGTATAGGTAATACGAGACTGTTCTAACAAAAATGACGGTGAGGTTCACTACTGTAGCCTTCTTTTTTTTTTTTAATTTGATGCATGCATGACTTACTTTTTGCAGATAACTGAATTCCAAAGACAAAATTTTCCACTTTACTGGAACATCCAACAGAAACGGAAAGTCCAACAGACGGAGCTGTTGTGAACAGAAAAGGAATAACATTATCACTTACCATCAGATAGTCAGAGTTCAACATAAATGTTGCTGTATACGGTGTATACAATATCGACAAAAATAATGAACCCTTGTCTACTCTCTCTAATCCATATTACTTTTAAAAATAAAACACACATTTCATGTCATGCAATTACGCTTTGCATGTATTGAAAGAAGACTATCACTGTGAAAATGGAGGATGAACCCCCCCCCCCCCCCCCCCGGAGTGGTCAAGCTGAGAATGCCCCTGTCATTCGAGAAAAACTTTTGAGGCCAGATGTACTTTCCTATTATGAAAACTGACATTCTGGCATAACTGACATAATCTAAAAATAACAAGCATTGCAAACCATGCTTCATCTTCTTAAGAAAACAAGATTTTGTGTGTGTGTGAGTGGGTGTGTGTGTGCGTGTGTGTGTGTGAAGCTAGGTCATATATGATCAAATGACTTATCATGTAGACCTTCCAGGTAAGCAGAAGGGCGCATTCTGGACAGTATATCACTTTGACCTCGATCTCCGACAGTACATTTCTCCTAGTATATCGTCAGGAAAAAATATATATAAAATTGAAAGTAATAGCTCTATTTTATTTTTGTTACCGTTTCATTTTCAGTGTCGGATACACAATTTCTGGCCATTCCTTTTGCTTCAAGACTCTTTTTATTGCTTCCATTCTCAAAATAAGATATTAACAATAATCAAAATTTACATTTTAAACCAAGTATATTCATATGCCAGAATCATAGGCCTACTACCAACAAAGTACCATATAATATAATTCTGACAACCTTGTACATAAAATGAAATATTTACAATGAATAAAATTGAAATAATACAAATTACAAGCACAAATCCCTGCAAAGTACTAAATCGACTTGCCAGAGGTACATGCCCCTAAATGCGCCAGTACATTGCATTTTTTTTTTTTTAAAGAACGCTGACCAAATTCGTCATTGCGCCCTTTTGCTTGACCCACGACCTATTGCTATTTTCTAACCTGGGATGAATACCCCGACATCGCAAGGCTCTGGCGATGACGTTGTAGGAGGCAAATTCCAAGTTTTCTCACAAACTCTTCATCCTCAACTTGTCCTAGGTAAAACTGGTCAACAGCGAGCTTGAAACCAAGCGATTTGTTGATCTGCATGAATTAAAAGTGGACAAAGCCCTTTTGATTTAATTGTATGTCAGACCAAAGGATCATTAGATCAATAATTTGGTATACCCTTCCCTTTCATAACGGGGTATCGCAAAAAAAAGGTGGCACTATTACGAAAAAAAAAAGGGCTACTAACAAAAGGGTGGTAAAAAAGTTATATTTACCATGTTTAAAGAAACGTGATCCAGTTTTGCTTCAATGCGATTTTTACCATTTACCTAATTAACAAATTATCATGCCTTAAGGAGTCAAGTATTACGCAACTGTGGACTTTATTATTCCCCTCTAGTACGCATCAAGCGAATGGTTTCAGTGGGATTCCATTTTCTTTTTAAATAAAAAATGCCCCTTCTGCCTTCTCCCATCCGATATGCAGACTATACCAAATTTTCCCTCTTCATGTTTCACAACAAAAAATAGGCAAATTTCACTGTTGCTTTTTCTTAACAACGATTTTTTCTGTACTCTTCTTGCAAAAATTTCTGGTGGAGGAAGGACCGTTGTCTGAATGTACAAGATATGTATTTCATATCTTCCTAGTTTAAGAATAATAAAATACACGTTAAACTTTTTTCTTTAACCATAAACAAAATATGATCGTACTTAGAATGAAGCAGATTTTTTTCATTATCTCCTTCATGTAAAAAAAAAATCCGAATGTGAATTTGTTATATAAATATACCTCATATATGATTTTCAAAATGTCCAGATATGGTCCGTCAATTTTCACGTAGTCTTCCTTCTTGTTCTGGCTCTTAAAGGCCTGCAAGAAGACACGTACAACCCTGTCTTCAAGGTTAACGTGTCTTTTCCACCAGCTCACTGCTCACCAAAAGATAAATTTATAATTGATCAATATTGTAAATACAATAATAATTAATTGATAATTATTGTGTCATATTTACTCAGAGTAGCCATGTCTATCGACTTCGGCGATCATGCTGTTCCGCAACTCTCTGTTCCTAGCAATTCTCAGTACCGTATAGTTCGATCCAGTGGTCCTTAACTCCTCTATCCACTAGCCATCTCTGCAGACTTCACCTTTTTTTTTTCTTTATTTAAGAAACACACGTTGGTATCAATATGCCTATATTCATTTAATGTGCGATAAAAGAGCAATGGAGATAAAATGCCTTGCTAAAGGGCATAAGTGGCGTACCAGAGATCGAACCCCTGATTTTTCCGTCTCCAGTCAAGCGCCTAAACCACTCGACTAGAACATCTTCATGATTGCAAAAGTCGACAGATATGGCCGAGACATGCCAGAGAAAGAGAGAGAGAAAGAGAGAGAGAGAGAGAGAGAGAGAGAGAGAGAGGGAGAGAGCCATGACATACATTTCATGTGGGTCCTGACTGCATTTATCATGACATCTCAGCATATTGTCATGTACCTGTTTAATACACCTTGGTGGAGAGAATAGTGTGATCAAAACACCTTGTCCGGACTTGAAGGCACCGAGCAAGGATCGAACCCAGGACCTTACCTACCTATTTGGGATTCAAGAGAGCCTTCACCAGTGTACCACATACCGTGGTCCCATACATAGTCACTTTGTAGAGTTCTACTTCATAAAACTTGTTATCAGTAGCAAATGTCGCATTTCTATCACAGATTTGCTCTCGGCTAATCAGATGCAAGGATTTCAGTAACTTATAATGTAACAGTTTTTGCAACTTGTCGTTGATAACAAGTTTTATGAAACGGGGTTCCTGATGTCTGCTAGCACTCAAATAAGAAGTAGCTGTATCATATCTAAAGAATAGGACACAGAGTAAGCTCTATACCAAAAAAAAATGCTAGAAATAATTATGAAGGAAATAATTCAATGCGCATAGTGGTAATGGGGAAAGATTTTTGCTGTTTTTGGTAGTCATTACTATTTTTTAAGTAGTCAGGAATTACTTTCTTTGGAATTCAGTAATGTTTTCGCAATTTCACAATAATCGCGATAGGGCCGACATGAATCAACTGCTAATACATTCAGTCATAAAGCAAGCACTTACTTAAATCACTTGGGTAATGTGAATAGCTAGTAATCCGATCACATATCGCCTTTCCAAAGGTTCATTGTGCGAGAGGTTCCCTCTTCCAAAGCTTCATAATTCCCCCCAAATTGAAAGTGTCACGATTCAGAAAATTATCTTTCGAAAACGATACAGGGTTCTTCTTGAATTTCGGAATACTGAACCCTCGAATTATGACCCCTTTTTCATCTCCAGAATGATTATGAACCCTACTTAATTTTCGGTATTATAAGCCTCTGGTATTGGAAATTTACTTTCAGAATAATCAACCTTCGGAAAAATGATTGCTCCCTAGGATCATGCAAGAGGTGACTGCCTGACTGGAGCTTTGAAACTCGTGCCATGTTGTGTCGAGAAGTTTCTCGATCTTGTAAAATCGAAATGAACGAAAGCTCTGAAACCGGTGCTTTTTAGTCCAAGTATCAAGGAGCTTATTCAAATGGGGTATGAAAACAAGAAAGTTCGTAGCACTTACCCAGTTTGTCAAAGTTCTCTTCTGCTTCCTCTTTCATCTTGATCATGGTGCGTGCTATTTCGTCAATGATCTTCCTACCCCATGTTTTATCTGGCTCATCACACACAGGACACTCGAGCAAGATGGGAATGATTGGTAGCAGTTCAGTTCCAAAATTCTTCCAGAGAGGATTCACCATAAGCTCTCTTTCTAAGTGCTGAATGATGACTTTTGCTACCTGATAATGAAAGCCCCCCCCCCCCCAAAGATGGGGGAAAATAGTCTGATTTAATTTGAAAGATCCATATATATCATTCTTGTAGTTTTTAAACGATTTCGTCATCGAAGCACATTACAAAAAAAAAATAAATGCTTCAAAAATGGATAAGGAAATCTCTATGCTGCCGAAAAGCATGCATGGGATGAGGTGCTTAATTTATTGGTGGTTTCAACATTCTCGGAAAGGCAGAGGGACGAGTGCACACCCCGCTCCCCCCCCCCCCCCCCCCCCTGCCTCGTACAATCCAATGCCTCTATTTGTGGGGTAGAGGCTTGAAGCCTGATAACATAAAATACTTCGAGGCTTTAAAATCAGAGACTAGGAAATATGGACTCATATTTCCCGGCTAAATCTATATTGTCATCGCGTCAACATTCTAAATTTCTTAGATTTGAAATTAATCTAAGTCGATCGTTATTACGGACAACTCCAAAATTAGAATAAGACATTACATTCAATAAGACTGATTTAGATTGAGATTTTTAATCGAATTTGGAGTCCCTGATTCAAGTCTAAGAAAATGTAGTGTGTTGCACTACTATTATATTTCTATCTTGCACTTTTTCATTAGTCCTTTGTTGAGAATATGATTGTCTTATTCACTCAAATTTGGTCAGATGTATATTTACAACCTCCCTGTATTTTATTCTTCGTTCTTTCCATACAGTGCAATAAGATTACTAATACAAACCTGTTCTAAAAGTATGCTGTTACTCTTGAGAGGAAGGAACGTCTCATGTAGGGATTCCATCCAGAAGTGGTCATAATCTTCACTATAAAAATATATATGAAACAAACACAACCTAGGCGGTTTCTGTTGATGTTAATTAACAGGATCATTTAGCAATATATTCCTTTCTCTTTTCTCAACACAGAAAGTCCCTAAGGTTGCACATAATTATGGATATATGCAAAAACAATCGCGCTAGCTGGTTTTTCTTCTTTATGTCTATATAGCTGAAAGCATAATCCTGCTTGATATTACTTTTTTTAAAGGATATACGTGGGAATGAAGCAAGTCATGAAAATCTGAAAAGGAGAGGTTTTCATTTCACTGCACTGATAGAAAGGAAAATTAAACAAAGTTAAAGAAATGATGGACCAAAACATAACCAAAAAATCTTCAAAATGACTTTCCTACCCAGTGTCTAGGGTGAACGTTTCAAAAAAGGCTTGAATCAAACAACTTGGGGACATCGCTTCGTATAGCTCTTTTCGATCTGCGGAGCTTAGTTGAGCTTCTGGACCAAGTTCGAAGATTCTCTTCAGCGTGGATTTTGAATTGATTGTTTCCGTTCCTAGATTGGCACTGGAGATAAAAAAAGGAGTCATCACTACAAAGAAACTTTAAAACGGAAAGAAAAAAAAAGAAAATATGAGATGAAAAATGGGCAGATTTGCATTTTCAGTCAAAGTGAATAAACTTACTGAAATATCATTCAATCTATGATCGACATTTTTGAGATAGTTTGGAACGATGGTTTATAACAGATACCAAACCTTAACAATCAATCGGATGCTTGAAAGGATATATAATCCAACTGGATTTCAACAGCATGGGCGTGCCTACTAAGGAATATACCAAAAAAGACGGGAAAAAACTACTCTTCTGTCTTATATTGCAGATGTATGACATGGTTACATATATTTTAATGCAGATTTTGATCATTTTCATACCTCGAGTTACAAGAGAACATTTCAAGATAAGATTGAATCAGACACTTCGGTGTTGACAGAGCAGTGAAGAGCTTGGTTCGTTGTCTAGGGCTTAACTCAGCTCTGGGATCTAGTTGATAGATCCTTTCTATTAAGTCTCTTGAATTGGTTGCCATGGTTCCTTGATTTGCTCTGGAAAAGAAACAAAATTCTTGGCAAGACTAGAAATACACAACCAATTATAAATCTGCGGAAATACTTAAGCAACGATACATTATTAGGCAGCCTGTTTGGTAAGCTTTGTAGAATTCATATTACATCTTTAATAGCAAACATGACCTTCAGTTGAAATGCGGTGGGAGTAAGTATATTAAATCCCCCAAACTAGGCATATTCAATGTTTAAGATATATATATATAAGCTTTGGCATTTCTTGTGGAAATAAATACACGCGAGATCAACTGAGAGAATAAGAGCATATGTAGCATGAATCAAAGTTCCCCAGAGCTGGCCTACCATTTTTGGAATTTTTGCAAATGTTGAAAAAATGCCTCCGCCGCGAATCGAACCCGGGCCTTTGGCTATGAACGCCAGTGCCTTAACCAGCACTGGGGAACTTTGATTCATGCTACGGTATTATTATCTCAATTGATCTCGCATATATATATATATGAGACAATTGAGAGAAAAATAGCGTAGCATGAATCAAAGTTCCCGAGAACTGTCCTAACATTTTGGAAATTCTCTCAATTGTCTTACATGTATTTATTTCTATGAGAGTTGCCAAAGCTGTTGTATATGCTACCTGATCACAATATATATATATATATATATATATATATATATATATATATATATATATATATGGTTCCTTTTTAATGACCGTGATTTTCAGCTACTCGGGAACAGAAATTATTTTATGTGCCTCTGGATGAGACCGAACTCTTTATTCCCTACGTCTTCAACATCTTTACCACCTTCTAGCCCTGTATTTTACAATTTCAGTATACAGGAATGCACGAGCCAATAAAACATTATCCAACATTTGTGTAAATCCTTTTCTGTCGCCTAATCAAATGAGTAATGTACACTGCAGTGGGCCCCGTTTCATTCAACTTGTTATCAGTAACAACTGCCACATTTCTATGACAAATTTGCTCTCATCCAAGCAGATGCAAGGATTTCGGCAGCTTATATCAGTTATTGCAACTTGTTATTGATAACAAGATTTATGAAACGGGTCCCTGATGCTCTAAATCACACCTCCTGAGGTGTGAGCATGTTAAAGGTATATGCATTTCGTTTTCTTTATTACCTGAACCAAAGGCAAATAGTCCGCGACGGCAACATCTTTGCACTTCCGTGGAAGCTGGTCTATCAGACCTCGCACTAAAAAATAATCGTAAACAGAACGAAGAAAAGATGAAAGAAAAGGAAAAGGCTGACGGAATGAGAGGGGATTAAATTTCACAACCTTCTTCTAATATAGGTGAACGATAAACGGTATTGATGGAGCATGATAAGCACTGTATGATAATAAGCTTTGCCATTACACAACGAATTTAACCGAATGAGAACATATCCAAACAGTGCAGAACAATGCATTAACACATTCTAGAAATTACCTCAGTCAGATATCAGTTTCAATCAGTCTGCAATCAAATACACAGTGCATGTACAGGAGGTCTATATAAATACATGTAGATGATGTAGTACAAGTGCTGTATTTGAAATCGAGTCTTCATCAGTCCGCATCAACGATGGTAGGTATACACCGCACAGAAACAACACTTTGTTTATATTTTCTTTAAAAGGCGCCGCGATCAGTGAGAAGCTGGTTTCGCAATGCGGGAAATCCCCCACTCGGGAAATCCCCGCGCTATCATTGCTGATGTTGTCATGCCATTGACAGGCCTTGACAGCACGCGCACGGTTGATATTCTTGGCCGGGGTTAAAGGTTATCTGACAATAAACCATTGACATTTGCCTAGATGGTGGCCTGCAAATTAATATTGGTAAAATCTTGACTGCAGAATGATCTTACAACTGATTCAACGGGGAGAAAAAAAAAAAAGAATAATTTGCTCTTAATATAGGATTTCCCGGTCAATTGTAAACTCTTGCCAATCAAATTCGTAAAATGGTCATTCAAATTAAACGATACCTCTCGTATCGTGTCTATCGGTCATTCAAGTTCATACAAATAGCAGGCAATGTTGTTTTAGAGCACGTAAATTCGTTTTTTAGCAATCAAAAGTGTTAATAGAAACACGATTTCGTTCATGTGCGGTAGAATTTGAAATATCTGCAATCAAATATAGACGTCGCTGGTGCCTAACTGTTTCGAGCATTCAAATTCGTTTTAAGGAAATCAATTTTTTCAACTTTATTCATTCAATTTAGAATCTCTCTGTTAGATGCTATAGCGTGGACGCGATAGAATCTCATATCCATTCATGCATATGCACTTATATACAATATACTTTCAGACTTCTTGCTATTTTTTAATCTTTGTCATTTCATAATCATGATTATATTTTTCATTTCTTTTCGGTTTTATTCTTTATTACTGATATGAATATGCATTTTGTAAAATTCCTTTTAAGTTTTTGTTTTGATTATTTTCATTTCATTTTTATTTCTTTTTCATTTTTCTTGTTCATATTTCCTATGTATTTTGTATACTTCTTCTTTTCTTGTTGTATATGTTCTATTTTTGTACTGTACAATAATTTCTCATGTAATTCAGAAGCCGCGAAGCGTTTTTGAAAGGGGGGGGGGGGGTGAGCGTACAAACCAGGATAATCATTTCCGCATTTTTGTATTTTCTCCTTGCTAGGCATTGAAGAAGTATGTATGGCTGTGTCGGTAACACTGACTGCATTTTTTTTGCAGTAATGAGCAGATTGAGAGTTCTTGCTATGCCATTTTTATGGAAGTCAAGAACAACCATTGTGTTATAAGTATGTATGAAATTTGAAAGCCCTTATTAACTCATAGATATTACCAAATACATAAATAAATAATTTGGGAGAGGAGAAGCGGGAAAAGAACCCCTAAGAAATCAAACACCATTTCACACACACACACACACACACACACACACAAAATATTCTGAGAACCTGAAATCAACATTATAACCAGATTTGATATGAAAAGGAGAATATTTTTGAATATTAACAGATTGACTATAACTTTGCCGTGGCTAATTATTTACCTGAGCCATAGCCCCTAAATCCCTAACGTTTTTTAGTTCCACTTTGTTCTGAACCTCACAATTTGAATGCACTAAGTTTAAATATGAGTGCTTATTAACGAATTTGAATGACCGAAAAGACTGAAGTGATACGAACGGACGAGTTTAAATTACCATTGACGAATATCATTGCTCGATGTGCCAAATTGAGTGGCGCTATTTGCAATTTGATCGCTGAGTTGTTGTTTTTGAATGGACAAAGACGAATTTGAATTCTGATTTTTTAACGCGATCGCGTTTCGGACGAAATTGATTGCTCGAAACGCTAAATTGACTGGAAAAAGTTTGAATTTGAACGGGAAACCCTATATTTCGAAAGGGTAATCGCATTAAAAGACCTTTCCCCTTACATCTTTTGGTTGATCTTCCTTTGAAAAAAAAAAGTCATTATTACACAAAATAATGGTTTCTTTTATCTTTAATTTCGGCATTAATAGAAAAGGAAAAGTAGTGGTGTAATGACAATATTCGGGGAGGGAGGAGGCCCGAGGGCACAGAAGCTCTTGTATCTCACAGTATAACTTTTTCTTTGAATTATGGGGTCGCAAAGCGATCTTCCTTTTGGTGTTTGTAAATTGGAATACTAAATTTAGAAGGATGCAGGCAAATCAAAATCTGCTCTTAATTATACACCCCTATTCTTTTTTCATTTCATTCCCTGTTTTCTAGAGTGACGACCTACCCATCCTTTAAAGCCACTAAGTAACTTTTAAAAATCTGAGCTGCATGGTCCAACATACTATCACTGCCAATCAGTGTATGTAATAATTGTGTAAATATGAAGCCCTGAAAAGTGCACTCCTAAAGCATCATCTTCACACACAAATAAAGGGGAAATGTTCAAGTGACCGTAAATGCCAGGCCCTTTCCCCCCATAAACTTTAGCGTCAGACATAAACATACCAGGTTGGTTTTGCAAATGGCGGAATTCAGTGATAGATATCTTGATAATAATACCTCATATTTCAAAACCTTTACATTCCTAACAGTTTATTTATCCTTCTAAACATCTGTATAAACACAGAAATATTTCCTGTATTCAAAACACGTACATGGATAGGCATGATAGGAGAGATCTTGAGAAAATACACCACTCTTGTCATATCAAACTGTCATTTTACTCTGGGCTACCTTCATAGGAACTTAGGCATTCTCTCCTCTTCCCCTCCCCCCTTTTTTTATTCTTTTTGATTGTCGATTCTTTTTAATTCTATTATCCTTGTGATGTGGCATAGGCGGAAATCCCGGGGGACCGGGCATTTTTTATTTATGTATTTTTTTGTAGTTGTTTTTTGTTTCATGCTTGCTCTCTCCTTACACAGCCGGTCAGTTCTATCGTTGAGAGGAAGAAAAAAGAAAAGAAAATGAAAGAAACTAAACAGGAGAGGGAGAGAGAGAGAGAGAGAGAGAGAGAGAGATACAGAGACAGAAAAGAAGGGGGAAATGGAGGGAAGGGAGGAGAGGGAGAGAAGAAGAAAGAGGATTTGAGTGATGTAGGGGCGGCGGAGCGTATCTCAAATTGAGGCCGGGTACCAGAGAACGGGGGCACTCAATTTTGGCAAGAAGGGGCACTTACAAAGGGTGAACACAAGAAGGAAAAAAGAGCGCTTACAGCCCATGGTATACTCCTACATTTTATTTAAGTGTGTTAAATAGAATGTAGGGGTATACCAACGCCTTTTTTATTGATAGTATATTGCTTTTTTTCTTCCTTCTTGATTTGTCTTTTCTCCACCTTTTGTACCTTGTACTGTACTTGTCTGCTTTAAAAATTCTTCATCTTTGAAACAAAAACACTTCCCCTCTCTCTCCCTCCTCTCTCTTTCTTTCTTTCTCTTTCTTTCTTTCTGTCTTTATATCGCAAATTGCATTGTCTCTCCGTCAGTGTTGTTTTAAATGCATCTCTTAATACTGCTTCTTTTAAACAAAAAACCCCCCAAGATTTCCCATAATTCCCCTAACCTTGTGCTGAATCAGTATTACACGTCTTGCACATTAATACATTAAGCATTTCAAAATAGAGACATTTCCAGTTAGACCATTTTAATAACCTCTAGTATTACCAGTGCTCAAATATTTATGTCAATTACATATTGCTCTCCCAACAAAATCATATCAGAAAGAGTATTTCTTGATTCCATAACAATCAAAAGAAAAATAAATGTACAAAATAATGATATCTTATGTATTACGTATATCGGTAATATTTGCTCTAACAGCCTAAAGATGTTTGAGTGTGCGAGTATTACAAGTAATTTCGTCTTATTGAAATGGACTACATTAACTTTACTTAATTAGGTAACAATTATGTAGTTTATAGTGTTTGGTTGGTTTGGTTTGATTTTATTTACGATCATAAAAATAATACAGATTAAAACATAAACATGAGATTATATATAACAATATAAATATAATAGTAACATACAATACAAAAGAAGAAAATTAAGATCGAGGGATGACCCGCTTCAGATATACTAATGCAGCTATCCTGTTCTTCCTCGGGGTCCGAGCTAGGTAACAAGTAGGTCTCAAGTATCAAGTAACAAGCAGGTAACAAGTACTTGAAGTAGGTAACAAGTCATTTCTCTTTGTATGAAATTACGAAACAACTTTCAATGTAATATTCATTTATTCCAAAGAAATACAGATACAGAGAAAGTAATAAAGACCAAACAGCAAAATTCAATTAATTGCTTTTTTTTTTCTTGCTCGTCTTTATTTTTTGCATATTTATTTTTTTCTTTCTTTTACCTTTTGATATCATGTCGTATTCTGAAATTAGTTCTTTACATTTACTCTCATGCATTTGAAAAATTTAAACAACTTTTTTGTTATGTAATTTACTATTATTAATTATTATTATCTGAGGGGTCCACGATTTACAAGCTCCGCTTCTCAGTGGACCTCTCCATTTCCAGCAAAACAGATAATTTGCCTTAGTTTTAAATTGCAATATCAAATGATCTATTTAGTTTGAAATCTATGATTTTGATGTTTTATATTGCATGTATTTTGCTCTATATGTTTAATTTCAAGATATTTGTATGGATTTTGTATTTATTTTGTTGAAAATGAGAAAAAATAAAAACTGAAACTGAAAACTGAAATTGTTAATCATTAATGGATACATTCATTTTGTTTTCATTTATGTATGCGATAATCTGTTGTTTCTTATTAAGTGCACCTTGTTGCAGATGAGACTTGTACTAGGTTATCCAATAAAACCTACTACTATGACGACAACTACACTACTACTACTACTACTACTACTACTACTACTACTACTACTACTACTACTACTACTACTACTACTACTACTACTACTACTACTACTACTACTACTACTACTACCACAACTACTGCTGCTGCTGCTGCTGCCACTACTACTCTCCGTGGTAGTACTAGGTTATCCAATAAAACCTACTAAATACATTTTATATTACATACACAGTGGCGTCATGAGCTAAGAAAATTGGTTAGGCGGACATCATCTCTTTCCCGAATATCAACGATGCAGTGGCTAATACTTGCGAGGGAGCGAAGTTAGCAAAATATTCACTATTTTTGTAAATAAAAAGGTGCAATTTTCAATTTGGTATTTTCATTTCTTCTGTTTTCTCTCTTTCTTTATTATTTTTTTTTCCTCTGGTGGAACTCATGGGGGAGGGGCTACAACTCCCAAGCCCCCCCCCCCCGCGTACGCCAGTGATGACACACTTTAAAGAAAATCATTGGAAATAAAATCGAAGCAAAAAAGAAGGAACGACGGGAGTGTCCAAATGGGCTAAACCCACAACAACGAAGGGCTAAAACATTACTTTTCTTAGACAATATCATCGAAATAGCAATCAAAATCCATATCTTAATATGCAGACACAAAACCTGGTCATCAGAAGTTTTACGTGTAACATGTCTGAACTATGAGCTTATCATAAATTCACCTGACATGACACAGCCAGAGACTGGCAATTAAAGCTAGGCTCCACTCAAAATTTATGGAATTGTGCTTAAGTGTCGTATTAAGTTTGTGTCCTGTTAATTTTTTATTATGATAGTTGCCTCGTAGTTCACATTAAGAAACAGCTTCCCATCACCATCTTCGGTCGCTAACGATTTCAGAAGCGACATCGTCTTGTTCCTGATGTCGCTCTGTGCCGTCTTTCGGAAATATGCGATCTCCGTCAGAAAATCCAGCAGCTTGCCGCCTTCCTCAGATTCATCGTCGAAACATGACGTCACGTTGAGTTTGGATGGAAGAGAGCAGACACTGAAAGGTAGAGCATTAGCTTCTGCGAAATGACCAATCTTAGTGCTCAGATCCACGATGTGAGAGTAGGTCTCTTTCCATGGAAGACCGTTGTGGAATTTGACTATCCCGCTGTCATCTTGAGTTTTGTAAATACACACACAGACAGAGAGAGGGAGAGAAAAGGAGGGTATGGAGTTAGAAAGAGAAAGAGAAAGAGAGAGAGGGGGGAGGGGAATTGGGGAGGGAAGGAGTGAAGGGGAAAGAGGACGGAGGAAAGGGGAGGGGTGAAAGATGAAGTGGTGCTAGAGAGATAATATTTGCTTATTGCTGAGATAGTTTTATATTTTACATGATTTTTCTGTTTCCATTTTGAGTCGATATTATCCTTAAAGCCCGCCGCAAACTGTACTATCCGTCTGCGATCCGATTTTAGAAAAAAAAAATTGTTGTAGCATTTGATATAAGCTTTCCAGCATAGGAAATCTTAATGATCGAAGTTTCGAATAGTCGTATGAATACAAAAATCGGAATTCCGAGCTATTGCGAGGCTCCCTGTAGGAATAAAAGCGAACTCAATTCCGAATCGTATAACGTCATAGCAATCTTGCGATCGGCTACGATTTGAAGCTGATTTGGCCTTTACTCCTACCACAAGGCTTGCAGTTAACCAAAATTTCGATTTTAGAATTCCTGTCATTATTCTGAACTTCAAATAAGATAATTTTACTTGACTTAACTTTCATATGTAATGTTAAATGTCATTTGTTCGAAAATAGGGTCGCAGTCGGATCGCATATATAGTGTGCGGCGGGCTTTAGAAGTTCGTTTGCGGCTGTTTATAATGTAGTATTTAGGCCTATTCAGTACGAACTCCATAATTATTATGTTGTGCCCTTTTCTAGAGGTGGATAAGATTAGATGCATCGATTCTATGATGGGTAGCAGTTGCTCTGCCCAGTGATTTCAGGCATGATGTGTCCTATGCCCTAGGCAGAGCCATGGCTCGAAGAGCCAGTCCCCCTCCCCCTCCCCCGCCAAGAGAGAGAGAGAGAACGAATGGGGAAAATGTTTAATGATAAGCACCAACGGGTTTCGACACCATGTTTTTACAGGAAAAGTATCCTCTATACAAAATTTGTCTCCCCGCCCCCTCCTTCCCCTCCTTCTCATCAAACACAGGCAGTCCATGATGTGCCCCTTTTTATGGGGAACCTTTGAATAATTATTACGATTAATGCTTCCTCGACGCCCTTTAAAGTTGTTGGAAAAAATACTTACCTGAACTAACTATAACCATAAGGGCACCCCACTCTACAAGAAAATCAACTAGATTCGAACAGGCGCCCGCAATATCACCGAAATAATACGCAGAATTGATGGCACTAATGAAAGCGAATTTGTTGGTGTAACTGGTTGCTTCTCGGCAAACTTCGGCAAATGTTGCCTTCTTCCATTCAAAGGCTACTCCTTTCAGCTTGTCGTTGGAATTCACCCTGATCTTGAATTGCTCAAGAGCACTGCTTGGCTCAATGACAGTGTACCGGAGTTTCCCGAAACTGTTCTGAAATTTGCCGATGATAATCTCATCAAAAAATCCTGCAATAAGAATACATCCAATAAACGAACGAATAATCACCATGTTTGTATTATTTCATATTGCTATATGGGACATGTCATTTTCGTGAACAAAATACTGTCTACATGTAACATTTTGCCGAGCGTGTTCTATCGAATCCTAACTTAAAACACGGTTACAACTAAATTATCAGAAAAGGGGTATAGTACATGTGCAAACCAGCCGTATTTTGATCAGACGAATGCTAAACACATGTCTGACGAGCCGGCCCCTCAACCACCTGTGGCCGATGTCCAGAGCCTGCTTTAAGGGGTCCAAACATGCATTTGATCAATCGTCACAGGTTCCACTTGAAATTCATGGGCTTATCGCACAGAATACGGAGTGGGCCATGCCAGACGAATTTGTGCTGCTTAGTGCCCCCAGACACCAAAAAGGGCCCCCAAATGGAGTGTTCAGTCAATTTAACGGAAGAGGTGCCACTTCGAACCAATTTCGGATGCTCAGGTTAATCTTACACCAAACGGGCTTGCCAGACAAATTTTCTGCTACTGTTGCTCATCAAAGACCCCAAGGGGGCCTCTAACAAGGGACCTTGGTCAAACGAGCGAGATCTATCACCAAAGACTTGTAAAAAAATATATATAAATTTATATATATATTATTACGGGACTCGCGGAGTACAACTAATTAAGGTAAGTATACGATATACCACCGTAACTGGAAGGTACAAAATCGCGGATATTGTAACACGATTATCGTGATCCATTAATCAAGAATATCCTGAATTATTTATATTCCTTCCCGCTTTATCCCGGTTCGTAAGCTTTGCAATGCATCATTAAAATACAGTCCTATGGTAGCCATGCATATGAGTGAACACTGAGATGAATCAATGAAAATTTAAGCAAACTACAATAGCACAGTCTTATTGGGTGTTGCAAGAGAGTTGTAATCGATTGCAAATAATTGCTAATTTTGAAACAACCATTCTGATAGGCTCAGGGTCTGCCCTTTTAAGAAGACATGCATGCAACAATGATTTTGATTGGTCAGTGACAATCAGTTGCAACTTGCAATCGATTGCAACTTTCTTGCAACACCCCATTAGTATAGAGGAAAATCCTCAAATCTGGGCTTCTCTTCTTAGTCAGAACTGCAGTCAGGAGTATTGTTTGACAATGAATGTGGGTAACATCTTCCCACGTTGTCTTCCTTTAATTTATCCTCCCCCCCCCCCCCCCCCCCACCTCCGCCTCTTCCTCCCTGATCTTCCACTCTTTCCATCTCCTTTTCTCTCGTCTTTATTATATATTATATACTATTTTCTTTCATTTTTATTCATTGACATTATTAGGGGGAGTCAGGAATTTTCTGAGACTTATACGCCGTCTTTTACTACAGCCTGGATCCTCCCCTATAGCGTGTATTTTCATGGTGAAGCAATGACAATACCATTGTGAAAGGTGCAGTGCTTTCTGTGTGGTTACAAGAATAGTTTCTCTATCTCAGTATTCTTTTGTGACGTAGCACTTTCAAAGCATGGTTTTTCTCTCAAAGCGAAACTACCCCCCCCCCCTCAACTACAAACATCCGCACAGCTATACAGACACTGTATAAAAGTATCCCTAAAATCTAATAAATCTTAAGTCAGCTTTCCAATCATGTTCCGTCATGCACTATTTCAGGCGATTTGTGGTTCGGACATTGTTTTCATCCTATATCTATGCCGCTGCATTTCACATGGTTAAAATCCGTATGGATGATCCTACAAGCTTTCTAAAACGCCTGAAAATAAAAAGGAGAAAGGTGAGTGGAATGTTATTTTTTTTTTATCAAGCTGATGTTTATTACAGCTCGTTCATAGCAATTGCATAATACCATTTCTGAAACAACACAAGGATTTCCGCAAGGAACACTGCCGGTCGATGTCTTTCTTGTTTCACAAAATGCGCCTATAGAATGAAAATAACTCACCCATTTTTGATGAATTTGGGATCAGTTTTCTTCTAAATAGGTTCCCCATATACTGGTACCTAAAAAATCCCATCATTTTAATAGTGAAAGTATTCAGTCCGTTTTTATGGACCACCCTGTATAGAGTAAGGGTTTGTGTTTGGTCCAAGGAATAGAAGTGGAGCAATCGTCTGCGAAGCATGTATCGAGGATAATGTTTCTGACAGGACCAACACAGCAGAAAATTTGTCTTGCATGAGTCATTCGGTATTATGTATTGCATTCATACACTCATTTAAAATCAGTTTCAAGTGATATCACTTGTAAATATATACATACATACATATTTATATATATTTATTTATTAAAAAATCACGGTACCCATAGTACAACCACGGTAAGTTTATGGAATGCATGCCGTCAAATTACCTTGGGAACCATGACAATGTTTTGATGTCACTTGTTTGACCGAAACCCCATTTTCATGATATCATGAACTGAAGCAACAATTACACGCAAATGTTTAAATTCTAAATAATATTAAGACTATTATTCACACCCATCTCCTATAGTTTTCATGGTTTTAGACGAAATTCTAAAAAAAAAGAAGTGAGGAAACTCCTCTGACCAGACGGATTTTCCGTTTTTAATAATCAAGCTGTCATCTTTGCAACCAACAATATGTAGTACGTACCATCCCCACTACCAACGCCCATGATATTGAGCTCATGATCGGGTGAAAATCTTGGACTGATTTTGTCGATGACTTCGGCATCGAAACGGTCGTTGAGCCAGGTCTGGTTATCGACGACGGCCGTTGAGTTGGGCTGAAAACCTTTCGTGAAGAGATCGGTGTAGAGATCAATATTATCCACAATGCTAGACATTTCAAGCAGCAATTCGTTGTTAATCATCTTAAGAAAAAGTGCAGTATCGAAAAGATGAAAACAATGAAGAAAGAGTTGGTTGCAGGGATTGATCGAGAGAGACTATTCTGAGGTTTAATATCAACCTTTCTGTTAGCCCCATGCCCTAATAATACTAAACTTCCATCAATCCCCCTGTCATGCTCGACATCACCTATATAGGCTTAACATGACATTGTCATGATTGTTGAAACCATACAGGTCAGTGCATCACCACACTGGTGTCAGCAAAATAATTTATAATAAAAATGCTCGACATCACCGATACAGGCTTAGGATATGACATGTCATGATTGTTGAAAACTTTTATACAGGTCAACGCATCACCACACTGGTGTCAGCAAAATATAATAAAGATAGTGATTTCAAATATGTCAGGATCACACTGAGTAGGCCTAGTTGCGTACACAATTATTGTGTATGGGCATCTAGGCTCTTTTTAGGGGGTATGACACCCGAAAGGGCGAATGGCGGCGGAGCCCTCATCAGAAGCCTCTGTCAACACAGGCATTCAGAGCATGAAATTTAAACATGTCCCCTTCCGGAATGACTTTAATTCTTACCTATGCTCTCATTATAATGATTATTGGAATAAAACAGTGGAATTAATTCCCTCGTAATGTTATAAAGAAAATAGAAAACTTTGCTCATTAAAAAGAAACTAAGGGAATACTTCTCAAATTATCAAGCAGAGCCTCGACGGTTGTAAGTCTCCTGAATTTTTCTATAACATTTTGCTTAAAATTCCATTCAGTGTGACTTCTTATTTTGGGGGTGAAATCTGATCGGTCCTATGGCCGTACGCAGCGGGGGGGGGGGGGGGGGAGGAGGAGGGACAGCCTGCCCCAGAAATTTTCAAACTTGACTATTTTTATTAAAAATTTTTCAAATATTCCACCCAAAATGTGCACAAGATCAATCAATTTCAATTCTGAAAATGCCAAAGCTTCCTTATGATCTGCTCGGTTGCTTTGTTCCCTCGCTTGTATGTTCCCTCGAACAATTTTAAATATTCTTGCCCCCGGTTGCGGTACGGTACGGTACGGTACGGTACTACTACATACGGTACGTGTAGGCTAGGCCTTCATATGGCCTAGTCACATAGTGCTCGGCGTCCGGCGTTGCGTCTAATTGCGAAAAATTATGCGTCTAATTGCGAAAAATTATGCGTCTAATTGCGAAAAATTATGCTGTATCCAAATGAATGCAAAATAGACGGAGGCGACGGACGTAACTCAACGTAAGTGACTCTATGTGACTGAGGCATTAATTTGACATTTGTTGCGGCACAAATTGTCGCCGGCGTCAATCTATGGAGAATTTTTCAAAAACACACTGCACCAATTGTCGCCGGCGTCAATCTGTGCACAGCGCTGGCAGCACAGATTTTCGCCATACATAATAACGAATCGATTGAATAACGGAAGCATTCTCAGTGTAGTTTTTGAGACCGGTCTTGATCTTGATCGAGTCTAGTCATCCCTGTTTAATCTAATGATTGCGACCTTAGTCAGAATCCTTATAATATTATTAGTAAAAGATTACTGAACAACCACAGAGCTAATCCGTGGCTCATGAGGGGGGGGGGGGAAGCTGTGAAATAGGCCTATATATTGGTAGACAGGCCCTGTGGCGTAAATCGGCATTATGTGGCGCCAACTTGGGTAAACAATGAAGCTGCACCCCCCCCCCCCCGAGTGCCCAAACGTTTCTACATTTAAGTAGATACAAGCGAGGGAACGAAGCGAACAACTTTTGGCGATTTTTTTTTCAGTACATAAAAACGCAGTGTTTTTACCCATGAAATTTGGCAATTGACGACTGAAATTGAACGGTAGGCCTAGACAAGTTTGAAGTTAAAATAAACAGTTTTTTTTAATATACTGGGAGTATAAAAAAAAACAAAAAAACCTTGAGAAATAGTCAAGGCCTGATTTTTAATAGCAAGGCTACAAAAGTTGCATAGGCGGCGATCCTGGGGCGTCAAGGGGGACATGCCCCCTCGATTTTAAACCCTCAAAAACTATAGTTTCCTATAGTTATGGATGGGGAGGACCGCCGCACCCGAAAAATTATGATTTTTCTTCATTTTTCTCTTTTCTTGTTCTCTTTTGCCCTTTTTGCACCCCTGATCCAAATGCCGCTCTCATTAGATGTTGGATTTCTTCTTCTTTGCAAATGCTGTAGGCCTAATAGACCATACTGGGGGAGCAGTAGGCCTATTTAGCAAGAGACAGATGCAGCCGCGGATCCAGGATTTGATGAGCGGGGGGGGGGGGGGGGATGGCCATGGAACTTTTTTTTTCTTTCTCAACTCAACTTTTAAAAAGAAGTGACCTCTCGGTGACCTCCCGGTTGTGCCCCCCCTGGCGTATCCTATTATGTCATAAAATTTGTGGAAAGCAAAGAAAAAAAAGTGACCTCTCGGTGACTTCCCGGTCGCCCCCCCCCCCCCCCCCCGGCGTATCCTATTATGTCAAGAAAAATGCAAAAAAAAAATATATATATATATATTTCTCTTTCGGGGGAGGGGCCGAGGCACCAAAAATGGCAAAAATGGTCTGAAAAAATTTGGGGTCTAGGGGGCCAAGGACCGCTGCCCCCCCCCTAAATCCGCACCTGGACAGATGAACATTAACATTATTCTTAAAATTCTGAACCCCTTTTCAAAAAGTTGTCAAAGAACTTTTATGGGGCGCAAACTTATGATGTTCTGAGAGGAAAATCATGCACGGAAGCTAATAGACCGGGCTTTATGTATTTATTTTATTCTTTTAGCACGTACTTTAAATCCTCAAAAAATAAATGTTTGATCGATGCGAATGTGGGGGGCAATAATCCTTAAATTTATTTTCTTCATTTACTTTTTTTTCTTTCTTTTGTGTTTTACGCTTCCTACAAAGTGCCGCCCGGGGCACTTCCCCCCCCCCCCACCTCCCGTCAAGCCTCTAGCAGAAACAACAGTTTTGGACTCTAGGCCTAGTTGATTAAAATTTGCAGCGGAAATTGTGTCCATCTGCCAACATTCCGTGTGATGTTATTGCTTTAGTATTGACATTTTCTCGGCTCATGTGGAAAGCAGAAGGCCCCTTCCTTAAAAGTCTCCGTATGACTCGGCCATGGATCGAACCCCCGAGCTGCCGTTCATTAGGCGGGCGCTCTACTAACTAAAGCAGCATGCCCAATTTTAACTAATATGCCTGGTCATTTTTACGTACTTGGAAACATAGTAGGGAGTAACCACCCCCCCCCCCTCCCCGCACCCCTTGCTGACGAGCCTCAAATACTGTACTTTATATAATAAGCCTCCAAACATAAAAAGAATAGCAAGAGCATTTAAAAAAAAATTATGCAGGTCCCCCCCCCCCCCATCAAAACAGCGAAATCTCCTGAGTGGACCCTAAAAGGGAAAGTTCACCCGAGAAGCCTCACTGCTCCAACAAAAGCAGACGAATCCGAACAACACTATAAAAAAAAAAAAAAAAAAAAAAAAAAAAAAAGAAATGAGCAGAATCGGTCAAAGGAAAAAGGAAACAACACCCATCAACCCCCCCCCCCCCGCAATTCACTCCCAGCCCCTCAAATCGGCAACACCGACGACACCACCCGTGAGCAGTCTCCCACCACTCCATATAAAAACCCATTGACTGATTGATTGATTGATTTTATTGATTGATTTTATTTGCCAAGCCTCCAAAACACAACAATGGATATATAAATCGAAGAATAACAGATCAGTAAGCTTGACCAGTAACCAACGTGAGTTCTGGGATCAGAACAGTTGATGAATCTCACCATTTTGTTCTGTATAATTTTCAACTTCTTTTGATCAGATTTGTTTATGGTACAACATAGTCAAATAAACATTGAATAAGGGCAAAACAGAGAATACGTCTTGCTTTTTGATCCATACAACTTTGATATCTGTACAAAAATTTCAGACGAGAGTTCGCTCTTCTTACAACTGATTCTTTTAAAGACGAAAATGAAACTGTGCTGGCCAGCTCAATGCCTATAAGTACTTCACAGATTCTTTTCTCTGGATTACCTGATTATTGTATGTCACGTTAAATTGAACTGACTTTTTAGAACTACTTTTAGAACAAAACAGAATGCTTTCTGTTTTGCCCAAGTGTAAAGATAACCTGTTATCAGTCATCCAATCGACACACTTAGACAGCTGTTCGCTAAGTTTTTCTTCAACAAATTTTGGATTGGGATTTGAATAAAGCAGTACGCTGCGTACAATAATATAGTTTACAGCCTTTTATATATATACAAATACACATGTCGTTGATATGAGTTGAAAATAGAATTGGGCCTAAAATGCTTCCCTGAGGAACACCGCATGTTATGGGCATAAGTTTGGAACGAATATCATGGATGGCCGATTAGACGATTAGACAAGTAGGATTTGAAACATTCTAAACTTGCCTGGTTAAAACCCATTTTTGTAACTTTTTCAGTAAGATGCCATGATTAACAGTATCAAAAGCTTTTTGGAGATCAAGGAGTACCATACCAACGAAGTGTCCCTGGGATATTTCTTTCCTCAAATAATCAGTAAAGTGACATGTCTCAGTCGAATAGTCATGTAGAAAACCAGACTGAAATTCATAAATCATTTTGTTTCTTTGCAATATTTTTCAATTTGAACACAGACCGATTTTTCTAGAATTTTGGATACTATGCTTAAAACGCTAATAGGTATGTAATTTCCAACATCAGTTATATCTTTCTTTTTATGAAGAGGAGTAACTTTTGCTATTTTCATTTCCTCTGGAAAAGTACTCGTCAAGATAGATAAGTTCATCAAGAAACTTAAAGGTTTGCATAACATCTTCGCACCCTCTTTCAGAAATTTAGCTGGAATCAGTCTAACCCAGTGCTCTTTGATACATTCAATTTACGCAACTCATTGAAAACAAATTGTTCACGAACTGGTAATAACTCGAAGCTGTCTTGCCGTAAGCCTTTTCTTTCATAAAACTCACGTATGCTATCACTGTCTGCATTGAAAAGGTTTTTGCTAGAGGGGAGTTTGTCTACTAATTTAGCAGCCACATTTGTAAAAAAAAAAAAATAAAAAAATAATTGAATTCATTGGCGATGGCATCTTATCATGACATAATTCTCCACCGACTGAAATGACAAATTCTTGGTCTTTTCCCTTCTTACTTTTTAATCCTAAGCTTTTTAGATTCTGCCAATTTAAAAAAAAGAAGCCTCTTTGAATCCTGTTTATTTTCTTCTATCTTGTTTTGTAAGTATTCGAGTTTGGCCCTTTTCACCTCTCTTTGGACCATATTTCTTAATTTCCTGTATCTTTTAGAGAGCGTCTCATGATCCTCGTCTTTTTATTTTTTCTTCATTTTTTTGTACAGTATATTTCTCTCTTGAATAAGGAAAAGAATATCTTTATAAGTCATCCAATTTTCGGATCTTTGTTTTATTCTTATATACGTTTCTGTGGCGCTATCAGATTCAAAGTTGAGATGAAAATATTTTGAAATATAGACCAAGCCTCAATCACGTCTGTGCAGTTAATTAATCCTGACCAATGAACAGCAGACAGTTGAAGATTGAAAGTCTAATTCGTTATATTTTTTCAACGATCTGATATCAGCGGTTCTGTGATGACCTATAGCCAGTCTAATATTTTTCCGTGTACAGAAAGTAAAAGAATGGTCGCTGATACCAAGATCAATGACACCACTTTGACTTATTTTGTTACATATAACATGATCCAATAAAGAAGAACATGTTGGTGTCACGAGAGTTGCCTCTCCCGGAATTCGAACATCCTCCCATCCCCACAGCAGAAGCATGTTAAAGCAGAAAAAAATTCCGAACACATCGACCATGGGTCCCATGGTCGATGTGTGTTCGGAATTGTTTTAGAAAACGTGCAACATCCAAGAAAATTGAGAAAATGTAAAACCCCATCCACAAAGTGTATGGATCGAGAGCCGCGAACAAGTCATGATGGCGTCAGTGCAGCCAACCCACAGAGCCGAGAGAAACCCACCAGACAATGCAAATTATGAGTGCAACTCCCCCCCCCCCCCGACCGACCCCGCCCACCTCCCCTCCAAAACGCTGCCCAAACTCATCCCGAGATGCCCCCGGCCCCCCCCCCCTTCCCTCCATCCAAGAAAACACTTTGGTAGGCACATCACTGGTCATTTTCTTCCTTAAAACATATTAATCCCCCACAGATCATAGTCATTATCAAATGAAACATCGAAACTGACGACATAGCTGTGCAGTTAGGTTTTAATTTCATTGCACGAATTGTCGCCAACTGGGTCTGCATCTGGGAGAAAAACGTTTCCATTGGATTGGCATTGCGGCCGCTTGTCTTCTTTGATCTACTTTTGCTCCTGAACCGGCAGCTCAACATAAAATCATACAGGTCTGATAATTAGACAGAAAGTAGGGGTTATTCATAGTCTACTTAAATTTTAACGCTAAAGAAGTGATAAAATGTCCAAAGTCAGATTACTAGACAAGCTCGTGCAAGAAAGAGCCGGTGTGGGCGGATCGTCATCACAGAATGCGCCAGGAGTAGCGGACCAGGTTCTGTCAGGAAGTGCCTCGTCTGTTGCCAATGACGAAGATGTAGCGCCGGGCGAAAAACACATCTTTGATATTCTGCCAGATTTACCAGCAGGGCCTCTCGATGTTTATCGCAAAAATGCTTCATTTGACTGGAAAGCATTGAAGGTTTCATTTGAAGGGGAAGAGTCAATTCGTTATCATGTGAGTGAATTTAATTTTAAGCTCAGAATCTGAATAAAGTTTAGGTCTAAGTCGGCCAAACCCACTTTAGTGATTAGATTCTACACAATGGGTGATTTCAAGTTTGGTGTTGGAGGCTGGTGTTGGTGTTGTGAGAACACCAACACCAGCCTCAACACTGAACTTGAAATCAGGCTGGTGTTGGGGTTGACCTCGCACAATTTGACATATTTCCGGTAGTCTGTGTTGTCCGCTGGTGTTGAATGTCGTCTGCTGAATCGAGTATCACGGTTCGTGTTGACGATTTACATGCAATTTCCCCATTCACCAACACCAGCCCATAGGGATCGGGAAATTCATGATTTCAAGTACGGTGTTGGTGTTGGTGTTGTAATCATACATGTTATTGCTGCTTGTCCCTAGCGCAGCAGCGGCACTCTTTGCTACGGCCACTCGTCACATGTTGGTGGTTAAACCCATTTTGCAGTCAAAACAACTTGATACAATCAAAACCATATATTTTCCATGGAAGATTAATATTTTTCCCCTTGGATTCTTCAAATGATTATGCAATTCGAATCCAATAAGATGTAGATTTGTTAGAAATTCTGAGGGAAAATGATTTCATCGTCGAGATCTTTTGCCATAGCGTATGACGTCACCCGGTGTTGAGCTATCGATAAGGTGATCGGTATCGTCCCTCTAAACTGACCGTCGGTGTTGGAGCTCGGTTCAGGAGCCTTTCAACGCTCTCAACACCAACACCAACACCGCACACCGAACCTGAAATCACCCAATGTCAATGGTAGATTTTTTTTTTATATATGATCGAGAATAGAATTCTAAGAAGAATAACGTTAAAAATTTGATGATTTTTACTCGAAATCAATGCATTTTGGCTAATTTTCTCATAAAAAGTCAAGAGTTGACCAAAAAATTTGAGTATGAGGTATGACGTAAAAGTGGGTACCCAGCTTCGCGCATTGCAGTTGTGCTGCGCGCTAGACTGTACAATATTGTACCTTGTGTACATTTTGCTAGAATTGCGCGGCAAGGTACCCACTTTGACGTCATTTTGACGTCAAAGTGGGTATCTAGTTGAAACTGGGACACAGCTGAGGGGTCAAAAATATCCTAAAATCTTACCACATTTGGGGGTTTTCTTGGCAACACGACTTTTAAAAAAAATTTAGGCAGATGATTTTCTGCTGATGAAATCATGCGCTTTTAAATGAACTAACATTGTTTCAGCATTGGGTACCCCCTTTAAGGCCCTGTCCCATACTACCGTTTAACAATTCCGTCTGAGAAACGAACGCGTACGTTTATTGGACTTTCTAAATTCGTTCTTCAGCTGGTTTACAGACGTATCTAGACATTGGCAGATGGTGCTAGTTCATGGCCACAATTTATTGAATTTGCCTCCGTCTGACACCGTCTAACATGAATATTCAGACGGAGGCAGCCGAGGAGGCAGATGGAATCGTTAAACGGTATTATGGGACAGGGCCTTTAATCGTACTTCTAAGTTCAGTAGAAATAAGTTAGAATCTAAGTTACTTCTAAGAGTAAGACTAAGTTGATAGATAGTACAAATTAAAATATACCTCATGAATTAACTAAAAAGTAACTAGTTTGATTGATGTCTGCATTCTCAGTTTCTCACATCCATGAATTAAGGCATTTATGGAATCGAACAGCCACAAAATCTATTTAGATCTACCAGAATGGCAAAGCAGACAAAGCAGAGAATGAAAGATCTGTAGATCCAAGCCAGATGCTTCATAGTGGCCCATGGGCTGGTTTGGTTGTTCATTGAAAGAAAACAATACCAGAAGAAAAAAGACAAAATTAAGATTGTAGACTTGTGGTAAGGTAGGTTTACACATAATTGATTATTCCTTTGATCTTTGAAGTTTGATTGTTGTCCCTGAACTGCAGGTACATTTGGATGATGTCAAGCACAAATCCATTGCTTCCCATTTTTGCTAATTTTGCATTACCAAAATAGATCAACATATTTTATGACTATAAAGTGATCCTCCCATTTACGTATACATCCTTGTAGACTAACTTTTACTTTATTCTGCTTCTAGTACATGATATGGAAAGCACTTGAGGCGGATCCGCTCTTCCAGCGCAGCCAACGCCCCCTGACAATGGAAGAGTCCAGAGCCCTCGTCTTCCGTCAGACCAAGCAGCTTGTGCGTTATAATTTCCTCTCCATGGAAGGCATCCTAGCCAACCCTGACACCATCCATTGGTTCAACAATGCTGTCTGCCTCTATGATGCAGCACTGGCAACCAAGTTCAACTTGAACAAGAATGTTAGTTTTTCATTTCTTTTTCTTTGTCGTGAAGCACCGTACTGAGGATGTATTCACATTTTGCTATGAATGCAAAGTGCTGAAGTATCAACAGTAGCTTTTTTTACCTTGAACACAGTCCAAGATAACTTGTGCAAGGGTTTATGAAAAATGTGTGATGTACTGAAATCAAAATCATGCTTAACAGCTTAAAAAGGACTGCATAGTCATACATGTAATTACATGAAGCTGTGTTACACAATGCCATGTACAGTATGACAGAGCTCAACAATTTTTAAAACTTTTTTTTTTTGGGGGGGGGGAAGGTGAGGGCTTTTTTTAGAATGTGCAGTCTACCAAGTATTGTCAGTTCAGAATCTGGTTGCAGACTGAATTTGGTACCACTGGGTCATCATGGGTTATGAATCTATGTAGAATTATGGTATAAGCAATTCTTCATGTCTTGCCATACATGTAGCTTGACATGGTATATTCACTTGCACTGGACTCTCAATAGCTTTCATGTATAAACAATAAAAAGTTGGATTGCACATTGCATGAAATAAAAACTTGTAGGTGATACAGATCGCAGGGCTGGATCGGAGCATATTTTGCATGATTCATTAAAATGAACTACTACACCAACGTTTAAAAAAAAAGAATAACCATTTGTGGCTTGAATTTCCCTTAACCTGTTGAGTACTGGACTCTAGATAACTTTTGCTGGGGCGTATGGAAGATGTGCGTTATAGTCCAAATCGTATCCCAAAAGTTTGTGAGCTTGTACTGTTGATACAGATCATTTTGCTGTTAATTTTGCATAATGTAGTGCTGACATGTGGTTCAGTGAATATGTTTCTTGTTTTGTACAGTTGTTTGGGCAGACATTGAGGGCCAGTGGATCCATGAAGTTTGAAGACATAGTCACCAAGAGTGATGCATTAGAGGTGAGTTCAACATGACATTATACAAATCAAGACATACAAATCAGAGTAAGGATATGAATTTTTAAATATTTTTTTCATTTTTTTTTTCTTTTTTGTTCATTTGAGTATATAAATCATGCAACAACCTTTGAACTTTCCATGGAAGAGTATATATTTTCAATTTTGCTGACAGATTAAAAGTTTTCACAAATACATACAGTATTTTTTTTCAAAATCAAACATACATACAGTACCGTTATCATACATATTAACAATTTCTCTATTTCCCTCTCCCTCCATCTCCATCTCTCTCTCTATCTCCCTCTTCCTTTCTCTCTCAATGTTCAGATAATTGGTTGCTTTGCTCTGACAGAGTTAGCCCATGGGTCCAACACAAGAGCTATGAGAACAACAGCAAAGTATGATCCTAGTACAAAGGTAAACAAACTTTGGTGCATAAAAAATTCAGTTGGTCTATCTGATAGCACAAAAAAGCTGTCAGATGCAAAATCAAGTGATTATAAAGTTTGCCTTAATCTAGACAAAGTTGCATATGTGTACTTAAATATCAGAATACAAACACAACTTATTTATTAGTTATAATGTGTGGTCAAAGGCTATGAAAAGAACTGATTAAATGATAAAGATAGATTTATCTGGATGAAATCAGTGTTTTCTAAGCTAGTTTCGTTATCATGTGACTATTTGAGATAGATAAGGAATATGGAAATGAATGATTCTGTTGCACGTAGTTACATGTCTATGAACATAATGTTCCCATAATTCATCATTCTCTGCTACATGTAACTTGTTAATACAAGTCAGAAACTGGCATTACAAATCGAATTGTATGTCATTAGTTTCCATTTATATTGCCCATTTTCATTTTTTTCCTATGATTATAAAACATTGTTGCCTGGACAACTTTATGAATCCTGCACATATTTTCAATTTCAGACAAATAGATGATTTTTTTTGGGGGGGGGGGGTAATTTAACACAGCTCTTGTGTTTAATTGAATAGAGAATCTAACATTTTGCTTGGCACCAAGTGAAGAGAAAGAGATAAAGATTTGAGGTATGAAGAAATATATAAAAACTGTTATCAAGAAGATATTAGCAACTTTGTGATTACCAAATTGTATGGCTTGCTATTGTTTTTTCTTTCCTTCACAATTTCTTAAATTTTCATTTTACCCCCAAACAGTTCATTTTACCCCCCCCCCCCCCCCAAAAAAAAAAATAAAAAATAAAAAATAAAAAATAAAAAATAAAAAAAAATAATGGAAGTTGATAGTTGATAGTATTTGTATGTTATTTCTTTGATAGGAGTTTGTGCTAAACACACCAGACATAGAAGCAGCCAAGGTCTGGGTTGGTAACTTGGGTAAGTCTGCCACCCATGCTATTGTCTATGCCCAACTCTACACTCATGATGGCACCTGTCATGGTCTCAACTCATTCACTGTACCCATCAGGGATCCGAAGACTCTTATACCCCTCCCTGGGGTGTTTGTAGGGGACCTAGGGGAGAAACTGGGTCTTCATGGACTTGATAATGGGTGAGTATATCAGGGAAATGAGGACACTTGTTCCTGTTCCTTGAATGTTTGTGTGTGCGGTGCTTGGGGGGGGGGAGACCAGGGGGAGAAACTTGGGTCTTCACAGACTGATAATGAATAAGTCCAGAATGAATGGATCCAGAAATGTTAGGTTCATGACTTAAGTGGTTAAATTGACTGCATTCTCAAACTCCCATAGACTTAATATAGGGGAAGGCCGATTCCTGTAGGTGACAGTTTAATGAAACTGACCCTCCCCCTTTTTAAAAAACCCTGTTGGAATATGGAAAAACAACATGATGAAATGTTAGGTTCCCCTTTCGAAATACCAGATTGGTAAATTGGTCACTATGAAAGGTATTCTTGTTGAATTTGAACAGGTTTTGGTTTCTTGGTGCAATTCAGATAAGGCAGCTTATCAAAAGTCTTATCCTGCGTCTTTGATTGTCTTTTCCCCAACCGTTCTTTTACATCGGCTTTCCCGATCCCCTCTTGTTTTGTCTGTGGAGAATCAGGGGGATCGGAGGGGAAAAGACGCTGAGCGGGAAAGATGCTAAGGGCTGCGTTCCAAATTGGCTCTGACTTTTGATAAGGTGCCTAAACGTTTTTCTCTTCTCCTTCTAGGTTTGTTTCCTTCCACAATGTCCGCATTCCAAGAGAGAATCTGATCAACAGAACAGGAGATGTGACAGAGAGTGGACAGTTTGTCACACCATTTCAGGTATTGTACAGAAGTTTAACCAAAAAAAAATTAAAGTAGCATTGTGTGAAGTGATGGAAACCCATCTTTTTTGCAGTTTTTAATTTTAAGATGATTTTTTTTTATTCACTCCTATAATTACATAGATGTATACAATTCAATTTATTGTAAGGGCTTTGGGCCTTATGCGAAAAGCACAGTATAAGTAATACCAGTAACTAATAATATTAATAGTACTGATTTTGAGTTGAATTTATTAATTCTTGTGTTATTATTATGAAATCAGTCATAGCTAGACTAGTTTACTTACCATAGGCTTAATACCAGAGCCACTCAGTTGCAGTAAAAATTTCTTTGTTAAAAACCATTAAGAATGGCATATTAAATGAGCCAACATTTGATCTGACAAGGGGGGTGTAACCTAAAGTGATACAATCAATCTTACAATCAATTGTATCTCTTTAGTACATGGTTTGCCATAGACTTACAATTGATATCAATCGTAAGATTGATTGTATTTTTTATGTTACACCCCCAAGATCTCATATGTTGTATGCCATTGGATCATATGAAGAAGATTGATGAGAGCTATCGAATTTGTACATGTAGGTATCACAAACATCTGTCCAGACCCCAATGTTACTCAAAAGGTTTAAAACATTTCATTCTCATTTTCTGAAGGATCCCAACAAAAGGTTTGGTGCCTCGATGGGAGCTCTATCCTCAGGACGTGTGGGTATTACCAACATTGGTCTAGGAAATCTCAAGCTTGCAGTGACTATTGCTGTCCGTTACTCAGCAGTCAGGAGACAATTTGGACCTACAGCTGATGAAGAGTTGCCAGTGCTCGAGTATCAGATGCAGGTAATTGCTGTAATAATTATCTCTCAGATTTACATGTATGTAATCTGTTTTCCCTAAAATAGCATGTTGTAATGCATAGCACGTTGAATGCTGTGTTTAAAGAAAAGGCTGCATCTGGTCGATCAACATTTGTTATTTTATCTTTCTGGGATCTTTTTCTCTTTGTGGCAGGTGAATGTGCAGGAGGTTATATAATTTCTTCAGATGCATACATGCCCTTGCTATCTACATCTCGGAAAGATGAAAGATCTTTTATTTTTTTATTTGTGTGTGTGTGCGTGTTGTGTGCAAAAAACACATAACACAGTAATGAATCACCATGAACTCCTGTAAATGGAGGCACATATTATTCCAGCTAAGAGGCAAATAAACATATTTCTTACATCTTCATTGTCATCGGTGTTCTCTACCTTCTATCACGCATTTTGATTCCATAGGATTAATCTGTAAAAATCTAGCCAGATTTCTTCTTCATCCCTGTCTTTGTCATAGCAATGGAGACTATTGCCATATGTGGCTGCTGCCTTTGTTCTGCATTACTTCTCAGACCAACTCTTCAAGCATTTGGTGGAATGTCAGGTTTCTCTCATGCTGGGAGATAAGAGTGAGAGACAGGTAGACTCTATTATCAATTTTTCATGATTAATGATAACACTCGAACCAATACACAACATGTGGATTGCAAATCGTTCTATCTAGAGGCCTTTCCATGAAAAATCTCTGTACACTTTGACAGCTTTCTTGCATCTTCGAATAACAGAATGCCTGTCAAATCCAGATTTTTGCATGAGCGTATCATCTCTCGGCTGGCAGAAGAGCATTAATGCAAGGGTATGGCTGTGCGAAATGTGTGGTGTTGCACTCGAGTTAATGCCCTTCTGCCAGGCAGGTGACAGTATCTCAAATAGGTGTTCTGATTAGGCATCTTATATTAATGTCGTGGTGCAAAAGCAGGCGTACGTAACACGAAATGCAAAAATCAAAATGTCTTATGTGACATATTGGAACAAAATTTTAGCAAAGATCATACCACAATGGGATCGTATATCAATTTACAAGGTCTACATGCTACCCATGTAATTATCAGTCATTGTTTGAAAAATGTGATTTTCACCAATTTTTTATTTTGCATTCCGGACATGTTCTTTTGCACCACGACATTAATATAAGAGGCCTTAATAATTTTGACTATTTATATGCCGTACATATCCACCAACGAAGGTGCTCAAGGCACTCCAATAAGATTAAAATTTCAGTGAGATCATTATGAATGTTCAGAGGTCACTTTTATGATATCTGCTCAAAATTTTGTCTAATTCAGCTTGATTTTTAGTGATGCACATAATTTTCCATATTCATATAGAAGTATTCAACAATTGCAATGTAATAAGTTGTTACTGTTGTTGTGTCTCGGTATAAAACTGTGCTGTTGTTAACTGATGGTTGTTGTCATATCATCATGTTTATGGACATTATATTAGAAAGTAGATTATGTTCTGAGGTTATTTCCTGCATTTGTAGGCAGAACTTGGAAAGGAGATGCATGCCTTATCCAGTGCCAGCAAGCCTCTTAGTAGTTGGTTGGCCAGAGATTGTATCCAGGAATGCAGGGAGGCATGTGGAGGACATGGGTACCTGTGGGGTAAGTGAATAAACCTGCTTTGATTATTACAGAAGTTAATTTGATCATGACACAGTCATTGCAGATCATGCAGAACTTAATGAAACCTTGAGAAACATCATTTAAGAATTTTTTTTTTTTTTAACTAGCATACCTTTTATATTGTAGAGCAGTTGAATTTATATGGGCAATTATTTCTCCAATATTTAGCCATTACCATAGTTGTTTTATGGTGTAAAAATTGCAGTTGTAGTCACAGTACAGTGGTAACTTTCACAGTTTTTAAACATGGGTTGCATGGATTGACATCTTCCAAACATCTACAAATTAAAGCAACAGTTTTTTTCAAATAACAGAGGTATTTTGGAATGAAGTGGTAAAATATTAATTTGAAATGCTTCTATCATGGTAGAGAGGAATATCCTAAAACAAAGAGATAGTAAGGAAAGGAACATGGTGGTTATTTGACTTGAACTTTGGTTTTTGGATATCTTAATGCATTATGCACTTTTCCAGTTGATGTTCAGTGCTTTTGAATTTAAAATGAAGTCGTTGACATTGCGCACATGTTTCTGCATCTTTTTACAGTGAACAGATTTGGAGTGTTACGAGATGATAACGATCCAACATGTACCTATGAGGGAGACAATAACGTCCTGCTCCAACAGACCAGTAACCACTTGCTAGCTCTCTTTGCTGCTAAGAAGAGAGGTTGGTAAACCCTCATGCATGTATCAGTAAATCAATCAATCAATTTTAAGATCCCTGTGCAATATTTTCAAATCCCAGTCCTTCAGTTGTTTGATTCTCATTAATTTATAGATTCAGCTTTTTCTTCATTTTATTTTTGAGTGGTAGAAAGCTGGATCTGATGTTTCGTTAATGATCTTCTTAACTCTGCTCTTTGGTTTGTTTTTTATTCCAGGTGAAACTATTACCTCTCCAATTGGAACTGTTAACTTCCTGGACTCCATGTTTGACATCGTCAAACAGAAGTTCACAGTTAGTAAACTGGAGGATGTCATTAAACCTGAAGGTAAGACCCTGAGAGATAGCATAAATGTTATGGTTTCTTGAAGGACCAATTATCAATAAGATTTGGCATAATAGATTATCATACGGTGAGACTGTTTGTCACCTTTGCCAGTTTGTTAGCTGATATTTGGCTTATTCTACCCTACTGATGAGAAAATATGTGTATGCTTGTAAGTAAGCTACCAGGGGACCTACATCTTTTAGTCCTGTGTGAGGGACTTGGTATTGAGGATTAATGCCTTATGAAAGGGTACTTGCATACCAACTTAGTTTTGAATCTGGTTCTTCTAGATCATTAGATGATTGCTCAACCACTGAGCCATTATGCTTTCCCATTGTATGTGACAGGTATAGTTCCAGGAGGTTGTGAATTCTTTGTTTATTTTCATTTCTATTCCCTTGATCAGTGATCATTGATGCATACCGCTGGCTGGTCATCTATCTCCTGAAGGAGAGTTCTCAGAAGGTCCAGCAGGAGCTGATGAATGGGAAGGATGCCTTCACTGCCCGTAATGATTCCCAAGTCTACTTCTGTAGATCATTGGCACTTGCATTTATGCAGGTACGGATATCAGAGATCCCTAAAAGTATAAGAAGGTTTGCCCATTATTCAGGTGCTACTTAATTCCTTGAAGACTTAACTACTTGAAAAGTTATACTAATGAAAATTTAAAAGTGCTTGTTTGGGGGAAATCAGTGAAGTAATAAAGCTTATATCAAATCATGTGTGAACAATTAACTGTAGTTTTTCTTTCACTGTGCAGTCACATGACACGTATGCATTTTGTAATTTTCAGATGTCTAGTAATACTTTTAGATAATAAAATGGGTGTAAAGAAGGAAATGTTTTAGAGGGAATCGATCACTTCTCCTGAATGCCTCAGAATCTTTGACTTTCTCTTTGAGCAAGGATTTTATCAACTCTCCCTTTCCAGCACACACTATTGGATCAGTTCTGGAATTATCTTCAGACCGGTGACTTGAACCCTGAACAGACAGCAGTCCTCACTAAACTCTGTAGTTTGTATGGTCTTTGGAGTCTTGAGAAACATATGGCCACTCTCTATCAAGGTGAGTTACTTTGAAGGGATTATGATAATATTGATAACAGTAATCATACAGATTTCTTATAAAGGTGCTTTAACACTATGAACTGACCAAGTGGTTAGAGTATTATTATTATCCAGGTCATTTCTCCTCACATTACTGTGTACATTCTCCACTCCCAGGGTAGCATTCCAGCCACTCGCCCAATTTATGGGCGTGCACATGCCAATCCAATCACACTAACCATTGTATCCTACCAGGTACCCAATTAGGACCTGGGTGAGAGGGGAAAGGTGGATTAATGTCTCACCAAAAGACATTAGTGCCGGGCTTGGATTTGAACCCTCAACCCCTTGATTGAGAGTCAAGTGAATGAACTACTACACCACAACAGGTCATGATTCATAGCCAATGAGATGATAGAAGAGCAGTTTTAGTCAAATATTTCCTAGACTGGAAAAAAAATATATATAAAGGACTTCGAAATGTCTGGATAAACATTGCACTCAAAGAATCAGTCACCAGTAAAAAAAAAAAAAAAAAAATTATAACAGGATACCCAGTCTTCATAACATTGTTTTATTTTTTTCTCTCCCATTTATCAGGTGGATACTTCTCTGGGGCGGAGACAGCAAGGTTGATCCGTGACGGCATCCTCCATCTTTGCAGAGAGGTTAAGAATGATGCTGTCTCTCTGGTTGATGTCCTTGCTCCACCAGACTTCATCCTCAACTCACCCATTGGATGTGCTGATGGGCAGGTATAGATCATTCACTCATAAAATTGCCCAACAGTAAAATTAGATGTTAACTCTTTCAGGGCCACATGGTCATAAACACTATCATGAATGAGTGCCAAAGAGTCATATTCAGATGTTTCTATTGCTGAAAGCTTCTTGTAAATGGCTGGTATCTGCCTCAGCTGGGTGCTCATGGCGCTTGCTCTACAATGTCTCGCAAATTTCAACATTTAGTCAGAATGTCAGATGCATATAGTTTATTTCCAATGTTGTTTGTTGGCAAATTATTAGGTTTGAGATGACATCACAGACACAGTCACTGTGAGATGATGCAGTTTGATAATTACTTGCTTTACACTCTCCAGTATATGCAACCACTTTCATGTTTTGAGTAACTTTCATTCCTTAAAGTCTTGGTTTTTTTTAATCGGTGAAATCAGCATATAGAATTGCCCTTTATTTCAAATTAATATTCAAACTTGAAAAGGTCCTATAAGTGGTTCTGTGATTAGAAGTTTCATCACTTGATATTGCTGCTTACCTTGGGTACTTGAGGGAAAGAGAAGCAGAGGAGGCAACACATAAAATACTTGGACAAGTTCATTGGGCTGACTGGTAACAGTAGTAACAGCACATTACAAATAACCAGAGATAGATGTAGATAGAAAGCCTTGATCACGAATGTATGGAACAGACAAGGCACCTAGCATGCAAGCTCCTTGGGTACTACATGAAATTCATTTTTTAAGTACATCTTTTTTTTTTAATCCTTTTCCGCATGACAGGTGTATAAACGTCTGTATAATGCCATCATACAGACTCCGGGCTGTCTTCAGAGACCTGAATGGTGGAAGGAATTCCTGGACAAACCGGTCGTTGGTTCCCTTCCTGCTGCTAAGCTCTAGCCTTCCTGGAGATGACACCAGAGACAGGCAGAAATCAAGATGATTGCTCAGAACAAAGTGATGAATACACAGTGGCTGGTTTTTGCCATCTTCACTATTGTTCTTTGAAGGTGTTACTGAAAAGGTTCCCATGGCTTTTGATATAATTTTCCTTATTACAAATGGAACAATGCTTCTTAAGAATCAGGCAAATATTAATTTGTGAGAGTAATTCAGTTTTGCTGCATAAGTGTTGATCAATACATATATTGCCTTTATAAATGGCATTAATATTTTCATTGAAACTGATAGTGCACTTTTCATGTATGCTTGCCCATGAGTGGATCTAAATCATGATTAATGAAAATATGCCATGAAAATGACAGCTTGTTGTTCATGTGTTTAAAAACAAAACATATTTTTAAATGGAATCTTATCAAAGTGGAAATACTGAAATAAAGGTAGTTATTCATAAATTTCATTTACTCATGTTCAGTGTAGTTTGCTACATTGTGGGGATAGTTATGGGGCTTTCTTGTACCTTGGGTATATCAAGGTACGTATGTTGTCTGGTAGTATACAGGCTAATAGAATTAGAAATATTACACAAGGAAATGTTTGATCACCATGCAAACAGTTCAAAGCCCACGTACATAGGTCTGTACCAGAGAAATATACATTATGCTAAAAAAAAAAAAATTATCTTACTGTAGTAATATTGTATCTGCTCATATCATGTAAATGTAGACATGAAAATGCTTGCAATGGGAACATTTGTAGCTTGTAAGTTGTTTTCCCAACTTGTATTGTAACATGCCTTGAAATTTATTACAAGTACTGTGACTATTAGGAAATAGTCTCATGTAAAACTTTGGCGATATTAGTTAGAAAGGGAGTAATTATTTAGATGTAGAAGGGTGACATAATGTTATAAAAAAAATTGAACGAGTATTGGTAATCAAAGTCCAACAGAACTTTGCAGCACTTGATAAGTTTTCTTAACATTATAGACCCATATTCAAAAAAGAGGTCTGTATCATAGATTAAATGTAAAATATGGTTAAAACCTCCGAAAGCGCTTTTGTATGCTCGCTTGTGCTTATCTACTCTTATTTAGGCTTATTTCATATACAAAATAAAATAATTTGTAAAGCCACTAGTCTTCCCAGACTCCCTCTGAGCTATGATTTCATTTATGTTATTACTGGTACTGCTCTCCCTATTTCTACTAGGTGTTATGCGCAGTTGAGTATATTCCTATAGAAATTGCGCAATATAGATTTACAATTAGTAGTAGTAGTAGTAGTAGTAGTAGTAGTAGTAGTAGTAGTAGTAGTAGTAGTAGTAGTAGTAGTAGTAGTAGTAGTAGAAGTAGTAGTAGTAGTAGTAGTAGTTGTATCATTATTATTATTATTATTATCATTATTATTATTATTATTATTATTATTATTATCATTATTATTATTATTATTATTATTATTATTATTATTATCATTATTATTATTATTATTATTATTATCATTACTATTATTATTATCATTATTATTATTATCATCATTATTATTATTATGAGAATTTTACTCACATAAAGTAATTCAGTAAAATGCTTTTTTTGCATTATTGGGGTGGTTTAAGCCTACTGTACTTCACATTTTAGTAACCACACATAACCACACATATAGTTAAGGAATACATCAATGTCCTTTGTTGCGTTACTCATCTTCACTTTCCATTCATTATGTACACACAAACACACACAAAAGAAGACCAACAGGGATTTGTCATTTACTGCCATATATCTGGATGAGCCTTGACAAATATTACCAGGTAATCCATCAACAGTAGTGAGATATCCCGATACACACAAGCTCGTTCATAAATTGCCTAGAAGTTAGATATATGAGAAAATTACCATTACTTTTTCATCATCTGTGAACAAATTTATTCTGACAGCTAAATAATAGGGTATTGAAATTGGCTTAGGTTTTATTTCTTGGCATGATTGGTGACTTTGTTACATAGAGATCTACGCTATTTGTTAAGTGTGAGTGTAATGATACGTGTACTTGCATTCAGTCTAATTTATCATGAAGAAAGTGAGAAAAAAAGTAATGTGCAATAATTGCTCACTGTATTATCCTACATAGAAATTAGTCTGTCATTATTCGCATCATTTCATTTATATTTTGACAATATTTGATTTACTGATGATAATTACTCTTTGCAGTAATTGTATTATTCATGCATAGTGGACATTATTGCTTTGGTGCCTGGTACAGGTATGTTTTACAGTATTATGAAGTTTTATATGATGCAACTCCTGAGAAAAAAAATGAGCTTGCCAAACTACATATTGTTTAACATATTTTTATATTAGCTTCTTAATTCCCTTTTGAAACTTTTATTTTGATTAATCAGAGGAGAAAATTTTGCTTAGAGCCTATTAAAAATACAATGCATTCCTGTGAATTATACTAAATTAAAAAAAAAAAAGAACTACATAGATGTATTAGATGATCTTTAAGGTGTGTCATTTGTCTTCTGTTATTGAAGTTGGGACTGAAATAGACTAAAAATATTGGGGAAAGCTGATCTGAGTTTATGAAGTAAAGAGACAATGTGAGAGAGAGAGAGAGAGAGAGAGAGAGAGAGAGAGAGAGAGAGAGAGAGAGAGAGAGAGAGAGAGAGAGAGGTGAGATAAGGGGGAGGGAGAGGAAAGGAAGGGAACAAGATAGAGAGGGGTGTATAGTAACAGAACAAAGGAAGACGGGAAGGAAATGAAAGGAAGTGAACAAGGTGGAGAGAGGTGTGTAGAAGGAGGGGCAGTAACACATGGAAGAGAAGGAGGGGAGGAATGGAGAGGAAAAGAAAGGCAGCGTATGGAAAGAAGGGCAGTGAAAAGCTATTTTCTTCCGCAAGACAATAGACTAGGATATTGATCTGAGAGAGAAAGAATGAAGATAGTAATTGAAAAATTGGTTTATAGAGAATGGAATGGGCATATCATTCCCCTATGTCAGAAGCTATAGGCCGAAGCAACAGAGATGAGAGTAAGAAAGGCTTAATTTTGTTAGCAACGGGTTAAGATTAAATGGAGAAACACACATTTCAGAGGATATTTCATTAGCATGAGAATTTCATTTGATCATCCTCTTGACTATCTTTCGCAGTGCTAGTGGCCGTGGTTGATCGGTAGCGTACTCATTCATCATGATTACGCAACCTCGCGCGCACGTAAAAACACGCCCCCACGCTGCACGGTGCACAAGCGACAATGAAGATCAACTGTGATCGTCTTCGACTTTGTATCTGCCATAAATTCTACCTCCAGAAATATACTTTGGACTGTGATCACACAGCCAAGAGCGTATCATATAAACCACTTTATCTTCGAAAAACGGTGAGATGATCAAATGTTAAAAGGGACCTTGCCACAGCACAGGAATCCATCAAATACAGCTCCCTTGATTGCGGGGGTATATTATTACCAGTGATTTTGTACGTACTGCAGGACTCATCGCCCCCTCAACTCGAGGCGTGCAATATGGAGCGTCCCGCTGGTGTTTATAAAGACACTGCAGAGAAGTCTATTTTCAGCGTTTTGCCTGATTTTCCGGCTGGTCCTCTCGATGAATATCGTCGGAAAGCATCCTTTAATTGGAAAAAGCTGAAAGTGGCAATCGAGGGCCAGGAAGCTATCCGATTCCAGGTAGGCCTAGATAAATGATTTTGCATGGAGAATTCGAAAATTCAGATGACGATCACCCATTGAATGATTTCATTGTCTGACTAATGATGTGAGATAGGCCTAGATAAGTTCTGCAAGAATCTTCAGGATTGAAGGAAGCAGACTACTATCAAGAAGAAGAAGATATGACTTTATAGACTAGGCCCTACTTGGGTTATAAGTTAATATATTAATATTTTCAGCAGTAGACCACGCTTGTATTGGCTTTTGTATGTGCAAGGGGGAGTGTGTATGGATGCTTAAGACAAGTTACAAAAATAAAACTATCATGTTTGCCATCAAATTTCGAGAAGAATAGGCATCAAAAGTCCTACATCAAATAGAACTAGGCTCTAACCACTAATAATTGTCAGCATTCTAGCATGGCTGAAGACTGGAGTTCGTAAAGCTGTGCAGGTCAGTAAAGCTACGTACCCTGCAAATAATGGGCAATGACTGTGACTGAGCATACATCATCTCAGGTCAACTTTAAGAATCAGGAGTTTTCTATTATTTTTGTGATATTACATGTAAGTATCAGTCAGAAATCAGGGTGAAATTCACATTGGTCACTTTCAAAATCTAGATTTGCATTCATTTATCTTGTATTTATAACATTACTGCAGTTCATTTTGTTGAATAAAATTTGGCACTAGCAATGACATTGACTTGATATGTGTGTGTTATTGATATTCATCCATCATAATTTTCTCAACGATATAACTTCATAATACATGTATGTAGCACCAAGATTTCAACCACTAAAAGCAAAGTGTGTTCGTCCTGCCATCATACGTGGCTCAAGTCTGTGACTCTACCCTTTGTTGAATGGTGCCCAATTTATTTTCTTCCCTTGTACCTATGACACAGTACCAAGTATGGAAGACCATGGAACAAGATCCCCTATTCCAGCACAGCCAGGAACCCCTGACTACAGCAAAGGCCAGAGAAGTCACATTTCGTCGAACTCGTCGCTTGGTGGAATATGGTTTCCCACAGTCTTTGTCAAATGATATCTCTGCAAATTCATGGCTTTCAACAGCACTGATTATGTATGATATGTCAATGTATGCAAAGTTCAACCTCAACAAAATTGTAAGTGTGTAGGCCTACCCAAGTCTAACTCCAGGGAGTTCTACTGCCACCACCATAGGCGGTGATGATGGAGCTTCCTGGAGTTATACCCAAGTCATGAAGTTAGAGGTGTAGAAAAAAGTGGGGTGCTACCAGCAAGAACCTGGTGGCTTCTGTATTAACCTATTCATTATAGGAATTATTTGAAGCCTAATTTGATTAGCTTTTATTCTTTAAATTGGCAACACTGGCATTTTTTTGCATTGCTACATTTTTCTTATAAAACGTCATGTATCTGAAATTTCAGAACGTATGATGGGAAGCCAAAAAGTTGCCAATTTGCAGGGGGAAATGGTCATTTTAAACTTTCCATCACATTGCCCATTTAAGGATGTTAATACTTATTTGCCTTTACAAAACTTACAGCGTCAAACAACAACGCAAGCAAAATGGGCACAATGTGTAGAACTTTTTGCTCTTTCTGCTCATGTATTTATTTTGGTATGATTTTTAGGCTTTGCATCAATAGTCGTTAGGCCAAACCACATAATGTGGACCTTCTGTCACTAATGGGTTAAGTGAATGGAAATTAGAGAATTCAGTTGTCATCAGGTTAATAATTAGTGTTTTTGCAATGCATCTGTTGGACTATTGGATAGTCTAGTGGAAGGTTACTGGCAACAGAATATTCATGCTCAGATGGAATGACAGAGATGCCATCTGTTCCTCTTTTATTTATTTTTTTTTTTTTAGCATTTTATACTGTTTTTTATTGAGAACACTGCAGGTTTCATTGAAAATACTTTCTTTTTTTTCCAAATTTGTAGTAAGTACACCAGTCTATTGCAGAAAAGGTGAAAATACTGTTTTTTCCACCTAAAACATTTAATTGCATCCCTCAAAATACTACAATGGATCCCTGGAATGAAGGTATTTAGAGTTATTTTGTATTGTACTGTAAGGCAGTTTTCTTTGGTTTATTTCTTACATTCAGACAAAAGTCATTGTAAGGGTTCTTGATTTCAATGACTGCTAAAAGAGGAGGAAGCTCATCACAAGAGCAAGTGAAGGGAGGGAGTGTTATATCATTATGGTGCAAAAGTCAGTGACCCCTATCCAGAGGGAAGATGCTGCCTGTGTTAAACAGTGATGACGATACTATTCACTTAGTGCCCCAACTGATTCTTTACTGCTTAGAGAAAGTCAGAATACCAGTTGTGGGACAATGGACAAGATTTCTATGATTCTATCCTACATTGAGGATACTATCATACATTAGGTTTATTTTACATGAGTAAATCTCAGTACTGGACCTAGAATTTGGTTTGATTTCTTAAACGATTTCTGTGCATTTTCTTGTCAGATGTTTGGGGAAACAGTCCGAAACACTGGTTCTTCACGACATGAAGCATTAGCACAACAGTGCCAGAAGCTTGAGGTAATATCTTTGTTTTATAGAAGCCAGAAATTAGAATTGTCTGCTCTAGGATCTTTGCAGTTTTCACATTGTTATTTTATACCTGACCGATTATTGTTTTTCATACGCCGGTTAGCATACATGTACATATTTACTCAAACTTAATGCAGACAAATAATTTTCATGAATAAATGATGGAATGGCAGTCATATTATCTTTTCATGGTTGTAGTTTACTGTATCAGAGTCTTTCTATGCAAATGACAAAGAAAAACAAATTGTTTCTTTGATTCCATTCTGTTAATAATTTTGCCAATTTGAAAAAAAAAATCAATATGCCCTGAGCAGTAAAGGCCTGCAGACAATTATTGCACCTACCATCAGTTAGCAAGATAATGAGATATGAAAGATGTCACATTGTACCCAAATTCAATTCCTTTCTGGAGTAATTCATTCCGAAGTTAACCCATTGCCTATAGAGAGGACAAGGGGCCTGTTTCTCAAAACTATCATAAGTCTAAGTTTGTGGACATCCTATTGAAATGCATGTTAATTCTTTAATTCATATCTCTGTGGATCGCCCAAAAACTTAAGACTTATGACAGTTTTGAGAAACAGGCCCCTGCTAACTCCCGTACCAAGTCTATGGGAAAGAAAGAATTCAGTAGTCAAGGGATTAATAGGCAGTCAACCAATCAAACATGAACATCATCAACCATAATTATCCTCCTGGGGGATGTTTCGCAAAGATTAAGTCGATTTCTGAGTTAGGAGTGATTTTGAAGCGGGGATTGATGTAATATGCCTTTGTACAGCTTAAAACTGATTCCTGATATCCTGTTTCATCATATCAATTTTAAGTTACTTTAAAACTGATTGGATTGATTTTAAAATCAATTTCAAATCTTGTGAAACACCCCCAAGGGTTAAAACCATTGTAAAAAATGTATACAAAGTTCACATGTCAAGTTTTCTTTCTCTGCTTTTCAAGGCAATGGGCTGCTTCTCCTTGACAGAGCTATCTCACGGCACAAACACCAAGGCTATGCGTACAACTGCTATCTATGACCCAAGTACAAAGGTAAAACACATCAGCTATCAGTTAGAGTTTGATAACAGGCTTGTTGGCTGTAAGGAAATGTGTGTCAGAGGTTGATACAGAACTACAATTGTCAAGGAGAAGGAGATAAGACTTTGTTGAGTGTTGATAGTTTGATTTGATTAGCCTTCATACAAAGTTTGATAGAAGTTCAAAATATTTGTTGCTGTATCAGAGTACTGGCATTCTTTTGATTATGAAGTAGTCTTTGCTCAATGCTTTAAGCCGTTGAGCAAGATTTGATTTTGGTACAACATGTATTTTCCATAGTCTACAGCCTGAGTATCTCTGGCATAGAGCTCATGGGGTTGCAGTGTACTTATCACCTGAAGACAATTTGCTCTGTATATTAGGGGGGTTCCATATGTACTGTATTCAAAATATGAGCTTCAAATACTGCTTCTGTAGAAAGACATTGCAACTTCATGTACGTGAACCTGTACAGTGCACAGCTTTAAGTAAAACTGAATGTTGAATACATTATTGCAGTAATAGAGCATGTCTGTAACCAAAGTATCACATATATTTGAAACGTAGAGTGCATTGTATATTGATCACCCTGAGTTATGTAATTGCATTATTAATTTTTTCCCCATTTTTGAAAAAATAAAAACATGTCATGGAATACACTTGTAGTGTAAGTAGGAGATAACCAGTGCTTATTTTTCATTAGCATGTACATATATCCTATAATGATCTCAATTTATTTTCATGCGACATGGTATGAATGACCTATTATAGATCACATGCAGATTGTGTAACTACCGACTGATTTGTTCCTTTACTTGTGCAGGAGTTTGTTCTCAACACTCCGGACTTTGAAGCAACCAAGGTGTGGGTAGGCATCCTAGGGAAGTCAGCTACGCACACCATTGCCTTTGCTCAACTCTACACACCAGATGGACAATGCCATGGTCTGAATTCCTTTGTTGTACCTGTCAGAGATCCCCAAACCTTGCTGCCCATGCCTGGAGTCCTGGTTGGTGACCTTGGGGTCAAGCTTGGCCAGAATGGGCTTGACAATGGGTATGTATGCCATTTCCTTCACAGGGTTTGTTTGATCACACCCTGCTACCTTTACCTACATGCAGGGTCTGGGCAATGCACTAGACAAAAATATTGCATAGCAATATTTTTGTCTTGTTTGTATACATTGCTTGTTCTGCAATTTATGGAGGGTTTCCACCAGCAGCCATGTTGGAGGGCAAGTAATAAAATCCTGTGCGTCAGACTATGGAAAGTCATTGTTGTCATGGTCCAGTGCTCAGGTTTGCTATTATTTGTCTTCCAACGTGGCTGCTGGTGGGAGCCCTCTATATGTTTTTAGAATTTGTTCATCTCTGGCTGAGAAACCATTTATTAAAGTAACCTAGCCATTTTAGGGTTAGAACATTATTGTGATGCTGATGATGAGCACAGTAATGTACTGGAATCAGTTGATTCACATGACTCCTAGTGTTTGCATTTGTTTATTCATGAGTAAATCCTTTAGTCTACTTCTTTTTATTCAAACTCCTGTAGATTTGTGGCCTTCCACAATGTGCGGATACCCAGGGAGAACCTTCTCAACCGCCTTGGTGACGTGACTGAGAGTGGAGAGTTTGTTACTCCTATTGAGGTAGTTCTACATGTATGCAAGATTATAATCTCTTGAGCACAATATGATTTGAATATAACCCACATTTTCCATTGACCCCAACCTGAGTTATCTCTGGCATAGTATAAGAAATTTTACTAAACTTGGGGTCATTACTGGAATCTTCAAATCTTTCAAATTTGGTAAATTAGAAAATTTTTATGCTTTTATTTGCTAATATAAGACATCTGTATGTACATGACGTATAGTCTTGGGCACATCCCTGCCTGTATATATTGGCACTTCTTATTTCCTGAACTATCTTTGAAGATTCAATTTTTATGTGCTCTGTTATAGATATTTACTTTCTTAGTTTTGAGTGATACATTTTGCTATTTTTTCCAGTGAACTTCAATTTTGTTATAATGTGACCTTGGTTGGAAAACAATGCTGTGACAATATTACGGGTATTTATTTTGACCATGATTAGGATCCCAAGGAGAGATTTGGAGCATCCTTAGCTGCCTTGTCTGGTGGTAGAGTAGGTATCACTGCTATTGGGGTCTGTAACCTAAGACTAGCTATCTCCATTGCTGTAAGGTACTCTGCTGTCAGGAGGCAGTTTGGACCAACAACAGGAGAGGAGCTACCGGTCCTAGAATATCAGATGCAGGTACATGGCAAAGCTCATAGTAATCTTTCTGTCCTGTGTCTTCTTTGTGTTACTTGTTCCTATCTTTGTTCGAAGATAGTGAGCAAATAATCAACGTTGGTGAAAGTGATGGGACACTTTTTTTGAGGTGATCTGGATGTCGCTATCTTTACTCAGATTCACTTCGGAAAGATAGCGCATACATTCAGATCGCCAAGGAAGTAAAAGTTTGTCCCATCACCTGAAACCAACATTGATTTTAGACCAAAAGATTCTTAGTGAGTGGAATATAATTTTAGATAGCATAACCTACTGGCATGGAAAAATAAATACATGAAGCTTAATACTGGAAAGCGTCATGGTGGCATTTCACATATTAAGTAGGAGAGTAATGAATTTGTCAAATGTGCAAAGTTGTGTGTAAGTGAAGCTTTTTCCATTCAGAATTCATATATGGCAAAGGTTGATACAGCCAGAACATCATTTGCAATATTCATGTTTTAAGTAATCATTTTGTTTGTTCATTTTCCTGTTTTAGCAATGGAGGTTGATACCGTACATAGCAGCCTCATATGTCACATTCCGACTAGCAGAGAATATGTATAGACACTTTGCAGAGCTTACAGGAGCAGTTGCCTCCGGGGACAAGAGTATCAATACCGTAAGTTGATTTTGAGAATACCAGCTGAGAAAGGGGTGAAATGTATAATAAATGAGTAGAAAAAGTAGAAGCATCTGCATGTAGTTGTAGTGGTAGCAAGAGTAAGAGGAGTAGTATAGTAAGTACTTGTAGCTGCAGTAGTTGTAGTAGTAAAAGTAGTGGTAGCAGTAGTAATAGCAGTTGTAATATTAGTACCAGTAGTAATTACATCAATGCAACCATTTAAGGTAATTTGGAGTTCAAGACTACATTCTGATAGAAAATATCTACCAAATAAGTTTGATTGAAACTGTGCAAGAATCCAATTGAACAAAGAACTACTGAGAATGAAATTGATAGTCCCAACTCCCATTCCCAAATATATAACACAGTCTCGTGTGCTTGGCAGTGAATTGATTTTCAGCATATTTTGATGTGGAAGTTTGTTTAATTTTCAAATTGTGATAAGTTGAATGATGAGAAAGCTACCACAGTGAGAAACCTTGTGAAATCTTATTTATGATACACACAATTTGTAAACCTAATGATGTCATACATTGTAAGGGTTGTTTTGATGTATTATGTTTTTACTGCTAGGTGGAGCTGGGTAAAGAAATGCATGTTTTAAGCAGTGCCAGTAAGCCTCTTTGTGGCTGGCTGGCCAGAGATTGTATACAGGAATGCAGAGAGGCATGTGGAGGACATGGGTACCTGTGGGGTAAGTTAAAAAGAGCCTGGACAATTGTCCAAGAAAGGTTTTGTCACATGCACATACATCCATTCTTTTCTTTCCTTTTGAACACCAGACCCCATCTAACAGATATCTTGTGGGATGAATTACCTTAAATGCTAAAAAGAAAAGAAAGCTAGTGCCTTTACGCTTGGCCAAGCTTATAGAAGGTACATATCCTCTAGCCACTAAAAGCTAATTGATGGTGTTATAGGATGTTTATTTCATGTACATTAGTTCATCTTTCAATCGCAGTTTCTAACTTTTCACTCCACTTTGTATTTTCATATACAGTGAATAGGTTTGGCATATTGAGGGACGACAATGATCCCAACTGTACGTACGAAGGCGATAACAATGTTCTGTTACAGCAGACCAGTAATTACCTTCTTGCAATGGCACTCAGGCTACAGAAAGGTGAGTGGTATTTTCTACCAGGGATACTCAGGAGATAATTGGGAACCTTCAAGGAAGTTTCCGAAAGCATTATGTTCTTTAGAGTTGACATGGTTTGTGACATGGTGTTATGATTCATAACACTAGAAATAGATACCTGCTCAAGTTTTGTTATGATTTTGTAATCAGTGAGTGCCTTAGAAAAAGAAAAGTGTTTTGTTCTACTGTTGTTGTTTTTGTTCATAATATTGTTGTTGGTTTAGTGAAATAGCTGCCCCATCAGAGATACTTGATATGCTAAGAATTCTGTATACTGGGTGATATCACAGTTGTTTGTGTACATTCACCCATTACCTATAGGAAACGGATGGCTCCTGTACAAAGTCCCTAGGAATTGCAGAAATTAGTAGTGAAGGGGTTAATATTGAATTCAGAAGTATACTCTCTTTTCCAATGAAGAATTTATGTTAATCGGTTTACCATAATGTTTCTCTTACAGGCAAGAAGGTGACATCTCCGTTAGGATCAATAGATTTCCTAAATTCAGCAGACATAATTGCTAAACAGAAGTTCAGTGCTTCAACGTTTGAAGATGTGACCAGACTAAAGGGTAAGACAAAGAGCAGCCCTTAACCCGTTGAATACTGAACGTGAGTTAACTCGGGCTAAAGGTCTATTTAAAATATGTGTTACACTAGAATCAAATCACGTTTAACAGGTTAACAATGCCTGTGCTAGTATACAAATATTGACTGCTTTGAGGGACATGGTTGGAACTAAAGCTGAAGGTGATTTTGAAACTGTTCTATGCATAGTACAGTCTCGAGGTCACCGAGGAGCGATAGTTTTAATCGTGACCCGAAAAGTAAGCAGTCAATATTTGTTTTATATACGACATCGCACTTAATTTATGCTAAATTAAGGCATTAAAATGAAGTTGTCGTGCTACCGGTCAGAGAAATTTAAGTAAAATTAAATTTTCACAATGTGCAAATATAGATATGCGTGCAAGATATACTTACATGCATCTTACCCTGCCCACTTCTCTAGAGCTAGTGCATAACAAACCATGTACATGTAGAACTATATGCCCAGTCAATAGTTTTTTCGCTATATGCCCACCAGTCATCTAGCGGTCTCCATGACTGCCCCTTTGACCAATCAAAGGCCTAGAATCTTAGAATAAAGTATATAATGGAAATCATCTGTGGGAAAGTAAACATATTTATCGAGGGTTATTCATATGAATCTAGTTTTGGTCCATAGACATGAATACTTATAGGATATCAGTAGATAATAGTTATCTACATCTAGCTGTTAATATAGATTGAACCATCTCAGCATGTGCATGTTACCTGAATATATTTTTGGAATTTATTTTATGTGATTTAATAAACATAAAGAGGACTTGATCAGAAACGAACAAGATTATGTATGCATTGATCATGATGAAATAAGTAAGACTGTATTCAATTTTTAAAGCCAAAACTGTGAACATTGAGAAGACTGCAATGTATTTGATATGGCAGTGGAAAAATTCAGATTACCTCTCTTGTGCTTTAAGTGTGTATCCTTTCTCAGACATACTATGATTGATAGATATATGAAATTATGAAGTTCTTTCACAATGAAATCATGTCGACAAGATGCCAAACATTACATGTGATTAATATTCAATTATTCCTCTTTTTAAATGACTTTGAGTGTTACCTCTTGTAAATCCTATCTTTCCAACTCTCACCCCTAGCTCTCATGGATGCTTATCAGTGGCTAGTGGTCTATCTCCTTCAAGAAAGTGGTCAGAAGTTCCAGACCCAGCTCATGAATGGCAAGGATATGTTTACTGCAAGGAATGAGACACAGGTCTACTTTTGTAGGACCCTCTCCATTGCATTCATTGAGGTACTGATTCAAGAAAACAAGCTGATTGGCACAAAACAATACACACAAATTAGCAGAAGGATTGCTCTGTTCAACTTAACCCTGATAAGATTAATAAGACCCCCCCATCAACATTTTTCGCGATAAATCTGTAACGTGAAAAGTCCGCGCCGCGACGTTTCATGACTTTTTTCTTTTAAGTCTCGAGCAACTTTTGAGCCCAAATTTGCGACACCCGGGTATGCGGTTCTGTAGTAATGCAACATTTTGTAAGTACATGTCAGACCCAAAATTGCTCAAAAACATGATTTTATGTACAAATCCAGTGCAAATTCTGTTTCTAGCCAAAATTCATAAATGTATCATTAATCTCACTTTTCCTGATTAAACTCAATTAATTTCATGTTGTTTATGATTGGACTAGTATTGCCGACGATTTCCATTGAAAAAGCAATAAAAAACAAAAAGTCGAAAAAACAAAGAAAAACATAAGAAATTTTTTTTCAAACAATAAAATAGATGAGAAAAAAAAATGTTATACCGCCATTTTTTTGATGTACATTCAATAAGAATCGTAAAAAGAGTGTCTACACCAAAAATTAGCAGTTTTGGAGCTTTATTTAAAGATTTACAGCCGAATATGTAACTTCATGCATGAATTAGCATAATTGATTAATTAGAAATGAATTAGAATAATTTTGGAACAATTAACTACGCGTGTATTCGATTTTGTTGTGGGTGACGTGCGTGCCGATTTTCGTTGCGATTGCGCTGTCAACAGCTGAGATCTCGGGGGAATCAGCCCCCCCCCCCCCCCCCCCCCCCCCATCTTGTTAGCCATCAAAATAGCCCAGTCTTTGTAGGGTTAAAAGGGATGTGAAATACCCATTTCTGGGCTTGATTAGATGCATGCCAACATTATAGACACATTTTAGAACCAGCCAGTATCATTCAGTGGTAACACTGCCACCAGTATTTAGAATTATTGTCATTTTGATCTGTCAGTCCTCATACATATGCCTGTGATTTGATCGATTTAAAGGTGAAATAGATTTTTTTTTTCTAATGGTCCAAACTATATATTATTTTAAAATATGTGGATGGCATGTCATATATCACTCTTTACATCTTTGAAATATGAGGTAATATATTTTTGTCGTACTTATGACAAGTATTATATCCTTATCTTTCTTCTTTGGCAGTTGGTGGCTTTATCTCACTTTGTAGACTTCATCCAGACTGGTGACTTGATCCCTGAACAGACAGCAGTCCTCACTAAACTCTGTAGTCTGTATGGTCTTTGGAGTCTTGAGAAACATATGGCCACTCTATATCAAGGTGAGTTAGTTTAAAGTTATAGATATTTTTAATATTTTCTCATAGAACTTTTCGAAATTCGCAAACTGTCAATATAATATCTGAAGACAGTATTTGATAACTCACTATTGGATGTGGGCTTTGGTCGATTTCTTTATGATTAGAATATTATTATGGGCTTACATGTACTAAAATGTGTGGTTCAATATATAATCCAAGGTTGATTTGGAATTATAAGATGATTGAGAGCACATGCCTTTCTGCTTTGGTGGTGATTTTGATGTAGTGTTTACATACATGTACTTGTATGTGTATTCATGGACTACATTTTCTGCATATTTCAAGTCTGTATTACCCACTTTTTTGTGCTTGTGTTAATGTGTGTGTGTGTGTGTGTGTACTTGGGAATTGCTGTTTAATACGGCTCTTTCAGATTTCCAGCAGTAGACCCCCTCTGAAATATAAATTGTGTTGTTTTTTTATGAGATGTGCATTAACGCGTCAATAATAGTTCACGCTCACATAAAAGAGAGTTCTGCAAAAGCAGCGCAAAAAAACTCGTGACGTCATATTTTGAGCTAACTTGATAAGAATCTAATTGGTCCACACCTTTTTTGCTGTTAGAAGGCAAAAAAAGATGCTTTCTGCACCAGCGTTTTCATATCAAATTCATTTAAATGCCAAAAAAAATGCTGGGGTTTGCTGCTGTATGTGAACAAGCCTTTACTATACCCATCATACTCTTCAAGGTGGATACATTTCTGGATCACAGCCATCCAGCTTGATCAGGGACTCAATCTTGGAGCTGTGTAAGGATCTCAAGGATGATGCGGTCTCTCTGGTTGATGTCCTTGCTCCTCCCGATTTCATCCTCAACTCACCCATCGGGGCTTCAGATGGCCAGGTAGACACCCATTGAATCCATTAGAGTTTATTATGTATGGGACTGGAATAAGTGCTATGTAGTTGTAGAGGTAATTATTGCACTTAAGGTTTGAGGGATCAAAAGACAATGATTCAATCCAACGACTTTTATTGGGATTGGGATTGGACTTAAGTGCTTTGTAGTTATAGGTGGAATGATTGCATGTAAAGTTTGACATTTAAGCATGACCCCTAAATCATTCCGTTGATGCTATCTTTGTATGATTGTTATGTTATTCAAAAGGACTCATAACATATTCCTGGGGTGGATCATACTTCCCTGATATTGAATCTAGTATTGAAACTCCATCATGATGTCTGATTCTCTTTCTTGTCATCTGTATGACAGGTTTACAAACGTCTGTACAACGCCATTCTGCAGACCCCAGGCTGTCTTCAGAGACCTGAATGGTGGAAGGAATTCCTGGACAAACCGGTGGTTGGTTCCCTTCCTGCCGCTAAGCTCTGATCTTTCTGCAGATGATGATTTCATCTTTTAACCCATTGCATCCTGGAACTGGGTCATCCCTGTATTAAACCTATGGGATTGAAATGATTCAGTAGTTAACAGGTTAAGAAGATTGCCCCTTCCTCACTCAAACACATCCAGGAAAGACATCTTTGGGTAGTGATAATGTAACTCAGTGTTTCTAGGTTACCCACATTTGCAATGAAGAAAATGTAATACTATGCATGTATTGGGATGTTTAACATTCTGGAAAAGAAAAAAATTGATACCATATTGATTATTTTTATGCCTCCGCCCACCGTAGGTGGTTGCCGGAGGCATTATGTTTTCGGGTTGTCCGTCCATCCGTCCGTCCGTCCCGTTTCCGTTCTCGCGATAACTTAAGAACCGTTTGACAGATCAACTTCAAACTTGGCTCATGTATGCGTATGGGAGGGACAATGATCTGAATAGATTTTGGAGTCTCAAGGTCAAAGGTCAAGGTCATAGAGGTAATAATACACATAAAAATGGCTCGTTCTCGCGATAACTTAAGAACCGTTTGACAAATCAACCTCAAACTTGGCTCATGTATGCACATGGAAGGGACAATGATCTGATTAGATTTTGGGGTCACAAGGTCAAAGGTCAAAGGTCATAGAGGTCATTATGTACATAGAAATGGTTCGTTTTCACCATAACTCAACAACCATTTGACCGATCAACCTCAAACTTGGCACAGGTATGCATATGGGAGGGACATTGATCTGATTAGATTTTGGGGTCTCATGGTCAAAGGTCAAAGTTCATAGAGGTCATTATGTACATAGAAATGGTTCGTTCTTGTGATAACTCAGTAACCATTTGACGGTTCAACAAACTTGGCTCATGTATGCATGTGGAAAGGGCAATGCTCTCATTAGATTTGGGGTCACAAGGTCAAAGGTCAAGGTCAAAGATGTCGTATAAATGAAAATAAATCAGCATGAAGTGCCATTTATTTCTGATTTGGTAATGGCGGAGGCATAAAGTTCGACCACGCGTGGTCGAAGATTCATCTAGTCTTTATATTTACATTACATTACATTACACTTTAAACTTTCCATTTTGAAATATTTTCTTTCTTAAATTGTTCTTGAACATTGTATGATTCAGTCACTCAACCTGGCATTAAACCCATATATCATTGCATTGATTTGTACATGCATTTATTTCTTTGTTATTTCTCAAATAAGAAAAATGAAATTGGTACTAGCTGAGGAATTACATTTTTATTGCAGAATCTGTTGGTTTTTGCTATGTAAGTTATGACAAACTCCAACCTTACTTGTAAGGGTCAGGTTTCTTGATCATTGAATAGCTTGATGATTGTTATGGTCTGACATCAGGGCATTGCTACAGCATATTATGAAGGGAATTGGGCTGTTGTAATTGCACCGAATTTGCTGACAAGTTAGCCCAAATTTTCCAAACATATTTTTGTGATTTTTGCAAACGGGCTCAAACTATTCAAAACTTGTCGACAGATCGTCCTCCTCAAGTGATGTCCATGTTCACTGTCACATGATTGAAGAGATTTATTGTTAATTTTTATGTAACTGGGGCCCCATTTTCTCATTGTGTCAAGTTGTGTAGTATTCTTGAGAGATTTTTCATATTGGTATTGTGTAATGTGTGTGAATCATGGTTTGAATAACACTGTGAAATATGTATGTAGTGTTACACTGAAATCAAAAATCGTGCTCAACAGATTAAAATTTCAGGTACACGTACTTTGTAGCCAAGAATTGTCTTGGCATTGCACGTACATCACACTGTAAAAGGGGGAGGTGAAGCCTGTTGAAAATTCTCAAATTTATCTTAAAATTGATTGAATTGTATATCAAATTAAAGGGAAGAGAAAAGCCTTTGATTTGCCTGTAGTTACAAATCCTGATAATTCGTGCATGAATAATTATGACCCATTATGTGCACTTTTTCTCATTTTGGGACTTTTCTGTGATCATGGAAATGGAAATCGTAATGCTTCAGTGATCATGACTTGTTTGCCCCTTTTTGAGAGATATTATGTTACCTTTAATTTGATATACAATTCTTAGTATTTCAGTTGGTTTTATTCATTTTGACATGAACTGAAATGTGAACTATTAGTCTAATTAATAACCTCTTTATAAACTTAATGCAGGCAATATTTTTAAGAGTTCATTCATCAAAATATGTTTTCACATTAAGTAACACGAACTGAAATACTTAAAATTGTATGTCAAATTGAAGGATATCCTGTAATCTATATGGAAAGTGAATGAACAAGGCATGATCATTGAAGCATTACAAGATATGCTTCAATGATCACAGAAAGGTCTGAAAATGAGCATCAGTGCACTTAATGGATCATATCTGTTCATGCATGAATTGATCATGAATTGCAATTTTAAGCAGATAAAGAACTCTTCCTTTAACTTTAAATTGATAGAAAATTCAGTAGATTTTATGATAAATTGATGTGAGAATTGTTGACTTCAAACAAAATCTCCTTTGTACAGTGGAAACGCTCTATAACAAGGATATTTGGACCATAAAAATTACCCTGTTATATCAGGAATCTTTTGATATCAGGGTAAGAAAACAAGTACATAAAAAGTAAGGACCAGCAGAATAACGTTGTACCAGGAATCTTTTACATTGGAGCTCTTTATAATGAGTTTCCACTGTAGTTTGATATATGTGTGGTGTCCAAATAACACTTGGATGGACTGTATTTTTGATCAGGAAGTAGTTTTGAACAAGTAAATATGTGCATTTGTGCGTGTGTGGGGGGGGGGGGGCTGTATATCAGAATTTCATTATGAACCATACACATATAAGTTCCAGTACATTTCATGAATTTTTGAACTATGTAGTTTGTACATATTTTACATGAGATTATAATACCTTAGCAGTTAAACGATTTCGAGGGGAGTTTTCACATTTCCAAATTTTCCTAAGTAATGTGACTTTGCAATTCCCATGGCCAATATTCAAAAAATTTTTTTTTTTTTTTTTTTTACCTGATGTAATGGAAATTAATTATGGGTAGGATCAGTTGACTTGATACAAATCACATTGGCAAGCATTTGTCTGATATGATCTTCTGGTAATTGTTTAGAAACTTGAAGAAAAACAGCCTGTTGTTTTTTTTTTCTTCTTCAAATTAATTAATGTAATGGATAAAATAAATGCATTCAGTTACATAGAATATTGCTTTTTTCCATGAAACATTTTACTTTGCTCTTTTGCATTATTTAATGATATTACATTATTAAACAGTCTGCATCTCTTGTCCACATGCTTGAGATGATTTTAGTTTTGTATAATTTGTATTGATTTGAAACTTTGGTATTTACTGCAATAGTATGTCAGATGAAAACTATCAACTGCCTTTATACTTCTTCCATGTACATGTATATATTTACTTGCCTTATATGAACTTCATTAGTCAACTTTGCTGTGATGGAATAATTCAGCAAATTTCTATATTTGTGATCGGTTTATTTTTTCCTCCATATTTTAGTACTATTAAGTTTAACAGATATTATGATGTTGCAGAATGATGTATGAATTGTAAAGAAACTGAATATAAATGGAGATATATTTTGTGAATCTTTATATTGATGTAAAATTTGATGAAAATATATTCTGTTACAATGTCAAAAGTATGGAGAATAACTTAATGTTTTAATGCATCAGAGCATGTGGATAGACAGATTTAGAGAAAAAGGTGAGGGGGAGAAGGAGAGATGGAAAATGGAAATGAGAAATGAAGTTAAAAGAATGTAAATACATGTATAGAGAAAGATATGGGGATGGAGAAAGAAACAGAAAAGATTAGATTGGGAGACTATTAGAGTGGTGCGTGAGTGTATGTGTGTGTGTGTGTGTGTGAGAGAGAGAGAAAGAGAGAGAGAGAGAGAGAGAGAAAGGAGACAAGGGATGGAAAGACAGAAAAACAAAAATTGAAAATTGAAATGTATTACGGAGTGAAGGTGAACGAAGAGTTGCTCTCTCATCCCAAATACCGGGACATTCAAATGTTCATACGAATGAAAAAAGTTTCGGCATCTCCCATTTTCCTTCCCTTTACCATCCATCACTGTCTTGTGGTGCTACATGAAATATATATGTCAGGATGGCGGACGAGTCCATGGCATTGCACAGCGGGGAGGGGGGAGGTGGCGCAGGGGGGGCGGTTCCCCCCCCCCCCCCCGAAATTTTCAAGCCTACAATTTTTATTGAATTTAAAAAAAAAAACAAACCCAAAATGTGCATCAGTTTCAATTTTCAACATACAAAAACGCCCTCATGACCAGCTTGGTTGCTTCTCTCCCTCGCTTGCATGTTTTGCCTTGAACATTTTACGTATTCTAGCCCCCCTAGGAATAAAGTTCCTGCGTACGGCCTTGGACGAGTCGGTGGTTGTTTTGATATGTTTTTATATTAGTAACTCTTTGACGTTGTCCCAGATTGCTGTATTTTTCCTCATTGTCGATACATGTCTATTTGCCTCCACTGTCTCTATCTTCCGCCTCTATACCCAATGAATCTCTCATTAAGTAGAACAAAGAATATTGAAGGATAATGATAGTAATAATAATGAAAGATGCACTCTTAAATTGAAGCTGGGATTTCTCTAAAATATCTCATTTAATGAGTCATTCCAAACGAGTATAGTTTTGTTGATATGAAACAATTTATAATGTAATAAATATTTACACACCAATAATAGTTCGATACATTTAAAACTTCAAGTGCTATGCGCCCTAGAATATGATATCTCAAGATGAATAATACTTGGTGTTAGGTTAATAACAATTATGATTTCAATCTTTAATTTATGGTACTCCCTCCCCTTCTCTCTCTCTCTCTCTCTCTCTCTCTCTCTCTCTCTCTCTCAGCCTCTTTCCTTCCCGTCTCTTTTAATCTTTCTCTCCCGGTTAAATGCAAACCTGTATAGAAAAGAAAGTAATGAAAATATCCCCACCCCTCAAAAAGTGACTTGGGGGTGGGGCACACAGTTATGTCAAATGAAAATAGTTGCATTTTTTTCAGGCTTTGATATTAAACATCGTCTTTATAAAGATGGATCGGGAGTATATGAAACAACTCATGGGAAACATCTCTTCTACATGCAGGTTCTTTGCTGATACCCGTAATAATGTTAAAGTAATTTTTTTTTGGGGGGGGGGAGGCCCGGGGGGTCACTCTCCACATAGCCTGCTACGCACCCGCGTCCAGAAAAAGCGTCGAAAAGGGTCCCGTTTCAGGCACTCGGGCGTCGTCGACGTCTTTGGCAAAAAGGGTTGCTTTTCAGCGCCATTCGCTGGTAAATCGCCTCTTAGGGTAGCCTTTTCTCACTCTTCACGCCATTTAGGGTTGCTAATTTGGTTATGCAGATTACGCCATTTAGGGGTGCAAATTTAATCTACGCCATTTAGGGTTGCAAATTTAGGCAAATTTGAACATACCTACGCCATTAACACCATAGGGATACAAAATAATCCTCGCACACGCCGGCGCGGCCAGCACTTATGAGTGACCCCCGTACAGTCCCCCAAGCTATAGTCTTTTACACCCGGCTCTATACTAGACATCACGCGTTACCATACACACGCCCATAGGTCGCAGAGGATGCTATGCTATGGCTATGCTAATCATTGATGCTAATGCAACCGTTCCGTGCCTGCACATGTCTTCTATTTCTGTGCGTGCCTGTTTGAAGCGACCATGCTCGGCTGCACGGCGTGCATTTGCACCATCGATATTTTAAAAAATGGATAAAGCAGCAGTGCCCTCGTTGGAAGCCGACCACAGACACCGGAAACACTTAAAAGTACTCTCAAGTGCCAAATTTCTTTTTTATATCTAGCATTTTCCAAACGTCTCAAAACACATTATTATGGCATCGTGAGTTTCATTTGACGGAAATTTTATTACCATAGAAGAGCTGTTTATTGGTGAGTAAATATATCAAGTCTGAGAAAAAGTTTTACTCGTGTGTGATTTGTTTCACTGGTTTTCTTTCGTGTTGTTATTCCTAGAGGCTAGCCCCATATACTGTTAATTGTGTTGTGTTTTTCAATTCAAGTCAGTAGTGGCCTAGCGTTACTTACATGTAGATCTATCCTTGATTGACCCACTCACGGGAGTGATAGCTTGACTTGTCTTTGCGTACAATTCAATGCAAAAACAAAATTGCATTTCTGAATGAATAGACTAGTATATTTCAGCTTAATGAATTATTTAACCACAAATGATAGGTGCAAAAATCACACGAGTAAAATTTTTTTCTCAGACTTAAAGGGTAAGTCCACCCTAGAAATTTCACTGTTTCAATAAAAGGAGATAAATTTGAACTGCATTTAAAAAAAGAAATGAGCAAAATATGGAGTCTCCGAGGCATCGCAAGAAATTCGAACATGCTCGATTTTTTTTTTTTTTTTTTTTTTTTTTGGGGGGGGGGGGGAATTTTTACAGTCTCTGCAAAGTCTCTGCGACGTCTCCGAGACGTATCCATTAGTTGCGGAGACTATTTATATCCGCGACTGCTGAGACGTCTCTGCAATATCTCCGAGACGTCTCTGAGCCATCTCAGAGACGTCGCGGAGACCATGAGGAGACCAGAAAGACTGATGAGACGTTGCAGAATGCAGAGACGTCTCCGCGACTCTACCTGATGATGTTTGACCCACTTTAGAAACCGCGTGACTGAACGCGTACTGACATTCCTCCTGGTCCAAGTCAGGTGCATGATCCTGCAAATGCTCCATTATAATTTTTTTGAAATTTGTCGCAGAGACGTCTCCGTTGGTGAGATAGGGCCTTTAGGTATCAAATTAATCGATTTCAATGTTTCAATGTTTACGCCACTTAGGGTATCAAATTAGGGTATTTCCCTGTTCACGCCACTTAGGGTGGCTTTTTTCATGGGTTACGCCATTTAGGGTTGCAAATTTGGTTAATAGGTTACGCCATTTAGGGTGCATTTCTGAGGTTGTCGGACACGGGTGGGTAGCAGGCCATGTGGAGAGTGACCCCCCCCCCCCCCGGGGGGGGGGGAGGGACGGTTCATGAACAAATTTGATCACAGAACTTTACAAATATCAAAAGAATTAATGTGATATATGTAGACACTTCAAAATTAAATCATGTTTAGCTCAAGTACAAATATGCAGTTGAATGGCTATAGCTCAAGTTTATGAAAGGTTATACATATGCCTATATTCTCATCAAATGTTCACACGAGAATAGATGAAAAACGGTGGCATACATTATAAGGTAGGTTTCCGCAACGACAGTCAGTAAAATAGATGTGTTTTTAGACGGAGGGTAGGTCTATTCATTCACATATACGTATAGAGGGCGTGCTCCCTGACTGAGAGGGTGGATTGACAGAAAGAGAAAAGGGGGAGAAAGTGACAGAACAAAAAAATAATCATAATCATAATCATAAACTGAAAATAGGGCTCCTTCCAGCAACAAGCCTCCAATATTTTGCATTGTTTGCTCGCATCTCATCCCATTGTAAAACCAGACGTGTGTCCCCCATGTGATACCAGTGCCCCATCTTTGCTACGCCATACAGGATCCAGCCTACTCGAAATATCACACAACCTTGAAAATATGATGGTCATAATACATTCATGATATGTAATTAAATAGAAGAGAAGAAAGAGAGGGGGAGAGGGGAGAGAAAGAGAGAGAGAGAGAGAGAGAGAGAGAGAGAGAGAGAAAATACAGACGGGGAGAGAGAGAGAAAGAGAGAGAGAGAGAGAGAGAGATTCAAATATATTAGCATCGTCGTGGTTCCCGCCATGTGACCTTCCTGCAACTTCTCATTTGATATGATGGGCACAATAATTATTTGGCATTCCATTTTGCATCTTGACACAGATTTTCAAGAGATATATTGGAAAAAAATTCATCTCTTTATAATAACGCATGACCATACGTACACTGAAATGAGTTTGAGGGCTTTGAAAATCATCCTAGTGACCCGGGTCACACTTGGCAGCGCTCAGCCCCGATGTTTCCTTTTCCAATCGGTCGATTCACAGCGGCATATTCATTAAATAATGCACCTGCTGATGACATAAAAGTGTTTTTCTCGATATTCAATGGGAATTCAAGCCTACTAACGGTATAAATGTCATGACAATACCTTTTTTCCCAAAAATTGTTACGTACCAAATATCATGTTTTCTTTATTTTAAAATGATCGTCTTAAAAGCCGAACCTTTCCTACTGGTCTATGCACTACGGTATAACTCCTGCTGTCGACATTAAGTGTTTTTCTTGGTATTCAAGCTCAGTTTTATCACGCCTACAGCGCTCTGTAATCATGTTTCACAGCCTTTATTGGGAACTATTTTACTGCGTTCAAGAATTTTGCTTTTTTGTATAAAAATGCTTTGCTCTAGAAACTAGTGAAGCTTTACAGAGACTATGATGAGCAAACCCTTTAAACTCGTTAAATGTAAATACACATTCATGTTATCGTGAATTAACTGTGATAACTCTTTTCATTTTCCATTCCTCACCCAAGCTGGCACCTTAGAAACTATGTCTTTCAAAGCAGAACACAATATTATATGAACTATAGCTATATCATAATGTTCAAAACCTTTCGAAACGCAAAGGTACAATATGCGTTAATGTTATGAAGGTAAAACAAATGTAATTGACATTCAAAACTACGCAATCTCACTCCTTTTGAATTTCTAAATAAAAATGCAGTTCTTTCTTCATTCTGGAGCATAGAAATGAATGACATGAGCAGAGAAAAAAATGTTATAACATTTATACCCAGAAAAGCAAATTATGTATATAATTGTGACGATATAATCGAACACCACGGGCGCTCCTGGAAATACATGGAATCATCTCATTTATAAAATATCAAAAAGGACACAATAATGTAGTAGAAATTATGATGTTTCATGCTCAGTATTAATTTGTGTATTAGTATATAACTGAGGAGGTGCTGTGACTCAGTGGATAGAGCAGTGGTCTCGTAACCGGGAGTACCCAGGTTCGAAACCAAGTGGATTCTACGCTAATGCCCTTTGGTAAGGTATTAATCCTCAGTCCTTCGGAGAGGACTTAAAGCCGTCGGTCCCCTGGTTGCTTACTAACAAGCATACACATGCTTTCTTTGCAATCAGGTAAATTAACCAACCATCTCTCAACCAATCAAATTGTCAATATGCAATAATATAATATTTTTTTAAAAGAACCCTAAAAAGTGGAAATTGTGATATTTAACATTTCCCATGCTCAGTGTTTGTGTACAGAGATGTACCCATAAGCACCTTAATATGCTTGCCCTCGTGCATGAATCAGTTGTGATTTACATCGAGCATTCATAGCCACAGAGTCTTCATTATTCATCTGCAATTAAATTTTCCACCACTTTAAGATAATTCTATTTGCTTGCTTAACCAGAGAGGCGCCACGCAACAGCGAGACTGAGATGTCGCCATCATACGTATGCTGCCCCCAGATCACGTATGAAAAGTGTTGATACAAGCTTGCCCCTACGGAATTTTACATGCAAATCAGATTATTTCCGGGAGCAGCGAATATCAAGTGTCGCTTGGTCACATCCGTCATGCACATCGATTAATACAGGCCTATACATGCAATGGACCACTCTAATTTTTCAGCAAATAAGTATATAAATAGATAAATAAATAAATTCCCTTGTGGATCGGGGCGTATTCAGTCGGTGGTTTACAAGGGGAGGAGCGGAATCCTTCCATCTTGGATGGAGGAGGATGAGGAAGAAGAGAAGGGTATGTACGAAAAGCCCTTGACCTAGATCTAGTACTGCAATACAGTAGTTCCATTTCTTTTCAGGGTTTTCAAATTTCAAAATTGTGCTTTAAAATCTCGGTACGAAATTTGGAAGAAAGCACTGGCCTGAATATTTGCATCTTCTGCACATTCATCGTCCAAAAGTGGAAGAAAGTTGCCATGCATGTACCCACTATCAAGTAATTTTTTTTAAGACTTGTGAGGAATCGAAAGATAAGTGGGGAGAGTAAAAAAAGATGTATGGGAAGAGAGATAATCAAAATAAAGAGAGAAAGAGACAGAGACACGGAGAGAAGAGGTAGCGAAGGGTTTGCCCAGTGAGATAATAAAACTAACGATGTCGTAATCGTCGTTGCTGAAATGCTAAGTACTTGAAATCAAAATACACTTTACAAAATATCATATTACTGTACACTATTTAATCAAAATCTGTTTAGCATATAGCGCCAGAATGTGTATGTCTCTAGCTCTATATTCTTTGCTTTTCACGCAGTCGGATCCTTCCGTTTGCACTGCATCGATCCTTTATCATGATTTCCTAGCACTTCCAACCCAGCATTTGTGCAGTACCAGCAAAAAATATGTTTATATACTTTCCGACAAGTTTTAAAAAACGTCAATTCTAGTATGGAAAATTCATAAATGCCTAACATTGGGTGGATTGTAAAAACAGATGCGGAGGAAGGAGAAACACGGAACACTGTCTTATTCAGCTAATAGCAGACATCCCCTTGTCCACGTGCGACATTCCTTTCTTGGTTGTGCTTCTTATCTGCAGAAGGGTGGATTCATCTCTTTCCTCAACGGAAAATCATCGTCACGTTGCATTAATCCATCTTTTATCCAGTTGTATATATAGAAGCACGGAAACGAAGACCCCTCCAAGAAAAGCAGTTGAAAGCATACGTTCATAATTCGTCGAGTTCGGCATTGCATCGGAAAAGGGTGCTACATGCTTCGTTCATTTGCTCACTGTCTTCGCTAAATGTCGTTCCGTTTCGGAACATAACGTCCATAAAGAACTCCCTCGCGAGTGGAGCTTCGAGAACGATCGATAACGTCCCAATGAAGACAGCACACAGATAAATGATGAGAAATATTCTGTCTATCACCATTGCAACGATCTTCCATTCTTCCCTTGCCTGCAGTAAAGATAAAGAAAGATAGACACAATGAGATGGAAACAAAATAGTGCTAACATGGCCGTACGCAGCGGGGCGGCAGGGGGAGGGGCACCCCAGAAATTTTCAAGACGTACATTTTTTTTACTGAAAATTTTCCAAAATTTCACCAAAGTGTGCACCAGATCCATCAATTTCATTTTTTTTTAATGCAAAAGCGCTTCGTGACAAGCTCGGTCGCTTCGCTCCCTGCTTTCATGATTCTTCGAAAATTTTACGTAGGCTTGACCCCCCCCCCCCGGAAATATTTTCTGCGTACGGCCCTGTTGCTAATAAAGACAAATTGAGATGGAAACAAAATACTGCCATAAAGAGAAATCACAGACGTCTGGTATTATGAAGATATTACGAAGATATATTCTTATGGGCCCACTAAATTATGTTTGTTGTTATTATAATCAGTTTTTACGTGACAATGTTAGGCAAAGAAATGAAAAAAGAGGTTTGGTGGCTTTCTTTCTCTCTCCCTCTTTCTACAACTTGTTGATGGACAGCTTAAAAGAAAAAAGATAGCATGAATATCCGAGAACTAGAAAAAAAAAAGTTTATGCAGGTCGATAAAATTGCACAACAACGCAACGTTTCAGCACATAGACTCTATAAAAGGTTAGAGGAAAAACTAAGACAACACATTTTGGAAAATAGTTACATGTTAAGATCTGTTTCAAAAGGCAGTTAATCCAAAAACCTTGCAAGATCGGCTAGAGCCACGTTATTCCCGTGTTACCAGTCATGGTAGACCCCGCAGCCATCACTGAGCAATTTTTGCATTTTAAAGGTTTCTGTCGTCACCACACACCAATTACATGAAGTACTTGAACATTTTGATTGTAACTGCAGCATTGGATTTTTAATGAATAGTGTAACGCACTCACCTTTGTTGCATATTCGTTGTTAATACTGCGTGATGTGAGGTACATGATATCTTCCACCGTTTGTTGAGCCACCATGTACTGCAGCGGTGGTTCATCTTCTAGCAGCGGTCGCGGCCGCTTCTTGCTTGTCGGAGTGTGACTGCTTGACCGAATATTGTTCTCCATATGACCGCTGTGTGGATGGGGCGTTGTCAGCTCTTCGGGGATGATGTAGTGAGGAATCGCGTTGTTCTTCTCATTGAACGGTGTATAGAAGCGTTCGGCTTTCATGTTCTTTTGTGCCAGCATGCAGTTGAGGAGTGGCTCAACGGCTGGATTCATATTCCCAGCGTTCATCTTGGTGTTGGTGTCCTTGGGTGGTCTAGAGTTCTTCTCAACGGCGTAGTTATGCCCTGGCTGATGAGATAAGTGAGCTATGAAGAAAATAAAAGAAATTAAGGATATATGGTTTATAGGATTTCCAGCGGTTTTGCTTTAAATTCTTGAATTTTCGTTACAAAGCTTACGTTGAATTCATACTATGAAATTGACAATGGATGAACAGCCATCCTGATTATAAACATAGTTTGTAGACAACGTCTTTCAAATGCATAAAATGATGTGCGTGACAAATTCATTTGTTCAAAATATCAATTCCACTGACGTTTATAATTCAAAGAATAAATCAATCAATCAAAATATTAATATTCAGCTCGTTTTACGTTATGGTCATTTTTTTTAGTTGTCAAATTAAATGGCAAAGACGTTGGCAAAACCCCTCACAACATTTCACTCACAAGGCACGGAATTCGGGAATTCAGTAATCAGCTGGTTACAGGAAAATGGCCCTAATAGTCATACCTGGCATCATGTCGTTGGTTTCCGCCTCGGAGGAATGTGACGAAGTCTCAGTCATCATTGCGTCGACATGGTTACACGTAGCGATAGAGTCACGACCTGACATGTTGACATTGTGTGCGTCTCTTTTCCGCTTCTGGTTTGGCCTCTGCAACCCGACGAACCGTGGCAGGACGTCAATGAAGATGGTCCGGACCCACTGCGGCATCATGTGGGTGTATGGTGACCGGTGACGTATGTTGAGAACGAAGACGGTGAGGACGATTGAGGAAGCTACGATGGTCATGGTGAAGAGGAGGTACTTGACGATGAGAGGGAAGTTGTTGGCATTGGAAGGTATGCACTGAGTGACGAGCAGCAGAAACCACACCATGGAGAGAAGCACTGAAGTGCAGAGAGACATCTTCCCAGTGATGTCTGGCGGGAGGTAGAACACAAGCACCGTATTGAACGAGATGATGCCACAGGGTAGAAGCAAGTAAGCGAAGTAAAACAAAGGTTTTCTCCTTAATACAAAAGTATATGTGACGTCAACATAAATGTCCTCACAACATGGGTACTTAATGGCGTGCCGCTCTGCTGGTGACTTGACAATCGTCCATTCTCCGTTCTCCCAGTAATCTTTCTTTTCGGCACTTTCACTAACCGGGATCAGGTCTATTTTCTGGTGATCGTAAGACCATGATCCGAACTTCATAACGCAACTCTGCTCGTCGAAGGGGAAGTACTGGACATCGATCTTACATGAGCTCTTGTAGACAGCGGGAGGAAACCAAAACACGGTCCCGTTGTAATAGATGTTGGCCCATGCATGGGATTTCATATCAAACGTCCCATTTGCGCTGAGAAAAAGCATGATATAGAAAATGGTTAGTCTAGCACTTGAGCTTTACCACAAGGTCCCAACCCGGATAGGCTATGATAAAAAAAAAAATCTGTAAAGTTGGTGTCTGTAAATTAGAATGACGACTATAATCCTCGGGTATTTCAAGGCAGTGCTTGGGGATGAAGGCAAATCTAATGTGTCAAACAGCCTGAGGAAAATGCTTTGTATACAAAACTGCCTGAACTATGCACATGTTTTCACCGACATATCTCGACGTATTAATGTTTGGACACCTTGTGTTTCGAAGTTTCCACGTTGGAACATAGGATACAGTTGAAACAATTATTATGTTTGATGGCTACAACTCTACTTACCCATCTGCAATACACTTCTCGTTCGGTATAACTTGTCTCCCGGTTTTGACATGTAAATCTTTTTAATTCACATTTGGAATGAATCTGTTTCGGTATCTGTTACGTCTGCATTTGTTGTATATAGTATTATGCCTATGATCATGATGATTATCCTGTCTGAGGTATTTTTATTTGTAAATCTCGGTCCTGGGTTATTCATACAAATCATTCAATTGATTTTTAAAAGCCCTTTTTATGACAATGACTAAATAATACTTATTTCATATATTTCAAGGTATATGGATATAAGCATGTTGTACTGGAAAGTTTAGAACTCGGCATTGACGGGACAAAAAGTGTCACACTGGATTTAATGTGGACCATTCTTGATTCGTATCTGAGACCACGTATATTAGTCATGCTCATTAAACTTACTTGTTGTATATCATAATATCTGGAATCCATATTTTGGGGCTGGGGACCTTGATATTGCTGATATTGCCAAAGTCTGCAGGATCCCATGTAAAATGATAGTCACGCCACATCTGTAATCAAACAAAATGGAGTAAGAAATGAAACATGATAAGGTAAGGGAGAGAAATGGACCAAGATAAAGAGAAATGCTGGTTATGAGACATTTTGAGGAAAAAAAAGAAGAAGATTATCTATAAACTTTTTTAAAGGAGGGGATTGAAAACAAAGATTAACGATGAGAACTGGGGAGCGTTTCATCAACATTTGTTGTCTGACAAGTTGTCAGATCTGACATCTTTCCTTGATCTTGATTGGCTGAGAAGCATCGTAACTATGGCAACTGTCGGATAAAACATCCGACAAGTCCTTTCATGAAACGCTCCCCTGGAAGTAGAGGAAATAAAGGCGATTCGACCGCGCGCGATCGACTATGCCTCCGCCTTCCACGCAATTTTTAATTCATGCACATCTCAACAAAAGGTAAATACTAATTACCATAACCCCTTCCAACTAAAAATATTATCTCCAATCTTTGACTAAAATTCTGCCGTATTATATTCCTAGTCATCATGGAAACACAAAATTTTCGAATAATTTGAAGGACTTTTATGACCCTAATCTAATCTAATCTAATCAGATCGTCTTCCTATATGGTGATGCATACTAGCACCAACTTTAAAGTTCATACCGCAAATGGTTCTTATAACAAGGCAAACACCTGAAATTTCCCAATTTACCTCTGTGACCTTTGATCTTTGACCTACTTACCCTGAAATCTAATCAGATCGTCCTTCTATTGTCTAGCGCCAAGTTTTAAGGTCATACCTCAAATGGTTCTTGAGATAAAAGACAAAGCGTTAAGAACGGATGCACGGACAACCCGAAAACATAATGCCTCCGGTACCACCCTCTGTGGGTGGAGGCATAAAAATGATGAAGAAAGTTAGGTAAAAATACTCTTCAGTTTTACCTGGAGATACTGATCGAGATACATCTATGGTAATCTGAAGTATACACACTTCAAAAACAGCAATAACATATTTCTCCTTCTCGTCATGATCATGAAATTTGTAAATACGGCAGAGGTATTGTAGTAGAGGATCTATATTTTAAAGAAACATTATAATTTGCCTGTGTTCAATCTAAGCAGTTTTCAACGTTTTTATTACCGATTATTTTACTGCGGTGCCATGATAATCCAACGTGAAAACGTTTACAAAGTGCCTACCTGTTTCATCCAAACCTTGGATGTTAAAACCTGGTTCTTCTCATCCTGTCAAAAGACAAAACAATAAAGGAAATAAAAATATCATGAATGAGATGAACCCTAATTAATTTTTGTCGTTATTGAAATTCCGTGTATGCTACAAGCAGGATGAATATCAGACAGGATATGGAACTGAAATCATCTATTGCTTCAAAAGAGGACAGTCATATTTTCTGGCTGGCTAGTGTGATGATTGCATATTTCTTTGTTTTATTTTGGGGAAGGGCGTTCAATCGCAACAATTAGAAAAGGACCAACCAGAGAATATGAATGACCCCCCCCCCCCTCCAAGAAAAAAAAGAAAACAATTATACTTACATTACATACAAATCATCACTCTACACAAGCTATGTTGAATCAAAGTGTGACGCTTTCAAATAATCAATATATTTATTAAATTTCGTTTACCTTGTAAGCTATTTCCCTTGATTTAAATGTGATTTGAAATACTGCTGCACAAGTAATCTTGAAGTACAAAGAAGCAACTGGACACCAAGCTTTTGCACAGACCATGTAGATCTCTTGAAAGATACAGGGAGCCCAGGATAGTGACCAGGTTAAGGATAGTTAATGACTTGTCCCTAAAACTGACGACTTTTAGTTTGTTCCTAAAAAGCAGGACTTTTATTGAGTGCGTTTTAATAATAACAATAATAATGGTGAAAACTTATAGAGCGCACACACCGTCCAAGAACGCTCATGGCGCTAGCCCAGCAACGGTTCTCTTAAATACAAGTATTTTTGCACAGGTTTAAGACCTCTCGAAAAGCTACTCACCACATCAACTATCTGAGAGATGGCAAGACCGAACCAAATAAAGAGAACATCAGAAGCATTTTTGTTTGGAAGAGCCCATGGGTTGTAATCAGGTGGGAAGAGATACTCTCGGAGTCGTTCTTCAGAAGACGATGCGCTGCAACCTGACAAAGGGGAAACAAGAAAGGGAACCACAGTAACTGAAGAGGCTATCATACAGCGAATGAAGCACAATATGATATAAACCGTCGTCTAAAAATTAAAATTTTAGATGACGACTTTTTAAATTCCCAAAATCGAAAATTAGATCACATGCAACTCATACTGGAGAGAAAAGAGACACTTTGTATAGACTAAAGACAATGGTATTAGAAAACATTGTCACCAAGTAAAATCATTGCTTTACAGTACCCATACGTATATTTGATTATTCCATACCATGTCATTATATTGTATAAACTAGTGGAAGAAGAACTTGCGATGTAGGAAATAAAATAATACCATACTACGCTATTATTATTTATTCTTGAGGTAAAATAATTGAAGACCCTAATGAGACTCGTATATTGCAAAAAGAAAATAACACTTTTTTTGTATAATATGCATAGATTGCCGCATACAACGTCTCATTCTGTTCCTAAAAATTGGAAATGCTTGATATCCTCCTTTAAGTTTCCTTGCCCAACTGACAAAGCTCCACATCAATAGAAAGAGCAGGTGGATAGTATGTGAATGGATTACAGGATATTCATGAATAAGAGAGACCTGCATTGATCTCGAAATTCTTTCATTATTCTTCCGTTCGATCCCCCTGTCAGTGCACGTAGTACTACTTGATGTACTGCATGACAGAAAAGACCTCTTTAATTAATTATATTTTTCATACTAAGTGTTGTCCATATCCCTTAATTTGTCCCGCAATCATTCATACTGACTGGGGTTTTTTTTTTATTTCTTTTAAAAAAAATCATGTAAGATGAATGGATGTCTAAATTCACTTTCATTCTTTATCCTCTTCATTTTTCCTTCTTGAATTAGATTTTTTTACACTTTTTTTTACTACTCCAACGCTGCATATACTACACTGTGTATAACTGAATTCTAGAGACTATTAGATTAAAAGATATATCCTATTCAAATGGAACGCGTCCTCCATAATAACCTGGCGTGCTCGTTTGATCTTTTTCTACATTATTGAACCGCCAAGGCCAACTGCACATTCACAACCAGCGCCCCTTCAATTCTCTGAACTACTCCAAAAGGAAAATCATGGTACTCTCCGCTATATCAAATCCAGGATCTGCCTTTGCCAATAGCATTCGCTATTTAAACTCAATGTTCATGCTGAATTAGCTATTCATCTTCTTTAGAGAAGAGGACAGGTAAAACTTCGTAGATGGCCTCCAAAGATTTCATGAATTATTTTCCTCCCGCGTCTTCTTTACCTTATTTCTCAAGGCCTCGCAAATCCTGTTCGATTTAACTCTGTATAAATTCAAAATGGAGAAGGGTTCGGAGGTTTATTGTCTCTTATTTAAAGCTGAAGAAAATCATTACTGTAGTTCGAAATTATATCACATGAATCTCAATAAGGAGATACTATTCTTTGGATGACATTTCGTTGCGTATTTTTTAAAATCAAAATACTATTGCATTGTGAAAATAGAGATAATTGTTGAATTTTATTCCATGATCAGGTTAAGGTTACTGCAACTCTGTAATATCTTTCATTCATCAACATACACATGTAGTTTGAACACCTTAAAATGTAGTGCACTTGCATCTTGAAGCATTAACCAAATTGTTTTTAAAAAAAGAAAAAAGAAAACTGTGCACCTGTATCAGGGCTTGAATTCAACATTATAAACATCTCAATGCGGTGTCCATACAATCATATGGAAAACAACCATGGGCGAGTATGGCGCTGCAGTGTGTGTTATATTGCGCGCTGTAAAATACTATTTTCAGCAAGCACCTGTTGTTGAAAATTTATTAATCTGTATCTTGATCCTCTTTGTACACACATGTTATTGTAATAGATGTTTTCATAAGTCTTGGAAAATACACAAACCTTCCCACAAAATTATGTTACCGCAAGTCTAGACTGCTAATATCAGTACATTATTTCTATACGGTTTGCTTTATATCAGCATTGCCGGAGGATATTATTCAGATGTTGCTACTCTCTCTCTTTCTCTCTCTCTCTCTCTCTCTCTCTCTCTCTCTCTCTCTCTCTCTCTCTCTCTCTCTACGTTTTCATAAAATCAGAGGAGGATTAATATAAACCAACATGGCTGAATCAACGCAGATCAGCATTCCCATTTTCTACTAGTCACCTGTAACTCCTTTTAACGATAAAAGAGTGTTCATGAGATCGAAATTCTTTTTTTTTTTTAAAGTTACCCGCACCCCTAAGATATAAGAAACGTTTAATGCCTTGTTGCAAAATACTAAGCCCCAAATTGTATACCTTCTCTTGAACATGGGGAATCTACTCTAAAATACTGAATAATATATTGTGCTTTGACGAACAGTGTACTTGAAGAGGCGCACAATAATTCCACCAGTGAACATTCTGATATTTTCATAGCCCCTCCATGAGATGTTGTTCACCACTGATGTATATCGATTTATTGCTTTCCAAGACGGCCCATCGTGTTTCGCGCTCAAATTAATTCTCATTACTTTGCTGAGACAACACCCGATGTCGTCAGATTGTGTTAATTTATTGGATGTTTTGCTATGTTCGCGGATGGAAAAAGTTTGAACTCGGTTATGATAACAAGCATTTTCCCCAATATGTTCACAAAATGGGGTCGAGTCACGACAACACATTTTCTTTGTACCCACATAGTATGAATCAGAATGTTTTTTTAAAAACCCTAACTGAGACGCAACCCCCCCCCCCCAACAATTTATTAGTTCCAAGTTTACTTCTTCACGTCTGTCTCATTTATACACATTTTCCCTCGATATTTTCATGTCTTGATAATTTCTCGACTGTATCGTTGGTTATCTGTCTATATTATAGATCTCTATTCACTCATCCGTCTTCGTTTTCAATGTTTGTCAACTTCCGATTGCATACCCTGTGATATAATTATTCTGATTTTCGCAAATGCTTTTCACCTAGTTCTAACAATGAATTACTTTAGTTCCACCTCTACTCCATCCTTCTCCCTTTTTCATTCCTCTGTCTTTCATATTTTCTTTATTTTGAACTTATAGAATTCCGTCTTGTCTTCCAATATCTATAAATTCTCATTTCACCTGTTTTCTCCCTTAACCCAAATTTACTTTCTTTCTCTCTGCTTTTGCCTCACCCGCTTTCCCATTTCATCCTCTTGTATTCAACATCGCCCTTCTCGCACACCCCATCTCTCCCATTCTCCCCATCAGTTCGAGTCATCATCCCAACTCGATGACAAGGGGGCTCACACTCCTTCTTGGAGTGCCTCTTCTTTAATTGAAAAGATAACATGTCCATGTCAGCCTACAGACTAGCCTTGGCATGGTGCATTAGCGGTATTGAGATCGATCTTCGTTCTCTCGACACATAATTAAGAAGAGATACGAAACGAAATTGACAAAAAGAATGTGGATCAGAAAGATTGATCACGTGACCTATTTAATGCTATCTTTACGATTTGCAGGACTTGCAGCGTATAGGAATCTAAGTTAGATGTGAACGTATTGAACAGTCTTAGCGTTTACCTAACTAAACTGATACTGTTTATTACGATTTAAATTAGTTTTTGTTTCTTTTTGTTTGGTATGCGTATACATACTTGCAATATTTTCAAGCATATTACTTATAATGGCAATCCTTCTTCCGCAAATGATTTTATGTTTAATTATTACAATAATTTTACAACAATTTGACAATTTGTCTTTTTTTTTGGGGGGGGAATGATTGTTACGAATACTTATGTATTTATGATTTATTGTCAAGAAAGTACTTTTTTGTATATGTTAACAAATGTTGATATGAATGCAGAAGAAAAATAGATTAAATCAAATCAAATACTTGATTAAATCAAACATTTTCCAATGAAAGACCATTGATTAAATTCGCTGTGAAAAATAAGAGATAAAAATACCCCCTCCTTCCGTGTGGTTACACATCTACAACTGGTGGGTTATAAGATGAATTAATTACCATAATGATCATGATGATATTATCCTTTTCCTGCTTTGATCTCTGCTTTAGTTTGATAAGTACTCGGAAAACATACACCTTGATTATTATACAGATGTCATTTTGTTTTAAACAAATAATTCTTCGTCTTGGTTATCAATTGATTTACAATACCTTATATTGATTATTATGTCACAGCTGCCCAAATACTACATACATATACCTTTAAGTTTTCTCTGCGCAATTACCTGCCATGAGAAACAACTGTGTTATTACTAGAGCAGGTGGATATTTACATCTTCAATTAGAGACGCTTTCAAAGTGGAACTCTCATTAATGATTGCGACATATTGGCATTACCCCTTGGAAGTCAGTTGACGCTTTCAATTACGCTTGTGGTAACGAGCAGTCGTATTCCTGGGATATCTATACATACGCACTCACACATGTCTCCCCCACACACAGATATTCACCCTCGCCCACACAATTTGTCAAAGGTGATACGTTCGTACACTGGACAGTAAGTTGATTATCTAATTAGCGAGAAAGCTTTCAAGGAGCAAGTGTTAAAGGTGTCCTTATCAAGAAAGGAGCTTTACTTTAATAACGTCACTATTGTTCAGTTGATAATGATTATACTTTATCGAGCGTAAAAATAGCAGCAACACTTTATTACAGTCTTCCAGTATCCCTTGACAAACTAAGAGTAACAAGGTACGGGTGATTTAAGGATAGCTGGTGTATTGTACACTGCATTCGTCAATAGGCACTTGAAATGAACATAAATTATGACAGCGTTAGTATTGAGAGAGGAGGTACCCCATACAAACAGTGCGGTTTGAGACAGATTTATTGAACATTTCCCATTGAATGCCTCTGTCATGTCTTGCATAGTGTTCAGCAGTAAGTAGACAGGACTAATGCAAAGATATCGGGAAATTTCCCCCGTGGTATGAAATCTTAAACTGAATGTTTACCCTCTCCTAGTTTCGTGATTTTCTCGTCGAAATTTCACGACGACGAAAACATATACGCGTGTCTTCCTTCGCCATTCAGACACGTCTTGAATAAGAATTATTGACTAATATTGGGTAAAGGTGAAAAATGAACTAATCGACGAATATTTATTTTTACTCTACATCTTCCTCTCCAGTCTTCTCTATCTATAGCTCTCCCCCTCTCTCTCTCTCCCTCTCTCCCTCTCTCTCTCTCCCTCTCTCTCTCTCTCTCTCTCTGAGTCTTTCTCTGTGGCGTGATGCGTATATATGCTAGTTTACTTTCTCTCTATACATCTTCCTGTCTACAATGTCCCCTTCTCTTTCCCTCTCTCTGTGCCTTGGTTGCCTCTTCCACTCTCTTCCCATTCCTCTTTCTCTCTTTCCCCTTTTCCCCTCTACCATTTCCCCTCTCAAAAACAAATAAGCATACTTAACAAAGCTTTGACCCAGTTCCCACTCTAAACAGCTAATCAACAAAATTCATACAACTCCTTGATTGTGTTTTCCAAAAATCTAATGTGGTTATGAATATATATCTCAAAAGTTTTTTAAAAAGAAGAACTTTCCTTCCTATCCATGATTCTAAGAAACATGAAATTATATATACTAGTAGTCTATAAATTCAGACCCATTAGAGTCGGTGACTGATTGATTATCTAAACTAGTTTATGATGAGATGACGTCAGGCTTTTTGTATCACATTTATGTTTTCCGATTTTCTTTAAAATGAGCCTTTATAATCAAAAGATTAAGATTCATGATAAATGTAGAATCGCAAAGCAATAATCAAAGTGCTCGACAGTATCTTATAGTAAAGTTCGTGTGGTGTTTTGACGGTAGACCTATACATTCTTAAAGGGCTTTTTATGAAACGTGAACAGTTATGTAGAAACAAAAAAAACGTTCTTTTCATCAGTTTAAATTCAAAGTATACAAGTGCCCCGTGAACCTGCAAAGGTCTTTAAAAAGTTGTCAAAATCGTTTTGAAAATCGATCCAGTAAGAGATCATACTCAAACCTCAAACGTTATCTCACCCACACCACAGCTAATAAATCACCCAAACCATCGTTCTCAATTTCAGTGAAAGCAATAGCCTGACCTGATGGATGGAGTATATAACTGACCCTGGCGGGTAGGCAGCCTGGGAAATTAACCACCGTGAACCCTACCGCGGCATACTTGTATGCATGCGTTAAAAAAAAACCCAAACCGACTGCAATAATATTATATGCCATTTGCATTGCATCATGTGTATTTTTGCTTTCTTCGATATGTTTTTGCCGGCATATAGAAGCATTACAATGAGCTATGTACAACTCATAATGTATTCTTGATGTCGCTGTTCGTATAATTCTATATACGTCCATGCTAATGCATGCATATTAACGTGATATATGGGCATGCTCCTCCATCGTTTAGGGTTTATGTTCTTGTGGTAACGCATCTTTGGACCCTTAATATCTGCAGACAATCTGGCATGATACACTGGGGAAATGTGCCGCAAACGAGGGCAATACACTATTCTCTGCTTTTTGGCATCATAATGGTGTACTTTCAAGGTTTAACGCTGAAATCATTTCGAATATATCATCCTTATGGTTGAATAATTCCAAGCAGTGGCGTAATGAGCCAAAATATTTGGGGGGGGCTCAGTCTTTCCGAGGAGCGAAGCGACCATCCCTGAGAGAGTGTAGCGACCGAGCCGGGGTACCCCCCCCCCCCCCCTTCACGATACGGAGCTTTTTCATTTTTTCGACTTAAATTCCAACTTTAGTTCAGTTCAATTTTTATTTTCTCTCATTTCCAACAAAAGGATTTCATTTTAGTGGGGCGGTAGTGAGCACGCGAAGCGTGCTCCCTAGGGGGGAGGGTGCAGGGAGGGGGAGCTCCGACGTTTGATGACATGCACTGTTATGGATAAACGTGTCATCAATCTACCGACCGGAAAAGGATATTTTTTCATGAAATTCAACTTGAAAACATGATTATGAAAACATGCAGCCCAAAATAATCTTCTTAAGTTTCAAACAAATACCAGCGTTACACAAAAAACTTTGTTACTTAATATAATAATACAGACAAAGACGCTATGAAATAAAAAGGACGAGCATGGAGAGAGTTTGATGCGGTGGGATACCAGGGTTTCACTCCCACAGTGGCGTAGCTAGGATTTCATTTTAGTGGGGCGGTTGTGAGCGCGCAAAGTGCGCTCCCTAGGGGGAGGGTGCAGGGAGGGGGGAGTTTTCCCCCTCCCGTGCGAAGCGCGGAAGCTCCGACGTTTCTTTGAATTGTTCCTTGTCTGCTCCCGCTCTTCTTACGTTCTCTTACCTTTTTTCTTTTCTCGCTTCTGCTTTTTTTTTCCTTCTACTTTTTCTTTCTTTTTTCTTGGTGTTTTGGAGGGGTGACCGCCCCCATTGTCCCCCCCTTCTGGCTACGCAAGTGCACTCCCATGGTAAAGGAGTTTTTTGCAGTATTGATGGTTTGCAACTCTGTAAAACAACACTATTTGGGACTGCAAACTTAAAGCCCGTGTCTAGTTTCGGTAAATCTAAGAATATTCATTATCAAATTTTGAATCCATTGTCAGATAGACAGATGAAACCAAGTGTTATATCATAAAACACATTAGTATTGATATTATGCGTGTTTTCTGCCTTGCTATGCGTGCTATTTGGGAAATTGTGAATGCGTTACTTACTAGTAGAAAGGGAGTCTCGGGAGAAGTAATGAAATTCGTGTGATAACACTTATATAAAATTGAAAATAAACCATGGTTGACATTTATTTGGGGGGGCTGGCGCCCCCCCAAGCCCCCCCTCCAGTACGCCAGTGATTCCAAGTAACGATCGGGATATGAAAGCAAATCTCTCATTAACCTTTAAGTTTGAAGCCTGGACTTTGATTCGGGTCTAAGCATTTGTGCATGTATGTTCTGCTCTACAAAATAATATAACATGCACTGAATATAGAGTTGTCTTTGAATATCAAGCGGACGATTAAAGAGAAGATAATGCTAGCGAGGGGAGCTATGACGGTGTATGTAATACAGAAATAAAGAGAGAGAGAGAAGCAGAGATAGACAGATAGACATAAACTTATAGAGACTGATAGACATAGAGAGACAGAGAAGAGGGAGAGAGAAAGAGGGAGAGAGAAAGAGAGAGAGACAGAGAGGGAAAGGGAGAGAGAAAGAGAGAGAGAGAGAGAGAGAGAGAGAGAGAGAAAGAAGGAGGGAGGGGGAAAAGAAAATAGGACCGAAAAAAGAAAAAAACATTCCGTTTGTCATGAAGCTTCTACCCTGTAAAATGTGGCTATACTACAAATTCTCTTAATGGGCATGATGGATGTTGGTATATGCTGTTCCGACATTTAGCATGTTAAGAGTGTGTGTTATTTAGTATGCCGTATGTAACTCTGGCAGATTCGCTGAATTATGTATAAAACCATTAACTATATATGAAAGGTGAGTGAAGTTACATGCTCATGCAGGTAGCAGGTTGTTGACATTAAACGATATGCCATTTCTAATTCTACCTTTTCTTTTGTGAGTTCGTCGTAATACATTCATGCAATAATCGTGTTTACACAATATCACTGTGAGGAGACCAGCTGCCACTCTAATGAGTGGCAGCTTTGCATACGACCACAGACTTTCATCTGCATGAGCCATTTTCACGAAGTAAACATAACTCCTCATTATGAATTATAAACTGATGATTACACAGGTCCATTTTAGTGCTATTTATGAAAGATTAAAATACACGATTATATGCTCTGAATCTACGATATTGCATTGTTTTTACGTTAAAAGTCTGATGTACACCTCTGACATTTTGATGATGATATTGATAACAATTTCAAGTCACAAAATGTTCGATGGTCTAAAGAATTAGAATTACATCAGCAAAGGAAAAGGAGAGAGAGAGGGGGGGGAAAGGAAATAAATGGAAAGGTCTCGGAAAGCACTGATTTGATCGATAGGTCATTCTTTCGGTGTTGCTTTAACTATGCCCTTTCGGAGTCCTTTTGCATATAGTTAGCCACCGTGACTATCATGACTATTATGAATCATAAATTTGAAAATATTTTTTTAAATCTCTGGTTTTAACATGCATTAATACTTACAATAAATTCATGTTATTTAAACATTGCAATATTTTTTTCATTGCAATATTTTTTAACCTCCGGTTTTAACATGCATCAATTCTTGCAATAAATTCATGTTATTAAAACATTGCAATCGAATTTCTAACAACATGCCACAGACAGTAAAGCCTTTAAAATATCAAAATTCATGACCACTACATAACAACTGCTTTTCTTTCCGATGGGACCCTGAAAGTTTCCATCAAACCTTTCAATTTGCAGTAAAGCTTAAGAGCTTCTTCGCATCACTCACACTAATTATAATCCTAATGCGTTGCTTTCCGTTCACCTCGTGCTATATAAGCTTCAAAGTTACTCAGACCTAATGGTGGCTGAAAAGACTCGTTATCTAGGGTAACATAGGGCGGAGGGAAAAGGGTCGTAGAGAAGGGGGGATAATCAACTGGAAATTCAAGTACATTATGGAAAATACTAACATGATGACGTTGATTAGAATCATCATCATTTTCTTTAAGTGAGATGAACTGGAGAATGGAGGGATGGAGGTGTGAAGGGATGTAGTAGGCATGGGCCAGAAGTAACATACCAAATAAATCACACCTCAGCCCATGTTATGGAACCCTCTGAGTTTTGTCTAATTCTGGTTACTCACGGAAGCTTCATCAACTTCACTTCTGTTCTTCCCGAGGGCCCTGCTAATTATCATTACTCTATAGCAATTTATCAGGTTCCCATTTACTCCTGGGTCGCGTGAGACATGTGGGTAAAACACCTTGCCCAATGAGGTATAAGCACCCAGCGAGGATTGAACCCAAGACCTCTCGTATACGACTCAAGAGCTTTACCAAAGGGCCACAGTGCTTCCACAAACGAAATTGGAATATTTTAATCGTTATATCTTCACTGCTTTTCAGAAAATGGAGCAAATCGATAAAAAAATCCCAAAACGATAAATGCAATGCGTTAATTTTGGATGATCTGTGTACTTCCTTTCGTAAACCCAGTTCAGCGAAAAACCTGATGACGCCTTTTCGAAAGCAGTCCTTCTCCAAAAGATGCTGAAAGCTTAGACACTTGAAAAGCTCTTGTGCAAAATAATGAATAAAAAGCAGTACTTATGAAGAAGACATATAACGATATGATTTTCGCTAGTTTTAGAGGACATAAAAGCCCTTTGGTGATTTTACCTACTCAGAAGACGAAGAAATTCTATGGTTTTTGGTCATGTCTACTTTACATGTGAGTGTAAATCTGAAGATACAGATAATGGTTATTGATATCGAACTCTTCCATGTATACCTAATTTAGACTTATGATTGTGTGCATGTACTGGAATGGTTTCAGGTATGTTCAGAAATCGAAGACAATAATTCTTCGAAAAGCACATTTAGTTTTGGTCATGTCTACTTTACATGTGAATGTAAATCTGAAGATACAGATAATGGTTATTGATATCGAACTCTTCCATGTATACCTAATTTAGACTTATGATTGTGTATACTGGAATGGTTTGAGGTATGTTCAGAAATCGAAGACAATAATTGTTCGAAAAGCACATTTAGTACTTTTAGTTTTTATGTAAGGATTTGGCAGGACCACAGTGTCAAAAGAGAAAAAAAATAGTAACTCACAGTGACCACATTATCGTGATTATATAGGACTTTGTTCAGCTAGAAAGCTTTGCTGTCACCTGAAGGTAACTGTACTGGAGCTTCATATTACTGAAAACAAGCTTAGAAAGATTCGAAACATATTGTAATGTATATAATAAAGGCATGGTGGTATTGAAATCTGGTCACCGGTATTGATAACCTACATCTAAAATAGATTGAGTTGAACCAAAGAAAATATGAAAGCGGGTGGGGGAGGGACGATGCTGTCAAAAGTTTTTCGTGCTATTCCCATCTTGAGTAGAATCTCCAGAATGTAATTCAAATTCTAACGTAGAGACTTTTGGCAGCTCGTCTGCTAGACTGGTCTCCAACGAAATAATCCATTTAATTTTCAAACGCTCTCATACAGGCAGTCGTATATGTCGTCGCGTAAAGTCGACATCTTCACAAAGCCTGCAACGAGCGCTTCACATTAAAGGTCATCCTAAATGAGAGAATGGTTACTTCATTAATGAAGTTCTCTCCGAGAAATCCCGAGGATGAATGGATGGAAGATATTTCATTTCCAATTAGCTCATATCAGGCAATGAATCTTACATTCTAATGTCACAGATCGACATGAACTGGAGAAGGTACATTGCATGATGTACCAGGGTTAAACTCGCCGGCAGCTTGGTCAAAATAGCGGGGGTGGCGATATGTTGAAAACTGGGAATGATTTTTCCCCAACATGACTTATTTCCCTGTGATTAGAGAGTTTTCGCTTACATTTTCTCCTCGCATAATTTTATATCACTATTCAAATCCAGCTTTTTCCCATAGGATTCCTTTATTTTCTCTCTCTCTCTCTCCTTTCTTTTCTCTCACTTACCCTCCCCCCTCTCTCTCTATCCTTTTCTGTCCTTTTCTCCTCTCCTTCCTTTTCTCATCCGTCCTCGTTCTCCTCTTTCAAGAAATCCAATTATCAAATCAATAGCTTGAGGGATTTCACTATTACGACGACATCAGGATTGAGTTTACCCCCGTCTCTTCATCCCCGTTGTCATCGTCCAAATCCTCCTCCTGCTCAGTACTGGATTCTTCTTCTTTACATCAAAGAGAGATCACCATTAATTCTCCTATATTTGTGCAAGGTTGAACAATTCCATTGTCGGGTGAAACGTGCATAAAATAAATTTAATTCACAAGTACGTTTCTGATTTACGTGATTTAGGAGAATGTGTCTCATGAAGACATTACTTCTGGAATCATATTCTTCCTTTTTTTTTTTTTCCTTAGTGGAACTTGGTGAGGGACTCGATGAAGGGAACGTTAATTGCTAACTTATTTGGATAATGCTATTATAAATCGAATACACAAACAACGTACATACACACACGCACTCACGCACGCACGCACACCCCCACCAAACATAAGTACATAGACCTTGTATACATAAAGCAATATGCACACTGAGAAAAAAAAGTTCAATTTTGCACTCTAAATGCAACACTGGCAGCACCTTTTGGGTGCAATCTAGCACCATACATGAAAAAAGATACAAAGATGCACCCTTTTGTACTTGTTTGCACCCGAAAATGCCCGTCTACACCCTTAAAGGTTTAAAAAAAAAATGCTTTCAAAAGGGTGCAAATTTGCACCTTCCCTAAGGGTACAACTCTGCACCCGTAAGGGTGCGAAATGTAGCTCACTGCACCCTTTAAGGTGCAAAATGCTTCTTAGGGTGCAAAGTTGTACCCATAAAGGAGCTCCCAGTGTTGCATTTGAAGGGTGCAAAATGAACCCTTTTTTTTTCTTAGTGTGTGTGACAATCATAATCATGTATACTGTTTGCCATAACCTGATATTCTTAAATGGACCGTATAACCCGAAATGATCGCTAGTATTACAGCTTTTGAATTGAACTTTGTCGATGAAGTATTTATGGTTTGCAGATTATCCACGGACCTCAGCTGTAGCTGATCATGTGACTAACAACCCAACGGTGAGTGATGTATGTGAGTGACATATACATCAATAAACGATGAAGCTAGCAGACAGAAAGACAAACATACTCACATAAGCAAACTCTTGTTTCCTTCTCTCTCACCCGAGCTAACCCTCTATTCACCCCAGTTGTTGAGCAGCGCCCAGGGAAAATGTCAAAGAAAAAGAAAAATCGACCTGTCAAGTCTAATTAAACAAGGCAAATGCAGCAGAAAAGGGCAGGTAATTCCCATTTCACATACATACTTAATCTTTTTTTAATCATCTCGAATCTCAGTTCAAAAGTCATCGGGGTTAAGAAATTACTAATACTCATGAATTACAACATTTAACAAAGTATATCATGGCAAACTGGGCGTTAATACCGTGATAAAACCATGGTCAAAAGTTGGAAATATCTGTTGTTCTTTTATTGTTGTTTACCAGGTCAGTCAGTTCACCACTGGAGCAACTAGCAGCGCCACCGAAATCACAAAAGTAGTAGTATGGTATGCTATAAGATATCACTGTTTTACCATGAAAACTATTCTTTGCTGGAGCAGTTTTTTTCAAATGTCGCAAATGACTTATCCCAGATTGAGTGTTTAACTTATTTGTTGTTAAACTAAATTTGCTTATTAGAGAAAAAAATCTGATGCATACCAAGTCACGTGCATCTATTGAATAGAGCATCTTCCTGCCGTTTTCAAGTTCTCCTCCTTTCTGCCTAATGACATTAAATAACATTTCTGCATTCTTTTATAGTTACACAGTCATTTCAGCATGGACGGACCGTCTGAAAGTCAGGCTATCTTAGTCTTTGATTAGCCAAACTCGGACGTCAGCATGGTTGGTTGCATACCTCGGCTACTCGATACTCTTCACACATTTCACACAAACCCGCCTCTTCTTTGCGATCATGATGGTGGAAATCTCTGAAGAGGGGAGAGCACGTAATGAAATTTCATGGTACACCAGCTCTCTCAACAGACGAGTATCGATTCAGAAGCTCTCGCGTAGGCAGGTAGAATGAAATGCCTACGTTGAAAAGTAGCCGAAGTTTTCAAAAGTCGAAAGGCATATTCGGCATACTTGTTTCCAACGCAGTCAATGTCGGGAGGGGCGGGACTGTAGAAATGCGAGGGAAAAAAATCTGTGAAGGGTCCGAAGTTCTTGAAATAAAATTGGGATTATATTTTCTTTCTATTAGTGGCGAATGCATCACAGGGTGGAGCTGTCATGCACTCGCCGGGCCCATTTGATATCTTTAGGGGGAAATCAGTTAAACTTGCAAATAGAAAATATATTTCGCATCCCTTATCTCTTGCGAGGGCTAAGCCCCCAATTATTCTTAATTTCTCGATACAAACCGCCCATTGAAATTAAATCGTATAAGCTCGAAAAGCAATGATGAACAATGCTCCTTGAGACATAAGGATTGACATTTACTATATGTGTGTTCTGTATATGCTGTATATTCATTACCAGTTCCGGACACCTAATCTGAGCAGAAAATTTGTGTGAATCTTTCCAGACAAAGCTCATCAGACCTTGATTATTCGAAAGATGTTTGGAAAAGGGCACTGAGAGGAGGATTGGGGCAACACAGGTAAGGCATCCGTTGCTATTGGGTAACGAGAGGAAAAGGGGAGACGGGCCTCTGCAGGGAACGGGCTGTGTAGATGGGAAAGTGAGAAATATGTGAGTTATTATGATCTCAGGGTATGCAGGGTGTGATGTTGGGATGTTTGTATAAGCGAACGTGCAGGAAATTGCGAAGTCTTTTCACCCTCCCGAGTATGTCGAAAGATAGGATCAGGAGTGAGAATAGAGGCGGTGGTTGATATACTTGGGTAAGACATCGCATGCTAAAGGAAGTGTAAGTGATTTGCCTAGAATGTTAACCGACTCGAGCTTTAGTAAAAAAAAAAAAAAAAGATTTTAGATTAGCTAAATGCTTATGAAATACTTTCGAATTTCATGAACAAACAAAGCAATACAAGCTTTAGATTAACATGCACAAGAGAAAATGATGCAAAATGTAGAAGGCGATATTAAACCCTTTGGACAATCTTATTACTCTTATTATCACCACATGCTACTGTAAAATAAGGTCCTATCTTCACGAAAGGACAGAAAACAGAATCATGTTAAATAGTTCTGGCAGACACCCATATCTGAAGCAGGTGTCTTTGTTGAAAGCCTTCCTTCCTAAAGGTGGGCTTTAGCTAGTAAAATGATACGAACCAATTGAATTGAGAGAGATGGACTGGTTTCCATTACGCTGAGTAGATTGAGTCAGGTTAATGGAATATATGTAAATCAAATACGAGGGCTGTATTAATCTAACTAGCGACATAATTCAATCGGAAATGCACTTTGATATTCCTCCATTTTGATAACAGATGCCCGAGTTCTCTAATACATAAGCCATTCAACAAGAAATATAAATGGGAAGTGAATTATTGAATGAACATATTGAAGTCAATTTGTACCATGAATTTAGATACTCCCTCCAACAAACATGAAGGAGATGTTTGGATGTCAGCCACGTTTCAAAGCAGAACTGCTATTTAGGGCGCATAAATTTCGTTTGAGAGAGTAAGATCTTCGCTACGTAAAGCGATTGTGACGTTTTTATCTGAGTCGTACCGCCGGGCAAGTTACGTATCATTATATTACAGTGGCTTAATTCAGCAGTGTACATGTTTATGAGACAGTCTCATCAGGAGCAGATGTTTCGCAAAAAGAATATTCTTCGGCTGAATAACTGCAAAAGAATCTGTAACAATGTTTTTGCTTTCTGTTCCTATATTTTCAGTTACTAACTCGAAGAAGTCTTGCATATTTCATATTCCATGATTTCATGAAATTATATCGTTTATACTTCTACAATTTTTGTTAAATTAAGATAGAGATTGCACAGATCACGGTCAGGTATTTTCGGGTTTATCTTTCCATGGGGATGTTTTCAGTATATATTTTTAAAAGATAAATTTACAGCTTCTATTCAGCGTCAGAGAGAGCAGCTTGGCTGAATGTCAAACATAATTTTTACTGATGCGGAACTTGTCTTTTCCTTTTTTAGAATTTATATCCTTTTTCAAAAACTGTGGAACAGTTTTACAACCATGGAACATAAACATGATATGGAGGATATCTATTGTCCTGAATTTGATTATCAAAGATTCCATCTTGTCTCTTTGAAACGGAGAACATTCTGCAATTATCATGCTTATACCCGAGTCATCATGACGACGAGGTACTTCAAACCAGCTCCATGCAAAAGCGACCTATTCTATGCCAGACGGGGTAACGTCAAAAATCGGCTCGATCAGAGTTTAATTTTAAAAAACCGATATATCACTTTTTTTGCAAATTTGAGATATTTGCAATTTAAGTTGCTAAAATATAAAGAAAACCCCAAAATATATAAATAATACTTTTTATCATAATTCCAAACCGTTTTCTTGATATAATTTAGCGAGTGAAGTATCAAATGGAAGGGATCTTTTTAAATTTCATACAATGTTGGTGTTACTTTAAAACTGTAGAAAATGACCTTTACAGGTTTTCGCCATCAAACCCTTCTGTTGTCGGTGGGATATCGGTTTCGTTGTTCTGACTGGAGTATTCATTACGCTTTACTTCCTGACTGCCAAACGCAATATGAAATTGCTCCAAACAATTCCTTACCGGAAAGTCTGTTTGGAACAGCAAAGATGGTGGATGATTCTGCATCGGACAGCTTTTTTCAACACTAATATGGCCGCATCCTCTCTGTGTATATTCCGACTAAGCAAAGGGGACTGAAGATGGACATTCAAGATGGCCCGGCAACACACAGCATTCTGTTTAGTGCGAGTAAATAAACCGTCGAAAGAGTAGGAATACAGTTGATATAGTGACCTGTATGGGTTGAGGAATTGTATTGTCTCAGATTTTCATATCAGCTGTCAGCGGTGTTGCTGGATAATAGATGAAAACAGCATTCATGAAGAGAAAATAGTGATATGATGCAACGTGCAGAGATGGGCGAAAAACCAATAAATACATATGTACAATCAGATTTCATATATGTATTGCAATGACTACTTTTGACAAACCAAGAGTTTCCCGACATTTATAATTTGTTGTAAAATCAAGAAATTGAATCTCGATAAACAATGCGACGAGGTCTCAAACAATTTGGAGGAATAAAGTTTTATTTCAATACTGCTGTTATAAATATTTGTCTTCCCGGTAGTACACGTTTTAAAACAACGCTTGATTAAAAAGGCAACGTTTGTCAATTTCAGCACAAGTCGATAATGACGTTGAAGAATATTATCTTATATGTTTTGTCACTGCGTTTTGAGGTAACAAAAATTGGTAGGGATACGTATGTCTGTCACTTGAAAGTTGTAATAAAATCGGACCCCTTCTTCTGATTAATCTACCATGTGTCTTTTTTCACTGAAAGATGAACTATGTCATGATTAGTATTACGAAGGTGTTGTAGTCATCAAATTATATTCACCATACAGGCTTTGTGGAGAAGATGTTAGAGTGATATGAAGAAGCCTTCTGGTGGAATGATGATGTTACACGCTGTGCGCTGTGATGCGAACATTACAGATGCTGCGACAGGTAATTTGCCATCCTCCGTTCTGTGGGGTCGTTCACATTCACGGTCCTGTCTTGGTATGAAGCCTGAACATGAATATAAACAGTGTTTACTTTTCTCCCGGGATAATGAATTTGTGTACCGTGTGAATGAACCCCCACTATTCAGCTTGGTAGTATAATATTTCCCAGTTGGTGTAATTTTTGTGCACAATAGACGACGTGTACTGAATTATGATTGCAGGAAAAAATATGGGTATAAAATTTCTAGTGTGATTTCAATGTTGACTTATTTGTCCGGGAAATATTTTACTGTAAAATTGGGGCTGTAATGCTGACCCATGGTATGAATGCAATTTAATTAATATCTCATTGTTTATATTTTGCCGAATAAGAGCGGGAACTGGAGCAGTCAGTATCGGGCAATGGGAACCGACCTAATGACTCGGAACGGATCGGAGCTCTTATCATTCTGGTGACGTTAATTGGGAAATGTTGGCGGTGTGATGTCAGGCTATTGTGATCATCAAATTATGCATGCAGTCAATGATAGATTACGAGCGATAGGGGGAAAGTGCACAACCTTTCAAGTTCAACACGATACGAGAAAAGTGATAGTTGTTAGAAAAACGACCGCTACGAGGGTGGTCCTGTCAGTAGATCACCAATATTAGAACAGGCGTCAATTATTGATTTAAAAAAAGCCTTTTCCAGAAAGAAAAATCGAACTAGGGTACACATTTCCACTCCAAAATACACGGGGCAAACTTATTGTTAAGAACACGTTTTCTAATACATACATACAAGGCATACTTTGCTGACCTATTTCCATTCGTGACAGGAATTATTTAAAGCCTAACTTGATCAGCTTTTATTCTTCAAATTGGCAACACCAACATTTTTCTTTTATTGCTACATTTTTCTTATAAGACATCATGTATCTGAAATAAATATAAATTGACAAAATGTATGATGAGAAGTCATAAAGTTGCCAATTTGCAGGGAAAACAGTAATTTTAACATTTTCATCGCATTGACAATTTAAGGATTTTAATGCTTATTTTCTTTTTTAAAAATTCAGCATCAAACATCAAATATTGATGCAACGAAAATGGGCACAGTAAGTGTAGAATTTTTTACTCTTTCTGCTCATGTATTTGGTATGATTTTAGAGCTCTGCATCAAAAGTTATTAGACCAAACCACAAAATGTGGACCCTCTGTCACGAATGGGTTAAGTTTTATTCTCGGTATCAATCTTAGTAATACAGAAAAGCATCATCGTCATCTCCTATTATTCCACACTGACGATTGTTTGCTGCATGCTATTACAAACAATATAACATGAAAATACACTATGCTTTTCACTTTGCCACTACTGAATTTAATTTGGTTTCGCACTTTTATACGTCGGACGATCAAGCTTCATCAACACTGTTTCAGGAGAACGTTTATAACAAAACGCATAAGGCTCTCCACTCCACTCCACTAAATACGAGACAAAGAAAGAGTTGTAATTGGAACATTTTTCTAAGAACGTTGAAAGTAAATGTTTAAAAGGGTAATTACAAAATATCATTATATTGTCTGAGACTCAATTTTTTAAAGAAAAGAAAAAAAATACAGCTGAAAAAGGAAAAACGGAGAAACAGGGAAACCAGTCAACTGCTGAATAATTTAAGATGACTCTAGTCTTTATGAGTTGCACGGTCTATTTTCGGAAGCGTGAAATATCGCACTCGGCAGTGTGAGAATATTTTCATCGGTCGGATGGAGCGCACGCTCTTCCGATAATCGAAATAACTGAAGCGGATCGGTTCAAGATCCGATTCTTTGCACGCTAGAAAAGGGTCACAAATGAGTACAATATCTCAACACTTTCCACCCTGGTACTTGCCAAGACAAGAAGTCATTAGGAGATAGGCGAGATCATGACTAAGATGTATTTACACTTCATTACTTTTGCTGTCAAATTACGTATTTACGCATTTACTAAGCTTTCTTTGTACAAAATTCTCGATGATTTGCTGATCCTGAACAGATATACATTAAAAGAAAATGAATTCATACAAATGTATATCCTAATTACTATTTTACCACGATTCTACTCAATTCCAAAATTTCTTTTAATTTCTTTAATAATCTCCTGCGTAATGGCAAGGCTATCTATCGGCTATCGGCTATCTATTAGCCTTGCCAATACACAGAAGATTATTAAAGAAATTAAAAGAAAATTTAGAATTAAGTATAGAATCGTGGTAAAATAGTAATTAGTATACACATTTCTATTTGTGTCATTTTTATATACGGAAATAAAACAAACAAACAAACGAAGCATTTTATATTTTGACAGGCAAAAATCACGCGCTCCCTATTAACGGATCCATTCTGTTATGAAATATAATGTAAGTACAACCCTACTGGTGTTTCGGTCCTATAAAGTCAAAATAGTCTTCAAAAGTTGAGATGGTATTATGAATTCATACCCACAGTCGCAACTTGATAAGCATTTCAATTCATAATTCATCTCGCATGTAAATATTTTAACGAGTGATTGAATTTTTCCAGGTCGTTTAACAATATACCTTCACAACACCTTAAAGGTAGAGAAGGCAAAACGCTTTTTCTTGGTATGCGACTGTCATGGGTTGGTCGTTGATTTGAAATCCTACACATCATAATGCAAAGGAGAAATTCTGTAAAACAGGCGTGGTCTTGGAGTAGCTGTTTCAGACATTTTTGTTCTAAATAAATATTTGTCCATTCGAATCCTGACATCCCAGTTGATAGTAGGCTTACAAGACAAAAGAAATATATACCCGGAAATGTATTAGGAAATGAAGTCTCTGAAGGCCCATGAGACTTAGAAACCGAAGAAGGTCAGAGACAGAAGACTTTTAGAAAGTACAGGATAAGGAAAGAGGGCCCGAGACCGAGGGGATGCAAGACCGAAGACCGAAGACCTATGAAAGACAAGACGGAAGGCCAACAAGACCGACGACCCACGAGTGCCGAGGCATTGTACATGAGAAAACAGGGGGAAAGACTTAAGGTATAGTATACTGACTCGCTAACAAGAATGACTAAAAGCCTTCCCGTTAATTCATTCATCATGTAAATGCTTTGCCAAATGAAGCGCTATTCAACAGGGTTGATAATGGATTCTCGCACCTTTAGCAGGTGTTTATAGGCGCCTTGGGGCCGTGTATCATGCACGATGAGCGGTAAAACAAGAAAATTCAGACCAGAACGTAGTCGACGTGTTTGCAGGCATGCATTGCTCCAAATGTTAATTAACCTCTCACAAGAATGCCAGTTGTGAATTCACTAATTTCATAGTGACACGACGATTAACTTTACAAGAATCAATAATATGCAGCTGTCTTTGCTCAGTCATTATGGCAAATATGAAATGGTGTTTACCCTCTCTTTTTTTTTCATTTTCAATGGTTGCGGTTCACATACAAAAATAAGTGGATGAATATGCCTTAAAATACATGTAGATAATATGTCCTAGTTAGAGAGAAGTCTAGAATACATTATTAATCAAGGGAGACATTTGCATTTATTATGAATAATACATAGACCTATATACTACACTATTAAAAACTCCGAGTCAGACTTGACCCGGAAAAGAGTCCGTTGGAGCCACACTCCGTTACGGATCAAAAATGACCCGGAATAAGGTCAAATGTGACCCAGAAATAGGTCTTCATGACTGCATCTCTATTTTCAATTATTTAAGCAATATATCTACATCTTACATAGATTACAAAAATAATAAAACAGTAAAAACAGTCCATCTGTATCTATAACTTGTATCGAAACATTCATTAAATTCTGATACAAGTCATATTACAATATATAAGTCAATGTAAGTATAGCTACAAGGACATGTACAACTATAACAGATCAAATATAATATATACAACCTTCTCTCTTCTGCATCTATCCACATCTTGTTTAGATTAAACCAGTATGTCTACATCTACTGTAGATCAAAACGATGCACTTGTTTCCGGAAACACTATTTGCACTTGTCTTCTACCTCATTTTATGTGTCACAATAGTACACCTAAATGAAAATCGCGTTGACAAATTGAAAGAAGGCCATATGTTGGGGTATTTCACTGTCTTGCCTATCGTACAGATCATATGACATCGACCCCCCCCCCCCCCCTAAATACAAAAAAAAAAATAAAAATCTTGATTTGAATTGAAAAGCAATACTGTTCGGTCATATGCCAATTTTGGAGAGTGAATGTAAATTGAAATGAATATGCGGCACAACAGAATAAATACGAATGAGCTAGAGGGAATACTTTATGATGCAGACAGCAATATTTCACTTTCTAGGCTTATAATCCAGCGATTGCCTCGAACTGCATGGAATTTCCTTCTTGCGAGGAAATTCGTAGTATATGCATCCAACCATGGCAGGCCCTGGGATCATGCGACGAAGTAATACAAATATGCTTTAAAAAATTGACACGAATATTCAGGTCGATAATGATAGAAAAGGTTGAATACAAGAAGTTGAATCCATTAAAGATCAAACGTCAAAATACTTTGCAAGGTATGGAATATAATTCAGGATTATTCGAGGAGGATTTCAACTTTTCTTCTTCTTCTTCTTCTTCTTCTTCTTCTTCTTCTTCTTCTTCTTCATCATCATCATTCTTCTTCTTCTTCTTCTTCTTCTTCTTCTTCTTCTTCTTCTTCTTCTTCTTCTTCTTCTTCTTCTTCTTCTTCTTCTTCTTCCTCTTTTTCTTCTTCTGTTCTTCCCCTTCTTCTTCTTCCTGGCAGGCTGTGTATAGACTACTATCAAATTACCATACGTTCTAATTCTATTACTCGCCATAATTGAGGCCTAGATAGTTGGCCCTTTATTGCTCAAGGTTTAATATGATAACCCCCGCCACAGTTGACCTATGTCGATTTAATTATCGTTAGAATAAACCCACTCGTGAGAGTGTGAATTCGTATTGGGTGTATTCACGTATACCCCTTCTCTTTATTCAATCACAGAAGTGCGAGAGGAAGGAATGGATGGGGAGAAGGAAAAGAAAGGGAAAAGGCAATCTAAATGCAGGTTAACATTTAGAAAAACCATGTGGGAATGTGGTGTAATGATCAGACGAGGTTTCCCGAATGAATGTAATGTTACACACCTAAACTACACACTAGGAAAAAGTGGTGCGATTTTGTACCCTTCAAATGCAACACTGAGAGCTCCTTTTTGGGTGCAACTTTGCACCCTAAAAATCTTTTTGCACCTTTAAGGGTGCAGTTAGCTACATTTTGCACCCCAAAGGGTACAACTCTGCACCCTTTATGGGAAGGTGCAAATTGCACCCTTTCGAATGCAAAAATTTCTGCACCCTGAAAGGTGCAAAGTTGCACCTTTTAGGATACAAACAGGCATTTCAGGGTGCAAACAAGAACGAAAAGATTCATTTTTGCACCTTTTTCTTCTTCAAGATTGAACCCAAAAAAATGCTGCCAGTGTTGCATTTAGGGTGCAAACTTGAACCTTTTTTTTTCTTAGTGTGTACGTGAATCTTTGTAACAATTTTGTAACAATTATGTATAGTACTGTCACTTTAATCCGTAAAATGAACACAACTTTGACTGTTTGTACACCGCCTTCTACCATGTGTCTATTATCATACAGATCCACTGCTTTTACATATATACAACCACCCTAACAAAATACCTTGATAATGTATACAATAGCAGACAATACAACTTTATCTTATATCTGCATGCTGGCTGACATATGCCGACAATTTGCCTGCAAAATTATTGCAACTTAAGGTTATGTCTTTATCGTTCATCTCCTCATCGACCATAACGCAGTAAAACTTACTTGAAATGCACAAAAAATAAAAATGATTTACTGTTTATTTACGAGATGCATTTTCCCCCAAGAGCAAGATGTCCTCATATCTAGTCAAACGTATGCTAAGTACATGATTTATGTACGATAGTATGAGTGGAGAGTGCCTTGGTGGGTACAAAGCTCACGAACCTTAAAAGATTATATGCAATAATTTCAAAACAAGATTTTTATCAATGCATGACATAATGACGATTTACTATGAAAGAACATACACACTATGAATGTTTTGTTTTGCTTATTGGTTATTGGTTTGGTTTATATGGTTGCTTAGAGAGCATGCATGCTTGTAAGTAAGCAACCAACCAGAGGACCGACGACTTTAGGTCATCTCCGAGGGACCTGGTAAGAGGATCAATGCCTTGCCAAAGGACACCAGCGCAATGACATGATTTCGAACCCAGGTCATTGGATTTCAAAACCAGTGCTTTACCAACTAAACAATCACGCCTCCTCTATTTTATCAAACAGACTAAAACTTAGAGAGATCTTCTTTTCATAATCTCATTATGAATAGAAGATTTTTTTTTTCTTTGCTTAGATTGATTCATCTTTTGGACCATATTTCCTTTACGACAAGCATACGGACAAAAGTGAACACAAAAAAAGTCTAATAAATACTTTGCAATTATGAGATCAAACATTTGGGGATCAGTAAATGTTACTTTTTTATTTTAAGAAGTGGAATGTCGAAAAAATTATCAATGAATTATAGGTTTATTTATCTCATTTAAAATAGACACGCATGCTAAAATTCTGTACTCTTATAACTTATTTTTTGTTTTTATTATTTAATCTTTAGGAGCATAACAGAAACTAACCATGCAAACATGCATAAATAATTTAGTTCAATAGATTTTCATATTTTGTTCCGACAAAAATAATTACAACAAATCCCGATATATCAGTTGCAACGGTTCCGAAGCAAATACAAAATGATGGATTGGAAATCTGAAAAAGAGAACGCAGAGAGATATGGTTTTAAACACAGCCTTAAGCTATTTCTTCTTTGAAATTCGCTGGACGCTTCAATGAACACTTCTTCAGAGAGGATAATCATGCGTTGTGATGCAGCCATAAGGTATTCAGGTCAGTGCATAAAATCATAAATCATTCCTCCGACATAATTGGTCAAGTAGAAAAACTTGACTTCAGGGTGATACGGGTGAAGATTTATGTGACTCGCCTTAAGCGCTCTGTAGACTGACCTGCTGTAATTATAAAGCTAAGGTATTGTGATAGCGATATTAAAGCGTGGTTTCTCGTAGCAATATTGGAACGTGTTCTACTATACCTTTCAAAAATAGCATTGTTTTCACGAAAATTGCAAAGAACGCATTTTCCAGTGAGGTTAAGCATTATAATGTCTAATGTAAGAGAATGGTCTATACCTCCTGGCGTTATTTCTGAGTATTTTGGTGAGGGCGCTAGGTTGATCATTCAGTTTAATATGCAAACTACGTTTTAAGTGAAACGGTTGACTGAGGGTGCCAGGGAAGTGTTTTGCAGAAGGGCTATACATGGAACGGTAATGAAAGTACTATGGACTGCAGCACTGTTCGGAGTATATCATGGTACATTATTCACAGTGCTTGTGACATCAGTCGACTTAGACTGCTGAGGGGTTAAATAATCTACAGTTTGGGTAAGGTAAACTTTAATCAAACAAGTTTACCTCTTTTTTTCTCCAAGGTATACGTAATGAAATGAAATGCAGAAAGGACATATCTTCCAGATTAAAGTCGTGATCCAATAACCTCTTAATTTCTTAAAAGAATTTGTAGCATCTATATTTACTCAGTGATGTTAAAAATTGTAATAACCTTTCAATCTCATTTTTACATGAAATTAACCACTCTTTAAAATCTGAAAAGATATGAAATTAAGCTATTATAAGCATCACAAGAAATGTTCACTGATAAACTTCCACACTGACATGTTCCTTGACCATTTTTGTTACATGAGACTTGTTATACGGGACCAAATCGCACGGATGACCAAGTACTTAGATCTAATGACATTCCCATATTAATGGAATGCTGTGTCATGATTTCGTCAGGATCATTTAACCCAGATCAACTTTCCTGGAAGAAATTTCTCGTGGTCACCTGAAGGAAACTAATACCCATCAAAACAATTATTGCTTGCTGCTATCTTTTCTTTACCTTATTCTAGCATGTGCCTTCGCTATACATCTACTTTTACTACCCCGCTTAATACAGCTCAACGGTTGAACAGCTTCATTTGTTTACATTCCAACTCCTATAAATTAAATATGCATCGTTCCAATGTCAAGTTGTTATTTCCTTCAGATCGTATTCGAAGAGAACTAGTGATTATCATTCACTCAAGGAACTCGTTCCCATGTTAAGTGTATCAAGTTGACCACAAAATATAGATGGCCTGAGTCATTTCATTGCCATCGCAATTTCAAGGGTGTGTCACATGATTTCAAATTTTTATAGTCTCTCGAAGATTAAAGATGTAATAGAAGGGTATATTATTTTCATGAGGGCTGTTCGGTCGGAGCGTAATACATTTGAAATTGAGCATCAAATGGTGCGTCTTATTATGCATTACAAGTTGTTTTTCCACCAATGCAAAATATTATTGGCAGACAGGTGGATAGGGATGGGTAACCATGGTAACACGGACTGTTACTATGTTACTACGTGACGTTACCTCCCAGGCTGATTCACCCCCGCCCCCCCCCCTTTCTTCTTCCATTTACCCCTCCCAGACTACCGTCTCCATTTAGGTCAGCGGAATGTAAACCATGTTAAGTTTTCCTTCTCTCTGATTGGTATACCTTCATCCTCCCATGGTATAAATCCCATGAGAATCGCGCTGATGTGTTTATGAAGTTATTATAGGTGTTTGACTTTGAAAGACACCCCGGGCTATTTCGAGTGATAATCCAGAAACATGTTTGGAATAGCAGCGTTTACAACGCCGCGTTCGGGAGCGTCTTGTGGATGACGATGTCCAAACAGTGGCTTGGGATTTAAATAAGTAAGCACGACAAGCCTTCCTTTCTATGAAGTTGCAGTGTATACAGTTTGGTAAAGCATTACCTTTGGCTAAATAAACAGACAAAACTGTCAATTTTTTTTTGGTATATTTCAGATCCCATTTGTTTATTTCCTATAAGGAATTGTAAAATCGACTGACCGATATTGATACAGGCTGAGGATTGATGCTCAGGAATCAAGAAGTTGGAGCTAAAAGATCAAATAATCACTTGATTCCTCTTCTAAACAATCCTATAAAAATGACAGCCCGTCAACGAGAAAATCCTGTACTGTATAGCTCATTATGAACGCTGTAGAAAATGATGTACTTACACGGAACCTCGCCTCCTTCTCCCATGTTTTCTTGATAACGTAAAGTTTTATTTATATTTGATTATGAGAAGGAAATAAATGTGTTTTGAGTTGAAAATGAGTTGAAATTGAATTGAATCTTAACTTTAATTGAAAATAAAAACATATCCATCATGTCCATGCAATTCGGAAGATACAGAACTACGTGTAAGTCAGGACATGAACCTCTGAAGAATTTGCTCTGACCTCCGATGATTAATAGACTCTCTGCTGACCTTTTCATTAAAAAGAAAGGTGCTTGGGTTGTAGAGGGGATGCAGGATGACCACATGTAAAGCTTGAAGGTAAATCATTACACTTGAACTAACAGAGTGGCCATTGCAGAAGACAGCTGTTAGTATATATTCTCATAAGATCTTGATTTTCGTATAGTCCTATAAAGCCTGCATATATGAATTTTAGTATGTAAATTGCAGCACAGCTGTTGATTTAGTACAAAACCCCTTTGATACTTGTTGATTAATTCTGCCATCTGTATTTGGCCAGCCGTGCAGTGACATTTATGCAGTTCCGCTGAATAAGTTTTCTATTGCCATTAGTATCATAGCACAGTGAGTGAGTAGTATGGAGCATATATAAACGTGGATGAGCATGAAAATGAATGTGAATGTAAAAGAAGTATATCAACAAATGTTAAAAAGAAACCAAGAGCGCAAGACAGAATACGAATGTACAGTACGTAAGGTGAAGGTTGGTCAGAGATGTGACAAGGAGAATAAGAATAAAGAAACAAAGAGACAATGCACGTGTACAAATCTTCCGATCCCTGCGGAGTAAATACAAATGTCATGGTATCGTCTGTCTTAGTGGCGCCACCAAGTCTCCATCTTTATGATGTTTGCTGCAAGCATACATTCAATACTCACTATCCCCCCATCCCAACGCTGGCACCCCTGTCGGGAGTAATGACCCCCTGGCGCTTTTCAATTACGAAGTACTGTACTTCCAGGGAAAGGGGTGAAAGTCCTGCCTTGAAGATCACCAGAGAGGGTAAGTGGAAGAGAAAGATGAGAACGATGAAAGCGAAATATGGCGGATATAAAGACGATGCACGTAATATCTTACTTTCACGTTTACTGTGTCACTGTATTACGATGATATTTACCCGCGTTAGGTAAACGTAGCAGCTATAAATCTTGATATCTAGGTCATATGCTATTTAAAAATTCTACGCTATATGGAAAGCCTCTGTGTACGAATGATGGTTGCCTAATGGGCCATTTGAAGCTATTCTGGGAGGAGCATTTTGTTCTACTAAGATGACATTTATCAAAAGGGTATTGCTGTCCATGAACTTGCTGCTTGATGATATGTCATTTAATTGTGGAAATTATTACTTGTGTAAACACCATAGAATGAATTTCAATTAATTGCACAGCAGACGAGCGCGCACACACACACACAAACACACACACACACACACACACTAATATCTCAGCGTACTGTCTTCGTTTTCATGGTTAAACACTCACGAACACTTATGAAATCCTTGTGGCATTGTAATCTTCCGGGGAATTAAAATGGTCATGTCAATGTAAAAAGTTCCTTTTTCAGAGGCGCCTAATGATGACTGAATATAATTGGTGACACTAGTAAAGTAAATTAAGTCATATCTGAAGTACAAACTTCCGGAGAACCCTTTTTATCATAAACATATTTATTCGTCATTATGAAGCATCTTGACAACATGTCTTAATCACGTCAACAAAGACTCTTCAGCATGATATCGCTATGAAAAAAAAAAACAGGTGTAAGCATGCCGTGAGCATGACGACACATTTTATTTAGCTTTCTTACATGTATTATTCATCACTATATTATCTCATCATTATCAACAAATGCTGAAAGGTTGCTATATGGGCTCAACTGAATAAAGATTACGAAGCTCAAAAATGTATGACAAAATAGGTGAATTCTGGTAATGTATTCCATAAAATGCGTATCCGGCGCATGAACCCTGCCTCTGGATGATTGAGAGACGGAGTAAAATCCTCTAAGCTAGCCGTCGAGATAGATGAGATGTTGTCAACATTGTGATACTTTTCGTCAATTACCCTTGCGCGAACGGCAGGTTAACCAATTCCATGAAATTAAGATGTTATTTTCAGCGTTTAGCCCCTCCGTACAAAGCTTTCAGCATATGCCATGCTAGAACGCTGCACGAGGCTGCTCTAGTTTTCCTTAATCCAGCAACTATGAAAACAGAATAGCTAGAGTACAATACATAATATAAGGCACCACGGGAAAACATCGATATAGGTTTTCTTAGACAGAAGGAAAATAAATTGCAACCCTTAGAAGAACCGGGTAATTATACTAATGGAATTGCAAGAGCTAATGGTATCAATTTCTATGAGTTTACTTGAAAGTCTAACTAGTTGACATTCATCTTTCAGATACTTTGGCATCATTAATTTCATTGAAAAGGTTTATCCTAAATAATGGCACTCAAGCAATATCTGCCAGTTCTTAAAAAACGAACAAACCATCATCAATAAACAGCCTTCTTAACTGTGTTTGGTTGTAACAAAATATGCATCAATATCACGAAGCGCTTTCGCACACTTAAACATTACTTTTTGTTGTGTAATCATGCCACTCTGATGGGGTGTTGCAAGAAAGTTGCAATCGATTGCAAGTTGCAACTGATTGTCACTGGCCAATCAAAATCATTGTTGCATGCATGTCTTCTTAAAAGGGCAGACCCTGAGCCAATCAGAATGGTTGTTTCAAAATTAGCAATTATTTGCAATTGATTGCAACTTTCTTGCAACACCCCATTAGAAAACCAGTTAGAACCCCTTTTGTCCCGTATTTAGACCCCTAGAGAAAAGGGGTTCTAAAACTAGTTATTTGTTTTTTTAGTTAGTTGTTTTCAAGAACCCCAAAAAGGTTCCCTGTACAACCAATAATGGTTCTATTAAGAACCCTTTAGAGAATCTTATAGGCTAGTAATTGTTCTTTGAAGAACCAAATGTGGGACAAGAAAAGGTTCTAATCAGTACATTTTTTCTTAAGAGTGGAGGTTTTATTTTATAAACAAATTTTCGGCATTACTCCCAGTGTTAAAGATCGTATGTTCGATCTGTAATGAAAATCTCAAGTCAGAAAAAAATTGGAACCAGCGGGATTCGAACCTGCCATCTACTGCTTGCCGGGCAGCGACTTAACCACCAGGCTATTCTGGAGGTGTTGTGTGGTATGTGTGCATAGTGTGCTTGTGTGTGTGCGTGCGTGTTTGTGTGTATTTTCAGGTAGAAGATTGAATCCTTTCTTGGAGATTAAATCGAATTCCATCATTGTATATTCATTGCCTATCATATATCTATAGGCAATGAATAATTGCTTTTTCCTAAGTCATTCATTGCGAATGAAAATGGATGTCAAAGTCTGACCATGCTGACAGTGCGTCTGCTGCGGGCACATCATATCAGTCGGATTTAATCATGCAAGCGTTGTCCGAGGTGATGTATCAAATTAATCTTTTGTTACGATACATTTTTTCCGGATATTAGGAATCAAGATAATCGGCCTGATATTTATTACAACCCTTTGTATATATTTTTTCAAAATGCTCTGGAAATAATTACTCCCGGCTTTGGGATAGTACATTTCCTTTTGGTAGACAAAAGTGTACGATTTTAGCGTCTGTGTGTCAAAATACCAACATGACTAAGCAGGCCTAAATATTACGGTGTACAGCATCGGTTTGAAACCTGTTACTAGTTTAACATCCAAGCGTTGCATAAAAAAAAAAGTACTGGATGGAATAGATTAATCCATTTGTGACCGGGGATACCACATTTTGTTATTTGGCCTTAAAGCTTATGAGGCAGCGCCCTAAAAACATACCAAATACCTGAAGCAATATTTCCTTAGTCACCTGAATAAATAAGACTTAATAATAATAATAATAATAATAATAATAATAATAATAATAATAATAATAATAATAATAATAATAATAATAATAAACATTGGAAAGAACCTACGCATGCTCCCACTACAATAATGTTCTATGAACTGAACCTCCAGAAAAAATGGGGGCATCCGTAATGCCATCCTGAGCCCTTCAGTTGCCAAGGAAACAAAGTGCTTTCTGATATTTCTAAGTCATCCTCTTACTAAGAGAGGAGGGTCAAGCACACTATACCGCAGCTGATCAATCCATCGGGGGTTGCCTCCAATAATGGCGAAACTGGGTCAAACGATTCGCCTGAAGTCAGAAGCCAATGCTATGCCATCTTCATGGTCTTCGTGAGGAACACAGCACATTTTCACTTTTCACTGAAAATGTTTTCGAGACCTAAATAAAAAGAGCCTAAATTACCAGCCCTGAAAGAAATTATTAAGCACATGAGCTAAAATTATTGCGTATAATCAGTGAAAACAAAGCGTCCGTAAAAGTAGTGTAGAAAAAAACACCTTGGCATAAAATATTCCTGAATTCTTACGAATCGAAATCTGACTCTGAATAGGCCTACTACATCTCTTTATTAATCCAAGATTAATCCAAATTAGTGAGCACAGTTTCAACAGTTATTGTTTTTGTTTTATTTTATGTTTCCCACTTGGTATACCACATGGCATGATGATAAGCTCTATCCATTTATATCGCAGTCTAACTCCGTGATGCTCATCATAGACCTCTTTTTTATTTGACTTTTTCCAAAGGAAAAGCATATGTATTCGAGCCGTTAAGTCTCTAGCACACTACACACTAACTTTCAAAAGGAAGGGGGCAGTGTTACATCCCTTGGGGCTAGAAATGCATTACTAGCTATTTCCTTTGCTAGATACTTGACTGCCGAAATATGTCTTAAGGTTTGTCTGCAGAATTCATTATTTGGGTCAATGAGCACTTACAGGCGACACGCTACTTATTTTCGCGCCTTTGCATGAAAGTATTTATTCCAAAATATTAGTTGACAGATACGTAATCAAATCTGCGTGAGTCGACTGTCATGCAAAACGGATGGGGATGGCGAAAATTGACGAGTTTATTGGCTTAAAGCGAAAAGAAATCGTAAGATCTAATCATAATACTCGCGGAGTATTCATGCGTAATGTATTGCTCTCAAATGTGTGATTGCAAAGTATTATCAGTGGTAGATGTGAACTCATCATTCACTTTGTTTGAAATATTTACTCTATTAAATATTCTCATCAAACATGATGCCCAGTATGGTTTCAAATAAAGTTTTCCCTCTGATCAGTTACAAGTAGGTGTAACTGATGTGTTTTTCCAATCCATGCTTTAACCCATTTGTGACAGGAATTATTTAAAGCCTAATTTGATCAGCTTTTATTCTTCAAATTGGCAACACCAACATTCTTATTTTATTGCTACATTTTTCTTATAAAAAGTCATGTATCTGAAATGAATATAAATTGACAGAAATTATGATGAGAAGTCAAAAAGTTGCCAATTTGCAGGGGAAAACGGTGATTTTAAACCTTCTATCACATTGCCAGTTTAAGGATTTTAATGCTTATTTTCCTTTAAACAATTTTCACCATCAAACAACGAATATTGACGCAACCAAAATGGGCACAGTTTGTGTAGAATTTTTTGCTCTTTCTGCTCATGCATTTGGTATGATTTTTAGGGCTTTGCATCAAAAGATATTAGGCCAAACCACAAACTGTGGACCTCTGTCAGGAATGGGTTAATTTTTGATATATGATTCTACGATGCCATAGCCTGAACATGACTTCCTCGTAACGATCATTGGCAGTACTGATCATTGGTCTGTAATTATCAATTTAAGGTAGCTAACGTTTCATTATTTTTTGTATATGTAGTCAGTTTAGTTTGAAATATAAGAAGCAACTTAACATTCAAGAAATACATTAATGACACCTTAGCCTGAAAAAGTAACATGGGTATGCCAATAGGAAACCACATTTTATTTCCTGAGCACATAATGATCTGTGGCTTGTTAAAAACCGATTACAAGCGTCATCATTTATTGTGGTTCATTAGGCATGAAAAGCGAATGAAATTAGGAACCCTGGTAATCAAATCAATTTCTTCAGAGTTAATAATGCCTGAACTAAACACGAGCGCATTTTGTAAGGAAGAAAGGGTGATCTATCGGAATAATAATACAGATCATTTATATCAAGTGAATTAATAGGGGCAATCTAAAGGCAATTTTTCTCTTCTTTTGGGATCATATACAGTTAACAACGCAAGTGGATAGAAAAACGAAAAAGGGATATTTTTCATGTACATATATGTCCATTTGCCCATATTTCCTACACTAGGTTAGCACTTTAATCCCCCCCCCCCCCCCCCCGTCCACATACAACCAAATTGTCATGCTTGCTTGGTTCCCCATTTATTTGGCTAATTCTAAAATTCGAATTGATTTGTTGAAACTATCAATTTTTATTATCGTAACATCTGTGCGGTGACAGTGCGGTTGCTCGGTTCGTTCTTTACCCCTGACCATGTGGTCTGATAACTGAGTGCAGCGAACCATTCGCAAGAGGATATGTGTCAACTTTGGATGAAGAAGAGAGTTGACAGATTGAAAATAACCGAGACAGAAAATTAAAAGAGAAATACGGCGCTTTTTTTTCTTTTTTAGTTATTGTGGATGATGAGGATTCACTCGTAGTTATCCCAGTTAGTGAATATATTTTGTAAAGAATGAATACTATGAATCTTAACTTTAAGGTGGCTGATTGGTTATATCTACATTATTGGGAGGAACTCGACAACTTGAACATGCACACATAGTTGAAAGTCGACCCCCCCCCCAAGTACTCTGAAGTGAAACCCCCCTCCCCTTTATCCACCTAGGTATATATCGAAAAACATATGTGTTTCATTGTGACTTACCGTGTAGCAGTACGAGTATTGCTCCAATAGATACGGCTACCAAGCCCGTAATGGCTCGGTGGAAGGGCTTCATGTTGCTTGAAACGTTAGTCGGGACGACAGCGTAAATGTTAATACAGTTTTTCGTCGTAATCAAAGGGAAATCATGACATTCCAAATGGCAAATTTCCTTTCCATTAAAATATCTTTCAGGTGTCTCATGAGATTTATAGATCCTTAAATGAAATGTGATGACATTTAAGGTATGATGTTTAGAGCAGGTAAATATTCGAATCCGATTCGTGTTTTTTCGAGGCTGATGAGTCTTCGGAAGGCTAAGTCGATTGTCTTGTTGATGAAATGGAGCGAAATAAAACATACATATCTGTCATTCTTTATAATCACATAAGTTATAACATAAGAAATCCATCGACTAGATGTTTACCAGTGTATACAGGATATATCCATCTCTATACATTACAAGCATACGAAGAATATTGTAAACGTCTCTTAATACTGCACAAGAGCAATTTCCGATCCAGAACGATGGCGGTACTAAGAATCCACAGATGATCGTGCCAACAGGTAGACACTGTGTGATCCAAAAAGAAACCTCACCCAAGCCGTACAACTCTCAGTCTCAGTCTCACTTCTTGAGATCGCTTACCAGGCAGGCGACAACCAGGGAAGAATGTATGTAGAAGAGAATTTTGTGTTCCCGCGACCCTAAGGCTCCTGGATTTCACACCACAGGCAGGGTGACGACGCTCTCCTCAGCTCGTCTGCATTCTTTAATGTGTGTCTACCAGTGCATTCTAGCCACAGTACAATTCGTTCGCTCGCACCCACGTATGAATGCAGTGCGCCTTCGTATTGTATCGCCATCCATTTCACATTTATCACGTAAACCTACCACAACATTAAGTGTGGTAACAAAAAATGAAGAAACATTTACTTAATGTGGTGGAGCATTCCAATTAAAAGCCTTCTGTTTTTCTATCTACCGCAAGGATGTGAATATTCAAAACCTGATACAGGTATTTTTAAAGCGCATATTGTAGAGTCTTTACCCTATGGTATGAGCTTAATCGGCGAATGAACCGATAAGGTAATTATACTTTTGTTCCATTATTACATTTAATAACTGAATGGAAAGAAATGCAAAAACTATGCAGGAGCAACATTATTGATATGTGCAAGTAACAACTACAGCTGTGCTTAAAAGACATTAATTAAAACCTGCTGATCTTTAGTTTTGAACACATTTTGATTGTAAAACGTAAATTCAAATTTATTTGAATGTAGCTGTACAACATTTTCATCTGTCATTGAAACATTGACAGAAATCTAACGTGTTTGTAATCGTGAAAGGGAATAAATGCAAATGACCTTTACATTTTTTAAAGGAGGAAAAAACTTTAAAATGAATTTTCTAAATGTTGCATAGAATGCAACATTACATTTTGACGTATCAAATGAGAAGGCGTCAAGATATTACAACTGAATTTATCGTGACTAGTGGATTTGTAGTTGAAGCCACGATTTAATTATAATGAATATTCATGCATGAAGGGGTATGTTTTTTTTTTATATGAGGTAAACGAAAGAAAAATTTTAAAGGCATACGGAGAGGCACCTTAAAACATACGGTATAGCGGATTAAATATGGCGTATGACATGGGTATGCTAACTACATGTACATGTTATTAGCATTCCCCATACCTCATATTGTGCTCGTAGGCAAGAAATGCGTTCATCAATTGTGGCTCCTTGAGTTCCAGAGAAATCAATTTCATCTTGCTTGTATTCCAACCATTGGATCTAGTTCTCCCTCTCTCTCTCTCTCTCTCTCTCTCTCTCTCTCTCTCTCTCTCTCTCTTCAATAATCCCCTATACACCAGCTCGTTGTCTTAGATCATCACATCAGTATCTTCTTAAGATCCCAAAGACGCGAGTAGCCTGTGGTGTAAGGGCTTTCTCAGCTGCAGCACCCTCTCTTTGGAACAATCTACCAATGGCTTTGAGAATCATACCATCTTTAGAAACCTTTAAATCCAAGTTGAAAACATATCTATTTTGACAATACCAGTACTAGACACTTTGACACTCATCCAAAGTTCCAAACCCTCTAATCTTTTCTTTTCTTTTCTTGTGCGCCTCAGAATAGAATTTTTCTAGATAGATGGCGCCTTACAAATGCCTATTATTATTATTATTATTATTATTACTATTATTATTATTATTATTATTATTATTATTATTATTATTATTATTATTATTATTACTATTATTATTATTATTATTATTACTATTATTATTATTATTATTATTATTATCATTATTATTATTATTATTATTATTATTACTATTATTATTATTATTATTATTATTATTATTATTATTATTATTATTATTATTACTATTATTATTATTATTATTATTATTATTATTATTATTATTATTATTATTATTATTATTATTATTAAGGGGGTGATAGAATGTCATTCCTCTCATCGTCAGATGATGTATTTGATTATTATTGTGGTCTGAAGACCATGGAATCTTTTTGCCTTTTTTTCATATACAGGTAAACAGGATGACATACATCTTGTAAAATAAGGTTTATTCTTCGTATATGTGATCATTGATAATCAGTCGAAATCGGTGATATTAACAATTACGTAGTTTCACGTACAAGAAAAAAAATAATGTAAACAGATCATCTTTATAAAAAAAAAAAAGTACAATGCGCAATTATTGTTTCGCAGACCGGATTACATTTATTTACAAGCAGTAGTCAGTGGCAGTAGTGAGATAGAGATTTAAGTCGTGGGGGGCCTACACATTATCATGACTATCAAAAACGAGAAGACAACACGTATCAAAATAAGTATTAGCTATTGTGAGAATAAATGCAAGATAATGTTAATATTAAAAGACTTATACGTAAATAAGATGAAGTGTAGGAGAGTTTCAAGACATCTGTATGTAAACACATCTCCGCAGCCGAATGGAACACAGTGTGGAAGCTTCAATTTGGTAAGAAACCCGAAGAGAAGGGAATAATGTGAAGCACCTCATATTGAGCCAAATTGGAGAATGTACTCAGTCCTGAATCTTGAGTGTGCAATGCGATACAAAATCGGTAATGGATTGACGACAGTATGTCGATAAGAACCGGCATGAAGAAAGGTAAAATTCGAACCTAGAAACGACTTGGTAAATGACCCCCCAACTTAAGATAGTGGACGAAGGCCACTTTGTGCTTACCCATCTGAACAAAAAAAAAAAACATGCAAGGAGAGTAGAAATGTTCGAACGAGGGTGAGCTAGTTCATAGCTTTAGCATGCAAAATGAAAAATTTAGTTAAGCCAGGAATGGGGAGACGTGCTCTCTAATGAAATGAACAATAATGCATTAAAATGTTGTTCCGAAAAAATACCATCTTACAAGCAGTGAAAAAGTGTAGTGTGTATGATGTGTTTGTATTTCTATGTTTTTTTTTATCAAATATTTTATTCAAAATAAATCAACACATTGAAATCAATATAATATAAATCAATTCAATGTCAATACAAATCTTTATTTCGTTTTCATAATATAATTTAATAAATCAAATAAACAAAGAAAAAAATGAAATCACTTATAATTCATCCATAATGATCATAAAACACGCTTATGTATACAAATACGCTAGCGTGCCCAGACAAAGATAAATTTGGAAAAGAATGCGAAGAAAAAAATCGTGCTCATGAAAGTGGAGGTAGCAAGAATTCAGCTCTGTAATCATCCCATCTCTCTCTCTCTCTCTCTCTCTCTCTCTCCCCCTCTCCATCCTACTCCCTTCCATTACTGAAGGGTATGACGAATATTTTGCATCAACTTGAAATAGCCTAGTTATAGACAGAAAAAATATATGGTCATCTAACGGAGATGTGAAAGTATTACCCATCTATGAATTTATACTATTTCCGTTGTAAAAACATAGGCTTTGTTCTTTTTCTTTAAAATGACTTCATCTCAGTCCCACTGAAAAGTGGGTCAAGATAGGCTAACTCATTACTACCTTTCTTAATCTCTTGGGCATAATAGTGTTATAAAAAAAACAAGGGGTCACTATGAAAATCATTTTTTCATAAAGAAAATGAAGCCAAGTTGACTGGTAAAGTCGTCAATCTATAATGTTCAGTCGGGTGTTTTCTTTGTTGGCCATGCTGGAATAATGGAATAATGATGGTCACTCAAGATGTAATAAAATGCGCCAGTTCACTGAAGGGTCAACGAAAGCTAGATGACTTGTGTTGGAGAAGAAGGTAGATTAATAGAGGTTTATTTGATCTCGAAGCCTGGCTTTTTAGAGCTGTGCTTAAAGTTCTTTCCGCAATATTTTCAACTATTGCGTATATATTCTCGGGGTAACATATCAAAATTAATCATTCCCCATAATATAGAGATCCTCTGTAGACGATTTCGCCATCAAAATTTATACAAAACAAAAAGTCACTGTATTCGTAAAATTTCATGTAAGTGTGCAGAATTTATCTTAATTTAATCTCCTTATTATGTAGTATCTGCTATCCGCAGTGACAATAAGGACAATAACAGGCATAATTATAGAGAAGGAGAAATTGAAAGGAAAGGAAAGAGAGAAAGTGGGATGAGGGGGTGCAGAGGCAACAACGGGCGACGAGTGGCACAAAAACAGAGTTTTGTACAAACAAAATACATATATATAGGAAAGCTTAGGCATACCTATATAGTTTACGACAAAGGGCATGATAGATTAGAAATGAAATGATGTGGTATGAAGTAACTTCCCACACCTGGCCCTAAAATGGTTACGTTCTATTCTAGATAATGATCAGTTCACAGTATTAACGTTAGAGACATTGTAAGGTATGGGGGAAGCTTCGCCATCACAGGTCATCAACACCCTAAAATTCCTACAACATTACCAGTGGCGTAGCATGAGCCCACCAACAGGGGAGCGCCGATTTTACTTGGAGAATAAAAGGAAAGTTATCAACATTAGTGACTAGGGGTGCAGGAACTGATCCTATGATATGCAGCGCTTAGAAACATTTGTATTAAGCGCTATATAAATGTTGCATATTATTATTTATTATTTTATTATCACTTTATTTTTTTTCTCCTTCTTTCTTCTTTCCTCTCCCTTACCATTATGTCCCCTTTCGTCATTTGATAAGGGCATATGCCCCTTCTTATCCCTGTAGCTACGCCACTCCACACCGCCACGGTTGCTGAAATTCGTCTGGGGATGCCATCATGGTCATCATCAGGTCTTAGTGACGCAAACTCGATGCGACGGTCACCCGTAATTGGACTGTAAATACCGTTTTGCAATAAACATGTCGGAGAAAGGTTATGGTGCCGATTCCTCTTGAAAAGAAATCTGGCAAGCCAACGACCCAATGAGAAACTAACTAGCACAACTTACCATGTGCTAGCACAAAACTCCATGTGCAGTGCAATAGCATAGTGCTTTTTTGAAAAGTGGTGTTAGGTACCTTGTAAATTGTGTCTAAATCTTTTTGAATTAGATGCCAATTTGGAATGGAATATATTTGAATGAATCTATTTAAAAGCATTAACTTACATTCTGAGTGCGTTATTAGCTTGATATTATGTTACCCTTAGAAGAAAAAAAGGGAATCCGAAAGCAAGATAACCCCCATTAACCACGCTTTCATTTTTCTTACCCCTTCACTTTTCCTACCCCTTCCAAATTGCCAATTCCTTGTTTCAACTTTCTACCGGAATATGAACATGATGAAGATGTATTCCTCTCAGTATACCAGGAAAATATTTATTTATTCCTTTCTATGATTCTCCTTCAACTTCCCTTCCCTCACTCAAAAAGTGGAGCTATATAATGGCTCCTCCTTTTTCCTGAGGTATATGCATGGGCAATTAATGTATGTATGTCGATTAATCTGGTTTTATTATTCTGTTGATGACGCCAATCCTTGTGGTAGGATAGAAGGCTGGTATGCAGACCTTTCCTGAGTTATACCACCACCCCACCCCTTCCCCTCCTCTTCCCCTCCCCCTTTCCCTCCCCCTACCCCACCCTCTTACTCTATATCGATGGAAGCAGTACCAATGCAAAGCCGATAGACCTCTCCAGAGGGAGACAGGTGAAGCGAAAAAATGTTTCATTTCCTGAACTTCACTGCAACTCCCTTATTTCGTTTGAAGTTTTCCCTCTCTCATCATTCCCCCCTCCAATCTCTTGACAAGCAAGTTCTTCTACTTGAAGTAGGTAATCCGACCCAAATCCAATCAGGCAATCATTTCATCTTATTGAATTTGTCCTCCATGCATTTATGTTTTAGAGAAAGGGAGAAAGAGAGAGAGAGAGAGAGAGAGAGAGAGAGAGAGAGAGAGAGAGAGAGAGAGAAGAGAGGAAATGGTAAAAGAAGGAAGGATGTGAAAAAGCTAATGTAAAAGAGGGACGGATGGAAATAGGGAAATAGAGGAGATAGATTGAACGAGAATACACTGTGCACAGATGGAGAGAGAGAGACTGAAAAAAGAGGAACAAAAAATGAGCAGGAGAGAGGGGGGGGGGTGAAAAGGAATGATGGAACCTATTTTACCTGGCTCAGAAGAATCAACCTTATGCTCTTTAAACTAATTTCCTTGGCGTTGACCTAGGTGGTCCCTTGACAAATAGGGTTAGAATAAATCTTTAAAGGGCAACAGTGGGAAGATTTTTATGGCATCATTTAAGGACTATGAAATCAATCGGGAATGAGGGTTATAAATCATATATATATTTTTTCAATTTAAATACCTTCTTCGACTATGACACACATAAGATTCCTCGCACTGATCTAGAGCTATGGGTAAATCTACTAAATCGAGTGTCCTGGGGAGCGTTTCATGAAGAGTTTTGTCGGTGATTTTCACTGACTAATTTGTTTTCAGCCAATCAGATGCGAGGATTTTCAGTAGCTTATAACATTTGTCGGTGATTTTCACCGACAAAACTCTTCATGAAACGCTCCCCTGGGGTCATTAATTGAAGCTGCGTGTAAAGTCATATGCAAATGAAAAAGGTCATTCACAAAGGCTTGATGAACAGTTTTAGATGAATTATTATGAAAGAGAATACAATGGTAGTTTTGAATATGCATATAGAGATGATGCGTTGAGTTCTTTTTTCTTTATTGGACAAATTGTGCAAGGAGTTTAGAAAAAGCTCCCCTCTTCTCCACATCACTCAATTAAACTCTCTCTCTCTCTCCCCCTCCACTCCTTTATCCGTACCCTAGCTTATATTATAGGGTGCATCATAGGCCAACAGCGAGCATCCCTGCGTCGACTAGATCGTTGACTCACCCCCCCCCCTACCGATCATTGTGCATGTCAATGTCGAGATAAAAGGGATTACTCGCTTCGAGAACATGGGCACGCGACATTGACAGAGGAATGATAGTACTAATGTACAAGTAGAGTGTTGTAGCTACCTTGTGGGGCAGGGGCAAATGCCCCTATCCCTTCGGATGGCGAAAATGAGAAAAACAGAGAGGGCGAAGGGGCATGGTCGATAAAAGGAGACGATATGACCCCCTTGCAAACCTTACCCTTTAACATGTTTAAAGTATGTCTTCGATGGTTCTGTTAATTCGTATTCCATTAGCAGAGTTAGGTCGGTGCCCCCGCCCCCACCCCTCATATTAAACCAGTGCCCCTAAGTACCTGGACCCATGCAACCATGCAACATAATAACTGTTATTTCCTAAAGGGTTCATACAGCTCTTTGAGAAAATAAATTAATGAATTAAGAGAGATCTGAGGATTGTCAAAGAGCTTTTGCATGTTTACTTTCTTGAAATTCAATTAAGTTTTTCTTGCTTTGGGAAATTAGAATTCCAAGTTTATGAAGACAACTGGCAATTAACCCTTCTCTTTTCTTTTCATAAAACTGCTGGACATTCCTAAATGTGAACTGACTTTGTTTTCTTATGCCCTGATAATTTTGAACTATTTATGTTACTTCTTTTATTATAGACACTGACAGAAATGTTATGCTCATTCATGATTTTCATGTTTCGTCTGTCTATTTGATTATGCATCTATTTAATGCATTTATTTAACATTAAGGGAGTTCAAATAGTCATTGGAATTGCGCGCGGCAATCTTCGTGTACCCTCGCCGAACCAATAGTTTCAGAAAGATTAAATTCCCTGCTGACTTCAGTCTTAGTAACATTTATCATGGTGTGGATCCATTATTATGGTTATTCCCCCAACCCAAGCAGCTATCGCAAGATGACATTTCCATTTGATTATCGATGAAGGTATATTGACATAGCTGAATGTCTGAGACATTCAGCTATGCATGATTTATCGTAAAGAGAATGGAACATTATCATAGACCACTACCTATTTTCTTTCTTCTAGCGTTCCTGATAATGAGTATCTTGACACCACACGTCCATCGCCTCATTATTTCCTCTGCGGGAGTCGGAGGCAATTATACGACATGCAGAGAGACCTAATTATTACGCGCGCTTGTCTTACGAGTTCCTGCTGTGTGCTCCTGAAATTGAACTTCATGTTAGAAGGCTGCTTCACCGTGCTGAAGAAGGTAAGGGGGAGGGTGGGGGTGATAGGGATGATGGGTTTGAAAAGGGGAAGATGCCGCTTGCAAACGAAAAAATATTGAATACAGAAGAAAACACTGTAGATGCCTGTATATCGTCAGATGTGCACATCAACAAACCCTCAAAATTACAGGAACAGGAACAAGTAGTTAACAGGACATCCGCGAATGGGCAGGATGGGGAGAAGGATTCAAAGCCTTCTTCCATAGCTATTCCCCTTGGCGGGACACCCCCCCCCCCCCACCACCACCACCACCGCCAGAAAGGGTTTAAACTAACCGCTTGCCAATATATTTCTGAAGACTGACATACAGACAAAAAAAAATATAGAGGGAACGTTTTAGAGGGGGCTGTAACAAAGACTAATCACTGGACAAACAAACCTGAAGAGAGATGGATTGGCATACGTATAAATGTTATTGGTGCAGGGTGGAGTAGAGAAACGAGATGATTAAAATAAAGATATGAAGAGAAGCGGGATTAGAAAGATCGCAAAACGGGAGCCAAATGAAACATGCATGACCAATCTAAAAAAAAAAACAAGAAGGCAATTTGACGGGGTTGAAAGGAGTTGAAAGAAAGAGATCAAGAGTGAGAAAGAGGGAGAGGAGTAGAGCAGAAAGTGATGTGATGTAAATCTTTAATCTGTATTAAATTGTTAACATGACATCCATATACTAATCGATCATTCTATTTCGCTAATGACCCAATAAGATATTCAAAGATCGAAAACATCGATCAAGTATATTGCTGCTGCACATGTCTGAAAATGCCATCTCGGGATAACAAATGCGGTGCTTTACCTCGCTAGGTGGCGCCAACTGTTTTATTTGAAACCAAACCATTGAGCTCGGTATACCCACACCGTTGCAGAAAAAAAAGGGAGCTGTCATTGGGTTCCCTTTTTTCTGTTTAGGTGAATTCCAGGAATAGTTCCCCTTTTACTCGTAAGGTTGTTCTTTTTCTTTCCGTTATATTCTTACTATATAACTGCTTTATGAAGACCGTGGTTAAATTGCGAAGAGGTAAAAGCAAACATTCACAAACATTTTTTTTTCTCTCTCTATATTCTATTTCGGATCACAAGCACTGTAATAGTATGGCTTCAATATCTATTTAGCGCCAACAAGGGCTTCCTTATGATTCAAGCAATCGCACTGAGGGAAAAAAAATCACTCTTCTCTTCTATTAAAGTTCATATACAGAAAGTTTTTGAGGGCTTGTCAAAATTGCGCACAACCTTGAACGTGAACTCTAACCAGATACAAATATGCATCTCTTTTGGAAGTATCCGAGTTATAGGTGTTAGAAACTTGTACTTACTCGTTCCGGGGACGACCAGACATACACCTTTGATAATAAAATAGAAATATGTTGACCCCATGTTGACCCCTCTATATGTATATTTTGTATGATTTGAGACAGGCACTTCCCCTGATATAAACTGTTATTAACATATTCATGTATATCCCCTCTATAGCTTTTCATCTTTGGTTACTATTCTTTCTTTTTTCGCCGTATTATTGTATCCTATCATCTAATGAGTTCTCCTCGCCTGTTATCTCTGAGAATGAATAAAAACCTCTAAACCATTCCTTAAAATCAATATTTTTCTCTGCATGTCTCTATCTCCTCTCATTCATATACGCTTCCTCCCGCCCATCTTTCCGCATGTACTTTAACATTCACATTCAACAACATTCTATCTCTGACCCTCTCTCACATTAAAACCATTTTTTTAACTTCACTTACTTTTGCTCTTTCTTTCTCTTTAGCTCTTTTATTTCTCTTTTTCATCATCCCTTCCAGTTTTTTAATACCCATTTCCTTTCTCGATTTTCTCCTCCGATTTCGCCCGTTCCCCTTTCATTTATAGCAGATATATTTTAGTATTATTTTAGTTTGCCAGCCCGCGTCCCTGGGAAAGAAGAAACCCAAACCGGAAAATCGGAATGAACTTTTACGATTTTCATATATTTCTTTTAAGTTCATCTTTCTGATTCTTTCAAATAATTTTGCAATGAAAGAAAAGACAAAGCCAATTCGGACTACAGTTATAAAACAAAACTATAAATAACATCGACACACAGCACGAATGAAACAGTCAGATGAATAAAAAGGAATAATCATGTTTTATTGCAAAGTCACAAATCCGAAGGTAAAACAGTTTACCGTAGTAGGTCGAAACCTATACAATATTAGTACGGCAGTTACTGAAGAGCAATACGGTAATCAGTTCTAATCGATCGAATAGTGTATTGAAAACATGAACCTTTTCAGCATAAAAAGAAATTTGGAGGACGATATGATATTGAATACAATAATCTAAAGCATAATTCATATCAAATTTCTAGGAGAAAAAAACAACAACTTTGCATTGATAAGATGCCAATGTTTGCATTGCACAATGGCAAGAAATAAAAGACTATTTGAAAATGAATCAAATCTGTGTAGTAAAAAGGAATAGTTTGGTGACGCCAGAACATCTTTGGAATATCTTTAAACATTATCAGGTTGGTTTAATAGATACGGATTCATGGAATATAGCACGCAGTTTATGAATATGTTACTAAGAAAAACTACTACCTACTAATTGGCGTTTCTGTATTTCTTCATCATTTGAAAACACGCAACGGAAAAGAGGGTTAAGTTTTCATTTTCCATGTCAATATTCAACTCCTGCTATCATGACTATATGCGGCAAAGGAATCGCATGTCTCCATTTGTTCAGAGTGGCATGGATTAATGGCATAACGAATTAATAAGAAGATGCACTTCCTATCACAATCTAACTAATTTCATTTTTAAAAAAAGATTAGAAATTGGATGATATTCGAAATTAATTATTCATCATTTTCTGAAACCATAATGTTCGTGCTGAATGGCCGGTAATGTAAAAATATACATTTTGAAAATTATCATAACGAGGCGTAGAAAAGCAGGTTTCTGAGCAGCCCTCCCTCCCTGTTCGTGCTGAATGTCCGGTAATGTAAAAAAAAATACATTTTCGAAATTATCATAACAAGGCGTAGAGAAGCAGATTTCTAAGCACCCCCCCCCCCCGGTTCAGTTTCGTTATAATCTAATGTTCTATTTATCATTAGATTTTCTCCCCCTCTCTCTCCCTCAGTCATTTGAGCATGTGTAACTTGAGGCAGGAAAAGTACAATAATAGTGCAAATATTTTTATTGCAATACTTCCAGTCTTTCGGCTTTCATGAATGAATGAATGAAATTCACTATCAAAACGACGATTTTCATTCAAAACAGGGACAATAATAATTTCTTCGAAGTTCATACAAATACATATTTCAGCAACTGAAAAGCTTGGCATACAATATATACGGAATCAGTCGCTCTTTTAAATGACTCAAATAATCATTAAATTGTTAGTAAAGATTTCTCATAGGCTAGCTACTATAAAGCACACTTGTATGTATATAAGCTGATATCATTTTCAATGCACGCGATATAAGAAGGCTATAATTCCTACGAGCGGTCTTACTGGGATTAATACGAATGGCTTCTGAAAGACGCCAGGTTAAAGTGACAGAAATGTAAAAAAAGAATATGAACAACGGAACATTTATATGAAAATTGAAATAATAACATGTAATACAGTAAAATAAATAAAAAGGACATGAGGTCATCCCTACAGGATTAAATTTTTTTACCTTTATCAAAATGTACTTTGAGAAATTAAGACGCAGAAGGAGGAATCTCTGTTTTAAAACTGAGATGATGCTCATTTGTTTTAATCAATATGTTTTTGGTTCGGTGTACTTTTACTTCTCATAATCCATAAATTTGATACAAGGATAAATATATTTTTATCAACTCCCACAGTTCCTGTATAATCCAAGTAGCACACTGTATTGCAATACAAAATAAGTGACCTTTAAAAAGAAATTTCAACGCAACTGAATTTTCCCTGGATTAGTGCACTATGTCATGAATGCATCCAAGAAGAATCAATTCCAATAAATGTCCAACAAACATGCTCACGATCTTCATTCGCACTTTGTCTATACAGACTAAAAAGAGGGGTTTTTTTTCTTTCTTTCTTTCTTTGGATCCATCAACGCACAACGAAATGCAGACTACCCTGTTAAAAGATAAGTAGAAACGCAAAGTTGTTTTGTACAAAGTTCAAATTACCAAGTTTTTAATAATAGTTCGACATTCTTTTAAACTTACGCTTAAACATGGTTAAAGATAGGGCAGCTATTTCACTTTATGATTTTAATTTTCATAACTGGCAACTCCAGCTTGCTGACTCCCTAGTAAATGTAAGAGGAAATATTCCTAAGCCAAGATGCATGTTCCACACTGGAAGTCCTGCCAGTATTAATCCTTTCGGACCTGAGTTGAGCGATACCGTCGCTATAGAAGACGTCATTTTTATTATTTTTCTTTCAATATTACTATCATTATTATAATTATTTTCGAAGGAAGTCCCGATGTTACTATCATCAACGCCAAGGTTCGATTCTTCGAAATAAGTGTTTTCAGGCTGGATGGCCTGTCCTGAGTGTGAGCATATTGGTATAATCATAATCAGGGACGAACTAGATGAGGGGGTAGATTTCATTCCCGCAAGCCTCTCAATTTCTTGGTTGGGTGGCCATTCGAAATTCTGCAACAACTGTTGTGAGAAATGTCTTGTCAGGAGCCTCTGTGGCGTAAAGTCCAGCTTGAACATTCTTTATCCCCCCTCTATCATGTCTATAGCCAGGCCTATTGGAAAAAGAATACGGCATTGTCTTTGACTTTAAAAGGGAATTTAACAGCATACTTCAATACGGCAACAAAAAACAATATCGTCTGTTTCTGTCGTCACAACAACGCGCATCACGTGCTGGAAAACTGTCTTGACCTAGCACGTAGTTGTGGAGTATTACTCGATTTGAATGGGTCGGGTGTAGTTTAATGGCAATCCGTTCATCGCCCAGTCTTCGTAGCAACAGAAAAGTTCCCGGAAGAATTCGGTGGCCAGTGGCGCTTGAAAGATGATGATGACATTGCCAACAAAAATACCACAGATGTAGATGATGAGGAAGATGCGATCTATCACCATGGCAACGAATTTCCAGTCCTCCTTTTCCTGCGTTTGAGCAATAATGCAAACAAAAACGGTACACAATTTGCATTATTTCATAGATATCATAATTCCTGTGTATCTTGATAAGGGTCATCGTTGTCCATTTGAATGACCTTTCGATGAATATTTTAGAAAGACGTTTGATTATGTTTTCTTATAAAGTAGAAACCTTTTTTTTTAGGGGATCATCATTGTCCAAGTTTCCAACTGCATGTAGAAGGTAGGGGGATGATATATATCACGTTGTGCATGCAAAGGGAAAATAATACACCGTGCAAAATATCGGACTATGTACAAATATTTAATGTGGTGAATTAATAAAGAGAGGCAGGGTTAACAAGTACTATCCTGTTACCATGATGGCTATTGAAACTGGGAATAATGGTATAATCGCCTTCATTATCCTTGTCAGTGTTGCCTACCACATGGACGTGGTTGATGACATGAAGAACATACAGCATGACACAGAGTCGTACTCAGGGGCGGATTTAGGAGTACATAACTGACCTGTGCCCCTTTCGAAACAAAATTAGAATAATTATTTTGGATACAGAACCAAAATATTTCCTTCTCTGGAGATTTTTTTTACAAAAAAGGAACTTCTTAAGTGTATTGCTTTGTTTGCTCCTCAGAAATCTTTGAAAAATTGCATCATCATATAAGAACCCAGGATTTACATAAGTCTGGATCCGGCCCAGGCAGGACGTACCCTTTCGCTGTCCTCGTCGCTTGCACATCTCCAAGTGAGATACATGATCTCTTCGACAGCTTTGTGGATGACCATGGCTTCGTTCTCCTCCTGCTCAGCTGACGTCATCAGTGGAAGATATTGGCCACGTCGGTAGTTACTTGTGCCTTTAAATATGAGGGGGAAAAACGCAAATACGATTGAATACAATCATATCGGGTGATAAGTTGTGCGCAGGTATACGTATAATAGCATTAGTAACTTTTTTGGGGTAAATGAACAATATATCTAAGGAATGAATTGGATGTGAGAAACAATTAGTGCAGAAGAAATCCTCTTCACGGATTTCTTTCTCATGAAAGTTTGTTCAAACATTACAAAACAGCTGTTTCCACCTAAAATCGAAGCTGGTTCTGTTGTTGTGGCACTTAACTCCCACAGCAATAGACCCAGGTTCGTTTCCTGGCGCAATATGGGAAACAAAGTGTGGTTCGTATCTAGGAATGTCACTACTCTTGTGTAAGGGGACTCCGGCAAAGCTGGGGCATCCCAGTCAACCGACAATCCACAAGACCGTCTGATCATAAGAACAGCAGTCGCCCTGGTGACCCATCGTTCATTCATTCATTTATTTTCTACTCATCATGCTCATGGGGTGGAACGGCCTTACAGCAGGAAGGGTTTTCCCAGGGCTCTACCATAATTAAAACATATCAAAAATACGTAAGGAATACAAATTTCACACCAGGATAAAAGTAAATAATCATATGAAAAAAATCATTTTCCATCAAAAAAGCTTTCAGAAGAAACTGAAGTGTCGATCTCTTATTCTGCAGGTCTTATAGGTTACTAGTACAGGAAGTAGATTGCTGATTCCTTGCTTTTGCAAGCATGAGGCGAAATCCTGATTCAAGACTTAGTGGTCGGTTGGTTAAGGTCTTGTTGTGGCATACCCATGTACATGATTCTTTAGGATCGTGCTCCTGGGGGGCGTTTCATCAAAATTTGTCGTCTGACAAGCTGTCAGATCTGACATCTTTCCTTGATTTTGATTGGCTGAGAAGCATCGTCACTATGGCAACTGTCGGATAAAACAGACTTTGTCGGATAAAATATCCGACAAGTCCTTTCATGAAACGCTCCCCTGGAAATTTTTTTTTAAAATCCACATAAAACAGAAATGCGTATCGTTACCCGGCGTTTCCTCATCTGAGTCCTCATTGTCCATTTGAGCATCAACCTCTCTTCGCATTCGCACAGAATAACTATTTCCTTTGTTTTCCATAACCAATCTTTTCGAGTCCACTGCCCCGTTAGACATAGCGTCTCTTGTCAAATTAATACCAACGTGTCTATAACGTTTACTGTACTCTATGGGGCGACTCATGCCCAGAAACCCGGGTATTATATCAATGAATACCCGACGAACCCATCGAGGCATTTTGTGCGCGTTTGGAGACCGAAACCGGACGTTCAGCACGAACACTGTGAGAATAATTGACGAAGAAACGATGAGCATTGTGAATAGCAGGTATTTGACGATGAGAGGGAAATGGTTCGCATTGGCCGGGATCTGGGCAGTGATGAGCAGCAGGAAGACAGTCATGGACAACAGCACCGACATACACAGTGCCATCTTTTCGCTGATGTCGGGTGGCAGATAAAATACGAGAACTGTGTTGAATGATATTAGACCACACGGTACCAAAATGTATGCGAAATAGTACAATGGTTTCCTTCGCAAGGTAATCGTGTAGGTGATATCAATGTAAGTTTCCGCGCAGCAAGGATAGGTAACTTCATGACGCTCGCCTGGTGTCTGGATGATCTGCCACTCGCCGTTGTCCCAATAATCTCGTATATCTGCCTTTTCCGAGATTGGCGTCAGATCCATAACAACGCCATCATAGGTCCAAGAACCGAACTTCAGCAAGCAGTGCTGTTCGTCAAATGGGTAGTAGGCCACGTTGATCTGACATGAACTTTTGTATACGGCTGGAGGCCACCACGTGACCAGGCCAGTGTAATCGATTCCAGCCCATGAAGCAGACTGGATGTCAAAGGCGCCATCAGCACTGGGTAGAAAAAAAAGAGAAGAGAAGAGATAATAGCACTGACGTATCAGAAACTACGAATACTAACATTTTGTAATTATTCACGATGTAACAATTGAGCTTTTTCGACATCATCTAATTGGTATTTATTCAAGGTTACAGAGAGGTTTTGCAGTCTGTGACAGGTTGTCAGTGTTTCTACAAGTTTGTATTAATCACTTTGGTCGGTTAGAGATGTATGCTGCTATATATCGTAAACATTCTGCTGACCAACTTTATCGAGGAAGGATTTACACACGGTTGTCCGATAACGGATGAAGTTTTCAGAGTGATCTTCGACAGATCGTTTTAGCTTCACAGAGTGATCGGGAATAGAATGGCACAATATGTTTCATGAATGAAGTAGTCAAATAACCAGGATAACGGTTTTCCTCCAATTTTTGAGTAAACCCAAAAGTCTTGTTTAAAGGAAACTTACTTGTTGTAGAGTAGGATATCTGGTATCCATAGGCATTCGTTTGGTACTTTAATCTTTGTAATTCCTCCGTATTCCTCGGGCTTCCATTGAAGACGATAGTCCGTCCATTGCTGGAAACATTAACAGAAATACAACAAAAAATAGTATAATGGTATCCTCGAAATTCATAACAAAATTCTGTACCACTTTATTACAGAGAAGGCATTCAACGAATGATTCTTTGTTTACATCAAGGATTCAGTTGAGTCGTAATACCAGTTATTTAGATAAGGTCACTGATATAATGTTTTGATGATATTCGGGACTTTCGTAGTCCGTTTCTTGGCGTATAATTTCTCTACCAGTGATTGATTTCAAGGTCACTGAATCCATGTTTATATACATGGTGCACACTATCTCCACTCCCAGATTCGAAGTCCTAACCATGATGCTCACAAAAGGGCGAAAGCGAATTTAATCGCAGTGGCTTCTGACACCCTACCTGGGATGTTTCATAAAGATGTTCGTAAAGTTACGAATGACTTTATGAACAACTTGAACGTGGCAAGCCAAATGGGATTCTAAATCATTAAAAATCACATCAGCTATCGGTGAAATATGCAGACTTGGATCAACAGTACTGTTGTTTACAAACATTTCATTGCGAAATATATTTTTTGCCGCAATTTAATCGAGATTATGGGAAATGCAGTCACACTTTGTTTAAACGTCAGGGGAAAAATGGGCATCCCATTTGGCACTTCATATTCCAGTTGTTCGTAAAGCCATTCATAACTTTACGAACAGCTTTATGAAACACCCCCTGCTCCCTATTTCTACCCAAGTACAGAGTGGCAAGTACAGGTGAATATCTAGCCAAATGACACTATTGCTGTGCCGCGGATCGAGCCCATGATCTTTGCATTCCGGTCATGAAACCAAACCACTCGACTTCGACCTCTATACGCTCTGCCACTTAAAGTATACTAATCGACAAAAGACATTTGGATCTGTATATTAGTAGTTCCATTCACTTTAATGCATGGAAGTATAAGCTTCAAATATATAAATTCATATTGCAACTTGAAATATATTCTCAATATACACTGCAATTTGATTCCACATGTTGTGGTTTTATTCTATCCATTTTTTTCAAACTGCTTCACCGTTAACGTCTAGAATGCCGGATGAAGGGTTTTTTTGTTTTTGTTTTTTTGTTTTTGTTTTAGTTTTTTTTTTTTTTTTGGGGGGGGGAGGTGTTCGGAGGGGGTATTTAATACGTAATACTCATTGGCGTAAATCCCGGAGGGATGGAGGGGATATATCCCCCCCACACACTTTTTAGAGAAGGGGGATGGCGTGTACAAATATTCCCCCCTCCCCCCATTTCAAGGGGAAAAATGATAGTATAAGTAATCAGTTAGTGATTTTTTTTATAAAAATGTCATAAAGACGATCGTATCGTGGAATTTTTATTTGAAATGCACTTAAAAACCATAAAAGTGGTTATTTTTCGCTCGCTCGCAAAATAATAATATTATACGTGTGTGTGTCTGCGCGGGTGAATGAGGGTGTGTGTGCGTATACTTAAGTGTGAGTTCATGGGGAAAAATCGGCAAAAAAGGTGATCATCCCCCCCCCCCCCATCCCACTCCTCAAAATGGATTTACGCCGGTGGTAATACTGCACTCAACTTATTTTTTCAGGTGATTGGGAAACTTTAAAGAGAACATGAAGCACATGTTTCTGTCCTTGACCTTTGATTACCCTGAACATCGCAATTAATGACGACAGCTCGTCTCCTACACCTTCATTAGAACCTAACATACTCTATGGTCGATGACTAGATCAAAATGTCAAACAACGTGCAAATCGCTAAGTGAAACGAAAGAAGCACTCCATTAAACTTGTATGTGAAGTTGGTTTATAAAACAAGTGATATGGGAATTATTTCTTGTTGGGTGGATTCATGTGAGCGCGTGTGTGGGGGGGGGGAGGGGTGGGGAGTGGGTTGGAGCAGCGAATCCTAGTTACATTTCCCTGGTTGGAGGGTGGGTTAATATTGCTTCTCTATTTGCGAGCGTGGGTAGAGGTTTAGAGGTAGGGGTTCAATACGTTGGATTAGCATGATTAGAGTCATCAATAGAGGGACTTCCTAGTAATTCAGGACAGACGAGCGAGAGAGTAGGAAAGCCTAGTTTGACTTCACTGGTATCATGGATATGGTGCTGTTTGTCGGGTGAGCCCTGAGGCATTGGATAGTCAGCATACCGTATCATCATCTCCCCAGTCCAGCCCATACCCGTGACAGTATCAGCATGTTAGCTACATCAGCTCATCTTCCCTCTTGGACGTTGACATCCCCATGAATGTGTCAAGTTTGCTTTGTTATTCTTTCTGCGTCCAAATACATGTTTAGAGTGGGAAATCGTAATGATATTGTTCCTGTTAACGCAGGATAGGCAATAACATAAACTAATAGTTTATGATCTGACTTTCGTTGCCTTTACCCGTGCATGATTACTTGAGGCGCTTGTACATGTTTTGATGAGACAAAAAAGTGACTCCCAAGGTGCACTTTCTGAAAATAGGCATGATAGGGGGCGCATGGTGAGAGTGGAGTATGATGTTAATAACGCAAAAGGGGTTTACATAAACTGATGGTCCAGTACCATAAAGGAATAACGATGTGACCTTTTAACCCTCAGAAATGAAAATAGAAAGGGTAAGAATTCCAAGCCCTCATACGAACTTCTCATTTTGCTGATGAGGAAGAATGGAACAGGGTGACAACAGCATTAACAAGACTGTGAAACCCATATGAAAGAAAATCAGACAGTGAGACGCACGAGAATTCAGAGAACGTCTGCTGAAGTTACTCTCGTTATATTTCAGGTAATATGGAACATGTATCTAATCTGAAGGAACTTGACGGAAATAAGAAGTCCAGAGTTCTTAGTTTGTAGCTGGAAACGATTCAAGTTAATTTACCAGGGTATTATATTGGCGGAGTGGCGTTGGATATCCTTATTACAGTAGGCCAATAAATGTTCCGCATAACTGCATTTCAATGGTACGCGTGCATGATGCCATGCCGGTGTACATGCCACGACTTGGTTAAAGTTCTGAATCAATATTGGTCGATGTAGGGAGACGCATGAGAGGCAAATCTTGTTTTATAATACTTGAAATGTTATAGTTATGCTTTGAAAATGTGAACATCTTCTGAACAAAAATGATAATCATGGTTAGTTTTCAGGGGTACACTTTCGCATAACAGTCAATTGTGAAAGTCATATTTAGCTATGGGAAAATTACACCTTAATCGGAGTTAAGTCAAATTAAGACCGAGTTTAAACCCAGTGTCGATTCTGAATATTAATGTAGTACGGACCTTGTGTACCCAAACTTTATTTAATTATCTTAGTTCATATTCACTACATAATGCCTTTAAGGTATATGAAGTCTTCTTGGTGACAGACAACAATAAGCTTTTACTAAATGTCACATACGCTGAAGGCATCAGGGATACATTCAATGGTATCAAATTCAGCACGCTATCCCGTGTCTCGAGTAAGGAGGATGATTTAATACAAGTCATCAGCGTCGACTTGGCAAGGTACGTTTGGAACAGGGCTCAGTTACCTGGTGTAACATTCCAGTCAAGTGTAAAAACAAAACAGAGATCCTCATACAGATATCTCGCATTCGTATTTATAGTTTTTTTTCCTACTTCATGTTCATACTTAGTAATACCCCTGCTAGCAAAGTGGATTAGTCTGTCTGTGTGTCCTGCTTATTTTTCAAATTCAAATTCAATTAGGTTTTATTCAATCTCGTCCAAAAGTCTTATGACGAAACCAGCGTATGCTCTATTCCAATTACAATCACGGAGACTTTTAAAACTACTGCTTAGAACCAGTGGGTAATTCAAACTAGAAAAAAAAATGAATTTAGAAGAAAGGTTTTCCTTAGGAGCTTGCGTAAAAGCCAACCGGATATAGTTCTAAGCTCACGTGGGACTGGATTTTGCCTCCCTGATCTATTTCAATTTCACTTATCAATTTATTGGTCTCCACTGCACCCTAAAGCATGTTATCAGACACTCTATTTAAGTCATGATACGATATATCACAACGCAGAAAATAATTCTAGCCCAGAAATGGAATGATCCTTACCTAACTAAATTTGTAAAGTGCATATTACATCTATTCAATGTGCGTTAGAGTGAAAATGTCATAACATGCATGGCGTGATTTATTTATTTGCAGCTCCCTTGTGTCTATACCTTCTAAATACTTAAATGTCAGGCAATGCAGAAAGAAGATTGAGCAGCGTAAGGTATTTCGCTTGTTGACAGGGTATTCTTTATCACTAAATCAATTAACTTTATCATACATGAGCTATTTCTCTTTAATAAACACAGATCTGGAAGCGAGAGGAAGTGCAGTATATAAATGATTCTGGAGTGAACAGAAAACAGAGACGAAAAATTCATGAAAATTCTTAAGGAAAAATAAGGTTGTAAAAAACTCAAATTACACTTACCTGCTTTACCCAAACTTTTGATGTAAGTACTTGATTTCTTTCATCCTGAAACACAATATAAAAAAGGAACCCTTGTTTCAATAACAAAACTTTTGTTGTTGTTGTTTGCTTGAATATAAAATGAATAACTTCTATTACCACATGACATGCTCGAAGTACAGATTTTAAAAATGTTATTTACTGATCTATTAAAATGTTACTCACACAAGTTATGATATTCTTCGAAAAAATGCTCCAAAAAGTGCTGCAACTCATAAACAAGGCTTTTTGCTCTGTTAGTTCTTTTCAAATCTGTTTACATTTTCTTTGTATTGCCATATTCTGGTGATTTCACTGTTAATTTTATGTTAATTTTATATGTTAATTTTATGTTAGTTTTATGCGGTATGTAGCTGTACTTCATTAAATGAATTTGTAGGATATTGCATTCTGATTTTTAGTAGATTGTATTTGATTATGCCATATGGCTGCCATTTGGAACATGTTTTTCAATCAACAAATCTGATCAATTACAGTTACAATGAGTAAACTACTTTATTCCACAACCACTGACACACTTATGGATTAACAGAGGAACAGTTCACTTCAGCAGTAAGGCCCTGTTCGATCATTGTATAACATTTTCTTTCAGAAAGTATCAGAGTTAAACATATTCATCCTTTCCAGCAGGAATACAAAGTTAACGAAACAAGTCGATGGTGATTAGATTCTATCAAATATTGATTTGTCAACCACCTCACAAATCACTGCACAACACTTCAGAAAGTCCATTGGCATTGACCCACTTTTGACCAATATCAATCCTAAAGGCATTCACCAGGGATATCGTTCATGTCTGATGAATCGTATTAGATTCGGACAAAGACCAATTCGCTGACCACTTTTCCGGTCACGCCTGCTGTCTTGGAATCTGATTAAGGTGTTTGGACGAACGTTTGAGTGACCTTTCAGCTTCGTCCAACACACGTCACACAGATAACAGCTGTTTTAAGTACCCTTGCACTTCCTTCCAGTGTTCATTGGTTAGGCCAGGACCGATAATTAGCTTCAATTCTTTTTCCACATCTACATAATCACGTAGTGCCATGATTATTCATTAATATAATCACTTATTGATGTTTTATCTGATGAAATTGCAGCATTGTCACTTTAAATGCTGTTATCGAACAAAGCCTTGTCACAAACTTCGCAAATGAAGAAATGACAAAAAGGAAGCCGAGATGAAAGCAGTCAATAAAAGAATAAAGAACTGTATAAAATTGATATGGGATACATCTCAGGGTCTCGAGACGCTTCTAAATTCTAAATTTATTTTCTAGCACTCAGCGTATATATTCACCCTATGTTCATTCAGTTTCACCTTGATGTCTATCATGAAAGGAATACTGTACATATCTCCAATTTTGCCCCATTGCATGTTCAGAAGTTTATGAATACCATGCCTTATTACTGAAGCACAAGTGCAAAGTCATTTACCGTTTGCTCTATCCTACCCCCAACCGACCTGTATGCTCACGAGCTGAGGCGAGACACACGCTGGGTCCGCTCCCGCAGCCAGTAATGACTCGCTGGTTATCTCATTATTCGCACCTATGTGGTGCAAGGTCTCTCTCTGGAGAGGATCTTCACATCTCCGCCCATTTTCTAGAAGCGCCAGTGTTGCGAAGCCCAGAAAGTGGGCCGATAATTCAAGGTTGTATTGTTCATGTTCTTCCGAAAAGACAATTGGTTGGTTTATCGTGTGGGATGTAAATTGACAAACAGATTTCGAGCTTCTGTTTCCATTTATCTATCTCATTGGATGATTAAATTGAAGTCGCATAGTGCAACGACAGCAACATGTAGGCCTATGTAGCTTTATAAGCTATAACGAACAAACAGAAAATTCTTACACTACCCATTTTTTTTTCTATCAGGTGAAGAGAAAAAATAGTTTTGTATGTTTCCCCGTAATTTAAATTGACCAGAAATAAACATGGAAAGACTAACTCTTTAGTTCTTTCTATATCTTTAGGGTCAGTCACAGACTGAGGTACCCTTTTCAGAATAATTTCTGATTTTCTGATTATTCCTATTAATACAAATACTAAGTTTGGCACGACTTTGGAAAATCAAATGCCTTTGCACAATAAATGCACTTTTTCTGGGCCCCTCATCCTAACGACCCTGGATTCCCCTGATAAAAAATATGGATACAACATTAGGTAAGACTAGTATAAAAGTAGCCATTCCATCTTTTCATCTTCTCATCTTTCAGCTAAAAATCTTTCAACAGACCCACAGAGGCAAGCCATAGGGGCTATAACAAATCTAAGTTAGATGTGGAGTAACCTCTCAAATTTCAAGTTACTTTCTTCGGTCATGTGGACTCACTATATTTCTCCTGGAAACAGCTAATCAAAATCAACCCTTCTGACTGATAATAAAACCTTTAATGAAAACGATTGCGTAGACTTCAAATACTTACAGAGCCCCCCCCCCCCCCTCCCACTGAAAAATAGATTTGTAAAATGGAAAGATGTCTATGTTAAATATGAAGTTATTTCTAGTTTCAAAACAGCCGTGTTCACTGTCCACCTCTTTGTAAAAAGCATTAATTTCTAATAAAAAAAATCTCTTTGACTCCAACAGATCTTTGGTAATCGCATTTGAGTATACGTCAACATAAAACAGCCATGTATGTTCATACTGTAAGCGCACTAGGTTGAAACTCATGACCCTTCTACCCCCAACCCCCCCCCCCAAAAAAAAAGAAGAAGAAGAGAACGAGAGAAAGAGAAAGAAGGGAACAGAAAAAGAGAGAAGCAAGAATAGGGAAACAGTCAAACTTAGAAGATATGACTTCTTATGACTTCTCCTTCACCGTCCCCTAATCGATTTTCTTGCTTTCTCGCATTTTGTCCACCAGTCTCCTCCTCCTCCACCATTTTACCGGTGGCAATGTCCCCTCTCAACAGCTGTACCCCATAGTACAGCTGTTTTTATACAGGAAAATTATCCCAGCTAACATAATAAAACCATCGGATTCCAAGTACAATTTTCGATAAACTCTAAACTCACTATGTATCTGACAATTTCATTTCTATATTTGATAACGTCGACACTCCTTATGTCTGATGTGCACTCCTGGATCCCGTTTCATTAAAATTGTTATCAACAACTGCTAAATTTCTATGAAGTTTGCTCTCAGCCAGGGGCGTAGTCAGCGGGGGAGGGGGGGGGGGTGTCATGTACAATCATCCCCCAGGTTTTAGGGAAGGATATTTGCTTACAATTAAACTGAATTAACATGTGTAGATATGATAGGAACAGCAATAATGATAATCATTATCATTATAACAACAACAATAACAACAGTAATAATGACAATAATAATAATAATAATTAGTAATGTATTATTATTATTATTATTATGCTATTGATAATAATAATAGTTCTCATCATCATCATCATCGTTAATGAGACTTAAATGACGATTACTATCATAACTATATCGATCATTATTCTGATTTATGTAGTTATTTATATTACTTTTGGGTAATTTCGCCGCCGTCATTTTTTCTGAAGTGGTGTAACAACAAAATTATTTTTAAAAAAGATAAATAGCGTGATGGAAATATGCAATAATGTGTGTCAGTCCAAATTCTATATTCGTTTGTAAACGGTACGTATATCTTCCATTTATGTCTGTGCATTCGGGTGTGTGCGTGTGGGTGTGTGTTTGTGTGTGTGTGTGCGTGTGCGTGTGTGTGTATCTGTATACGAAAGTGATCCTCGATTTCTCGTGAACGGCAAATCACCCCCCCCCCCCCCCCCGGTGTAAGAACCTGTCTTCGCCACTGCTCTCAGCCAATCAGGTGCAAAGATTTCAGTAGCTTATAACAGTTATTGCTATTTGTTATTGATAACAAGTTTTATGAAACGGGGCCCAGATGTAATTCAAACAGTCAGTACCTTAATACCTCATGTTCTAATCGAATCATGCTCTTATTTACGGTATGGGGATCGGATACCAATGGCCACGACACGCCAACTTTTCTGGCTAATTGGTGAGAAAAACAGCACCTCGCCAATGTTGACGGCAAAATGTAATGTTCTTCTCACTCTCTGACTGTCAAAGCACGGATCAGGTACATGGTAAAAATGAAATTCCGAGTGCACTTCAAGGAGATTAAAAGTGATAATGAAATAAGGACATTCGGAATCAACAGCATTCTATGACTAATGCATGATATATTTAGATATAGATGTACCAACAGAATCTTTTAAGATTCTTTAAGTTATTCACTTCCTCCTGCACCTCCTCTTTTCATCTTTCTTTTTCTTTTCTTATCCTTCTTCTTCTTCTTCTTCTTCTTCTTCTTCTTCTTCTTCTTCTTCTTCTTCTTCAATATATATCATCAGTCTATTCCTATTCCTTTTCCTACTTCTCCTCCTACTGTTTCTTCTCCTTGTCCTCGTCCTCCTCCGTTTTCTAATTAAAAAAGATAAAAATCTGTAAAAAGTTATTGTAATTCACCCCAAATTTTGATGTAGGCCTAAAAAATAAAACCATCCTGACGAGGGCCCCATGGAATCCTCTGGCAAATTACGAAGTGTTGGCCATGCTCATATGAAATTCATCATGGCATGATTGGTGTCATCATTTACAACTGAGTCGCTTGCGCTTGAAAGAAAAATGTAGTCTATGGATGAGATTTATACATGCGCTGATTTAATCAAATCACTGAAGTCAATCAGTGATCATGCCCTAAATCAAGTTTGAATTAAAAATTGACTTTCAGAAAAACATGTGCCCATTATGGGCTAGATACTTACAACATCAATGATCTGTGAAATGGATAGTCCGAAGGAAATATTGAGTATGTCTGTAGTATTGACGACTGGTAAAGGGAGGATGTAGTAGTCCTTGAAAAGAGCATCGTGGAGTTTTGCTTCAAAATCAGACGCCAGGATATCTGTAATGATTATAGATAAACATTGAAATCAAAATGCAGAGGTCACTGTGATTAGATATCAACAGTCAATCAACATAAATGAAAAATAATAATAATAAAATTACATTTCTATAGCGCTTAATACAATTGGTTCTAAGCGCTTTACATGATGACTGATCAAGACAAAAACAAGTGACACTTAAAATGAAATAAGATCTATACATCGAGAACATCTGGAAAAGAGAAAATGGGCAGATACACGGGCAGAACATATTCGATTGCGGAAGGATGATAAAGGCACAATACCATTGCAAGCAACGCAGAAGTTAGGAAATTAGCATTGTGAACACTCAGATGTATGTGTTTGGACCACATAACAAAATTAATATTTGCCTGCATAATAAAAAAAAAAGTTGTACAATTTGTACTAACAAATAAAGAGGGAACTGGGGTGAAGAGGGGGCTGGAGTGTAAAGCCAAAACAATAATAAAGGGTGCAACATTCAGTATACATCGTTGATCTTATAAGACGTCAAAGACACAGCCACGCATCATCAACTGCAGTGTTTATTTCCAACTGACACAACTGATCATGTGACATCGTTACCCATCGCTTAAACAGGTGTACGAGGGCTAACATCAATGGATTACTGATTAGCAAGCGGTCATGTGCACCCAACATGAAGGTATGTTTGCTTGATTATTTCAAGGATGATGATGGGATTCACAGTACGACACCATTAATGTGAATGTTAAAGGCAGTAGTTGTATTCTACTCACATAATATAAACCTGACGCTCTGTCTAACGTCATTTTTAACAAAAGGATTACTGTCTAACTTACCTGGATAAAACTCGATTCTAGAACCATGGACTAGTCAGTTTGTTATCGTTGGAGGTGGGAAATATGCAGGTACTATGTATCAAATCAAAAGATCCTTTATTGATGTAATATATAATATAAAATTTAACTACAGTTACTCTTGGCGTCCCAACCACCAAGCGTCTGCCTGGCATAGCAGCCGATTGTTTAAACGAATATGAATTTCATCTTCAGAAATGCTACTGAAGCATGTGAGCTAGTGTCGGATAGTTTCATTTTCTATTCCCTCTTAGGATGGAGGAAAAAGTCTATTTTTGTTTATCTTTCTTTCAGAACCCTCCAGATTTGACATCGATACGGAGATGTTTTTTAAAGTTCAACAGCGGGGTTAAATACTAGTATATCATTCTGATGTCTGGAACAGGATTCAACGCCGTAAAGGTATACGTCCGAACAACCAACTTTACTGAATGCTAATAGTGTTTGGAGGCTAAAATCACTAGTGATCGAAGTTAAGGTGGGTATGATTTCAACATGAAACTCAAACAAAAACAAACAACGGTAGACATTCAAAGGCAGACGGGTATTTTGTTGTTGTGTCACGAGCATGCGTTTGGTTGCTCTCTGTACTTCAGAATTTTGAAGTTTCATACATTAGTTGGTTAAACTACTCATTGTTAAAGAAAATAAAGAAATAAACAGCAAAGTACTTTCATTAGTTACAGCAGATCTTGCTTTCAAAAGAAAATGTTAACATTGCTTGGAAATTTTGATTCTAATTTACTAAGCCCTTGCAATCTTACTACTGAAACAGGGTACATATTTGCAAAAATTCATATTACGTACGAGCTAAAGTGATATTCTTTATTTCCTAATTTCCTGCCAATTCTGTATATAGTCTGTGAGGAAAATAATGAAGAGGTTCAACAGTAATCCTCAACGTCCACGTACAGCCATAGAATAACCGTAATAGTGATGATGATTTCATCAAATCTACAAAATACAACCTTAATGTGAAAATGATTTTTACTAATCTTTTATGGGTATTTTTACCTGCTGTCTCTACACATTTCACCTAAAAAATATTGATACGAATTATACAGGGCCATTATTTACCTTAGTAATTACACGTAGATATTTAATTGGTTTTGAAGATATCCTGGTGTGATTCTAATGTCATTGCAGACTTACACGCGAGAACATCATAATCAATCGTTGGAAATGCGTCACAGTGCTTACAACAGGTGCAAAGTAAGTATTCAAACAATATCACAACGTAAAATACTGTGAAATTGATGTGCTCAAGCGTGAGTAAACTTGGGAATTGAAACATTGTGTCCGACAAAATAGCCAATATAGAAGAAATAGAACAGGGCAACGGGGAAACGTGATCTTAGAGATACTTAAAAATGAAATCGGCAAAGTTGATTTAAGTTAGTGACTTTCTTTTTAAGTGGCATGATCCTAAGTATATCTTCACCTGCAGAAAGTGTGTATATTGTAAGGAGTGTAGTTCATGAACAGGCGTCCTGACATACGTTGAAAAAAGTCACCTGTCTCATCGTATGAGAGTTGAAAACATCTTTAAAATTCTAAAGGGTATACCACCCAAGACAATTAATCTTCATGTGTGAGACTTCACGAGGCTCCCATTTGCGATCCCCCCCCCCCCCCCAATGAACCTCACATCTTTCCTCTAAAGTTACTACCACGTCATTACATTGTTGCCAACGCCGTAAATGCCACTTGTTATAAATGATTATCGGTTGGATGTCAGATTAAAGGGAGTACAGAGTACTTATCTGTCTTTCTTTGGCAAAAGGGAGCAAGTGCTTTATTCACAAAATGGACTTTTTTTCATTGATTTGGCGTATTTGAAGCATGCGTCATAACAGTCAAAGCCACTAGTCAAAAATATGACCCATTTCTTAAATAATTCGGGTGGCAAAAAGAAGCAATTGCAAAGAATTGCCTGAAAAATTGTTGGGAAAAGGAGGCAGGCTACAGCGAACAACACTATTTATGATTGTAAATTTTCATGTTTAAGGGCCTTGACAAAACATATTTTCTTCATTTGTGGCATTTGTACTCGTTGTCTCTTGCTTCCTTTATAAAAAGTAGGTCAGGTGATACTGAGTAGTGGTGAGAGTAAAACTTCACAAGTCATGACATTTGTTGATTACAATGTGTAAGAACACGGCAAAGACGATTGATTGTGAAAATGATTTTTTTTTTCAGCTTTTTCCGAAACTCTAACTAGAAAAGGAATAATACATCTCTTGAGTAGGCCCTATTGTTAAGTATAGTTTTAGTCATGCGTGGGAAGTGTCCCACATCCTACGATATTTATTTGTTCTTTTTTTTTTCTTCTATTACTTGTGGCATTCTACAAGATTTAGCAAGATTGTGGAATGAATTTGATGGTCCCACAAAATCAGAGTAGGCAGTAATAATTTCAAATCGAATTTCTCGAACTAAAAATGCCTCTATTTTGGTGTTAAAATCCTACTAAGGGCGACTGATTATTTATTGTTTGATCGCCTACTAAACGAAAGGTTTCCATTTGTGACTTTTAGGGTCTTTGGTGTTCATTCGAACAGAAAAAATGCCTTTCTGAGAGAGGGATTCATGTGACATGCAATTTATCCAAGAGGTTTTGTGAACACGGGTAGACATGGTACAGAGGGAGAGCCTACTACGAAACATTCGTATTTCATGTTCCGCATCACATGTGTAAATACATTTCAAGTCGGTACTTAGATGCAAAATGAGTTTGAGAGGAATGTCAAGACTAATCTCCCACACGGTTTCCATTCTGCCACAAGGGACTTGTATCATAAATTGCCTATCGGTGTTCACTCAGCTTCCGATCTTTGGAAGCAAGTTTATCTAGAGAAACACGGTACATATTTTACCCTACGTGAATTACATGCGCTAGAACTAATTAAGCGTGGACATTCAAATTCAGTAATAAACTGTTAGCATTTTCAGACAATTACATGAAGAAAAAAAATCCCTCCAGCAAACGTTTCGTTTTCTGGCTTTCATGGACCTGTTTGGCACGGCACTGTCACCAACAGTCATATGTTGCATTTATGCTATTTTATACAAATGAATATTAAGTAACATTATATGAAACGTTGGTAGAGGGAAGAAAAGTCCAACATGAAAATAAAATCACATACCATCCGCCCTCCCGATCACGCGTAGGAAGTCAGAAATATGATTTCATTAAAATATATTTTTAGCAATGCCAAAGACTCGCACATATACTTTCAAATAGCAAAATATACTAAATATGCCCCAATATATTCGAGTACACATTGATGTTACGTGACTGATGCGGTCGATCTGTTGGCAATGCAAATATCTTCCATTTTAGTGTCTATGGTTTTAGACTGACGAATAATATAGACTGAAGTGGAAGCTATTAACTGATTCAGCGTACCCAGGTTCGAGTCTGAGTCACGTCTTTCGGATGGTGACGTAAAAGGTCCATCCTATACCTAAATAATCATATCTGATTGATACACGTATGTAAAAACCCAATTCACCAACAACAACAACATCAGCAACAACAACAACAACAACTGAAGACTTTATGAAGTATACAGGATGATAATTAAGGTGGAAACAGCATCGCCAGTGCCTAAGAAAAAACTTAGGTTTCTGATAAGAAATTGATAAATAATAATGATAATAATTAGACCATTTATATAGCGCAGTCACTATGTAAATATACTCTACTGCGCTGTAGTGTAACAGAGCTCTAAACAATGCTACTGCTCAAACAAATTAAACAATGATGCATATAATACAATTAACCAAAAACTTTTGAAAAAAGATGGGTCTTCAATAAATGTTTGAAGATGGTAACAGTTGGTGCTTTTCGTATTTCCAGTGGTAATTGGTTCCAAAGCTTTGGAGCAGCGCAACTGAAAGCACGATCCCCAAGAGTTACTTTTGTTCTTAAGTGAGGTAGCTTTAGAAGCAGCTTATCCTGTGTACTTCGTAAGTTATGTGCATATGAATGTGACCTAAATGATATCAATTCAGACAAGTAATTAGGAGCTTGACCATTCAGTGCTTTGTAAACAAGCAAAAGTATCTTAAATGCAATTCTCTGCCTTATTGGCAACCAATGTAATTGAATCAGAACAGGTGTAATATGGGAAAACTTTGAGGAACTGGATACAAGTCTTGCACATGCATTCTGAACATGCTGCAGCTTGTTGATTTGTGAGTCTGGTAAACCGAACAATAATCCATTACAATAATCAAGCCTACTGCTAATAAATGCATGGATAAGGGTTTCTGCGCTTTTCTGGTCCAAGTATCTACGAATATGGCGTAAGTTGTATAACAGATAAAAAGATGATCTACTAATGTAGGATATGTGTTTCTCCATGTTTAAACGAGAATCAAGCCATACACCCAGATTTTTCACAAAGTTTGATGGTTTTACTTCTGAGTCTCCAACTGTTATGTTGCTAACACTCAGTTTTGCTCCTTGCCTGCCTGTCCCGACTAAGAGAAACTCTGTTTTTTCCATCATTAAGCATTAGCTTATGTTGGGACATACAAAAACGAATATAACTTATACATGATTCTAAGTTTGAAATATTGTCATTATGGTTTTCCTTATCAGGGCTGAAAGAAATGTATAACTGTGTATCGTCAGCATAGCAATGACAAGAGATATTAGGGAAGCGCCTTTGAATGATATTAATCAAGTTACTTGCATAAAGAGTAAAAAGAAGGGGGCCGAGGCGTGACCCTTGAGGCACTCCGTATGGAACATCAAAATTCTCAGATATAACATCATCTACTATTATTTTTTGTTGTCTGTTAGAAAGGTAAGATTCGATCCATGTGAGGACACAGTCGCTCAAACCAAAAGATGTATGTAGTATGTTCAACAATATCCTATGATCAATAGTGTCAAAAGCGGCACTCAGATCCAACAATACCAAAAGTGTTACCCTTTGATTGTCCATTGCCAATAGAAGATCATTTTTTATTTTGACTAAGGCTGTTTCGGTACTATGAAACTGCCTGTATGCTGACTGCATACCTGGAAACAATGCATTATGAGAAATACGTCTTAGAATTTGCTGAGTAGCAGCTCCTTCAACAAGTTTTGATATATACTGTAAATTACTAACTGGTCTAAGATTATCAAAACTCGGCTCCATACCATGCTTCTTAAGAAGTGGCTTCATCAATGCAACCTTCCATTCGGAAGGGAAAAGGCCATTTGAGAGTGACAAGTTAATAATTTTCGTAAAGACTGGGAGTAGCGATTCATTACAATGCAATAGAAGATTAGTTGGGATTGGATCCAAAGAACATGATTTCTTGCTAAGATTTGTGACCAATTTCTCCACATCCCTTTCAGATAATATTTCAAAATGAGAAAAGATTTGAGACTGAGAGTGTGAAATCTCAAAATCTGTACTATCCAAAGATATGTCATCAGGAGTAAAAGTTCCATTATTTACAGTTAACTCTATTTGAGTTAGACGCTAATCAAAGCCGTTGAAGAAAAGAAAAAAGGACCTTTCATTAGGGATAATTAACGTGTTATTATAGATTTGCTTTGGGAACGATGATTTTCGTTATGCCGCGTGAGTGAAGCTAAGGATTCACTTTACAGTAGTCAATCAACGTGCTGATCAGGTAGGCGTGAACAACAAACCGAACAAGCATTAGCTATGATAACACATTATTGGAATCGGTATATCATCAACGTTTACAAACGAAACACTTAATAAGATTTTGATTCAATTTTTAATAACTGAATTAGAAATGAAACGAGTGTATCGCGCTTCAATGCCATTTCATGCAAGATAGAATTATAATTACCAGAATATCAAACCAAAATTTAAAAATCGTTCCACAATTAATATTTGCGGGGTGTGAGCACTTTGAATACGCCAGCTAATTACTTTGGTTAGACCCTAGTTTTCGATTCGAAATGGTTTAATTCAGTCTTTAATGATGAATGAAATGTTGACTGAAAATATTTATTTGCAAGCAATGGAGGCCAGCTAAATCATTTTTTCTTTCTTTTTTTCCTCACTGATTAACAGTATTTAATGTTTTTTCTTTCTTTTTTTCCCTCACTGATTAACAGTATTTAATGTTTATCATGGTCAGAAGGCTTGAATTTCATCCTTAAATTAGAAAAAGGTTGCCTTTGATGAAAGATTTCCGCACTGCTAACCTAGCTTGGTTTCTCTTACAAATTTCAGCGTCCATACAGAGTATTATCAATGGCATGTGTAGAAATGGTATGGAATCTGATTACTAAGTATAAAGAGCGAAAATATGTCATTTGTGGAAGACATATAGAGATAAGTGAATGTCTTCATATCGGCAATCAAGCATAGCCGTTGCGTTTATGTCAAGCGGCGTGTGATGGAGATCTTATAGAAGACCAAAATAAATACCCCCATTGACGTGGAATCTCCTCCCCCAACTGAATGATAATGACATGAAATATCCCCGGAGATCTGAACTGGAATGATCACCCTTTTCATAATCAACCCATTAATTCAATAAACAAACAAAATATGTCCTTTCGGAGGATTACAATATCAGTTAACGCATATGTCATAAAATGACCGCCGTGCGGTAATATCCTCGTATAAATATATGAGCAGGAGTCCGTCTCCATTTGCCTTTCCGCCAGACAATAATAAGATTAGGCAGCCAAGTGGAGTTAGACGGGTCATTTATTTTCTTTCGTTGCGTGGAGTTGGGGCCCCCTATCCTATATATTAGCCTGTCGTTAATATCATGTCGTACATCATACAATGATCTCTGTTACTACTGAATCAGCGCCAGTGCGTGGCTGGCGTTCTTCTTTCACTTTATACATGTTATAACGATTTTCGTATGTGAAATCCATTATTTTCTTCTGTATGGACAATAAAGTGAAGTTCAAAGGCGACGATTGTGCCTGAATGTGTTATTACTTGGTAATAACCTTTGGTAATAGCCATAAACTTGATAACAAGAAACGGTTGAGACCTGGGGGAGAGTCGTGAGACATGAATTCGAGGGGATTGCTCACTTTAATATGGTCCTTTTTCCCCTTAAGTATCATAGAAAGATTTATCAATATATAGTCCGAAGTCTTTTAAAAGGTTAATGCTTGAATTACGAAAACCAAACCATTTTCATTTGTTTCGGTATAAAGTCCCATACAAGAAGTAGCCTAATGGTGAAATATTAAAATCTGTTTTGTACAGTTCTGAAAATGTCAGTTCTGTTACTGCTGATTTAGTTAAGGAATGCACAGAGGGTAGTAATAATAAATATTCAATTCAGTTCAATTCAAAGTAACGTTTATTTTCTTCTACTCCCTTCCATGCCAGTTCGACGGAAGATTGATATAAAAGTGATAAAGGAAAGAAGGCGTTGCGTCCCGTCCACCTTGAGCTTGTGAAAGGTGCGTCTGAATAGTTTATATAAACAAAATTAATGTTGTTAAGGGAAGAAAAAGAAAAGAAGAGTGGAAGAGAGAGATTAATAAGAGAAATATACACATGAAAAGGGACTAAAAGAAAAAGAAGAAAAAAAAATATTGACAAGAAGTGTTACAAGGTTGAAACATCCGCCGTGGAGACATCACCAAAGACATCATTCAGTCTGGTACTTCATCTGATGTCTTCTCCTCTCATCACTCATCGTGATGATCAAATCATTGGTGTATGTTTCATCCACCCCGCATCACCCCCCCCCCCCTTTCATCTTCTCTTAGATCTTACAGCTTCACCGGCTAAGTCAAACTAATAAACATTACCCTTAACATTGGCAGCGCGTAACATGCACCACGGGATGTGATGCATGCAGACCGCTGTGTTTATTACATCAAGAATTTGGCCGGTTCAACGAGTATCAAGTACTTTGTTGGTTTCTAGTCAGTGGTAAGGAGGTTGGATGTAATTTGGGTTACGGTGATGTCGTAGCGGATTATTGGGGTGTGAGTGTGGGTTTGAAAGTGGGTGTGGGTGTTGGTGGTGTGAGGGTAAGTTCTAGTTCTAGAGCTATGCTGATATTTCCGAGAAGATCATTGTATTAAAAAAAGGTATATAACTGAGATGGTGAAATTGGCACTAAAAGTGACTGGCCTGCGACCTTAAAGAAACCTAGTGTAGTGTGATTTGGGCATCACACATTTAAACTGGTGTAATACCAGTAATTATCTATCCTGTGGAATACTAATTTTTAAGGAAAAGTGACTGTCCTATGTATGGACTTGAGATAACTTAAAGACTAGTACACCCATCACACGCACGCACACACGCATACGCACATACACCAATATCTGATCATGCTCTGATAAGAACGCGGTAGAGCATAGATGATAATATTTCACCATCCTCACACTACCCATGAAGAACATCACAGAGAGTCTACAAGCTAAAAGTGCTTTAACTTCCCTAGAACGTTGGTCCGAGGGGGGTTGATATGAATTTTTTTAAAAAGGAGAAATATGTCGATATGACTTGCACAATGAATTGAAAAGATGTAATCTTTTGCGAGTGGGGATCATTAATATAGAGAATCTCGCATGAGTAACTAATTATGTAGTAATTATGTGACATCATAGACGGAGTTGTCTAGCCTTAATGTCTAATCTCAAGATGTCTAATATTTGCCTTATATGAATTTGACTCAATCTTTTTTCAATATACAGGGAACCCCCAACTGCGTCTTCCGGAAAAAATAAAGTCCTGCATACAAGCAGCTGGCATTCCAGCTGCGCTCTCTTTTCCTGCAATTCTTATTACCCAGCGTTGCCAGGAACCAATCTAATACACCTGGATCAAGAAGGACAAAAACACACTGTGCATGGTTACAAGCACAGGGCAAGGATCGAAGCACAGGGCAAGGATCGAACCCAGGGCCTCTCGTACAAGAGGCTTTACAAAATGTACCACACTGCCTCTACAGCTGTAGTTGCCATTCCATTTATATCCTTATTTTATCATTGTTCAGTGCTCCGTCTTAGTTTCCCCGTTTTGTCCTTCATTCAATTTCTCACAATTATCATCACTGCAGCGTCATCATTATCGTCGTCGGCATGAACTGGCCTCCTTCTTTATCAGTTCTTAGTTGAATATTTATGTTTTCACTGTATAACTTAGGACATGATCTTATTTTGTTTGATGTAATATTTTTTGCAATTCGCCCTACGGGTCTTTTCCTGTAGACTCATATATCATATTTCTTTTTGCTTCAGTTTCTTCTTCTTTACTTGCTTTTGCATACCGGACTGAAATCATAGATATATTCTTAAAGCAAATTATCCATGTGTTTCAAATATAACTGCATTTCCCTCCTAGAAATCTCTCGATAACCCCCCCCCCCCTTAAAAAAAATCGTAAGAAATTCTATTGATTTGTGTCTGCCCAGCTGAGGTATTAGAGCTGCCCATTTCAGTTCCACTTTTATGGGAGCAATAACTGAAGGGCCCTCAGAAGAGCAGAAACAGAAGTGCAGCGAAACGCTTTCTTGTCTCGAAGAAGAGAATTACTGTAATAAAACCATGGTTGTTTTGTTATTTTGTTTCTACTACTACACATTATTTTCATACTAGTAATTTCTAGAAGTAGTCCATTTCCAATTTTTACATGTTCATTTTTTAAATTTGGGGCTTCAATTGTGGTGGCCCTGAAGTACGCTCGACGACAGGTCATATGCGCCGTGAATTTCACGACCAACATGAGCAAGTCGTGAAATTCGCGATTTTGGTCACGAAATTCACGACCACTTGACCCGAACTTTGCGACTTTGCCGCAAAGTTGACGACTTTGGTCGCGAAATTGACAATTTTGATCGCGAACTTTGCGATTCATAAAAGGGCGCGGGCTCAGGAGAGCCGTCGAAGGCCATCTAGCAGGGCAAAAAGAGCTATACATCCTCGTCCTTAATCATCCTAGGATACTCTAAATAACAAAGCTGCACTTGCCAGGGCCGTTTTACACGTTTTCTGCACCTGTGGGACTACGAGCGTTGGCAGGCGAAAGGGTGCAGAAGGGACTGCACACCCCCCTTTTCACCTTAGAAACTCAAGTGCTGGTCTGGCATATACAGGTCGCCTAAAATCAACTAGGCACCGCCAAGGACCGAGGAGTGTACATCTAGTTCCGCACCGATGAAATACTTTTTAACCTGCGAAGAGTCCAAGCCAAACCAAAGATTTTGAAGCCAATCTGCGCAAGTTTCTCTTCGCAGATGACTGTGCAGTGGGTGTGCACTCCAACGAAGACATGCAGTACGTGACTGATCGCTTTGCAGCTGCCTGCAGACGGTTTGATGATCGGTCTTGGAAAGACCGAAGCCACGTTTCAGCCCTCACCATTACATGCTGCCAATGCACCACAACCTCCTCCCATCGTCATCAGTAATACAGAGATCAAGACTGCGGGCAAGTTCTGCTAACTGGTTAGCGCCGTTACGAGCAGTGGATCTCTGACGCTGAGGTGATGCAACGCACTGGAAAGGCAAGTTCGGCCTTTGGCCGACTGACAAAGAGAGGCTGGCATGATCACATCATCCGACTCTCCACCAAGATTGCTGTGTGCAGAGTTATGGTCCTGAGCACACAGTAGCAGTTCCACCAACGATGTTTGTGGAAGATCTGCAACATTAAATGGCAGGACAGTGTCCAATCTCAAGGTCCTGGAAAAGTATGGCCTCCCCAGCAGCAAGTGCTTGATCATCAAGTCCCAGCTAAGATGGACAGGAAATGCTGGAAGATGACAGAATTCCAAAGATGCTGCTGTACGGACAGTTGAAGCAGGGGAAGACCCCTCAAGAACAAAAGGCACTCTCAAGGCAAACCTCAAGAGCTGCTACATCCCTGTGAGCTCTTGGGAAGCAACTGCCCAGGAAAAAGCTCTTTGGAGGAACCAGTGAATACACAATGGACAAAGGCCTTTAGAGCTAACAGAGCTGCTACAGTGCTGCCATTCAAGCAAAGAAGGAGAGGAGTAAACAGAGTTCATCTTATGTGGACTCCTTCCCTTATAGCACCTGTGACCGGTCAAGTGCGTCATGAATTCGTCTTCCTTTTCACATGAAGTCCCACCTCGGCAAATGAACTGCCTGCCTAGTCATCTGTCGCATCTACAGGAGACTCTATAAAAGTCTCATTTTTACTCCTTGAAGGAAAGAATATAACATTGGATGGTACAGGTGTGGCAAAGTTTCAAGCATTAAGCTTGTATTTCCATAGCTCTGTACATTTCTCTAGTATTTACAATGTATAATAATCGTAGTTTCCATCTGTGTTTACTACAACCGTTTGTTCTAGTCGTGATCATATTATGTAATGTGATGAACCATGCACCCCCCCCCCCCCAAAAAAAAGAGACAGATAAAAAAATAAACAGGTCTAAATAGTAATTCTGAGTGACTACCCTGGGTACATAGAATGGAAATATTATCAGTATTATTATCAATATCATTATCATTATTATGATTATTTATTATCATCATTATCATTACTAAATCATGTTAGAAGGGAAATTGATAGACATTAACGTTATTATATTTGTAATTTTGTATCTAGCACTAAGCCCAGTGAAAGCAAAACAAATCTTTTTGACCGGCACACTCTTTTATCCGGAACGTCTTTCAACCATTCTTTGCTCACATCTGTCGCATAAAAAGCAATCAAAGTAGGCACATCCGTCATGACATTAATGAGGCTTGTATCCAGCAGTTATGAAATTCATACTGGTTTAATATCTCAAAGTCACTGACCTAGCAGGCGTGGCGGAAGATGAACTACCACTATAGGCAAGCTGAGTCTGAATATGATGGCCTCAAGTTGCAATTTACGTGAATTGATTACAAACCCTCAATTCTGTGGATAGTACATTGACTCCTGATTGACTGTTGACTCAATTTGAGTCTGATTTATCTGAACAGTGTGGAAAAAGAAACCGATCAAACTGTACCTTAAGGATTTTTCACAAAGCACAAACGGTATACTCAAGGATAGTTTGGTTCTAAATAAAGCTTCTCTTACGAGAAACATATTTGATATAGAATTATCAAACACTTGCTTTTCAATCAATGCAAATTGACGATTCTGGTGCCATGCAGATGCTTTGCTAGAGATAACTCCTGCTATTGTTTTCAAATTGATACTGTTACCTTTCAAGAAGAAGTGGTTGGCTAGAAGACGTTTGAGGCATTGAGGGTAAGGTCGGTAAGTGAAAATAAAAGAGGGGAAAGGAGGAGAAAGAGAGAGAGACAAATATCAATAAAGCGGTGAGCGGAAGAAGGCTCGTACTTTAGGGAAATCGTATCGTTTTCGGACGGGACGGATACATTTCTCCTCATCCTTCCGAAACGCAAAAATAACTTGAGAGAAAATGTTATCGTGTTCCGGTAAGATCAATCCATCTGCTCTTCCGGTGTGGACGTTTAATCCATTGGTCTTTGTTCCACTAGTCGCAAAGCCTTTGAATTTAACATTTGAATAATATATTTGCAGTGTCATTCAGTAATAGGGTGTGATATAAAGTAGCGTTTGCGCGGTCTGCCCAACTTCGGTAGAATAAAAGTGCATGATTTTGAAAGTGTCCCTATGCACAGCTCCATATTACAACCTGTTAGGCCTTGGCAGTCCAAGGAGGCAGCCCTCCCCTTTCTTAAAGAATTTCTGAATCCACCTCTGCTAATGATACAGCAAAGCCCGGATATACGACGAAAACCAATCGTCCTGGGCATGTGACATGCATGTGGCATGCATGCGTCGCCATGAAGTCATTGACTTTTACGTCAAGAAAACAAGACTTGTTTTTAAGCTGCAGCAAGTGTGTAATCCAGACCCAATGTGAGAGGAGTTCCTCTAATAATAGTATGCACTTACCTATACCGCATGCGCTTTACAGTGTTACTATTATTACCCCTGATCACTAGATTACTAGGCTGCAAGGGTGCACTTATCTATACTCCTGCATTCCTACCATTTACTACCGATCACATGCATGCATGTAGAGCAATGGCAAAAGGCAGTCACATTGGCTTTCGGCAATCCTCACAGTTACACATTTGCTCATAGGTGGAGAGTGGCAATGTAGTTTAGTATCTTGCCAAAAGACGTTAATGCCGGAGCGGGGATGCCAACCACGAACCCTTTGACAGTCCGTATCCACGAGACCACGACAGTAAATCAGAAAATCAGAAAATATCAGTTATGTCAGATTTAACAGTCGTGTGAATAATTATTATTGACGTAAGGAAGCTTTTAAAGTATGTAAACTAGAATCACGAGCCATAAACATTAAACAGGCGTACACTTGGTTGCAATTTTCCTTTTTACATCTGTTAGCAGGAACAGTACCAAGTCGGCTTCGTCTAAAGTAGAATACTCTTCTTTTACCAGGGACTTGTCAGGTCTCTGGTCCTACTCATCCTTGTGCCACCTACAATTCGTCATTTGAGTATCAGGTTTCGTCATTAATTTAGAGGGTGTATCTCGTACCATAGACTTTGTTCTAGTGAGGCGTATATCTCCTAGAAGAGAATGAATGTTTAGTATAGCAATGTGCAAGGGCTATGTTTTGCAGTAGCGGATAGCTATGTTGTTTGCCAGGGTCGAGTCGGGGGGGGGACAAACCTAAATCATCATTGTTATTGTTTTGATAGGTTTTTCCATCTGTCCAGAAGTCTCCACCCTGGAAACAAACAAAAGTATTCTCCCTTGACTACTACCCTCTCCCCCCTCCCCCCCCCCCCCGTTCAATTATTGTAGTGACACCTAATCATCCTTTTTAAAAAGGGGGATAAGCCCAGTCAGTAATGGCAAAATATTCTTTTGGTTTTTAGCTAAGTGTTGAGGCCCTTTACATCCGCCTGATGTTTAAGTAAACCCTAAAAGACCTTGTAATTGAAGTGAATTTAAACGAAAAAAATACCCATACTCGTCATGTTTAACCTGCTGTGAATTTGTTCTGTTTACATTTGTTCGGAGGCTAGAAGTGATGTTCTATGTAATATGCAAATAAAAGCAGAAAATATTTTGAATCCACTGTTTTCTTCTATATCCTGCTGGAATCCGTCGTAAATCCTACATTTTGTTTCAAGTATTAGTGTTTACGTGAAATTGATTTATTTTTTAAAAATCATTTTCTACTGTGGGTTTTCCATAACTGCGCTTTAGAAAGAGGCACATCCCCTTTGCGATGCAATGTACTGTTAGAGAGTTGTAATCTTGCGGCAATTTTGATAGTGATCAATGCGGGAGTTAGATAGATTGTGTCGTTGTCAACTGCCGTTAATGTAGACTTTTGCATTCTTCAAATTCAGGATACGTAGATCGGAGATATAACAAAAATTAAATGACATCAGAAGAAGAACTATTCAGCAATGGTGACTATCTATTACTCTTCCATAACATTTGTGTTTGTTCCTTCGCTATTATTTTCGCTTGACTGTACCATCATGATTTGAATATTAGAATGCAATGTGTTTGCCCCAAAACATGACATTCATTCTCTGATGCTTGAGGCGAGATAGTGTAAAGTAATTTTATATTCACAAGAATAGGATTTTCCATGGAGGTTTTTTTTTTGTTTGTTCTTGTTGATGTTTTTCTTTATCTTTTTTGGTTGTAGAGTTAACAAATGAAATTCCGTGAGCCTGAATGTCCTTTTCTATAAATTAGAGTATTTTCTGTGAGGAAATTGATGTTGATGATGATGATGTTTATTATTATTATTGTTGTTGTTATTATTATTATTATTATTATTATTATTATTATTATTATTATTATTATCATTATTGTTGTTGTTGTTACTATTATCATCGTCATTGCTATTAATATTATAATTATTTTTACTATCATTGTCGTCATTAGCATGATTAATGGTAGTAGCATCATCATTTCATCATCTTTATCGTAATCGTTGTTATATTGATTAATAACAGTCATTCATTTGAATGTGATTTTTAAAAAACTCCCCTGGCCCCAGATAGCAAAGTGCTAATGGTTTGTCAAACTAAAATACTTTCATTGTGGCAGGGTTTTGCATAAAGTCTGTCTAATCAAATATGATAACTTTAGGTCTTTACCCAGCCTTTACCAGATCTTTTAAATCAGTTTTTTTTTTTAAATCTACGAGCCCCTTGCTTGTTTTCTCTCCGTTGAGGTTATTTTCTCACCCCTCTCCCCCCCCCCCCTCCCCCTACCCGCCCGAACAGCCGAAGTGCCGTCATTTGGGTGCGTGTGAGTATGTGAGGAAGCATGATTCTTGTTAAGCACCTCCAGTATCACGAGTAGGTAAGGCTATATGCCCAACAATATTAGCGAGACACTGTTGGCGTATTCTTCAGCCCATAATTCAAATGCATATTTCGGCCATAACTCTCTGACAAATTGGTCCAATATAATGTCATGTTTGGCTTAAGTACCAATTAATTCCTTTCAGTGATTATAGTGATATTAGATACTGCAGTGGAAGAGGAAAGGAAGAATGGAATAGTCGAGGAGGAGATTGCATAGCTAATTACACTCTGGAAGGGTTAAAGGATTAAGTGTTTAATGAATCCTACGTCCGTTTTGCCCTTGGTGGATCTAAAACTTTTATCTAATTAGACTGAACGTTTTTTAAGATTACGTTATTTGGGTTAGTATAATGCATGGGATCCCCCTCTTCTTCTCTATCTTCTTTAAATTGTGTTTTCGGTGTTTAAAACAGATTTGGAATAATTAAGGAGGTAAATTCAATTATACATTTCCATATTATTCTCCATTTGTAAACAAAAGATTGGCGTTTGTATATCTTGCCAGCTGTCAGTTTATACCAGCATTAAAGAGTGATTCGTAGCCGGAATCTATTTTGTATTTCAGAACGCCTACTCGTTATATCTCATAATCAGAGCAAATCAGAGGCGACACACTTCTCAATGAATTGATTCAGCATCAAACCGAGAATGAGAGCTAATTTCGGCCACGACTTTGAACGGAAAAGCACGGGCAATGTCAGATGAAATCCTCGACGAATCATCGGTGACAAGAAGCCATCATGCAGTGTCCTCGAGAAGTCATTCCGAAGTAGATCTCAAATAAAAAGATAATGAACATACCGACATTGTTTCAAAGGTCAAGAAATGTACTTTCGTCACCATACAGCTTTAAAAGCAATGCATGGAGTGGAAGATCGTTTGACGAAATTAGGCCGATCATTAACACCGAATATTTTTGAAATGAAAGTTGTTTTGAATCACACTGCCACGCTATTCATATTTCTGTTAGCACTTTGCACTTCCAAATTCATTGCTTTTTTCTTTCAGATCGATTGTACATAAGGCATGAGTTTTATTGATCATTGAAATGAAATTAAACTTGAACTGAATAATTCAATGGAAGTGTATAATTCTCAGTCTCATTCCAATTCGATTTTAGAACACGATTTCAGTGCATCAGGTCTAGGATCGAAATTGGTGCTCCTTGATCTGATCATCTCAATATGATCTGACAGGTCTAGACTTTAATCAACCCATGACATTAAGATGAATCTTCTGGGTGGTAAAGGTGTATATAGCTTCCTAAAGCTTTCTCACATCATTGATTGCTAATCGACCCTTTTCCATTGTATGCTGGAACCGTATGAAGTTGCTTACATAACATCCAATTCATATACTGATAAAGTCAGAAAGGATTTCAAACCTTTAAATGGTCATTCATAACTTAAAGGACAACTGCACACAGTCATGAGCATGTTTTCTACAGACCAAGTTCTCTCTTCTTTCGTTTCCCCAATTCTTTGCCATTCCAATACTAACCATCCAAAACCTTTTCCACTGGATGAATGTAAAAACCGATTTCTTCTATTAACTTCAAACTACCAACCAGATATCTTATAGGCCTATTTATGTGACGAAATAACATGAGGAAAAAACACCATCAAAACAAACTTTTGTAAGCCTCTTCATTAGCGTGATTAGAAAAGGGAAGAAAGCAAATGCCTTGTCGTGGTTGTCGCGATGGTTAAACAAAGGGCAGGTACCTTTAATTTGGCTGAGGCTAGGTCGCGTGGAGTGACATCTAATCAGAATATTAATGTTGGTGTAATTTCATCTGTTTACTTCATCTAATCAGTGCTACCAATAGTCATCATTACAATCATGTACCACCCGTGTGACCGGCCTGTAATATCACCCGAGCCGTGTGGTCGAAAGTACTTACAGCAGTAATTCATATACATACTCGATACACGCGGCTAGATGGCATGCAATGATGGGGCATAGAGCAGGGTGGAATTATGAGATGGAAAAATATGAATAAATAACAAGAGAGGAAGGGGATAGAAGGGTGGGATATTATGATAAAGCTGGGTGTATACCATCGGAATTCCATCAGATACAGAACAAAAAAATAGCTGAATAACTGAGATAAATGGTCTTTGACCTCATACCATAATTACAATGGTTTGTACAATAAAAGAGAAAATATTACATCTTGGTTACATGTGAATGTTACAGTGGAAAAGGGGCAGGTGGACTTGACGATTCTACAGATGAAACTCAAAGAACTCAGGGAAACAAATAATTACAATATCACCTCAAAGTAAAGAGTGGATTTCATAACATGCAATTATTTTATGAATGTTATGAATGTAGAAAAATCGAATAAAGGATAAAATGGTATTAACCCTGTATCACGAACGACTAAAAATGGGATTGATAATCGAATTTCACCAATGAGGTATTTGCTTAGCTAAATTGTTTCCATCTCAGGCATATTATCCTTGATAACCATTTGTATAAAAACAATGCAGATTCTTTGTAAAATGATTATATTTACATTTAGGTATATAAGATTTATATTGTTTTTTTTTTGTAAAGGAAACTGTTAAGGAAATGACAGCAATTGAGAATACACGAAATCGATATGAAAGTAATTGAGAAATTAAGTAAGATTACATATACCAAATCTGTATGGAAATATGAGGGTAAACGACTGAACAAAATAACACATTAACATGATTATTAAAGAAAAAGTTGACTAATGCACAGTTACAGCAGTTTACATGTAATTTGACGAGGAAGTAATAAAGAGAATGTTATTGCTAAACATACGCATACTTATTCCTTTTTATTTAAAAACAAGTGAAAGCTAAGACATTGAATAATAAAAGCTACAGCCCTTTTCTACGTGCCACTTCCCCGTGAAGATGGAAGGAATCACTCTCATTATATCCCGAGGTCCGGGGGTGTATCTTTCAATGTACTCCCTAGTCCGGAGTACCTCTACACATTGACAATTAGAAAAGGGCTTTTGCACTGTACACAATCAATAAGTACAATTAATAATCCATATAAGGTGAAGTAATAAGGGTACTTTAGCATTTTTAGAGCTGGAGGTTTAAATAAAGAAGCACAAGTTAGTTGTTAAACCGTTGCCTGCTCAACATAATTCAACAGGATTTTACATAATAGGGCTATCCTTGGACGAAACATTACACAGGAATAAACAAATCTTCGGTATGCGACGACTCCACTGAAATAAACAGAAATGATGAGGGATAGACAAAGGATTATTATTGTGCTATTTGAAAGGTAAAACAAATGAGGGTATTTCACTTATAAAACCATTGCGCCAATCTAGAGAGAAGAAACAAGAAGGGTTTTTTTTTTATGGGGTAACTGAGAGAAAACAAAATTGTTTAATGAAAAATTCAACCTATAAACCAAGTAGTTTTTACGGAAAGCAGGAAAAATCAGAGAAAGAAATCGACTGAAGTTCTTAAGCAAATCGGACAAAGAATGAGACAAATCGTGAAATTTGGAAGGTGTTAATTACTGCACAAAAGACAACCTCTCGTTTCAGTAGCGATTATTTTTGTCCAACTTGTTTCTCTGAATTTTTCTGTTTCCCTTTGTTCACAAAGGTCAGGGAGGATTGGTCATTGCCCACAAACACTCATTCTAGGGGAAACATGGGAACGGGGTTACTCGATATCCTGAAGATTCGTTAATGTCTCGAACCAATTGCTTTACTCCACAAAATTCAGTAATTCACTCGACGATTGAAATGTGATTCGTCATTTCGGAACACTGGACACTTTAATTCCAGTGTTCGTCAAAATTCTTTTCTCCGACTTGTATATGTTTCTGAATTCATGACTTGTTTTCGGAACAAGTAGCCCCCGCACTCAATAATAACGAACCTTCCGAATAACGGTTGGCATCCCAAGGTTCCAGACATTCAAGATTGTTGGTCCAGAAGTGCCTCCATACCATTTATATTTGTATGTCTGTTTTGTTTGGGGGTTTTTTCGTCTTCATTGAACTTAATATTTACCAAATTAAGAAATTTATGGTCTCTCCATTTTGAACAAAGGGCACTTTATAACTCTCAAGCGAGTGTCATCGTTTTAAAATATTTCTGAAACATATAGAAATGTTCTTCTATTATCCATCCATCCTGTCCATAGAGAGCTTCATGTTCCCTCTCAAAAAATTCACCCATGTTTCTTCCCAGGTAACATGAGGTGAAGTTCGTAAGGGAACCAGGGTTTAAAATGGTATGGATGCACTCTCACGGTGTTCCTCGTGAAAAAAAACTTACGGACTACAGGTATACCGGGTGAGCATTCGCTCAACCAGTCAAATCCTGGGAGGTGGCGGGAGAGAACAAGAAATAAGAAGTAGATCAATGCATTACATCATGTCCTGGTTTGCTTTATGCTGCCATTAAGGTGATCATATACAGCCAATTAAGCTTCGGAAAAATCTCATCATAAGTAGGAACTGCGGGTAGAATTGCATTTGGTTTTAGGTTAGGCTTAGGCTTAAGGTTATATAGTTAGAGTATTAAGATCTAGCGTGTGGTCAAGGGCTGATGTTATATAGGAATTCAGTAAGTGCAGTCTGTGCAGAAATATGATCACGGAGCAAGTACCGTACGAAAATGTATGGTATAACCATTACGAATTTAATGATTTAATAACAGTCATTATCATTGCTTAATCAGAGTACAAATACACTGAGGAATTACATTTGAACACACTCACACAAACACGCGCACACACACACCCATACATGCACATAATGATTGTTCATCAATATACAGGGTGAATTAGAAGAAATGTTAAACTTTTTTACTTGAAGATTGTTTTAAAAAAGTAAGATTAACAGAGCATGTATGGACTGAAGTTAAACAGTGATTACTTGTAATAGTTAAACATTGCCAAATAATACTTCTTATTAAAATTAAAGAGATGGAAACATGCAAGAACAAGATAACGACATTACAACAACCATAAAAAGAAGACTGACTGACGGGCGGAGAGAATGAATATAGGATGATAGTTGAAAATGACTATGTGCAATCAACTTGATATGAAATTTATAAACTGCTTACGTACGGAGTACAAAGAAATGAAAGTTTAATGATAATTATGTCACGTTAAATACGGTGTCTTTGCACACCTACTCCTCCTCCATCAGCAGCTGATGACGACACTCCAATGCAGTGTACAACAATTCAAAACATTTTGCCAACGGCAATGAACGGCAACCAATTCAGTATTACAGTAACAGCAACGCACTCTATTTCAGAAACTTACAACACTTTGCCTGCACGACAACATTGTTTCTTCGTTAGATTATATCGCCTAATTTTCATTGATGTAATACATGTCATGACTAGCAGGTTA
>CM057154.1:31661133-31694294 GCA_029962745.1 Echinometra lucunter | reverse complement strand
TAGGGAAATCGTATCGTTTTCGGACGGGACGGATACATTTCTCCTCATCCTTCCGAAACGCAAAAATAACTGAGAGAGAAAGAAATGTTATCGTGTTCCGGTAAGATCAATCCATCTGCTCTTCCGGTGTGGACGTTTAATCCATTGGTCTTTGTTCCACTAGTCGCAAAGCCTTTGAATTTAACATTTGAATAATATATTTGCAGTGTCATTCAGTAATAGGGTGTGTGATATAAAGAAGCGTTTGCGCGGTCTGCCCAACTTCGGTAGAATAAAAGTGCATGATTTTGTAAGTGTCCCTATGCACAGCTCCATATTACAACCTGTTAGGCCTTGGCAGTCCAAGGAGACAGCCCTCCCCTTTCTTAAAGAATTTCTGAATCCACCTCTGCTAATGATACAGCAAAGCCCGGATATACGACGAAAACCAATCGTCCTGGGCATGTGACATGCATGTGGCATGCATGCGTCGCCATGAAGTCATTGACTTTTACGTCAAGAAAACAAGACTTGTTTTTAAGCTGCAGCAAGTGTGTAATCCAGACCCAATGTGAGAGGAGTTCCTCTAATAATAGTATGCACTTACCTATACCGCATGCGCTTTACAGTGTACTATTATTACCCCTGATCACTAGATTTCTAGGCTGCAAGGGTGTGCATTTATCTATACTCCTGCATTCCTACCATTTACACCGATCACATACATGCATGTAGAGCAATGGCAAAAGGCAGTCACATTGGCTTTCGGCAATCCTCACAGTTACACATTTGCTCATAGGCGGAGAGTGGCAATGTAGTTTAGTATCTTGCCAAAAGACGTTAATGCCGGAGCGGGGATGCCAACCACGAACCCTTTGACAGTCCGTATCCACGAGACCACGACAGTAAATCAGAAAATCAGAAAATATCAGTTATGTCAGATTTAACAGTCGTGTGAATAATTATTATGACGTAAGGAAGCTTTTTAAAGTATGTAAACTAGAATCACGAGCCATAAACATTAAACAGGCGTTTACACTTGGTTGCAATTTTCCTTTTTTACATCTGTTAGCAGGAACAGTACCCAAGTCGGCTTCGTCTAAAGTAGAATACTCTTCTTTTACCAGGGACTTGTCCGGTCTCTGGTCCTACTCATCCTTGGCCACCTACAATTCGTCATTTGAGTATCAGGTTTCGTCATTAATTTAGAGGGTTGTATCTCGTACCATAGACTTGTTCTAGTGAGGCGTATATCTCCTAGAAGAGAAGGAATGTTTAGTATAGCCAAATGGGCAAGGGCTATGTTTTGCAGTAGCGGATAGCTATGTTGTTTGCAGGGTCGAGTCGGGGGGGGGACAAACCTAAATCCTCATTGTTATTGTTTTGATAGGTTTTTCCATCTGTCCAGAAGTCTCCACCCTGGAAACAAAAACAAAGTATCTCTCCCTTGACTACTACCCTTCCCCTCCCCCCCCCCCCGTTCATTATTGTAGTGACACCTAATCATCCTTTTTAAAAAGGGGGATAAGCCCAGTCAGTAATGGCAAAATATTCTTTTGGTTTTTAGCTAAGTGTTTGAGGCCCCTTTACATCCGCCTAGATGTTTAGAAACCTAAAAGACCTTGTAATTGAAGTGAATTTAAACGAAAAAAAAATACCCATACTCGTCATGTTTAACCTGCTGTGAATTTGTTCTGTTACATTTGTTCGGAGGCTAGAGTGATGTTCATGTAATATTGCAATAAAAGCAGAAAATATTTTGAATCCACTGTTTTCTTCTATATCCTGCTGGAATCCGTCGTAAATCCTAATTTTGTTTCAAGTATTAGTGTTTACGTGAAATTGATTTATTTTTTAAAAATCATTTTCTACTGTGGGTTTTCCATAACTGCGCTTTAGAAAGAGGGCACATCCCCTTTGCGATGCAATGTACTGTTAGAGAGTTGTAATCTTGCGGCAATTTTGATAGTGATCAATGCGGGAGTTAGATAGATTGTGTCGTTGTCAACTGCCGTTAATGTAGACTTTTGCATTCTTCTCAAATTCAGGATACGTAGATCGGAGATATAACAAAAATTAAATGACATAGAAGAAGAACTATTCAGCAATGGTGACTATCTATTACTCTTCCATAACATTTGTGTTTGTTCCTTCGCTATTATTTTCGCTTGACTGTACCATCATGATTTGAATATTAGAATGCAATGTGTTTGCCCCAAAACATGACATTCATTCTCTGATGCTTGAGGCGAGAGATAGTGTAAAGTAATTTTATATTCACAAGAAGAGGATTTTTCCATGGAGGTTTTTTTTTTTGTTTGTTCTTGTTGATGTTTTTCTTATCTTTTTTGGTTGTAGAGTTAACAAATGAAATTCCGTGAGCCTGAATGTCCTTTTCTATAAATTAGAGTATTTTCTGTGAGGAAATTGATGTTGATGATGATGATGTTTATTATTATTATTGTTGTTGTTATTATTATTATTATTATTATTATTATTATTATTATTATTATTATCATTATTGTTGTTGTTGTTACTATTATCATCGTCATTGCTATTAATATTATAATTATTTTTACTATCATTGTCGTCATTAGCATGATTAATGGTAGTAGCATCATCATTTCATCATCTTTATCGTAATCGTTGTTATATTGATTAATAACAGTCATTCATTTGAATGTGATTTTTAAAAACTCCCCTGGCCCCAGATAGCAAAGTGCTAATGGTTTGTCAACTAAAATACTTTCATTGTGGCAGGGTTTGCATAAAGTCTGTCTAATCAAATATGATAACTTTAGGTCTTTACCCAGCCTTTACCAGATCTTTTAAATCAGTTTTTTTTTTTAAATCTACGAGCCCCTTGCTTGTTTTCTCTCGTTGAGGTTATTTTCTCACCCCTCTCCCCCCCCCCCCATCCCCTACCCGCCCCCGAACAGCCGAAGTGCCGTCATTTGGGTGCGTGTGAGTATGTGAGGAGGAAGCATGATTCTTGTTAAGCACCTCCAGTATCACGAGTAGGTAAGGCTATATGCCCAACAATATTAGCGAGGACACTGTTGGCGTATTCTTCAGCCCATAATTCAAATGCATATTTCGGCCATAACTCTCTGACAAATTGGTCCAATATAATGTCATGTTTGGCTTAAGTACCAATTAATTCCTTTCAGTGATTATAGTGATATTAGATACTGCAGTGGAAGAGGAAAGGAAGAATGGAATAGTCGAGGAGGAGATTGCATAGCTAATTACACTCTGGAAGGGTTAAAGGATTTAAGTGTTTAATGAATCCTACGTCCGTTTTGCCCTTGGTGGATCTAAAACTTTTATCTAATTAGACTGAACGTTTTTTAAGATTACGTTATTTGGGTTAGTATAATGCATGGGATCCCCCTCTTCTTCTCTATCTTCTTTAAATTGTGTTTTCGGTGTTTAAAACAGATTTGGAATAATTAAGGAGGTAAATTCAATTATACATTTCCATATTATTCTCCATTTGTAAACAAAAGATTGGCGTTTGTATATCTTGCCAGCTGTCAGTTTATACCAGCATTAAAGAGTGATTCGTAGCCGGAATCTATTTTGTATTTCAGAACGCCTACTCGTTATATCTCATAATCAGAGCAAATCAGAGGCGACACACTTCTCAATGAATTGATTCAGCATCAAACCGAGAATGAGAGCTAATTTCGGCCACGACTTTGAACGGAAAAGCACGGGCAATGTCAGATGAAATCCTCGACGAATCATCGGTGACAAGAAGCCATCATGCAGTGTCCTCGAGAAGTCATTCCGAAGTAGATCTCAAATAAAAAGATAATGAACATACCGACATTGTTTCAAAGGTCAAGAAATGTACTTTCGTCACCATACAGCTTTAAAAGCAATGCATGGAGTGGAAGATCGTTTGACGAAATTAGGCCGATCATTAACACCGAATATTTTTTGAAATGAAAGTTGTTTTGAATCACACTGCCACGCTATTCATATTTCTGTTAGCACTTTGCACTTCCCAAATTCATTGCTTTTTTCTTTCAGATCGATTGTACATAAGGCATGAGTTTTATTGATCATTGAAATGAAATTAAACTTGAACTGAATAATTCAATGGAAGTGTATAATTCTCAGTCTCATTCCAATTCGATTTTAGAACACGATTCAGTGCATCAGGTCTAGGATCGAAATTGGTGCTCCTTGATCTGATCATCTCAATATGATCTGACAGGTCTAGACTTTAATCAACCCATGACATTAAGATGAATCTTCTGGGTGGTAAAGGTGTATATAGCTTCCTAAAGCTTTCTCACATCATTGATTGCTAATCGACCCTTTTCCATTGTATGCTGGAACCGTATGAAGTTGCTTACATAACATCCAATTCATATACTGATAAAGTCAGAAAGGATTTCAAACCTTTAAATGGTCATTCATAACTTAAAGGACAACTGCACACAGTCATGAGCATGTTTTCTACAGACCAAGTTCTCTCTTCTTTCGTTTCCCCAATTCTTTGCCATTCCAATACTAACCATCCAAACCTTTTCCACTGGATGAAATGTAAAACCGATTTCTTCTATTAACTTCCAAACTACCAACAGATATCTTATAGGCCTATTTATGTGACGAAATAACATGAGGAAAAAACACCATCAAACAAACTTTTGTAAGCCTCTTCATTAGCGTGATTAGAAAAGGGAAGAAAGCAAATGCCTTGTCGTGGTTGTCGCGATGGTTTAAACAAAGGGCAGGTACCTTTAATTTGGCTGAGGCTAGGTCGCGTGGAGTGACATCTAATCAGAATATTAATGTTGGTGTGTAATTTCATCTGTTTACTTCATCTAATCAGTGCTACCAATAGTCATCATTACAATCATGTACCACCCGTGTGACCGGCCTGTAATATCACCCGAGCCGTGTGTCGAAAGTACTTACAGCAGTAATTCATATACATACTCGATACACGCGGCTAGATGGCATGCAATGATGGGGCATAGAGCAGGGTGGAATTATGAGATGGAAAAATATGAATAAATAACAAGAGAGGAAGGGGATAGAAGGGTGGGATATTATGATAAAGCTGGGTGTATACCATAGGAATTCCATCAGATACAGAACAAAAAAATAGCTGAATAACTGAGATAAATGGTCTTTTGACCTCATACCATAATTACAATGGTTTGTACAATAAAAGAGAAAATATTACATCTTGGTTACATGTGAATGTTACAGTGGAAAAGGGGCAGGTGGACTTGACGATTCTACAGATGAAAACTCAAAGAACTCAGGGAAACAAATAATTACAATATCACCTCAAAGTAAAGAGTGGATTTCATAACATGCAATTATTTTATGAATGTTATGAATGTAGCAAAATCGAATAAAGGATAAAATGGTATTAACCCTGTATCACGAACGACTAAAAATGGGATTGATAATCGAATTTCACCAATGAGGTATTTGCTTAGCTAAATTGTTTCCATCTCAGGCATATTATCCTTGATAACCATTTGTATAAAAACAATGCAGATTCTTTGTAAAATGATTATATTTACATTTAGGTATATAAGATTTATATTGTTTTTTTTTTTGTAAAGGAAACTGTTAAGGAAATGACAGCAATTGAGAATACACGAAATCGATATGAAAGTAATTGAGAAAATTAAGTAAGATTACATATACCAAATCTGTATGGAAATATGAGGGTAAACGACTGAACAAAATAACACATTAACATGATTATTAAAGAAAAAGTTGACTAATGCACAGTTACAGCAGTTTACATGTAATTTGACGAGGAAGTAATAAAGAGAATGTTATTGCTAAACATACGCATACTTATTCCTTTTTATTTAAAAACAAGTGAAAGCTAAGACATTGAATAATAAAAGCTACAGCCCTTTTCTACGTGCCACTTCCCCGTGAAGATGGAAGGAATCACTCTCATTATATCCCGAGGTCCGGGGGTGTATCTTTCAATGTACTCCCTAGTCCGGAGTACCTCTACACATTGACAATTAGAAAAGGGCTTTTGCACTGTACACAATCAATAAGTACAATTAATAATCCATATAAGGTGAAGTAATAAGGGTACTTTAGCATTTTTAGAGCTGGAGGTTTAAATAAAGAAGCACAAGTTAGTTGTTTAAACCGTTGCCTGCTCAACATAATTCAACAGGATTTTACATAATAGGGCTATCCTTGGACGAAACATTACACAGGAATAAACAAATCTTCGGTATGCGACGACTCCACTGAAATAAACAGAAATGATGAGGGATAGACAAAGGATTATTATTGTGCTATTTGAAAGGTAAAACAAAATGAGGGTATTTCACTTATAAAACCATTGCGCCAATCTAGAGAGAAAGAAACAAGAAGGGTTTTTTTTATATGGGGTAACTGAGAGAAAACAAAATTGTTTAATGAAAAATTCAACCTATAAACCAAGTAGTTTTTACGGAAAGCAGGAAAATCAGAGAAAGAAATCGACTGAAGTTCTTAAGCAAATCGGACAAAGAATGAGACAAATCGTGAAATTTGGAAGGTGTTAATTACTGCACAAAAGACAACCTCTCGTTTCAGTAGCGATTATTTTTTGTCCAACTTGTTTCTCTGAATTTTTCTGTTTCCCTTTGTTCACAAAGGTCAGGGAGGATTGGTCATTGCCCACAAACACTCATTCTAGGGGAAACATGGGAACGGGGTTACTCGATATCCTGAAGATTCGTTAATGTCTCGAACCAATTGCTTTACTCCACAAAATTCAGTAATTCACTCGACGATTGAAATGTGATTCGTCATTTCGGACACTGGACACTTTAATTCCAGTGTTCGTCAAAATTCTTTTCTCCGACTTGTATATGTTTCTGAATTCATGACTTGTTTTCGGAACAAGTAGCCCCCGCACTCAATAATAAACGAACCTTCCGAATAACGGTTTGCATCCCAAGGTTCCAGACATTCAAGATTGTTGGTCCAGAAGTGCCTCCATACCATTTTATATTTGTATGTCTGTTTTGTTTTGGGGTTTTTTCGTCTTCATTGAACTTAATATTTACCAAATTAAGAAATTTATGGTCTCTCCATTTTGAACAAAGGGCACTTTATAACTCTCAAGCGAGTGTCATCGTTTTAAAATTATTTCTGAAACATATAGAAATGTTCTTCTATTATCCATCCATCCTGTCCATAGAGAGCTTCATGTTCCCTCTCAAAAAATTCACCCATGTTTCTTCCCAGGTAACATGAGGTGAAGTTCGTAAGGGAACCAGGGTTTAAAATGGTATGGATGCACTCTCACGGTGTTCCTCGTGAAAAAAAACTTACGGACTACAGGTATACCGGGTGAGCATTCGCTCAACCAGTCAAATCCTGGGAGGTGTGGCGGGAGAGAACAAGAAATAAGAAGTAGATCAATGCATTACATCATGTCCTGGTTTGCTTTATGCTGCCATTAAGGTGATCATATACAGCCAATTAAGCTTCGGAAAAATCTCATCATAAGTAGGAACTGCGGGTAGAATTGCATTTTGGTTTTAGGTTAGGCTTAGGCTTAAGGTTATATAGTTAGAGTATTAAGATCTAGCGTGTGGTCAAGGGCTGATGTTATATAGGAATTCAGTAAGTGCAGTCTGTGCAGAAATATGATCACGGAGCAAGTACCGTACGAAAATGTATGGTATAACCATTACGAATTTAATGATTTAATAACAGTCATTATCATTGCTTAATCAGAGTACAAATACACTGAGGAATTACATTTGAACACACTCACACAAACACGCGCACACACACCCATACATGCACATAATGATTGTTCATCAATATACAGGGTGAATTAGAAGAAATGTTAAACTTTTTTACTTGAAGATTGTTTTAAAAAAAGTAAGATTAACAGAGCATGTATGGACTGAAGTTAAACAGTGATTACTTGTAATAGTTAAACATTGCCAAATAATACTTCTTATTAAAATTAAAGAGATGGAAACATGCAAGAACAAGATAACGACATTACAACAACCATAAAAAAGAAGACTGACTGACGGGCGGAGAGAATGAATATAGGATGATAGTTGAAAATGACTATGTGCAATCAACTTGATATGAAATTTATAAACTGCTTACGTACGGAAGTACAAAGAAAATGAAAGTTTAATGATAATTATGTCACGTTAAAATACGGTGTCTTTGCACACCTACTCCTCCTCCATCAGCAGCTGATGACGACACTCCAATGCAGTGTACAACAATTCAAAACATTTTGCCAACGGCATGAACGGCAACCAATTCAGTACATTACAGTAACAGCAACGCACTCTATTTCAGAAACTTACAACACTTTGCCTGCACGACAACATTGTTTCTTCGTTAGATTATATCGCCTAATTTTCAATTGATGTAATACATGTCATGACTAGCAGGTTAATTTTAGTCTGCAGGATGCCGACAACAAAGACCGGGTGGTATACTTTGACGAGAAGCAAACCTCGGCCTCTCTGTTGGCGAAGAACCAAGAAGAAATGCGCCTGCAAAGCATTAGATCTTCTGAAGACGTTTGCAGGTATCTGCTGGACCCTGCTGGTTGAATTCGAGCGATCGATATGGTTAATGAAGACATCTTCTCTGTACTGTGTTTTACGTATTATATGTAATTCGAAGTCTTTCAAACACATTCCCCTTGCATGCTAACAGAAAGTGCAAAATTGCACTGTATTTGTTCGAAACTTGGACTGATTTTTGATGACTTTACGTTTAAAATGATTTAATATCACATAGTAAACAGAGTTCGTGGTGGGATGAAGAGAAATCAAGGAGTGATCTATTATCTTACTTGGCTTAAACGAATAAGGGGACAACGAATCAGCTTTCACAATATGAACAGTTATAGCATAGTCTCATGTTCATAGCATAATTGGGGTAATAAGGGATGATCATAGAGCTACTCCAGTTGACAGTATATTCATGGACACTTCATGACATCACCTCCTCTTGAATGGCAAATACATTATGGCGTAAATTAACATCATCGCCCAGTCTATTGCATGATTAATTGAAGTATGTTCTTAAGACTGTTCGAGCTAACTTGATTATCGCCATACTACTTGGAGCTATCATCCCGCTTCAAGTGGACGATCATTTGGTAACTGATCAAGGCCTGCATCTTTACGTGCTTCTTTACATGCATAAGGCCTAAAGTTCAAAAAGAGTTTCGGAATTACACCGGGAAAATGTTTCATATCCCATACTGGTTGTTGGTATAAAAGAACGTCACTTCATGGAAATATTTTAATGTTTGTTGTTGTTTTTTGTTTTTGTACAAATTGTAAAATTTTGGGAAAGTTTGTCAGCCCTTCTTCTTTGTTTTGGTTTCAGCAATGTGGCAATGCCCACATGGTATCACACACCGATGAGATACGCCTCTTCCTGATTACACTTTGTACTTTATCGTGTATACTAAAGATGAGGCTTGTCACCAGCTGTCGGATTATTTTTAACTTGATGTGACATGGTGTGGTATTGTCAACAGGGCGGTCAGATCATAAGATGGCTATGGGTCATGACATCCTCTACACCCATGAGGATTGATTAGCCGACATTCCTAACCTTCAATCGAGGAATCCTCCTTAATCATGCTAATTATTTGACACAAAGGTTCAGGTTTGAGGGGTCAACAAATTACAAGCACTGCTTTAAGTGGATCCCTTCATTTCAACTGAATCTAAGACGGTTTTCTTTTGAAGATCCACTTATGACTTATATGTATTTACTTGTAAAGAAAATTCATCTGTTCTGTATTATGTAATGCCATTTTTTCTTACTGTTGGAAATGAATAAATTCGAATTTGAACAAAGATGTAAAAAAAAAAAGGAAAGGTGTGTGATTTTTAGTGAAATGCAACTGTAAGACATTCTAAAGTGTCCTTTGAAAAAGGGGTCATTCAACAGTATAATATTTACTTGATATTTACATTTTTAAAAATTCAGTATAAATTGTGCCCTTGGCGGAAAACCAAAGCCTCCTTCAATATTCCTTCCTTATACGTGTTAGTGTCCCTGTGTACGAAATAGTACCCTTTCACCAGGGTGAATATACAAATCTTGCCTTTTCACCTAAATACTTTTTTAAAATCAAAATTTAAAAACTCATCTTACAATATACATGTATATCAGATGGCGAGAAAGGATCTCCAAGAGTTCAGATACTAGTAGATACAAAACACAGTTTGAAACGACCCCTCCACTTCTGATAATGTTATAAGTCGTTGAAATGTTTGGCATCAATTTGGGAAATACGTGGTTTCTAAAGCAGCACCGTCGATAAATCCTTGGAACACTCTCCAGTAATATGTTCATGACATTTCACCACGCTCTAGTCAAAATGAAGTAAACGCGTTTGAAACCAGATATGACATTTGAGTGTTTAAGAAGTTCCAACACATTGATGAATAGTTTACCTAGCCTTTTTTTTTCCTTCTTCTCTTTTTCCTTTTTCGAACGTATGGAAAGAAATCTCTTTAAGAGCAACCTATTACCAATACAGACTTGGCGCAAATTAAAGAGATGCGCATTGTCTGGAATCGGAGATAGATCCGCCTGCCATATTATCCATCTTTCATTAAAGAGTGCGCAATGCAACCATTCTTATTTTTATACAAAGTGAGTAGGCAGAACTTACTATGTACTTCCTTATGACGTCTAGAAGGGGAATGTGTCCAGCTATATCGGAATAGTATTATTTCATGCAATCGAATTAGTTCACTTTATAGGAGCAGAGGACGGTATTCTCTAACCGTGTGAGATCTATGCTGGGTTAGAACGAAACGTATACCACGAAATAATGTATTACAGACTTTACTCATATCCTCGTGTTAGTTTCATATCCAAGTTTGCAATCATGCTTTTTTAAAATCTTGCTTACGACCAAGAATGAAATATACAATGTCAGTAATAACAATAATGGTATTATTAGTCATCTAATAATCACTGTAATCTAGCAGATACCTGCAGAAGGACGAAAACAATGCTCAGAGATTCGAACATGCTTTCACGTTTTGTTGAATTCATTGGAATGTTCACCAAGTTTTCTAACAACTGAGTTCATTATAGTCACCTATCAGTAATTCAATATCTAATCACGGGCCTGTACGTCTTTCCTTAAAAGATCTAAATTTTAATGACAAAACTGCAACGCTGTTATCCAAAGCATAGCCTTCAACATGAGAGGATGGTTCCTCTGATATCTATATATCGTATTCTGACGGCGGGTATTTACGTTTTACACATCATACTCCCCCTCAAACATTAAAGGAGTAATGAATTACGTATTGGCATACTCCATTTCATGGGGTACCAAATAAACACAATACCCTCTCCGTGACTTCTTATAACTTCATGTCCACTTATTCACAATTCTGTACAACCTTGCGTCATGCCTTCATCATGCATGTTCATAGATGACTCTAAAACGAACTTTTTTCAAAACCTGAAATGTCACTTTTAGCATATTTTTCGAACATTTATACGATGTTACGTGTATAAAATATGGAAGGCATGTGGAATGAAAAGTAAAAACATTTCCTTAAGCCACCCACTCTAATTTTGTATTCCAGATGAGTGACTGATGCTATTGGTAGGGCAATTTTACTTTCAATAGCGCGGAACAAAAACGATCAGCTCTGCAGGGCATGTACAAAAATTCATAAACTAACTTCTTTGTTTTTATGCATTAATAATTCTTGTCAGCACGGAATTTCATATATCACTTTATTTTTACTTGCATGTATTATATGACAATGAACACACTGAACATGTGTTTTCTTCATCAGATGCAGAAAATACCCTTTGAATTCCAGAGCCTATTGATTTAATTTTAAATTTTGATATAGAATTTTCATACTTTTCAAAACTGTGTTTGTTTTTTTAATTTCGAAGTTATATTAACATTTATTCAAAGTTGTTTCAGCGTGTCGTATACCAAGCTTTCTATTGATTTTACTGTCACGAAAAGGCAAGTATAAACCAAACTTTGGCGTCTGGGGTTCAAAATTGAACACATGCAAGATTGAAACTTGACTTTAAGAAATTAATAATTTACTTAGAGGAATGCTACCATTTTACCGATCCCATAATTCCCATTGTTTACTTGAAAGAAGAATTCATCTTGAAGTTAACGTTGATTTTGTTACGAAAACAATGGAAAGATGTTATAGATTATCAATAGTTATCCTTTGATGTTGTAAGCGAGATGGCATTCTCGAATAAATTCAATAAACATGTGCATATTCTTAAGCAGCTGAGATAACAATTCTTAATCATTCTAATTACTTGTGGTTAAAGGCATTGGCTAACTTTGTGAGTAGCTGATTTAAAAAATTCTCAAACTAAGATGAAACATGTGTATGAGTACTTGTATTTGTACTCAAAAACCCTGAAACCAACCATAATTTGGAATGAAAAAGTGTAAGTTAGACGCAAACGGCAATTTTAATATCCTTCGTCTCACGAGACAATCACTAAGAGGACTACTTTGCTTGAATTTGAAAATGCCGTTATGTGCCTCCCGCCGCGTGATACGCCAATACACACAGTACGGTAAGGTGAGTCATACGCGCATGCGCACTCCTTATGTCTATTCTGTGCAACCGACCCTCGTATATTTTTCAAACATTGGTTCACATTTTTGATATTTAAAAATACTTCCTGTGGATATTATACTTTGAAACTTTCAGACTGGTATTTTTACACTATAACCCTTATGTTTATCCCATTTTCAAGTAACAAAACAAGATTTTTTCAAATCACAACAATGTTAACCAATGCCTTTAATTTATGAGGTCAATACGAAGATTAACTGGGTCATGCAGGAATGAAACACCAATTTGAATTTCCCTTTTACACCATACTGGAAGGAGATCATATATCATTTAAAGCTTGCTAAACTTTACTTAGCTCTAATCACTACTTAATGGGGAGCTATTCGACACTCTTGGTGTGGGGATATATAGGAATCTAGGGAAATTATATTTAATTGACTAAATAGTCAGGTTCCTCATTTGATATCTTCCCCAGAGCGGTCTATTGATGAACCTGTTATACGTCCATCTGTTTTCTTATTCTCATCCATCAAAAATAGGCTTGTTCCAAGACGGTGATAAATTGCATCCTTAGTGGGGGTTTTTGTTGTTGATGATTATTTTTTTAATCGCATTGTACCTTGTTTGGTCATATTAGCTGATTTACAAAATGATACATATTTCTGCTTCTAAGGGGATATTCAAAACAATTTTAAAGAAACCTAAACCCATGTTATTGTTTCTCTTTGTGTAAAATCAATGCCACTGCATTGTTCTGAATGGCTTTGTAGGCAATCATTACTGTCACCTTTTATAATTCTTTTTTGCCATGGAAAGCTAAAAGCCTAGATAAGTTTTTGAAAATCTTATTCCGATTTTATGTCACATAGAAATGGGAATAAAATTCCAATTCTCAATTATAGTTCCTTATTGCTTTTTTTTCTATCAATATTATACTGCCATTAGCAATACAGTTCAATAACATGGCCTTGTTGCGAGGTTACTGAATCCAGCGCACGGTACACTGGTACACTCACGCCAAGAAATCTCATTTTGCAACGTGAATAAACTCGACACTAAGGTTATTAATACTGAAGAGACCATGGGTGCGTTCAAGCGATTTTTTGAAGCTAGAATCACAAACAAGAATCACAAATCAAAACGCTGTTACAAAACACGGCTACTGCGTGAGAGCGTTCAAGCGATTTTTCATCAACGCTGATTCTTGCTCATTTCAAGCCCATCCACTGCGCATCGTACTGCGCAGTTTGACCCAGGAAGGTCAACTTTAGCCACATCATTTTCATCTTCTTCTCTTTCCATCTTTTCTTATGTTAATCTTTGTTTTTTTCCTACCTTCTTTTCTATGTTTCCTTATGTAATACATTTTAACATTTTTTCCCTTGTTATTCTTTCTCTTCCCATCTTTTCTTGTTATTCGTTGTTTTTTTCCTACCTTCTTTTATATGTTTCCTTATTTTTCTTTTTTTTCTATCTTCTTCTCTTTCCATCTTCCCTTATGTGATTCTTTGTTTTCTTCTTTTATCTTCTTTTTTCTGTCTTCTTATGTTATTTTTTGTTATTCCTTCTATCTTCTTTTCTGTCCATCATTCCTTATGTTATCCTTTGTTTTCTTCTATCTTCTTCTTCTCTTTCCATCTTTCCCATATGATTCTTTGTTTTTCCATCTATCTTCTTTTCTGTCCCTTATGTTATCCTTTGTTTTCTTCTATCTTCTTCTTCTCTTTCCATCTTTCCCATGTGATTCTTTGTTTTCTTCTTCTATCTTCTTTTCTGCCCATCATTCCTTATGTTATTCTTTGTTATTCCTTCTATCTTCTTTTCTGTCCATCATTCCTTATCTTATCCTTTGTTATTCCTTCTATCTTCTTCTCTTTCCATCATTCCTTATGTTATCCTTTGTTTTTCCTTCTATCTTCTTTTCTGTCCATCATTCCTTATGTTATCCTTTGTTTTCCTCAATCTTCTTCTCTTTCCATCTTTCCTTATGTTATTCTTTGTTATTCCTTCTATCTTCTTTTCTGTCCATCATTCCTTATCTTATCCTTTGTTATTCCTTCTATCTTCTTCTCTTTCCATCATTCCTTATGTTATCCTTTGTTTTTCCTTCTATCTTCTTTTCTGTCCATCATTCCTTATGTTATCCTTTGTTATTCCTTCTATCTTCTTTTCTGTCCATCATTCTTTATGTGGTTCTTTGTTTTTCCTTCTGTCTTCTTTTCTGTCCATCATTCCTTATGTTATCCTTTGTTTTCCTCAATCTTCTTCTCTTTCCATCTTTCCTTATGTTATTCTTTGTTTCCTTCTATCTTCTTCTTTTTCATCTTTTCCTGCTATTCTATCTTATTCCTTCTATCTCCTTATCTTTCAGCCTCTTCTTATATTATTCTTTGTTTTCTCCTTCTGTCTTCTTTTCTAGCTTTCTGTATGTTGTTTTATCTTTCTTCGAACCTTGGTGTGAAAGCAACAGTAGAATCATGATTGAGATCTCCGTTGCGTTCAATCGATTTTTAGCGACCGTGGTTCTGCAGAATCACGATTCAAAACGTACCTTTTTCAGCGTTTCATGTTTGCGTTTTGAAAGACGTTTATTTTTACGACCTGCGAAAAATCGATTGAACGCAACCGTGGTTTAAACTAAACGTCTTTCAAAACCGTGATTCTAGGGTGAAAAATGGTCGCTTGAACGCGGCCTAAGTCAGCAAAAACCATTAACACCAAATTCCATCAGTTGTTTTTCCACATCTACGAGATAGATAACGAATGGCTGGGATAGATTTAGCAGACCCTTATCTTAAATGAATCAAATACTTATACCACAAAGCCCACACCAAGCCTACTGTAGTATTATGCCCTACCAGCAGTGTAAACCGTGGCGTCACTGTACTTCTCGATAACAGTATGGGAAAGGTCCACTTGCAGAGAGATTATAAAGAGATCAGTCAAAGGGTTATTGTAAACCTTGTCTTAAATGTGGTGTCAACTATTTGCAAATAAGGATAACAAAGTATATATTTACTGCACATTCAGAATGACATAAACAGAGACCAATAAGCAACGGGTACACTCCGCAGTGCATAAGAAATTAACAGAAGGTCCAATCAAGTGTAAATACACTATACAGAAAGAGATGAATATATACTTCTTCCTTTAAAACTATACACAGCCTGTAGCTTTAGGAAAGCCAGAAAGAGAGGCCCATCTACGTCAAGTGATAGGAAAGTTGAGATATCTTCAATACATGTATACAGAATTACACATTTAATTATTTGTTAACTAACTGATCTACATGTATGTATCTATTAAGAGAAAGGGATACTAAAACTGATTTTTATATAACTGCTGTGACTCCAGTGAGATTGAATTGCACGGATTTGAACCATATAACATCCTCTGCAATGGAAAGTCTTTTACATGACAGTGTGAATTTTCCGTACTCGTGTATGGCAAACATACGATTTAGTTTACGGAATTGTGTATAAAAAGAAATGAAATAAATCGGTGGCAAAAGGGGGAAGTGAAAATTCCCACGGGACGATGAGAGGCCTAGAAAAATTGAAAGGTAAAAATCAATTTTTAGGTGATTCCAAAGTGCATATTGTGCTTAATCGCGCACGAGTTTGGATCGAAAGTGTGCGCGACGAGGGAAGGAGATAACAGGCATTTGGCCGACGAAACCTGTTCGTACTGATGAAGCTCAATCAATTGAATCATCTTCTACTTATTTGTTCTTCTGGAGTCTTGATGGAGTGGAGAGTCCTCGAGTTGAACAGCGTGAAGGTTATTAGCCTAGCCTAAAACGCCTAGATGAAAAAAAAAAATGATAGAAATCTGGAATTCGACAATGGTTCGTGTTGCTGTTAAAATAAAATTTTCTTTCAACCAACTGCCGGTGGTTGAAAGAAAATGTTATTTGAAAGAAAATGTAAAAAAGTCGAATGGAATTTTCAAGGTTTTATAGAAAGATAAAGAAATATTTTAACGCATTTCCCAAATGTGATTTCAATTTGCACTTTGATTTAGATTCTAGACCTTCTCCCGGACTATTCCTCTATCTTATTCTTCCGTTCAAATTACCACCAAATGGACTAGCAAAAAAAAATGTGGAAAATAATAACAAAAGGTAAAGGAGGTAAGCAAGAATATTCATTTATTACATTTTGTACTCTAAAATCCATTGCCTTAAAGGGTGATTCACAACCCTGGTTGCAACCCTTTCCATACAAGCTGTTTCAAATCTATCATTACCTGAGGAAAATTGTCTTACGGATGCTACTACCACCGTTTAAATGAAAATATATTACAGTGTCCTACTTCATAAACACTAATTTATCATTAATTTATCATTAATGACCTCTGTGCTTTGAATATTGCGTTTACAGTGTAATCAACATCAACGCCCAATCTATTGCAGGATTATTTGAAGTATGTTCTTAAGACTGTTCGCTCTAATTTAATTACAAGCATATTACTTGGAACTATCACCTCGCTTCAAGTGGACGATTGCTTCATTTGGGTAATTAGCACTTGATAATTACAGTGAAAGTATGTTAATGATCCCATAATCTCGCGATGTTCGGAAAATCAGGCCCCTTTTTGTCACCGAAATCGAAATTGCAAATCAGCTCACAGCGATTCTCCATCGATAAGAGGTACCACCGCATTGTGCAGTTTGCATTCTACTTATCATGATTAAGGCTTATTTATTTTTAGTTTGGTGCTTTTATCGTGACTCGCATCCGATGAACACTGTCCTTTTAAGAGGTATGCAGTTCCTCTGCATACCTCTTATTAAAAAATATATAAAAAAATACGTCGGTCCCAGACGTAAATAATCATATTTGATTGATACACGTCTGTCAAAACCCAATTCGAGAGAGAGGGGGAGAGAGGGGCGGCTAAATTTCTGTTCCCAAAGTCCATTTTTCTATATCACTACCTTTTAGTTCTTTTTAAAGAATTAAGTTTATCTATTTTTAATGGAAAATTGTCAGGTTTTGAAATAATGACTACCATTTTAGTGTTGGCTTTTCAAGAAATTACTATGTTATTACTGGTGCGATAATGAATTTACAATAAATTTGTATTCGATATTGGATTGCTTCTCGTGAGGTTAAACTGAACTCTGGAAATTTGTATCTAAGTAAGCGTAATGATATCAAACTATCAAATCATCTTTTTTTTCCGACCATAATTACTTTTACACGCGGCAGTTAAACAAGCACTACATGTACACTAATTGAGTGAGGTAATCCGGTTTATTTAAAATGTTATTGAAATGGTGTGCCAAATAACTGCATCCGAATTTTTGAAATAATAATGTAGATTTATAAATTACCAAGTCCATAACGAGAAGGTGCCAACATTCCTAAAACAATAACAAAAAACGAATTTCGTAGGTGTTAGAAAGAGGAATGATGAACAAGTGATAAAGTTTGCACCTAAAAAACACATTTAACTACATGTGACACCATCAGAGCCTTGTCAAGAAATGATTATACACAGACTGGACATCAGATAAGTATTGGAGATTAGAATGGGGGCAATAATCATCCGATTAACGGTGCTGCATACCCCCTGAGGACTCATTAAAGGAATATTGATAGTTGATTAATTCATGAGACATGTGTTATTCATGAGATGGGGATTTGTTATTGAGCACTGATGTCCAAGTCATCAAGCTTATACAACGATGACCGGACTGAAGTAGTCGCCGGCACGTATTTTGTTGTAGTTGTTTTTTTTTATTAATTAAAACAAAAAAGATATATTACCTCTAGAGATTATGCTGCAGAATGACTAGATATTGTGTTATGTACATGTATGTGTGAGGGGTGTATTGACAACGGAAGAGGAAACGTCATCTTAATGCCTAGGCAAAGTCTGGTAAGATCAGTGACGTAGTTATAAGCAGTGTGTGCCCCAATTCTCAAATATAGATAGTGAAAAGGATAAGGGGAAAAGAGAGAAAGGGAAGTGAAAAGGGGAATTGGATGAGAAGAGAATACAGTGATGAAATTCCAGCACCCTCGCATTAAAACTTTCTAAAAATATTACTTTACTTTCGAAGTAATGATGATGATGATGATGATGATGATGATGATGATGATGATAATGATATTGATAATAATGATGATAATAATGATGATGATGATGATGATGATGATGATAATGATATTGATAATAATGATGATGATGATGATGATGATAATGATATTGATAATAATGATGATAACAATATCGATAACAGTAAGAAGGGGAAGAAAAAGTGGCATTATTTTCCATTACCACGATTACAAGAAAGAAATAGAAACATCGAGTGCACTTACTTGAGGTGTGAACGATAGCCTTATTCAACTTCATGCAAACAATTACGTTGATGAAAAGTTCATTAATAAAGAACCGACATCAGAATTCCTTTGTGATGGGTTTGCGTGTCTGTGGTTTTGTTTGTTTGTTTATTTGTTTGTTTGTTTGTTTGTTTAAACCAACTCTTTACTTTACTGTGCTTTTGATACCTTATTATTAACCAGGAACAGTACAAAATTTTGCACTTACGTTTTATGCAGTTGTTTTCGAACACCCCTTTTCCCCTTTTGTGGATAGATGGATCAATAAGTTCTGAGCTTACGTATATAGCCCCTACATATCCTACTGGTACTATCATAAAATATATTATGATAGAATATCAATTCCCAGTTGGTTGAGAATTCTTTTCTTCTTGCAATTAAGCCACTCACTCCGAAGAAGGTAAGAACGGACATTCTAAATTCTCGATAGACCTAACTTGAATCAGAGCTCCAATGGATCCGTGAGTTTGAATATGGAAAAATCGGTTCCAAGAACGTAAGGAAACTTCGAATCGATAAAATTACAAATGTAAAGAGAAGAGGAATTCACTGACGAAGCCGCAATCAGGGGAATTGTCCTTTTCTCTTCAAAGTGTCTCCCTTGAGTGGAATATTGGGATGTTAACTCACGAAATGCCTGATGAAAGTATTTTGAGCACAACTTTCTACACATTGGGACCGAAAATTGATATTCAGTCTACGAGGCACCTAATTTGGCGAGGCCCCTATTTTCCTACATTTTTATCCAATTTAACTTGACAAATTCGGTACACAGATACCTGGATCATTTCAAAATAATTTCAAGGTATAATCGTATTTCCGATGAACTAAGCACTTAATATTCCCCTTCGCCTCTCCTCTCTCTCCCTCTCTGCCTCTCTCTTTCTCTCTCTCTTTCTTATGTATTCTCTCCTTTTTCTATATTTCTCTCCATGTCGGTCTCAATCTCCGGCTCTCTTTCTCTCCCTATTTTTCTGTATTTTCATTTTCCATTGTACCTACGGATCTGTTTTACGATACATCCCCTCATTTTACCCTCCTCTCTGGGTAATGTTTGCTAATGACCCCATCCTTCAACTTGCATTACAACTTTCTGAGAGATGCCATTAGAAATGCGTGTCGTCCAAGTTTCCTTAATTGACTTGTGATAGGTCCTCTGTCATCTTATGTCATCCTTTTTAGAAGTCCGTCAAGGAACAGACCTTAACTTCTGTCAAGCGATGTCATCAAGGAAATTGCGTAGCTATTAACCCTGAGCACATGATCATAGAAAAATATTGTGATGACTTTTCATGTAGTCTCGAGATAGATGCAATTGCATTTACTTCTCCAAAGGTACTCGAGTATAATCACTATTAAACGGTTTCCATAAGCAATTTATCATTAATTTCCATAAAATTCGGGGAAAAATCTTGTTACATTCCCATCCAAAATAAGTAATAGTAAGGACGACAGGTTCTATGATTTTTCCACATTAGGAAATTAAGGCGATGCGCACAAGAAATTGGCATGTAACTTCATGGGGGATAAGAGACCACAGTTACAGTCTATTGCTCCACTGGGCAATCACCCACATCGCACATCAGTCGCCCACAATACTCTTGGTGGGTGTGTACCTGGTGTGTATACGCATTTACTATGACGTGTGGCAGTATGACATCAGGCACTCTATAAATACGCGCTACAGGGGGTTATGGAGTAACCTTCTAGCATTAGCAGCAGGATTAGTAGGGGGCAAGGATTCACGTCACTGATCGAAGAGTGTCAAACTCTTATTAAGAATATCCCCTCCCCCGCCCCCCCCCCCCCCCTTCCCATCTACTTTATAATCGAAGGTTGTAGACTCTTTAATTTGTTTTGTTTATTTACAAAAAATGAGATATGCTATCGATGTAATAATATCGTGCCGTGGAGTAAGAAAGAAAAACAATTGATTTGGAAGATCATAAATCAAAGTAAGAGCATATAGTTATGCTTCCTTGTTGAAACTCTTAAAAGGAAATTTCGTTTCACAACATAAAGGGGAAGTCATTTCAAGATACCCCACGATTATGTTGCCAAAAGTACATCCCTTCCGCAAAGAATCCTTCACTGGAATTTATGAAACATTTCATTTCCATTTCACTTGACAAAAGTCCTGGGGTCGAACGCCTATCCATGACCAGTTATTTTTTGACATGGAAGAAAATACATCTATTGGTATGGATCAACCATACCTCCTATCACGAAACTTCTTCGTATGATTACTATTGTGTTAGCAAAGTCCGTAACCTGCACTTGGCCATCCATCTGATGTAAACACGTTATGAAAATAAATTGCAATTAAGTCTTGCCTGCGTGAGTTCTGTTTATTTTAAGAAACAACCTTTGACGTTGTCTTTACGAGAAGGGGTGAGGGGGAAGAAATATAGAGATGGTGCATTAAGTAGGCCTGTATGCAGTATTTAAAATCCTAATCATATTGAATATTTTCCTGCGAATGAATTCGTTTTCTTTAAAAGAGACCGCCTGCACAACAGAATGCGTGAATGAATGGAAATCACCAAGTTCCATCTAGTATCAATTTTGAATAACATTTGTGACATAATGTTGTGGTTGGGAAATTGCGCAAGTCAATGAATTTTGCATCATGTTGCTTATTGTACTCTTTCGTGCATGGCTGAAAACACCCTTCGTTTAATGGTTTGCTTTTACCGAGAAATAGCAGGTAGGTACAGAAGAACCAGAAATTACGTGTTGATTAATTATTCCGTGAATTTTCTTCTTTACAATCAACATTTTCTTAATGCTCTGTACTTTAGTCTTATAGCCGCTGCAGTCTACTGCGATGTAAGACAATTTAGGTACAGTCTGTGTGGGGACACTCCCTTCCAAGGAGGATTCTGATCACCTCCTTCAATTGCCAGCTAATATCAAGGTCAGGGTGTAGCGGCGCCAATGTTAGGGGTACAACGGATGTTTCTATCTTTACATGGTGGTATGTAAGTACACGAGTCTTCTTACACGACCATGATGTACGTCTGTTGCCAGAGGCGGGAAATAAGACACCAATTCTGATCCTTCACTACTCACGATCCACTGATCGCCTTATAGACCAGTTTACAAAGTAAAGCGGGTAGAATAACGCCCAAGAAGCAAAGCATGTCTTGTTTTCTTCTCGTATGAAATTGATATTATATTAATGCCCAAAATTAAATGTTTAGAAGGAGGATGTGAAATTCCCTAAACGCTTGAGGCCCTTTAATCCGGGGGTCCATCATGAAACGATGAAGGAGGAACGTTTACTGGCACGACATATTTTTTAAATAATTAACTGTAGAATGCGAATATCAAGATATACGAGATTTCAAATTAACATTATGAAGTAGCAAATAAAGGAGTCAGGGGGTGTTCGTACCTAAGTTTCATTAGAATCTTCCTAAGACAAGGTCGATTTCAATGGGTTAATGGGGACCAATTGCCAATAGGGACCAATTGTTGTTGTTTTTTTTAATGGGTAGATTTCAATGGGTTAATGTTATTACAGAAAAAAAAAACAAGTCAAACTTTAAATTGGTAATTCGTCCTCAAAATCCTTACTACCATTTCTGAGATGAAATTGGTTGTACTTTTTATTACTGCACTGATGCTTCTTCTACTTCTTTATTGCTTGAATAAATAGAGGAATATAAGCTAACCGTTAGATATTTACAGGATACATCCATGTATACCTTTGCCTATATACAGTCAAAAAAAAAAGTGAAGATACTTGTAATATCATTTCCAGTCACCGTCTGTCTCTTTTCATCCTTCCTAATAGCAATAACAGGCTTTATTCGTTCGTATATTGATGATGCTTGGGCCTCCTCACTTGTTTTATCATTAACACAAAGTATTACTCGACCCAGTCCCTACGATGTTGCTATTTGTAACTGAAACAGCTGTTGAAGCGGTTTAAAATTATCTACTTATGAACTGTCTGTTTAACTATTTACATTGCTATTAACTATTTGAATTGTTTCGTAAATCATGTGTATTTCCTTGGGAAAAAAATCAATATGAACTCACAACGCGCACACAATAGGTCGATAAATACCGCGTATTCGTCTAGTATTTCATATTTTTATAGCACATGAGAGCGGGGATCTGTAATCTACTTCTAATGCGTCGCAATATTATACGGCATTGAAAACATATGATGAATAAATTCGCTGAGGGAAAAAATGAAAATATTTCAATTTAATCTAACAAGTATCTAATACAGAACTGATTTCAGTTATGTCTCCATGTTCTAACTTTAGGGAAATTTGAAACAAAGTAATATTTTCATCGAGCTCAGCAAAACACAATCTTTCAATAACTGGACTGAATTTTAGCAGTTTTGATGAAGCTCGGAGTTCGTGTACAAAATAAACGACAGTCTCTTTGTTGTATTACTGATACCTGAACCGAAAGTCTTTTGATATTAGTACACGATGCATCTTTAAATCATTTCTCTTTTAACGGTACAAATTTTGTTTGAAAAGTACAAAAATTTTCGCTATTGGTCTATTTCAGTTTAGGATAAAGTAGCGTATATTTTTATCTTAAACTCCGATTTGATAGATACTTAATGTTGTGTAACAGTTGTGTAATGCATTTCTTCTCACGTTGCTAGGCACTTCCTTTTTACTTTCATAAGCAACGGCATTTATTCGGAATGTTACAGTGCGAAACAAATGCTAAAAAAACGGCGGGACATCTTACTTGATAGATGAGGGAAACATGGCAAGAGCTAAAAGAAGTTGTTTAAAAAAAATGGAGCCTAAGTGTAATCCCTTTTGGTATGAATATGCACACTAAGAAAAAAGGTGCAATTTTGCACCCTTCAAATGCAACACTGGGAGCTCCTTTTTGGGTGCAACTTTGCACCTTAACAAGCTTTTTGCACCTTTAAGGGTGCAGTTAGCTACATTTTGCACCCTTATAGGTGCAGAGTTGTACCTTTTTAGGAAAGGTGCAAATTTGCACCTTTTAGTACGCAAAAATCTCTGCACCCTAAAAGATGCAAAGTTGCACCTTTTAGGATGCAAACGGGCATTTCAGGTGCAAACAAGAACAAAAAGGTGCATTTTTGCACCTTTTTCATAGGGTGCAAGATTGCATCCACAAAGGTGATGCCAGTGTTGCATTTAGGGTGCAAACTTGCACCTTTTTTTTCTTAGTGTGTGGCAACTACTGCGTTGTTAATAAAAAAGCATGATAAATGAAAGCGAAATCTTCTTTCCTTTCTTTCTTCTTCTTTTTCTTCTTTTTGTCTGCCTTATATTCTATGTAATTGAAGGGGCTGACGATGCTGCTGAAGCTACACACATCTCAAAGATCGACTGGGTATTTATTTCATGAACAGCGAGTAACACATTAATGTGAGGCCTGAAGTGTTAAATTTGAATGACCATGATATAAATTTGATTTACGATGATATAAAACCAAGATGTCAGAGGTGAGAGATTTCATCAACCAGTGTTAGTAGTGTTGTGGAGTTGGACGTGGGCAGAGCCGTCATTCTACGTGATTTAGCAATGAATATAACATGGCGCAAGAAGCACACAGTTTACAGACATAGATTTGCAAAAATGTGTTTGAATCCAGTGTCACTTCAACGATATCCACCCATTAAGAGTTAACATTCCCCCAAATAGAGGAATTCTTCTAATTCATCATATCATTTCCTTTGCATTAAAAGAGCTTTAGATCTGTGTACAGAAGATTTTCGCAGAAGCAATGTGGGTTTGCATGCCTTTTTGTACTAGTTAAGTGGGTCGCAATCTTGGACATGTTTACTGGTTGCTTTCAGCTTCTTGCTTTTATTTCACCCCTTGATGGCTATAGACGAGAGTTCTAATCTCCATTTACCGATCTTTGAGAAGAGGGTGTCGTACATGAAAGTGACATTGCTTCCAACGTTGGGAAGTGAGCTATGAAATGGGTCTGTCCCGTTAACATAAATTTGCATAATTTTCATTTCCATCTCTGATATTATACGGGTGCCGGCGTTTTACAAGAGATGCATTAACGTATCTTTATAGGCTTTTCATGTCTTGTTGTATTTGTGAGAGCAGCCCACACGCATAAGCCCACAAAGAGAACAGAAATTGCAAACTTCACAATCGCCGACAGAATTCAGCATATGCCATCTAATTTTAAAATATCAGTATATTATTGATGGTGTCCCTCTTCTACCCCACTAGTGTAGGCAAACCCGTATAGTTTTAGAAAAAAAAAACTATGCAAACCTTTAAATCTTGATTCGATGGAATTAATATGTACATTTTACAGTACCATTAATTCACTCTCCATTTTTGTATTTTGCCATGTTACTCAACTGTTATGTATTTTGTATTTTCATGTAGAATGATTTGTCAAACTGCAGGGTGCCTTTGGAAAGCAGTTTTGCATTTAACTGAACAGGCCAACCCTGCAGTATGAAATAAAGAAGACAAAATAAATAAATAGATAAATAAATAAGAAAGCGAGAATCGAAAGGCTGCTTTTACGATCCCGCCACTATGATTTGGTCAACTGACTTGTAAATGATTTTCCTAAAGCTATGAAAATGATGATTTTGATTTTATTCGATTTACAGAACTACAATAATGCACATCATTTACCAGATGCATATGAATCTCACATTCCAGTGAATGATTAGTAAATCAATTACTACACTCTAAAAAAGGATTGGTCAAAATCAACCAAAATTTTGGTACATTTTAACCAATAATTTGGTAACAATGACCATCATATTGGTCAATCTTTACCAATTTTTCGGTCGGACACATTTGAACCAAAGTATTGGTCATTTTGACCAATCCGTATACACAACTAACTACACTCTAAACGCTATAACACATCGACATGTAGTATGTATCAAAGTGTTGCACCTCGTACTATATCTTGAACATGATAGAGCATCAAAACACTAATCTGATTGAATTCACAATGAGAAAGTAATATTTCAAAGTAAATTAATATAAAGGATTGGTTCGACGCAGTAAGTAATTCTAATAATGGCATTTATGCGCTCAAATTATGAGAAGTATTCTTATACCAAAATGTTTGTCAAGTGGAACAGTACATAAGCACAAAAAAGGCTATAGGAATTTGTGCCATTGATAAATAAACTTTTCAACTCTTTTGCAGACTAGACCTTATAAAAACGTTTCATTCTTCATTTTAATTTTGATTTTGATTTTGTGGAGGCTGTCTGATAGATAAAGAACAATTACGCATGATGAAGATTTGCAGTTCCATTTCAAAAACGATCGCAACTATACTTGCGAAAATAATCAACTTAAGTGCGATTTCAGTATCTCCATTCACGAATAAACCTGTACCACACATATGCATACAATATTTGAAAATGAGTACTTTAATCATACGGAGCTTGAAAGAGACACTCCTGAACGAAATGTATGCAAAAGGCTTATTTTTTTAAGTTACTGTATGCATAAAGAAATCCATTCTCCACTCATGAAAATGAAAATTCTAAAAAAATTGTGTGATTTCTGATCGATACCGAGTGCGTTACTCATCAACTTTGGAATTCATCATAAAAACCGCTTTTAAGGTCACGTTTATTTCAGTCATGCGGGAAAATATCATAGCATTTACAACAGGAAAGATTGCTGGTGTTGTTTTGAGGTTTTTATCAAGCTTACCATCTGTCTCCCGGTGCAGCAGGTCTGGGAAGGTCTGCACCGTGAAAAAGTATGGTGCATTTGGATCAGACCTTGAGTCTAAATCGAAAATAAAATCTCGCCACAGTGTATTGATTTTGTACTTTTGCTAAAATATAGGCTTCTCTCCTACTTTTTAACGAACCTATCAAAAGAATACCACTTTTTCAGTGGTCATGGCGACCGAATGATACAAGAAGCAATACAGGTGCGTCCCTATTCCTTAAAAAGAGTGTTTAACATCATTTCAGATCTACTGGCCTAGGCCCATATTTATGAAACCTTACTAAGCTAGTTGTCAACTAAATTACATCATAGGTCACAGTACACAGTTAGATGACAACCAGGCCTATCACTATGAACATAGCGAACAAAGAAAGCGGACAAAGTAAACAACCTCTCATTCTACCCTTCACAATGGTTCTGGTAGTCAAAAGAACTTCCCTTCACAGCCATTATGTTTAATCATGTAGTTCCAGGTGAATATGCATGGACACCTGTTCCACATATTTTAGACAATAGTAGTGAAGGGATGTTCTTTTGATTACCAGAACCATTGTGAAGGGTAGAATGAGGGGTTGTTTATTTTGTCCGCTTTCTTTGTCCGTCATGTTCATAGTGTATGAAGGTTTCAATAATTTGGGCCCTGCTTTCTTTACGATGACAAGAGAAGATCTCATAGAAGTTAAGTTTACTTTGTGTTGCTGATTGAGATGGATAGGTTTTTATCTTCCTTAAGTGCAGAATGGAAATGAAACTCTAGAAATAATCATAACTCCGTCCGAAAGCTCGAGGAGCCTAATATATGATAATCTCCCAATATTACACTACATACTTTCCTTGATCAACGTATTCTTGTTTATTCAAGCTTTTTCCACCTCCTGAGTATCCGTCGACCTTCAACAAACCATGCATCTCTTAGGGGCTTCCCCTTTCTTTACCTTAGGGCTTAATGTCTTGTCGAGAATATCTCAAGTACCATCATAATATACATGTTTACGAAATACGATCTACCATTGCTTTAGGATATAGATATGCGAGTTTCTTCTAAATTACAAGGAAGAGTAATTGAAGATGAAATTAAGTCAAGTCCGTCCAATGTTTAGATAAGAATAAAATAATGGAAGTGGCGCGATGTATTTGGGTAGAGGCATAACACAAGAGAGGTGAAGAAAACAAAACAAAAAACACAGACAATGAACAATGATTGTGAAAACAGAAATATTAATCATGAGTGTACTGTACACATAAAATGAAGCAAGATAATTTTGCAGATAAATGATAGAATTCTAAATGATATTAATTTATCATAAAACGAAGAGGTGAATATGTTTCAGAACATACTGGTCTAACAGACTTACCTCGTATTTGGATGGTAATGTCCAAAATAATAAAGAAGGTACAAATATTTTTCCAATCCATTGTTACTGAATGATGAACTCAGAATCCTCTTCAAGGTATGAAGGCATCCAGATAAATCCCATTCGATTCAAAGCTACTCATCACACCATGACAAATATCATTTCATATCTCACTGCTTCCAGACACCCTATCACAAACACCAACCATTGGTGGACGAAACTTCATTCCCTCGCGCTTCCCTTACATCGTTGGGAGTGCGAACAAGTGATTGAGCAAGCAAAGTTCGGAACGGTGGGAAAAACGCGCGATGGTGTTGTTGTCAAGTGCAAGCATAGAAATACATAAGAAAATGCGTCTCTCTCTTGCTCTGGATGTAGCATGCCACTCCGAGAGAAGCCGAAGTTAACCGAGTCTCTTGAGACTTTAGACTGTGGCGACCTATACTGGTTGAGAGTGTACTATTTACGCAAGACATGCTATAGTCGAATTACCGAAGCGAAGGAGGATGATGTGGTGGTGTAAGGCTACATCTGGTTTACCAAGCAAATATAAAACCACAACCGCAGCGAAAGCTTAACGACTTAATTACTTTACTGAGATTTCAAAATATAGTTTTGCATCACAGTTATTTCTAAACAAATCGCGGTTGAAGTACAAAATGCATAAATGCATATGATCAAGCTGGGAGAGTTTGATTGAGGCTTTGTTAAAATGGCCTTTGACATGTTTGGTTAAGGGTAAAAATACTCTTGACAAAAAAAATGGAAAGACAATACCTATACTGAGGAGGCAACCTGGGCAGAAAAAAACCCCCAAACTCTTATAATTATTATTATTATTATTATTATCATCATCATTATCATTATTATTGTTATTATCATCGTTGTTGTTTTTATTGTTATCATTATCATTACCATTATTTCTCGTCGTTCTATAACATGAAAAAATCAATTGATTGCTCATTACAATAATAATGAAATAATTCAAATTACCTAAGTAAATGGCAGACTCTAAACAAGAAAAGGTTTGGAGTCTGCCATTTACTTAGGTAATTTGAATTATTTCATTATTATTGTACTGAGCAATTAATTGATTTTCTCATGAAGTTATAGAACGGACGAGAAATAATAACAATAACAATTATTGTGAAATCTTTTACAGTTGCCTTTGCTATTCGGTGCACCGCCCCCCCCCCCCCCAAAAAAAAAAAAAAACAGCAAAATTTATTTTAATGGGAGTAACAGAAGGAAAAAGAAGGGAGAAGGAAAATGAATCTGAAAAGAAGATTATTTGACCCTTCCATCCCCCCATCAGTGACCTGGGGAGCGTTTCATCAACATTGTCGTCTGACAAGCTGTCAGATCTGACATCTTTCCTTGATTTTGTTTGGCTGAGAAGCATGGTTACTATGGCAACTGTCAGATAAAACAGACTTTGTCGGATAAAACATCCGACAAGTCTTTTCATGAAACGCTCCCCGGGTTAATTCATTCTTTATTCAGCTAGTAAAAGTTCAGACAAAACCTTCACTAATACACTAGCAAATTTTGTTCTGATTGCTGAGAGGTAGGACAGTGAAGAAATTAAAACAAGAAAGTTCTCATTCTTGACTAGACTATAGACTAGACTGGATGCTGCTATATACACTGTCAACGCGAAGGCTGGTCGGTTTTTAATGTCATATGAGGATGTCCTCAGCCAGAATGAGCTCAGGTTTCTCGAGGCACTCTGATGGTAGATGATTGAACTCAGAGAGGCAGGATCAGGGGTCATTTCAGGTATTTCTTAAATGAGGGGGGCAGATTTGAAGAAAAGAAATCCAACGATTTTTTTAAAAATTGAAATTATACGAATTTTTAAGTGGCATTTTGGTTGAAATTAGGGACTGGAAATTAAATCAAAGGGCACATTTTGTGTGTGTATTTAAGGTATAGGCTATGCAAATTAGTTACAAAGAAAACTGCTCAACTATTCCCTCCGTCACTGCGCAAGAATACGGGACCAAAATGATTGGACCTGTAAGAGGGTTGTCCATGACGCATTCATGGGAGTTGCTCAGGTATTTTGAATGGAGGGAGTCCCACTCTAGCAGAGCCCCTATATAATCATCAGTCTTTTATTGTTTTTTCTTTCAATTTCATTCAACGATTTAATTCATTTTTATCAAGCAATAATGAAACAAATGGCCCGAATAGAAGACGATGACCCTGTCCCCATTTTGTCTTAGAGCGATTAAAGATGTTTAAATTGAAGGACATTCTTTTTGCCATGCAAGGTTGTTTTAGATAATACGATAATTAAAGCAGTGTCCGTTTAAAAATTACAGTGATTTATTGCATGGCACATAATAATTATGAAGGCTATGAAGCGACCTACCATAATTGTCAATAATTTAAAGCAATGTTTACACTTTTCACTTTGAATACGCTTTTTGTACAATACGACCATCCCCTTGGCGCATAGTTATAAATCGCCACAATCGCAGACGCAGTCTTGCGTCTACAAATGTCACATCGTAGCAAACAGCATTACAGAATTCATGTAAAGCATTAAAACAATATTTGCTATTTTATGCTTATGTCTATCAGGGACGTACGCAGAAATTGAAGGAGCGAAGCGACCGAGCTGGTCACGAGGGCGCTTTTGCATTATTTTTTTTTTAAAATATGAAATTGAAGTATTGGGTGCACACTTTTCGTAGATTTTGTAAAAATTTTCAGCTAAAAAATGTAAGTTTTCAAAATTTCGGGGAAGGGGGGGGGGAGGGCAAACCCCTCCCCCCTCCCCCCCCCCCCCCCCCCCCCCCCCCCCCCCCGCTGCGTACGGCCATGATGTCTGTGTATGTTTCACATTTATGTACTGGACCCCAAGGAAGAATAATTATCTCACTGAGTGGGAAATCCAGCCATTCCGTTGTTTCTTTACCCTATGTACTGTATGTAGTCCAATGTCATTGTATTACTATTTTGTACTTTTGTATTTCTTTTACTAAAATGGAATATACAAACAATACCTGTATAGGAAGTATTTCACACTTACAAAAGAATATCAGGGAGAGGCCTGTGAAGAATGGGTTTATGATGTACGAATCACCGTCACAAAATAGGTAAATATCTACCTAAGATCACGGTGATGGTGTAAAAGACTCAAGTACCTTTTGATTGGACTTCTGCCGCTGCGCCAATAAGAGTAGAGTATGATGAGAGGTAATTTGCAGTCGTCTTCTACGTTCGTGCAGGCTGTCAGCTCTCTCCGGGCACGCTGCTTCGTAAGTGTGAAAGCTTGACGGAGCGAGGACAGCTGGACCAGTCGTCTTGAAATCTGTCCTACCACCCGCTGGAATGTGTCCAGGGCTCACTTCTTGAGATGACTGATGGGACCTCCTCGCCTCGAACGCATCCCAAATATTATCAAAAGCAGAAGCAATGTTGCAAAGGCCTATTTTGCAGCATTGCGATTGTTATTTCACTGTTTGTTTTCTTTTTCTTTTTGCACTTTTTCACAGATTTTGCAGACTGCCTACTTTTAGTTTTATTTATCTTTATCTGTTTACATTTTATAAAAGTTAAGCTCCATTTAACTTTGCCGAAAACACAGAGAAACAACATAAAATGGTCAGCAGCCGTTCTTCATGTCCTTCATTAACGCCGTTTCAGAACGTCCTTTCTTTTGAAGCAAATCCGCAGGTGACGACATCACACCCAGGGGCGGCGCTACAGGGGGGCAGGGGAGCGAATGCCCCCCCCCCCATGATTTTTCAAGTGATAAAAAAAGAGGAGAAAAAGAAGAAAAGGAGGAGGAAAAAGAAAGAAGAGGGTGGGAAAAGAGAGGCCAGGGGCTTGAACCCATATTATACCCCTATTTGTTCATTTAAATCATCAATGAATTCACCTAGGGGTCATCTTGCCCCCCTACCCTATCAAAATACCCTGGCGCCACCCCTGATCACACCTTCCAGAATAGATCTATGACTATTTATTTAGATATATTATATCCAATTCTACATTGATAAAAGACATCCCTGTAGCCATATTTTCCAGCAGGAATTGATTTTATTTAAACTCTTCTAGCTGCCTTTGTTGTTGGTGGTGGTGTGGTCGCCATTCGCTTTGTTTTTGGTTTTTGTTTGTTGTTGAACTTGTTGCTGTTGTTGTTGCTGTTGTTCTGTTGAAAAAATTCATCGAACTCATATAATGGGGTTTGGCGTCAGGCAACTTGGATACGTCATAGATGGCGCTGTTAGGGCAAAGTCGTTCATGTTTATAGGATCTGTTATCATATGGGTATATGATGATAGGATTCCTTACTCGAAGTTTTATAGCTGTTTATCCTGCAGGTTAGGTAATGACCCCTACTATGGACCCATGTATAATTCATTCAGATTAGTGTATCATTTTGGGATCATTTCTTAGAAATATAGAAAAGCTGGAAAACGCTTGTCAGAAATTTGTTACTGAGGCAAAAAAAAATTGTAATCATCATGGTCATCATCTTGTATTCAGCAAGTCACGAAAGTAGCAAAATAAGGTGAATCATATTTGAAAGATCAAAATATTAAATTAAAATCAATGGTGTTTTCAAAAATCCAAAAGAATACAAAAAGAACAAAAAAATAACAACAAGAGAAGGGACGAAGGAAATGGAAATTTGCGAGAGAGAGAGAGAGAGAGAGAGCGTAATGAAGATTTTTTTTTCTTTGTTAAAAAGGAGAAATAGAGGGGGGAGGGAGAATGCATGTCTGTTGAACATTCTGTATTTCATATCGAAGCACCTGTTATTTTTTTCAGAACCAACTTTGTGAATGGAAATACATGTAGTCATGGTAGTATTGTGACGTAGCTTCCTGTATATACGCTGCTGCCAGTATTCCCACGAGTTAATTAATATTTTTGTTCTCTTGATTCCAGACTAAATCGATGCAAAACGGTTTCTAGTGATTTCATTTGCACTCTCCATTGCGAGATTACAACATAAAAAATGAATTCATCTTTTTCCTCTTTCTTTTCTCTTAAAAAGATTTTAAATGCTTTTGAAATATGCTTGCTCTTACCCCTCCCCGTAACTCTCTTTTTTTACACTCACCATGTTCCTTTAAAGAGATAAAAAAAATCAAGAAATAATGAAACACAAGTATTATATGTACCGGTATTCAAAATTTCATTGTAACAATTTTAAAGCACAAA
>CM057154.1:31633633-31656133 GCA_029962745.1 Echinometra lucunter | reverse complement strand
GACAAGAGATAATCAGGTGGTAGTGTCACATGATCCTCATCTGCTTGCTCTGACTGGTAGAGACGTCTATATCCATGACGTAGATTATCAGGTACGTTGATATTAAGTTATTACAGTATCATAAAAACACATTTTACAAATATTCTCTATGAGCCCGATTTTTACCTTGTCCTTCCTGGCAACGAATTAAGATTGGACATTTTGATTTTATCTTGCTGCTAAGAAAGTAACTAAACTAAGTATTCTGTAGAAATGTTGGAAAAAGATGAGAGAAAGGGAGGGGTTGGGAGTTAGAGATTAGTGAGAGGGGTAAAAGAACTCGGGATTGTACAGAGGCCGTTTTTAAGACGCTCACAGTCGTCCTACAATCTCCTTCTTCTTTTTTCTTCCTTCCTTCCTTTTTTATTCTTTCTTTCAGGATCTTCCCTTTCTCAGTCATATTCTGGAAGTTGACTTCGCAAAAGGTAAGTTTTCATGAGGACCAAAAAAACCGGAAACGAATGGGAGGTATATAGGCATGTATCAAAATTTACGCATGTGTTGAATTTTAAAAGTGCATGAGTCGGCATTTATCTTTTTTGAAAGAATTTTATATATGAGATCAATAGATTCATTTGTAGTTCCGAATTCCCTTATCAAGTATTTTCCTTAATTGATAACTAGGTCAGACATGTAGCGGGAATTCCAGTGATAGGAGTATACCTTTACTTCGGGACGTCTTCGAACAATGTCCAGGAATACCCATGAATCTTGATGTCGGTAGTGATAACGAAGTCCTGATTGACAAGGTAGGAATGAGTTGTTTTTTTTTTGCTTTGTTGTTGTTGTTTTTGGTATTTCTGTTGCTGATGCTGTTTTGGTTGTTGTTGTTGTCGTTGTTGCTGCAGTAGCTTCATACCTTTGCCCAATGATTATGATGAACATGTGACACTGTAAAGACAGGTCTCTACAGCACCCCCAAGAAAAAAAATTAATAAAAATATAAATAAACAGATAAATATGAAATATAGTTTTCTTGTTCTTTCCATTTTCATTATTCTCAAAGTAGGCCACTGTGGTGTGAACACATAAAGGAAGTATTTTCTCAGACTTTTTAAATACAAGTTGCATACTATTAAAAAAAAAATAGAAAGAAGGTAAAATAGACGATTGATGATATTTGTTTTGTTGTGCCCAGGTGATCGAACTGATAGTTAAATTCAAGCGAGAAGACATCACGATACTCGGCGACACCGACGAAAATGTGGCAAGAAAGCTACATGACAAGGTACAAAGAACTGAACTGATACAGGTCCCTCCCTCATTTTAGTTCTTATTTTTCCTCTCTTACCCCAATTCTCCCAGGCTTCCCTCCTTAACCCCCTCTCTATTTCCCTCCCTCCCTCTTTCTTCCTCTCTGTCTTTCTCTCTCTCTCTCTCTCTCTCTCTCTCTCTCACTCAATCCCCTTTTATCTATTTCTCTAGCTGTCTTTTCTTTCTCTTTCTGAGCTTTCCTTATTCATATATTATGTATAAATGGCACATTATTATAAGCACATATAATATTCCTTATCAACTTCCAAATTGCTCCGTCTTTTTCTCTTGACCCTGCCTCACCCTTTCTCTCTCTCTCTCTCTCTCTCTCTCTCTCTCTCACACAACACACACACACACTCATTCCCCTCTCTCTCTCTCTCTCTCTCACTCACTCCTCTCTCTTTTCCCCCTGATTTTCTCTTTAAGAAACATAACTTAAAACTTATGAAACCAGACCTAGTAATTACAACACACACATAAGAATCATTAGCTCTTTAAAGAAACATATTTTAAAGGCATCTCGGCCTATAATTTTTTTTAAAGGATTTTTTTTTTTCAAACTTTTTGCAGGCACCTGATCTAATGTTATTCTTCAGTGAACAAAGTTTCTATCGTTTGCTGAAAGTGTTCTACCTGGGTGTTATCCCTTTTGTCAGTTTCAAGGAAAGCTTCCTGGAGATACCCCTGGGATCTGTTCTGAAAGATGCGTAAGTTCTCTTATTCTTGATCTTTCTTCAAATTCTTTTTCAAAAAGCCACCAAAATATGTGACAACTTTCCAAATTTTTTTTTTAGAAGGATGGTATCAGAAATTTGCCAAATAATGTCAATAATATGTCTTTACAAGAGGAAATTCTCAATTTGCTTGATTTGCTCAACAAAATGGGAGAGGTGATTAGCCCTTTTAGCTAATACAGGTATATCTATGTATCTTTCACCTTAACGAAATCCTACTAATGCTTCCCATTTACTCTTACATTTCAAAATGGCCAGGGCCTAAGTTTTCATTTTGATTCACTTTCCACTACAAGTCATTATATCTGTCCAACTCTAATCCAAGTTTTGTGAAATACGGGACAAAGAGATACTACAGGTATCAGGAAACAAAAGTATTAATACAATACGCTACTTTGATGGAATATTCTTGATTGATGGCCCCTGTCATCATTATGGCATTACCGTTTTCCTTTACACAGAGGCATGGTAAACTGGTTATTTACCACCTTTCCAAGAATTTATGATGCTGTCGTCTTAAATCCTCTCCTCATCTACCACTTACACCGCAGAGGAATAAAGGTAATAACAACTGGCGGATTTAAGGGAACAAACGGCCCTGCCTGTTCAATTCTAAAGGAAAATTACCAGAATGGCATTAATTCTTATTCAATTTATTGTCTTCTCAGGTAATAAGTACTTCTTAATTTTCATTGTTAAACAATGAAAATCAAGTTCATATTATGTATATGTTATCGATATACCCAATCGGCTGTACGCTCAATTAATTTTGAGGACAAAATGACAATTTTTCTTTGAATATTTCATGTTAACTCTACTTCCCTTAGTGCAGTACTGATACTGGCAATTATTCTATAGATATCACTTAAGCACACTAGCTATTTTAGTTCCACTGCTACAATGCTGCAGAAGAAAGTTAATTATCAATACTGTAAGTTTAATTATACAAATGTGCACTGGTGCACAAGGGGTTACAGAGAGAGAGAGAGACCCGCTGTTAAGCTCCATAGCCTCTTTACAATATAAGCAAAAAAATACATCACAGAGCATGACATTAAGCAATATCCTGTTATTGTTCCTATTTTGTGTTTGTGAAAGGTATTCATGTGGGTGTTGAACACAGAGGAGCAGTGGGAACAGGCTTTTGCATGTGGTGCTGATGCAGTGATTACAGACTACCCATCCAAGCTCAGAGACTTTGCCAAGAAGAAGAAATTGTAAATCAAAGATCAACCATCATAACTGAAAAAATGTGCTGTTTTATATACAGTCATAATAGAATGGAACAAAGAGGTTAACAAAGAGAAAGGGCAAATATTTGCAGAATTAAGTGGATATATAAGGCAGCTTCCTCGCTATGTGATACCTCTTACACAGGACAGCACTTCATTCAAGCTTTGGAATATCCTCCAAAGGCTTTACACTTATTTCATATGAGTTAGCATTCATCTTTATGGAAGTTAAGCAAAAATAGATCAGTTTTGTCCTAAGACAAAATGATAAATGATTATTCTGTCTGATATGAAATGTTACGGTTATATTTTGTGAAATATAGAAATGTGCACTATGTTGAAAAAATGTCCTCAAGAATTATTTCATTGAAATCTAATTTCAACATATTTCATCCATTATTTTTAAGTGAATTGAAGTGAATTGAATTTATCTATTGTCATGCACAACTGAAAAGGCATAAAAATCATTTTACGGTCTCACACTTGCATTCACAATACAAAAACGTATCGTAAACATATATCAGCATATATCAGCCCCCCCCGCTACCAACAGACAATAACTGAATTAAAGTTTAAATCATTTCATAGTAATGTACATGACAACAAGCAATGACATATAAATGGAACAAAATCTAAAATCACCAAAATAAATCTTAAAATATGAACTACAAATTTAAAAATTACTTGGATAATCCTTTAATTAGTTTTTTTTAATTTCATCCCTTGTAACCATTTAAAAAAATAAAAATTTATAAGTACAATTCATATTTTCACACATGTATTTTCTTTCGAGGGGTTTGCACAGTACAAGCCTGGCTTTTTAGCATTCCCCTCCATTTTCAACATTTATTTATATGCTTAATTTGTAAAATTTCACTTTGACAATTTCTTATGTTATGATTATGTAATTATTTTGTATGTACAATTATGGATGTTGTACATCCATGTATGTTATTTTGAGTTGAAAATTATGTATGTTATATCCGAGTTGAAAATGGAAAAAAATAAATGAAATGAAATGAAATGAAATGATATGTGTGTAGCGTAGCACAGGACATAAAAATGGCACTATTCAAATTGTATAATTAGTAGTATTGCATTGAATGATTTCATCAAATAATGCATCAGTTCATCTGATTACATGTAATTGCTTTATAATTTAATTTTTCTTATCATCACTTTCTATGCTTGTTCCATTCTTATTTTTCTATGACCCCTTGAGCAATTTAAATTGGATATGAGGTGGCACATTACAAATACTTGATATTATTGCATAATCATCTTGTAACATTGAAATTATGTAAAAAGTACAAAGCACTGCACACTTGCCTGTAAAGTCCTGCTGATTGTAACTGTGTCATAATAAATGTACACTGATTAATATTCATTAAAAGCGTTTGGTCTATCAAACACTTAACATGTTTTTAAGTACATTTAATAATGGCTTTATAAAGTTAAGTAACAGTAAAATTTCATGAAATTGTGAAAGAAAATAATGTAAATCTGTATTATATATAAGAAAAATTTTAAGAAAACTACAAACAGTACACAAAGTGCCTGAATACATATTAGGAAATATTCAAGGGTAAGATTGCACAGTCATAATACTATTTGGCATAATTTTCATTTGTGTACCTGTGTAATGAACAAATACCTTACACAAGGCAAAACCAGTCAATACATTTTGTGTCCATGTTCATGTACAATATCAATTTAGTATAACATTAATAAACATTTTTTGAAATGTTTATTAATGCCACACCAAATTTATCTTTAAACATGTTTGAAAATATCTATTCAAGTCCATACAAGTGTTTGTAAATGCACCCATTATCTCTCTTTGTTAGCTGAGATATGATCAAAGGCAACCCCTTCATCAAAGGAAGTCCTTAAATACACTCTTTATACACTCTTTATAACAAGGACATTGAGACCATGATAATTACCTTGCTATCACATCGAAGCACTTTACAAAGGAGTTTCACTGTAGGTGATTCTGACTTTTTCAGAGTTATATTTTAAACTGCTTGAAGCACTAATCCTTTTTTTCCCTTATATTCAAATGTAAGATTCAATGATTTATGCATGTAGAACTTCATGGTCTGCAGCTCCCAGCCCAGAGCTGAAACATTGCAGCATTTAAGTGACCCAAACATCCTTCTGATACCTGTGAGTCTCCTCCAGTGCCATGATGTAACCGAGTGCATCTTCTTTTGTCATGCATCCTTCTGTCTTGATGATACCTAGTAATGCCTGGTGGACATCAGAGGCCATGTGCTTGGCATCCCCACAAACATATATGTGAGCTCCTCCCTTCAAAAACAAAAACAATAACAACATCTCTTTCTATGCACCTCAAATTAAAATTCTCACATGATACCAGCTCATGTACTAATCAAAAGCTATTGTAAATGTATATGCTCACAAAAGTGTTTATATGTCAGTCATGCCTGTAGCATGACTGACATATTACCTAACAAACAATTTTGGGAATGGTCAGTGCTGTGTGACATGTTGAAATAACCTGGGCTGTTTCAATGAGGGTCTGTAGAGTGTGGCATTGTGACTATTTTTAAATTAAACAATATGGGACTAGCTGTTGAATCAAGCTATTGTCATTTCACAAATGTACTGCAGGGAAAAGGCTTTTCAATACCCATCAAGTTACTTTCATCTGCCCCCTGGGTAAAGAGATACAACTTATTTTCAATGTCAAATGAAATTAATTCCCACCTTACCTGTATCATATTCCAGATCATCTGGCTATCTTGTTGCATCAGATGTTGTACGTACATCTTTTCCTCTCCATCTCTAGAGAAAGCAGTTCGTAATATCCGGTGACCCTTCTCCACCATTTGCTCTGTAAGACCACACCAATGAAAAAACCTCATCATCAAATTAGCATTTATCACAATCCTAGTTTTATGTATATTCAAGATTAGAAGGGGTAATGTACATGTAAAACATAATTTTTGATAATTTGCAACATCATAATTTGCATATGATGATACAAGATAACTTCTTACAACTTCACTTCTGAATACTTGGATTGTTTAAAAAGCATGTCCCATGTTGATAACAGTATTTGGATTAATCAGTATACCATCCATAGTACGGAGGTAACCCTTGTGAAGTGGCACACCTGCACATCCAAATTTATTATACCACCAGAAGAGACCCCGAGGGTCACAGTGATTAACCCATTGAATGCTGAGCTCAGGATAACTTGGGCCGGGGTCTATGGAAAATGTGGGTTATTCTGAGAACTTAAGGCATAGGTGACACCAAATACTTAATAAATAGATTAATGATAATAATAACAATAATAATAATAATAATAATGGTACAAACATCTTGTTTATGCTGGTTGCATCCTCATACACAACTCAAAGACAGACTTCTTTATGAAATAATAATTCCTACAAAATAGTTTTAAATCAAATGAGAACCCAGGCTGCAAATATAAGTTTCCTATGCTACAGCTTGGTTTGTTACTATTGACAAGATTACATACAGTCAAAGAATATGAGGAGGAAAAGGGAACAGGGCCCCATTTCATAAAACTTTTTATCAATAACAAATTGCCATAACTGTTATAAGCTACTGAAATCCTTGCATATGATTGGCTGAGAGCAAATTTGTCATAGGAATGTAGCAGTTGTTACTGATAACAAGTTTTATGAAACAGGGTCCTGGTCTTACTATATGGACATGATGCAAGATTAGGGAGTATAGGGGTAAAAAGGACAGTCTCATTTGAGCCTAGTATTGCAGAAATGACTGTTCAAGAGACATTCATATTCAAGCATTCAGAAATTACAAGAGATAGGTAAGCTTTTATTACATACCAAGCTCTTTTTGGTAAAGAAAGTCTTTGGCTCGCTGCCTGCATCCAAAATAAAGCAGGTTCTTTCCACTTGCACCCAAATGTACTGTAAATATATGAAGAGAGAGAGAGTCAAACAATGAAATTAGAATATGAATAACTAATTCCTCTTTAAATTTTGTGATTGATTCAATTCAATTCAATTCAATTCACTTCAAATAAACATTCATTTTCTTCCACTAGATTTGCAGGAGTTGACAATCATAATAATAATAATAATTTTTTTTTCAAATTGTACCTTTTTTATATGGTAACATAAATATCTTACAATAACATAAATCATCATAAAAGAAGGTGAGGTCCCTATAAATCTTACAATAAACAAACTACCATGTAATATTGCTCCTGGAAAAGCCCCTTACTGCACTGATTATACTACATAATTATGCTCTAGGATTTATTCAGTCGGAAAGGGTACCTTGTTTCAATACAAATAAAAATCTATTTTCTTTTAAATTACAGAATTATTCAATGAAGAGCAATAATACAAGAAACGACTGGCACTCAGTCTCTTTCTCCTAGTTCCAAACTAATAATGTTTAAATTTCAAAAGATTATTGAATAACTTGGTAGTAGATGAACCACAATGACCTAGTTACCTCTTTCATGGATGAAAGCCCTGAAGGGAGCAATACCAGTTCCTGGACCTATCATAATGATGTCCCTAGTCCCATCTCTGGGTAGCCTAAAATCTGGGTTGGGACTGATAAACACAGGGCAAAGATCATGAAGGTGGAGCCTGTCCTGGAGGAAGGTCGTTGCTACACCAACTCGAGATCGACCTCTTGAAGAGTAACGAATGACAGCAGCTGTGACACATACTTTGTTTGGATCCTGCATGCATGGAAGAGAGTAGAAATATCTTGTAGTAACCAACAAGAGTCCTAGAGTTTAATTGCCTAATTTTCAATATATAGAGATTTCAGAATTGTTCTGCGATATCTCATTTCAAAATTCATTGACACAAATTCAAGCAAGAGCAACTTTCAAGCTTTCATGAAAACAGCTTTTACTCACCTTAACTGGGGAAGATGAGATGGAGTAATAGCGGGGCTGAAGGGGTCTAAGATTGGTCAAGAGATCTGCTAGAGGTAGGTTTGTAGGGAAGTCTTCCAGTACATCTCCGACCTCTGCGGTTTCTAGGTATTCCCTGAGTGCTCGGTTTGACCGGGAAGTCTGCATCAACAATTTGACAAAGTTCACATGTTGAAAATCAATATATTTTCAAAGTTGAATGTTTAAAATAATAACTCTCCATTTATTTGTGAAACACATTTGTATTACAAAAAGTAGCAACTGCCAAATCTTTTCATAAATTCACTGTCTAATATCTCAAAAATTCCAGAAGTACTGTTTTGCCAATTGCACCTCATATGACAATTATTTTTGACCTTTTCAATCATGAAATTTTTAATGCTTCAAGCCTTTAATGGACAAACTGGTATTTTGGAAATTCATTACCATATTATCTTCTTACCCCATTTTCCAGAAGACCTTCCAGCTTCTTTTTCACGATACCCTTGGAATGTTTCATCATCACCTGTAGCAATGAAACCCTGATGTTCTTGAGATCATAATATTTCAGTAGACACTCTTGTACAGTCACATTACTGGCTGAAAAAGAAATGACAATGAAGTAATGAAGAAAATACAAATCAAGGTATTACACGGAGGGCAAAAGGAACTCAGAGTTTAGAAAAGAGACAAAATAACCATTTATAAGAATCAACTTCTTGTTCATAACCTAACTCATCCCGATACAATAAAAATAAGATACTGTTAACCCACTGCCTACTGGAATTGGGTGGTCTGAGAGAATGAGAGAATCCAGCAGTCAAGAGGTACACCCCCTTAGGCCTAACCATTTCTGTGTAAAAGTAGATTTATAAACAAGTACCAAAAACTTTTGAATTCTGAGTGTGATTCGCCATATGGAATCGCATTATACAGTTTTCTTGTATTGCAGCATATTTATTTCAGATTTGCTGCATATCACTGAAAAGTATCAATAAATGTTTTTTTTTCATATAAATCATAACATTTGAAATATGAGAAAATAACATAAAACCATTACTTCTCTTTGAAAGATTTCTTTTTACCTGGCTTAGGATCATAAGCTGATGATGGGACAATGCAAGATTCATCTCCATTCAACCCACTTGCTTGTATCACCCATTCCACATCTTCCATCCTATTGGTGGGATAGATGCCTACAGCATCACCAGACTCATATTTCAGTTTGCTGCCCTCTATTGACAATTCACAGTGGATGGTTTCCTTATCAGATGCAATATCACAATGTGATAGTGCTTCTTTCACCTGTATATGAGCAAACATGCAAACAAAGGTTTATCATTTCAAGAAAAGAGTAACTTAGGTGTAGAAATACAGATGCTATTGCAGAACATTTGAGATTTGTGGCAAGAAGGAAGACAGCAATACATATTTCACAGACAAGAAATGGGTTTCAATGGGTCAATTTGTATTTCAATTGGTATTCAATGGGTCGATTGGTCCAATTGAAACCAATTGACATAAAACTAGACACAGACAGAGAGGACTGGAGAGACAGCGACACAGATACAAAGATATAAAGAAACAGAGAGAGAAGACTGAGGTCATATAACAGATAGATGTAAAATTACATATAGGCAAGATAGCTCCTGGGGGGCCACTCAGATATATTGGTGTACACATGTGCGTCCACGAAAACACGTAAAATGGGGTCTTTTCTTCATGCAGAACGCGTAACACGTGTTCTGTGTCAAGGGGTCCTAAACGCAGACTTTCAACAAAAAGGGGTGCTTTTAACCCATTCGTGACATAGGTCCACATTTTGTGGTTTGGCCTAATAACTTTTGATGCAAAGCTCTAAATATCATACCAAATACATGAGCAGAAAGAGCAAAAAATTCTACACAAACTGTGCCCATTTTGGTTGCGTCAATATTTGTTGTTTGATGCTGAAAATTTTTAAAAGGAAAATAAGCATTAAAATCCTTAAATTGGCAATGTGATAGAAAGTTTAAAATCACTATTTTCTCCTGCAAATTGGCAACTTTTTGACCTCTTATCATACTTTTTGTCAATTTATTTTTATTGCAGATACATGATGTTTTATAAGAAAAATGTAGCAATATAATAAAAAATGTTTGTGTTGCCAATTTGAAGAAAAAAAGCTGATCAAATTAGGCTTCAAATAATTCCTGTCAGGAATGGGTTAATTAATGTGGCCAAACGCGTTAAGGGGTAAATTGTCCATACTGGCGACAATATGCGAATGGAACATTTTGGGACATTTTCACGGATTTTCAGCCCGATTTCATTTTCAGGAAGTGGCACGCACGCACGCCAGGGCAGGCGGATATGCGGTATAGGTTAGTTTTATCTTGTTTAGGGAGTTATATTTTAAACAAACCTGTTTAGGGGGTAATATTTCAATCAAACCTGTTTAGGGGGTTTAGTTTAATGAGAAACTGCACAAAATCCTCTTTAAGGGGTGTTTTTTCATCAAAGTATAAGACCTGTTTAGGGGGTATTCTTAAAACCCATGGACACGCATGTGTACACCAATATATCTGAGTGGCCCCTGGGGGAGATAGCTTTGGAAGACTAAAAAAGGGATACGATCTGCATGGTCATCACTTACAAGAAGAGTAGCCATAAATGGTTTCAGTCGATGAAACCCCTCCTCTTCCTCATCAGTGGATATGAGAAGTGGAGAAAGATAATCTATTTTGTCTTCAAGGCTGGTGTTCTGGTTTAAAATAAAATCTTGGATGTTGTCCATCCAATCATTGATCACTGTCCAGTCCTCCATGTCTACATCACTACGAGGCACTAGAGGGCAGGCTCCAAGTTCATGAAACCTGAGCAAATAGAAAAATTTTCAAATAAATTTCACCTTCATAATCTTCTATTATAATCTCTTAATCGCAGTCTTCTAACTTTGAACATCATTTAGAAAATAAAAATAAAATACAACTGTATTTCAAAACAAATGAAATGCTAGGCCTGTTGGAATAGTGCAAATACTGAGAGAGCTGCCCAATTTGAATACATGAAAAGAAATAAGCTGCACACTATATGTTTAAGAGTTTAAATTTTACAACGAAAACAAACAAAAAAATGTTTGCTAATGGCTATGACAGTGGTGACTAACCTTTTAAAGACTGTGCGTCCCGCTCTGCAGAAGTGTGGGTAATTGGTGTCTCCCAAAGCCAGGACTGAGAAGCGAAGGTGAGATAGATCCATCTTGGAAGACATGAAGGAGTCATACCACTCCAAGGCAGAGCTAGGTGGAACACCTGTAAGACAATTTGTATGAGAAGGATCCACAAAAAAATAACCCATTGAACTACTGGTATCGTCCATTTTGATGGAGTTGTTGAATTGTTTGCTGTAACAATCGTACAACTTGCATCTTCTTTTACTGGTGTTTACAACACACATCACAGAATTCATTTGATGAGAGTGTCTTATTCAAAATATCCATCTGCATGTATTTCAATAATTCCTACAGGAAGTATTTTTAAACACGTTATGTATTTCCATCCACCCAATTATCATTTGCCAGTATAAGGAAAATGTTAGCCAGAATTATGTACCTTATGGTACTTCATGAAATTTCATGAAATTATCAAATCTTTTAGGTCAATGACAACAATCAAGTAAGCAGTTCATTGCATGTATCAAATTATTTTTAAAGAAAAGAGGAAAATGGACAAGTTATAATCAAGCTTTCTCCTGTGTTGACAATTTGCTAGATGGATATATATATATCTGTAAATTTCAGAATAAGACTCCCCTATTTGATCTCTTTAAAGCCTACTTAAAGAATAACAAAGAAATAGAATACAGAATTTTCAAAAAGAAGGGAAAACTAGCTGCTCATTTTGGTAAATGGAGGTTTGAAATATGATTATTTCTTTTAATTGCCCTATTTGTTTACATATTTTGATTGTTGTTATGCTGCTTCTTAATATTCTTTATTTTTGTTTTTGTTTTGTTTTGGGGGGGGGGTTTTCTGGTAATTTGATTGATCTCATGATTCTTGTTAATTTGTCATTTGTTTATGCTTAATAATTACTTAATTACAAAAAAAAAATTCTAGATGGACAAATGAAGAAAAGATACCATCTCCACTTGTTGAGATGATAAGCAGAATAAGTTGTTCTTCATCCAGTCTCAGATGCTTCCAGTGTTTGGCATTTAACAGACGAGGCTGTAGGAGACACAGCTCTCCATCATCAGCAGAAGCAGCTAAACCTATAAGCCTGTTCCAAGAAAAGAGGCAATCAGTACCAACTTTCATGCATTCATTAATTTAATTATTTCTCAATTCATTCATTTCATTTGTAATTCATTTATCTATTCATTAATTCACTTATTAATCAAGTCATTAATGTCATTTATCAATTCGTTTGTTTTATGAAATATAAGGACATTGTCATTTGGAATACTTGAAAAGCTTTACACTGTTAATCTTTAAAAAAAAAAACACCAAAAAAACAACAACATAATTTCAGGTATCAAATTAACTAAATTTATGACAACAAATCCTTAATTCTGAGAAATCACATTCCATTGTACCTTACCTATCAAAGAGAAATTTTGCTACTTCTTCACTGAAACCATATTCTGTGCCATAGAACACCAAAATCTGTTTCCCTGGTTTGGTATAGTGTGGGTGATATCTTTCCCTGGTGATAATGGAATCACAGATGCCATCTTCTGGTTGGCCTGGTGTAGATGAGTGAAATACTGCATCATCTCAGAGAACATATCAATAATTCAATTTCTACAAAATGGTTAGATTTAAAGCTGAAATTATTTACAAATAAAATGCAGAATGCCCAGGCAAAATGGTTACAAAAGATACAAGATCATCTACACTGCAAATGAAAAGAAGACATATTAAGTTTAATTATATACTGAGGCGTTAGTGGAGCCAGACTTACTTTCAGTAAAAACGCCTGTTGAAATTTAGAGTCCCCTCCCTCGCTCTAACTTTTTTGTTTTTGCCCGGCGGTTTGCTCAGCCGGGTATCACGCATGACTATACGACCCGAAGAGTTCGGGGCGAAGGCGGACAGATGGCGAACGCTCAGAGTCTAACTTATTACTCCACCAAAGTTCCCCATTTACTGATCAAGAGTATGCAATACTTACTCGGAATTGAGTCGTCGATATACCTGTCAAAGCTGTTGATGTTTGATCCATATTTTGAGCTCGGTTTTAAAACATTACTTATGTAAATCCACAATGCTACGGATAAAATGACGGCGATCACAGCAATAAACATCTTGCATTGTGAAATCTTATCAGCTGTTTGAGAATTAGGCTTGACTCCAGACTGTTAATTTTTCATTCAAGCACGAGGAATGGCGAGGAATAAAGCAATTGTTTTGCAGAGGATAATTTCAAGAAAATTTAAATCTATGATCGACCCTTCAACATATCTGTCTTCCTATATATTTATTCATATGTAAATATCTATCAGTCCTATCTTTTGTACAGACCATTAATCTGAATAGATTTGTATAAATTTGTTTCAGGCTTACCGTAAGCAAGGATAAAGTAACGCCTACTTTATAGAATAGATGCTGAGTGCGTATTATTTCTCTTTTCGTTACTTAGGGCGCAATAACTTTCATCCAATCACATTGCTGCAAATTGGCCCAGCTTATAGAAAGACGCTCGGTACCAGGTACTAACTGCTTCGGTGGACTATTTCCGCCATAAAGTTAAAATAAGTTTTGTTGTTGTTGTTGTTGTCGTCGTCGTTTGTTTGTTTGTTTGTTTCGTTTTGTTTTGTTTTGTTTGTTTGTTTATTTGCTTGTTTGTTGCTTTTTTAAAATGTCATTTACACTGTATGCTTTTCTTTCACAGACTTTAATGCGATTTTCGATTTTAAGTAAATCTTTGAGTCATGGTACTTTCTGCTCTAAAAGCAGGAGTGGCAAATGCACCGACGGGGCCCTCTGGTTTATTTAATCCAAGAGAATTTATTGGAGCAAATAATGCTACTTCTAGTATCGTTGGAACCTCCTTCCTGCACTTCCTTTTAAAAAAGAAATCAATGTATGTTGTCTAGCTGTTATTTCTTCCTGTAAAAAAAAATCGGATTCTCTCCTTTATTTTAGTGTTTGATCCAGAAGGGATGCCTGCTCCCCAGTGACAATGCTCTTCACTGACGTAATGATGGGGGAGGGGGGGGGGGGGGAGCTTGGGAGTAGTTCCTCCTCCCCCCAAATAATAATAATAATAAAATTCAAACATGGTTTATTTCTAATTCGATACCAGTGATTTACAAATGTTGCTGAAATGACATTTTCCAGGTTTTTTCCTCACTTATTTGTAACTTATACTGAGTTGATTTATAAATTCACTCTGCTTATACTTATCTGCTGTCCCCCTCCCCCCAAAAAAGTTTTTTACTCATTATGCCTCTGTTGCTCTTTTAATCATTTTTACACAATTGCCTCCTGAAGTAAATACCTTCTTTTCCTTGCTTGTCAGATGTTTTGGACACCACCTTACATGCCCTCCTTCCACCTATGATAATAATCCAGAATTATGGTGGCCCTGAAGTACGCTCGACAACGGGTCATGTGCAACGTGAATTTGGCGGCCAACTTTGCGCCCAGGTCTCAAAATTTGCGACCCGTGACGCGAAATTCATGACCCGTGACGCGAAGTTCAGGACCTGGGATGCGAAATTCATGACCTGGGGTGCGAAATTCATGACCTGGGATGTGAAAATCATGTCACACATGACCTGTTGTCGAGTGTACTTCAGGGCCACCATACTGAATTAACAATTGCCTGCCAAAATGTCCATCAAGAAGAGGACACAGACACTTGATGGGGAGGGAGGAGGGGTGCTGCATCCCTCTCTGCCCCACCCCTATTTTAAAGTTCTATTCTATTCTATTCCAGCAGGAGATGCCCCAAAATATCCTCCAATTTGGACAGCGAAGTGCCCCGTAATATTAACTTACATTACATTTTTGCTATAAATGTGTCTACAGAAAAGGTGTAAGGCCCCTCTTGAAAATGTGCCAGTATGCCTGTGCTGTCATAATGTTGCATTTTCAAATTATAGTGCCTTTTTATTACCACCACTGAGATATGACTATTGGTTCTTAAATGCATTGTTCAAGTTTGTATAAGTTCAGCTAGCAAAAGCAAAATGCTTTATATGTATGGATTATGTAGACCCCTACCCTCTATACAGTGGGAGATGGTAAGGCTAGTGTATCAAGTATTATTCAATTCAATTTCAATTAAGTTATTTAGGACAACACACACACAGAGGAAAAGTCATGTTCTAAGGGTAACAAAAAGAAAAGACATAGAGTATAATGAAGGGGTAGATGACAATATCTGCTGAACAGATGGTCACTCAAATAGAAGAGGACAACACAAATGAAGGTGTGACGAGGATGGAAGATAAGATTAAGAAAGAGAACAAAATAAACTTGATCTCAAAATGAAGGACAAATTTCTGCAAACACCAATCCACTTTGTGAAGTACTGTACATTTATTGTGAATTTGAAGCTACAATAAATTTGTCAGAAGTTCTTTTTTTTTTCCATATTCTTTGTGTTATTTACTCTGTATCTATGATCATAACACTACAATTTATGCTGCAACATGCTGTTATGAATTTCCCATTTGCATTATCACAACACCCATTATATAAATTCTGTATAACACAAGTTGAAAACAACATCAAATTCACATAGTGAACCAAGTATGCGACCAAACTATACCATGCGGTTATGATATATTGTCGTTAGTTTTACAAAGACACTCATTAATATTTCTTTTCATGTTTTCTTAATGTTTGCTGATAATCTATCTGTCATGGAAAGTGTGTTCACATATTTTGCACAAACATATACTCTATATATATCTTTCATAAGCAAGTAATATCTCTAAAAGATCAATAAAATCTTGCAATATATTTTACACATTTTAGCTAGCTAAATCAAGTTCCTATCATTGTTAGTCTTTGGAATACAGAAAAATAAAGTGAACTTTAGAAAAAAGAAAAAAAAAAACTTGTTACAAGTTCATACCATAATCCTGAAGCATGCAGAAAGATTTCTTTTCTTTCAAGAATACTGTAAAAACATTGAAATCATAATAGAAAACAACTATGAATTCACTTACAGTTCTAAGTGCAAACAAATCTCAAATTAACATTGCCCAACTCATTTGTAACTGATTTTGAGATCATGGTCAATTTTGACAGTGCAATCATATTTCTTCCAAACTTGGAAGAAATTAATTACCACAGAATCAACCCAAATATACAGTGTATGTTCACATCTACAAGTGAATGTTTATGCCAAACAAATTGTGTAGGTATATATATCTCTACATGAATTTTTAGAAACTTATGAAGTGCGTTTGTGAACATTCTGCTGATACTAGCAATTCATTCACAGAATGATGATAACTTTACAATGATTATGAGCCCCCTTTGTTGTAATGCCTTTCATCGTAATTGAAGATAACCTGAAAAGGGTTTTCTGTATCACCATGCTATTTCTATGCCATTTTTATTTTACTTTCTAACATCAAAGGTGACAAGAAAATGTGCCATTTCGCAGTCACTACTAAATGCAGATTCACATTCTAGATATGTACCACACAAATCCATAATAAAGATTTACAAATGATTAATAAAAATATACACTTCTTCCAGGTACATGATCACTTGGAATGACAACTTTCATTCAATTTACAAATCTGTGAATTAGGAAAATAATTTTTTACAACGTTAAAGTGAACTAACTTTCATGATCCTGCAGCAAATTAACCTTGGAAATGCTTACACAATGGTCCTACATGAGATTTTATACAAGCGAGAGACAGAAGGGCATATCTCTGCATATACAAAACTAACAAAGTAAAGTCCTTCTAGTTCTATCTACAGACCACATTACCTCTGCTCAAACGTTGCTTTTCAAATGCAGAGAACTCTGTCAGGTCCATTGTCAACTAAGGATTTTGCAATTAATGAGTTGCTTACATATCTTTCGAAGCCTCGTGCCTAGTGAAACTTACTGAAACCATAATTTCTACTACTAATCATGTTATAAACAATGCATGGCAGAATATTCTACTCCATCTGGGAAAAATAAGAAATGAGGTCTTTCTAAAATGAATGGAGATAGCGCCTTCGCTAGACTATGGTATATACAATGTAAACAGTTTCTTACTTAGCTATCCACTTTTCAAGAGAGATAGAGAAATCGCTTTCGCGATTATTTTGACTTTGTACATGCCAAAATATCTTACAGGTATTCTTAAAGGTAATACAGTGTTGGTAGAGGGCATGAAAGTAGTGCTTACTGGATATTGAATCACCATTCTAAATCTACTGTGCACATTTTTCACTAACTTGAGGAATCAAAATCTCTGCCATATTAAGGTGCAAACACTTGAATCAAACGACAACATTAGTAAGGTGAAGTATGCCTTCCGTGAGGATATAAGCACCAATGCTTGGTTTGGAACCTGTGACCTTTATTTCTTCAAGTGCAAGTATGATTTACTAATATAACATCATGTGATGACTGTAATATACAAATATGTTTATACCTGAGATATTATATAGTGAGATAATGACTTCCCAATGGTTCAATGAGCCACTTGTGCAACAGTAACGAACAGTGTTAGATCAGGGTTAAGTTAAGGATTTTGATGACAGTGTCACCTTAGACTGATCGCTTACTACCACAAACACTGTTTAACATCATAAGAAATGTCGTGTAGAAGTAATGGTGCATATTGCAATGTGGTATAATCAGTGACACCTTAGACTGATCGCTTAACACCAAACACTGTTTAACATCATAAGAAATGTTAGTGTAGAAGTGGTGCATATTGCAATGTGGTGTAATCAATAACAGTGATCAAAAGAAGCCTCATGAAGTTATACTCATGACATCATGTCCTTCACCAACACTGTGCATTAACTAATGGAAAAAAAAAACAAACTAAAGCACATAGAAACATAAATAAATTTTCTCTCTCTCTCTCAATTAAAGTTACCCAAGCTTCAAAAGGGTAAAAGAATTGCATAATACATAAGAAAAAAAAAAAATGATTATGAAAATTAACATAAGTCTTCATTCAGTGTTGTTAGCTCCTCCTATTCATCATTGGAAAAAAAATTTTTTTTTGGTTATCCACCTTCCTACCTCTCTACCAGAGAGAAAAAAAAAAGAAATATCTTTATTTTGAGATAAGAAGAAATTTTGGCATTTGCAGCAGCAGCAAAGTTAGAAGTGTGTAGATAGAAAAAACATCTTTTCTACAATATCTACTTCTACTTTTGGTCTCTTTTTTACAGGGAAAAATGAGGTCAGGACGCAGAGAGGGCTTACTTATGGTAAAATCATGCTATCATTGAAAGATTTAATTTTTTTCTTCAGCTGCTGGAATTGAAGGTCTGTCCCAAACTTCTGCCTGGTATATACTTTTCCTTAGTCTCTCCTTCCCCAACGCTGATAGGACTGCCAATGTATATAGTCTGCAATACTTTGGATGTACATAGATTCTATGAAATCTTGGCAATAAAAAAAACATTGCTACAATGGAATGCAGGAAAAGAGAATTCATAAGTGTGCTGTACAAAAACTAATTTGTTATATAAAGTACAAAGGAACTATGCATCACTATATTCAGTTGTAACACTCATGTATACACCTATTAAAAAAAGGTGTGTAACATCAGGGCCTGCTAACACAAAGATTTGCAATCAATTGCAAAAATTGTAACAGCCAATCAAAACCGTTGTTTCCTGCACATCTCTGTTCAAAAAGGTGACCCTGGACCCAAGTGATTGATTGCAAACCCTTTGTGTTACGGGCCCCTGTCATGTCTTAGAAATTCTCAATGCATCATCTCTGTGCAATGATTGCACAGCACAATATGTGCAAACCAACCCCATACCCATCTGATCTCCCTGAATGGGGGTCAAATATAGACCCGTTACTAATTTTATGCATAGCTGTTGGACAAAAGTTCCCATGACCACGAGAGAAGCTTGACAGAGGTTTGTTGACATAGCAAACAACTGACATATGCAAACTTTTCCCTTCTATCAGATGCCATTATGCATAACAGGTGAATTGATAGGTTTCTGGAGAGAAAACATGCATGAATTTGAATACCTCAGTAAACAGGTCTAAGTTCTTCACCTTTCTTTTTTGAAGGAAGGGAATTAGCTTCATAACACTATCTATCACCACACTCATGCTAAAATGGGACATTTTTCATTTCTACACCATAGAGCAAGTTAATTTTTTGGATTCTGGTGGTTTCCTACTGACCAACACGTTAATATTAAATATTGCATCATGATCACTACCTTTGATAGGAATTTTATGCTGCATTACTATTTCTTTCCATTAATTCAAACCTTACTTCAACTATTAAAAAAGAGCATAAAGCAAAGAAATCTTGCCACATTTATTTTTTACATTTATGCTACAAATTCCCTTTTTTTAAAAACCATCTTCAGGGATTTACACTACATGACTAGACAGCAATGTATGTGGGAAGGTTGCTTTTAAAATGTACTTCTTCACGAACATGCAAAAATACAATGATTATAATATATGACCACATGACACATATTTTTCAAATAGGTTCTCCTACACAAAGTCATGCATTCAAATACACCATCAACTAGAGAGTAAAAAGTACAACGACATCAGCATGATACTCAAACATGATCATCCTAAATCAATTTTTAGTAATACTCTTTTAAACATTACAATTGTTCAAATGTCTTTCTCTCTCTTTATTTATTTTTTTTTAAGTATAACATTATAAACTTTGACATTAGATTTTATATGCATGATTTCATCAGCTTTTACAAATAACGAAACGTATCCTATTTAAAAATTTTCCATTACTGTACAGTTGTGATTCATCAGTTTCCTCCACACCATACCATCAAAATTCCATTTATCCATCTTCAAAGCCTTGCATGCTCCCAATCTTCCAATCAGTATCATCTAGACAAGCAGCAGTGACAATATATACAAAAAATGCATAGTCCTTAAAGGGGGTACCCAATGTTGAAACATTGTTCCTTCATATAAAGAGTATGATTTTATTAGCAGAAAATCATCTGCCTACATTTAAAAAAAGTTGTTGTTGCCAGAAAACCCCAAAATACGCTAAGATTTCAGCCTATTTTGGCCTCTAGCTCTGTCCCAGTTTCAATTGGGTACCCACAAGACGTCATCGTGGTTACCTTGTCGCTCAATTCTAGCAAAATGCGCGCAAGGTATAATACTATTGTACAGCTAGCACGCACCACAACTGCAATGCAAGAAGCTGGGTAACCACATCGACATATACCTCATACCCAATTTTTAGGTCAACCCTTGACTAATCACAAATAATTTGCCAATGCATGATTTTGATTGAAAATCATCAAATTTTAATGTACTTTTCTTCGAAATTCTATCTCGATCATATATTAAAAATTTTTAAACATGTGTAATCACTTTAATTACATGTTTTAGGTTAGGAATGCTCATGTTAACCCCTTGGTGCTGAAATCTCTTATTTCCATGTGCTTCACTTATGGAACATCAAGTTCTAAAGCCAAATGCATTACAATTATGCCACCCAGTTCCCCAATCCAATTATGCGCACCAATTTGAATTATCAGCGGTATAATCGTCTATGGCATACCCCCTTAAAGGTGATTAAGTAATGCACAATTCAAATAAAGCATAGGCCAATATTGCCCAATTTGATTCTTAGTAATATCTTTAATCTTACCTGGGAAGCAAGAAGTTGCATTTCAACCACTATTTCAGGTATTATCCTTATTGTTTCAATATCATTCACTAACATGTGGAAATAAAATGAAATTATTCATCATGTATTTGGATCTTCTGGAACAAGAAAAAAGATTTGAGGAACTGCAAAACAAAAAAATATCTACATTAATTTCATGCCAAGGCAAGTGATTATTGTCATCATACATTCAGTTAAATTTGCTTCAGTTTTCAGTTAATTACTTGACAGGTACTGGATTTCTTTCACTGTCATCTCTATTTAACTGCTACTTTTTCAAACATTCTCAAAACCCTTCAAACAAATCTATACTCATATAAAGCTGCACTTTTATACATCCTGTCAAATATTAGCCACTGCTTCGTTATATAAACACTATCCCAGAAAAATATGATATTCACATATCTGTGTCCCATCCTTCGCTTGCTTGTCCTTGTTTTAAAAACCATCTGTACATTACTGTCCTCTCTGTACATTTATGGCAGTTGGGAAGTTCTCATGGTGTTTAATTTCAGCTATCTGTGAGAGGAAAAATGGGGGAAGGAGAAAGAGGTAGAATACATAAAAATAACAACACATATCTCTGACTTATATCAGCAAATTTTCCAGTTTTAAACCCAATGACAATAATAACATTTTAAAACAATTTTTCTAGATAAATTTTTCAATTCTCATACAATCATTCATGGTTCGTTCTCGACACCAATATCACAGCTCCAAATATCTTGCTTAACAATCCATTATGCATTTTCAAATTCGTATTCATCATACAATTTACCACATTATAGAGAAAGATGATTTTGAATAGTTCCAAATATTCAGAATTATCTATAAATAAGTGGAAGGTTTAGAAACCCCGAGTCCACCCCCCCCCCCCCCCACTCAGTTTATAGTACATGGAGGGAGGGAAGGGGTGGGGGAGTTAACTTTGCAAATGTAGAGATCTTACCACAGGGGTTAGGGGTTGGGTTGAATTTACTGGCTTCTTCAAAGATCATCTCCTTCAGTTTCTCCTTTGGTAAGTCATCCAGCTCTGTAGCAAATGTGAATGGCTCTTCTTTCACAGGCTGTGCAAAATACAATGAATCAAATAAAAACAAAATCAATAGAAGGAATCAATGTGAGTTCATTGACAACAAAAATAACTAAATATCAAAGTTGGAGCTCTTCACTGAAATAACTGCATGTTGAACAAATATTTCCTCTCGAGCGTTACATTGTGTTTGGATCACATCAGACCCAAATCAAAGTGAAGAATCATTTTGATCTAAAAAAAAGTTGGCAAAACATTAAGTTTAAGAAAACATCAAAGAAGAATTCACAAAAGGTATATGTAGACATTTATAACTAGAATGGATGTACCAAGTGGGAGGCTTTATTTTTTCAATCAAATGTCAATTCTATGCTACATGTTCCTGCTACAATTGCTCTGAGGTCAGTTTTATACACTAAAAGACCAATTCCATAGTTAATAACCAGGAGACAACATTATTCCTGTTCCTAACACTAACCC
>CM057154.1:31616478-31633133 GCA_029962745.1 Echinometra lucunter | reverse complement strand
CCTAACCCTATACATAACCCTATATCTAACCATAAACCTAACACTTAAAATAGCCTTAAACCTAGTCCTAACCCTAAGCCTAACCCTAAGCCTAGCCCAAGGCCTAACCCAAAACCAAACTCTAAACCTACCCCTAAACCTAGACTTAAACTGAATCCTAAACCTAAACCTAATCCTAAGCCTGAATCTAACCCTAAGCCTAACCTCGAACCAAACGAACAAACCTAGACCTAGCCTCAAATCCAATTCTAAACCTAAACCTAATCCTAACCCTGAACCTAACCCTAAGCCAAACCCTAAGCCAAACCTTAACCCAAACATAACTCTAAACCTAACCCTAAGCCTAACCCCGAACTAAACTCTAAACCTAACCCTAAACCCAGCCTTAAACCCAATTCTAAACCTAAACCTAATCCTAACCCTGAACCTAACCCTAAGCCAAACCCTAATCCAAACATAACTCTAAACCTAACCCTAAACCTAACCTAAACCCTTATTGGAATCCTACATCTGCTCAAGTATCTCTGAAGAAATAAATCAATAACCAAAAAGCCAGTGCAACCAATGAACAATTTGTATCATAACACCTCAAAATGGCAGCATATTACATCATAGGCATTAGTGAGACATCGTATGTATCTACAATGCTTGGGTACTTGAATTCAGTTCAGCATACCTCATCGTCTGGATCATAGTATTGTTCCAGGTATGGGTGAGCCAGAGCTTCCTCTACCGTTATCCTCTTATCAGGGTTAAATGACAGCATCCTCTCAAGGAAATCAAGAGCTTTGTGATGATGTGGAGAAGATACACAAAATTTATAATACATTGCATACATCATCCACCACTACAACATCTCTAACACTGAGTTTCTCTAATTTCTGTCATAATTATCTTTAATTGTATGCCAGTGTCTTTCAAACTATATCAATTCAATCTAGCAATTGCTATATGATGGTATACCTGTAGGTCGTCCTACTCCCCCTTTTACTTTTTTTTTAATGAACAATTTCATCATATCATTTAAGAATTATTTTTGAACTTCAATACATGTTAATGTTCACATTCACAGTTTTGCTTGCTTTTCTAATGTATTTTATTGTAAATGTGACAATGTTCACCATCAGACTTCAGTCAAGTTTTGATTATGAAGAAAATCAAATTGCACTTCACTGAGTTGAGATCATTACAGCCATCAACACCTTCTTCAGAGAATTCCTGGGCCCCAGTTTCATAAAACTTGTTATCAGTAACAACTGCCACATTTCTATGACAAATTTGCTCTCAGCCAATCAGATGTAAGGATTTCAGTAAAAACAGTTATTGCAACTTGTAACTGATAACATGTTTAATGAAACAAGGCCCTGGCTATGTACCTTTGCTATCTGCTTTAGGAAACAGTTGTTTGAGAGGAATCTTAGACTTGAAGGGTAGTCCCTGTAGATAGGCCCTGGCCTTCTCATTGATGATGCATTTCAGATCATCTTGGGATGGTGATCCAAGCACTCCAAGGATATGGTTCAGTTGATCCAAGTCTGGAATCACACACATCAAGTCAAGGACAACAAACATTTCATTCATCAATATTTTATCTTCCATTTTAGTGAGAGGTATCTTAACCCATAGACGTACAGTGTCTCCTTTAGGAGACGCTTTGGCAGTATCTGTTGGTCCAGAATGCTGGGCAAGACACATTATACATGAGTACAAAGAGAAAAATTCGCTGAAAATTTTGAGTCTGTTTTCAATGCAGTATGATGTTGCATTTTCGAATTAGAGTAGTTTAAATGTAACTAATCATTAAAGTCTCTAAATTGCAACGCAGTGAATATTATATAATCCCTATCTCCACGTTCAAATTGGCAGTTTCCACTTAAATTTTCCAATCACAATTCATTTTGGTTCATGTTATAGCTATTTTATTTTTTTCAAACTATGTAAGAGTGGAAGAAAAATAATAGTTGTTGCCAATTTGAGGATTGAAGATGATTAATTTAGACCTCTTTAAAGCTCTGTACTTCTATGGGTAAATACTGCCACCTGCAGAAAAAATTACACATAGGATTGATGAGAAACTTATACCTCTCGAGAACTGAAAGAAAAGCTCCTGTCAAAAATTATAAATATATAAAAAGCTCCGGAAAGCTCAATAAGAGCTCCAGGAAATAAAAATGAAATATTTTTTGAAAATCACCGCAAGCAAATCTCAGAAAAGATATCAATGCCCATACTGAATTTTTTGCATGAGGTCTGTAAGTTATCTAGGACACAAACTTGCACATTAAAAGTACAGTTGCACAACTGTTTTGTAGAATATGGGTGACTTTGTAGATCCAGATACAAAGCTACATCCTAATCTTACCCAACGTGTGTGAAAAAGTAATTTTAAAGTCTAACCCTAGATTCTGCAGTTTCACAAGACCATAGCTAGTTGAGAGAGATAGTTACATCACCAGAAGTTGCTTCTGATTGGTCATTCACTTCAGAGAGCTCCAAACAGTTTCCTCCCTTGCAAACTGTACATGGGAGAGAGCTATCTGAAACTCTATGACTTAACCTATGACCAACTCTGCATATACGGGGATGCGCCTGTCACATCTATACCTCTCAATATGCTATGAATATGACTGATAGACAAGTCAAAGGATACAGTGTTTTCCAGGAAAGATTGGTCTGTTACTCAACATCTCGGCCAGAATGCAACCAACAGACCAGATGTCAATGGACTTGGTGTAGCCTTTGGAATTCAGCATGATCTCAGGGGCTCGGTACCATCGTGTTGCCACATACTCTGTCAAGAAACCAGTGTGGTCGTGGCCAGGGTCTGCTATTCGTGCAAGTCCAAAGTCACAGATCTGAGGAGAGAAATTTAAAAAATCTTTAAAATTCTTCAGATAAAGCTGAAAATGATACATCCATGTACAATTCAACATCCATACGTCTAAGATTCTGAAATATTTCATTATTCAGAGAAAGTTTTGTTAAAATCAGATTAAGGCATTATTTGAAATTGAATAATTGAAAAGCTTATGATGACAAGATAATACGGACAATCATCCTGAAGGATTACGCCTGAAGAAAATCCTGCGGAGGTGGCATAAAAACATCGTACAGTGTAAGAACTACATGTAATAAAGCCTCTGCCTAGACCTAAACAAACATCATGAATACATGCAAACTGGTACTATGCATGTTACCAGATAGGGCATGTAGAGGTGTATTGGGACTTTAGTTCGTTTCAACTGGACCAATTGACCCATTGAATACCAATTGAAATACAAATTGACCCATAGCTAACACATATTTATGCAATACTTCCAAAATTTCCTTTGATTGAAATAAGGTTTATAAAGTTAAACTGATGGCACTGCATGTATCACTTTGGTGAACTTATTATTATTATTATTATTTTATTCGGCAGAATCAACAACCCAAAGAACAAATACAAACAATAGTAGAATATAGGGAGAGTCACATGGATGCCGGGAAAAGAAAAAGATTAACTTAATAACTATAACCCGAAGGTCTTCTTTTCCAATCCATGTGACTTTACATAAATAGAAGTACATAAAATAATGTAATGAATACATATACATCGTATAATGAATACGGTAGCAAACAATAATTACAATGATCAAAAAGAAAAAGAAAATACAAATTGAGGATAGGTAAGAATGTCGCCCTGGAAACACGTAAAACACACACCACGGAATGGTGCTGTGATACATGCACCCAAGTCCGACAAATGTGGAGATAGAGGGCGCTGTGCAACTAGCCGGGACAAGCAGGTATATATTAACTATGTATGGCAAAGTATTACAGATTTAACAACATGAGCAGAGCACGGATGCTTTATAAAGGGTTGAATATTGTGAATGATGAATTGAGTTTGATACTATGATAATTACATTATGAAACTGTTATAAAAAAAAAAAAAAAAAAAACCATCGTGGAAAGATCATGTAATGATTATGTATTTATCACATGCATGTACAATACTAATAAAAGTCATATACAATTAATCCACAGAGAGGACTTTCTCCTTTAATTTTAAGAGCCAGGTGTGAAAAGAGAGTAGTACAATGTCGGTCTTAAGAGAAGTACGTAATGCATCCCAAACACGAGGAAATGTGTGAATGGCAGAACCATGCAACCTTTGGGTGCGAGCTTTTAGGTGCTTGAATTGAACTATTTCAGTGTATCTATGATTAACATGAATGAAAAATTGGACAGCTTCACATTTTACAATGCAAAATAAGACTTTAAGTACAAAACTAATCAGAAGATAATGTCTCCTAGAATTGAGGGAGTGCCACTTCAGATTTTGAAGGCGTATAGAGTATTCCATTTCTTGTCTTCTTTGCTTAAGAATAATACGTGTAGCGCGTCTTTGTATCTTTTCGATTTTATCAATATGCCCTTTACTATGAATAAACCAGGCCGGTTGGCCATATTCAATGAGTGGGAGAACTTAATAAGTTCCATAAATATCTGACACTTTTTTGTAATCTTCGTCTTCAAAACGATAATTATTGTTTTTCTACAGAGTGGTAGGCCAACATTGTCAGCATGTAAGGCATAAAGGTGCATGAGAGCCAGACATACATGTAGTTGTGTGTGACACATGCATCCACATAGTATCTGCAATCTATGTTGACTGGATATTAGCTTTCAAATTCATCATTGAATATATATCAACTTTCAAATTCAACACTGAATATATTTCAGGGTTCAAATTCATCAATGAATATTTAGTTTGACAGATTCCTCATAAGGTTTCAAGAATTTTCACTTTCCTTGCCCGTATCAACTTTATGACCTCCATTGTATTCCAATAGTTCTTCTCATATTTCAAATATAATGCGGTGGTATTTCCACTGAACACCAATGAATACTAAGAATAAATATACATGTAGGTCTCTAGATCTTACAAAAATATCAATTTGAATTAACATCTTCTATTACCATAATTCAATTATTTGACACTATAAATACTTCATGACGGCAAATTTATAATGGGAATTACGGTAGATCTTATACAGTTTCTACTTTAGACAGAAGAATAACAATTCCCTGTCTATTAATAATCCTCCCTCTTCCTAGCGCATTACACCTCCACACAGCCTATAAACTAATTACTTGATTCAGTTTGGAGATGAAATATAAATATCATCACCACGTCATTTGTCAACGTACAGCTGCATAACGCAGAAGACGGCTCATTAATATCATTATCGAGCAAGACTTCAGAATCATGCCACAGGCTACTTGGTGAGGGATCACCTTTCTTTTAATGCAGTAAACCCAGTTTTCACAGGGAACGATCTCCCCAGTCTCCATTATATATATGGAATACTTATCATATTTCTGTATGGCTTTTTTTCTTTTTTAAAGATATTGCTGCCTGTATCTAGTAACTGCCTTAACCCATTCGTGACAGAGGTTTGGCCTAATAACTTTTGATGCAAAGCCCTGAAAATCATACCAAATACATGAGCAGAAAGAGCAAAAAATTCTACACAAACTGTTCCCATTGTAGCAACAAAATAAAAATGTTGGTGTTGCCAATTTGAAAAATAAAAGCTGATCAAATTAGGCTTTAAATAATTCCTGTCACGAATGGGTTAAGCACAGCTTTAAGATAAAAAGTATGTGTAGTGACTCATGGCATACATACACACATGTACTGATTGAAATGACTGCACACTTTGAAAATGCATACATGTAAAAGCAATCAAACAAACCTTAACATACAGTGTATTAATTGTACACTGCACATAAACCACACTAAAAAGGGAAAAGATGAATCATGCTAGAAGTCGAAATTTCCTAAATCAGTTATCATAAAATCTACTGAATTGTATATCAAATTAAAGGGAAAATTATAGCCTTTAATTTGCATGTAGGTTACGAATTGTGGTCAGTCATGCATGATTAGTTATGATCCATTATGCGCAATAATGCTTATTTTCAGACCTTTCTGGGATCATTGAAGCATAACTCATATTCCGTTGATGATCATGGCTTATTCATTTATTTTCCTGATAGATGACATTATATCCTTTAATTTGATATATAATTCTTAATATTTCACTTTATATTACTCATTTTAAAAACATTTTTAATGAATGAATTTCTTGCTACTATTGCCTAATTGACTTTTGTACAGGGGTTGCAATTAGATTCATGATTCATATTAAAGTTCATGTCAAAATGAATAAGACCAACTGAAATGCTCAGAATCATATATCAAATTAAAGGATATCATCTCATCTCTGGCAAAAAATTAGAAATGAGCCATGACCACTGAAGCATTACAGGTTATGCTTCAATGATCACAGAAATGTCAGAAAATAGGTATTATTGTGCATAATGGATCATAACTGTGCATAATGGATCATAACTATACATGCATGAATGATCATGATTTGTAACTACATGCAAATCAAAGGCTATTCTTTTCTTTTTAATTTGATGCACAATTCAGTAGATTCTATGATAACTAATTTAGGAATTTTTTTACTATTAGCATGGTTCACCTTCTCTTTTTATAGTGTGGTTTATGTGCAGTGTACAAGTAATTCTTGGATACACTGTCCATGTACAACTGTCATCACGGGAATGACCTGTGCCCCATATATTTATCAAAGAAGTAATTACTTGAAATCTGTTTAACATTCTTAAAACTCTAGCCATCATTCTGCCTTCATTACTACTGTAATCCCATTTTGCGCTAAAAAGCTTTTCAATTTGCATGTATGTATTCTTCAAATGTATAAATGGATTCTTTACTGAGGGCTACAGTAAAAATAGAAAACTGTACTTCATACATGTACCTGTAAAATGTACAGGCATACATGTACATTCTACAAATTAAGGTCTGAACATCTACATTAATCAGCTCCCCCCCCCCCCCCAACCCACTCACACATAGCTTCTTCTCTTTTTATATAGTAAATAAAAATGTATATAACATGAATCACTGTGTTTTAAAATTGCCAATTTTAACATGGAGTGATTATACATATACACTGCTTTGACAATATAGAGAACTGAGTGATAAGCTACAATACAATCGCTCTTATTCCTACATTGTAGATGACACTACATACTACATTATTAATGTACTCAACATTTTCAGTGATTTTTTCCTCAATCCGTCCATGTATAATTCCTGGTATTCTGGATCAAAAGATACTACATGAGTATCGATGAAAGGAGACACTGTACTGCTCTGGATTAAAAATAATGCCACTGAATACAGTGCTCACAAACTGTTCCAAGTGCTCAATAAATTTCTTTATCTCGTTCAACACATGTTTACATTGGGTATACTGTCTCCAGACAATCAAAAGTGTGCTCTACTAATAATAATGGATGATAGTGTAGCACAGTGTACGTAAACTAGGCATTCCTCTCTACATTACATATTTTCCAACACACAGTGCACTGTGTATGATAAAGAAGATGTCACTAGTGAATATAGCAAGGATTCTCCCACACCTATGCTAATAGATATGGGACATGTAAAATCCTTCACATATATTCTAACCAATATTGTACAAGCAACTTATGATAATGAGTTGCATGCACATCAATAATAGTTCACGCTCAAATAAGAGAGAGTTTCGCCAAAAGTTGCGCAGAGAAACTTGTGATGTCATATTTGACCTAACTTTAGAAGAACTTAATTTTCAGGATAAAAAATACATTTTTCCCCACGAGAGCTATTCTCTGAAAAAAAATAGCTCCCATGGACAATTCTAAAGGAGCTATTTCTAGGACCAAGGGAGCTATGTTGAATTTTAATCGCTGAGATCCCAATTTTCTCCTGGGGAGCATGCGTAATTGAGTATCAGTATGATGCTTTACTCTGTGTGTTGTTTCAAGAAATGTTAATTCTGCTACTCCTAAATCCTGATTCGGGAATTTGTTGCTTATTTTTGGAGCTGCGGCAAGGGTGACTCTGAAGAAAATGGACGCCGTAAAGAATTGGGTTTTAAGGATTTTAGGAAACTATTTTAGCTCCGCAAAAGGCAAAATCACCCTCTGCCCCCAGGTATTTTTAACCCTGGTTTACACCTTTTGCTGCCAAGAGGCAAAAATTAAGATTCTGGCCTCCTTGTTTTTTTCTTTGCTGTCTCATACAGGTGTACCATTCACTGACGCACAAGAAAAGCAAGGGGTTTCCCTGGGGGTTAGGCGCTTCATATGTGAACAAGCCCTAAAGCTGTTCACCATACAATACTTCATACAAAGATTGATTGATGTCTAGTACATTTTTACCTGATGCGCTGTACGAGATAACTATTACATCTGCTGGCTATAGACGTCACAGGTCTGAAGGCCATATGAAGACACATGGGTGCTCATACATGTTTACTTGCACGTACAGTATTATAAACAAGGATCGTCTTATTAAGAAACTCTGTACGGCACCTCCTTATGGACAATTTTCTCCATGTAGTCAAGCCCACCACACATTACACTATCTGACTGCAACCCAATTGTGGAGGAAATTGCATTTTGTATCACATATCAAAATTCAAACAAATGCAATCATTTCAATCGAAGTTCTAAATGAAAAGAATACTAAAATCAAAATTTTTGTTTACTGTAAGCCATTAACTCTGAGTAAAGAACAAATAAGCTTCACATCATTGAACATCGCAAGACTGCTATGTTGTTACTATGATCCTGAACCGATTTTACTTTTCCTTGTTCAACTGTAAGCAGGCTTACTGTAGCTGGAATTTAGATTTCAGTATTCAGAAGACTATTAAGGTGCTTTCAGATATGAGGCTACTTTGTGGCACTACTTTGGGTGCACACATTTTTTGTGTACAGGTCTATGGGGTATAGGGTGACAAAAAAAATGTTGCCGAGGCAGGACACATTTTTGTTTGCTGCCTGGCTACAAAAAAAAAATGCGCACCAATTAAATTCCTAAAAAAGTTAGCACAAAAATTGTTGCCATGAGATTGTTTGCGCAACTTTTGACAAAATGCTCTCTTATTTGAGAGTTGACGTGTTAATGCACATTCATTAGCACAAGTGGCAACACAAAGTCGCATCATATCTGAACAAAAAAAATGTGTGCACACAAAGTGGCGGCACAAAGTCGCATCATATCTGAAAGAGCCTTTAAGATCTGTGATTATTCAATTTCACATTTTATTGTTAATATCAATTGCTGAAACAATTTCATGCCAAATTCGGATCACAGATGAGTTTTATGGTGTGCAACAACAGGCTATACTGCTCCTTCATTAAGCTTTCAACACAAACTTACTGGTAAGAAAAACGTTGTAAATTGGAAAGATCTTTTTTGTTTGTTTGCTTTTTAAAAAAAATCATCTCTATCATGTTAAAGATAAAAAATGAATTTTAAAAAGGGCCCCATCCCCCCTCCCACACACAAAAAAAAACAGAATAAGTAAGAATGAAAAAAGATGGAAACAGATGATTATAAAAGAAGAAAAAAAGGAGAAGCTTGGGGAAAAAACAATGGGATGCAGACAAACGTAAAGAATTAAAAAGACAAAAGTGAAGGAGAAGGAAGGAGGACTTATTGGATAAACACTGTTGAAGGCTTGGCATAATCCAAGTTATTATGGCCAATAGCCTGTAGCAATCAATGGGCTAGATTTGCAATGACATGTTCTGGTAATGCATTTCAATTCCCATGGTGTCGCATGTTGAATCTTATTTGAAATTGCTTCTCGCATGCATACAAGTCTACTAATCAGAGGAGGCACGGAACAAACCTGAAATCATTAATTCATGAAGCAATATCTACCCCTGACATTAGCCTTCCCCCCCCCCCCCCCTCCCTCCAACATCCCACTCATGAGGGAAATTCTGTGTAAAAGGGAAGTATGTACCTCAACACATTCAAAACGAGCAGAATTTTTAAAAGTAGTGCTACAAATATTTTTTCGAAGAATAGCGTTAACGGTTGAACACACACATACTTATGCATTCCAATCTGCACTCATCAGACTATACCGCATTTATACCACATCAATGAATAGAAAGTAGAAAATTGAAACAATATAGACTGAAACCAAAGGAACAAAAGAAGGCAATATGAGTAGCTCTGATTGGCTGTCAAGGATGATGGAAAATTTGGCTTACTGTCAGCCGGTTTGTTTATGAGGTAAAAAGTGATCAATTTCAGTACGGTATCCCTATTTTTAATCACATCATTTGAAGATTTGAGTCAACCGGAGGAAGAGAAAAGGGGACAGGGGAGTCTCTAATTAACACTTTACTAAAGTGCATAGGGTCTTGAGAGAAACCTAGCCCACATGCCTACTGGCTGTGTATGGAGCTGCTGCAGTACACAATCCTCAATGAACTCTTTTAGTCTCCCACTCAGACCTCTATTCCATGTTTCAACAGACCGGAATTTGTGGTGGCAAACTAGGGGAAATCCCCTCTCAGCATTAGTCTACTTAATTTCCCAGAATTCCCCTCACCTTGAGATCACAGGTAGTATTTAGAAGCAGATTGCTGGGTTTGAGATCCCTGTGAAGCACGTTAGCTGAGTGGATGTACTTGAGCCCTCGTAAGATCTGGTAGAGGAAGTAGCAGATGTGATCGTTACTCAGTGGCTGGGTCTTAAGCAGCTTGTACAAGTCTGTTTCCATTAGACATTGCACAATGTATCTGTTTAACGTTAAGGTCAAGGAAACTCATTGGCAATCTTTCTTTGGCAGTTAGTTGTATCGTATTAGTGCAGCATACTGGTGAGTGTAATATTGTATTGATATTGGTTTTGCTGTAATGAAGAGCCCAAGTTTCTCTCCATTCCCCCCCCCCCCCAACACCACCAAAGGCTACACAAGAAATTGGAAGGGGTGGAAAGCAAAAAATTGGAGCATAAAGAAAAGATGGAAATTTAAAACAGAAAGAATGAAGTAGAGGATTAGGGAAACATGTAGACTGAAAATGAGGGAAGAAGGGAAAGTTGAAGGAAGTACATACAGACTAGAGATGGAGAGAATTGAAGGGGAAGAGTAAGGAAGAGAAAAGATATTTGAAAATGGTGCTTGTATAGAGAAGTTTATGAAGAGAGAGACAAAGAGAGTAAGGGCATGAGAGTAAAACCATGAGAACACCAGGGCACCAGGACATATATTTTCTGTTTCTTGGTGTCAAGATTAATTTATCAAAGGATACACATCTCTCATGCTTTCAATGGTATCTGCCTTGATGATATCTTGGATATTAATAATCTGTAGTAAGAAAGAGAGAGGAAAAAAAAAAGAAGGACGAATAAGCAAGAATAACAAAAATATTGTATTACACATCATATGGATTGGAAAGACGATATACTCAGCTTCTCTGTTTTGAAAATATTTCTTATAATCTGCTCCAGAGGAATTTCTCCATTACTTTTATTAAACCTGCATAGCTGACGACGCTAAGGGCAAGAAGATGTACATGTATCGGTACTCAAATATACAAACATATCTCTTGATCAAGTAATCTCTTTATTACCATAACCACTTGAGATGCATATCTGAGAGAGAGTATGAAAAGGTCACTATCATAGAAGAATGCATTAATCACTCTACTAGGTGTAACAAAATAAAATATACATGCAACTTGACACTTTTGATAGACAATGCCAAGAATTACAACTGATGCCAAGCTTAATTTTCCCACTGCAAAGCTGAAGGTTGTTGACGATTTTCTTAGAGTAAGCTTTGGGCTCTATTCATATGATATTCTTAGAAATAATTTACTGCTAAGATATTGGTTTATACATGAAACAGAGTCATAAGGTATGGTTATTTAGCAAATTCATATCATAATCATGTACGTGTATCACACCAGCTTTTCAATATATATTTTGCCACCCAGTGTCCTGTTGCCAGAATAAGATAAATATTACATGGAATGGCAGAAATTGAAGACCCTCAAAACTATATCATTTCAAAAACTGTCAGCAAATTTTACAGGAAAACTGAAAAAACCAAAAAAAACTTAGAAACTGTCACCATGTATATCGTTCCAAGAAGTGTCAGCCCATTTACTACAGGAAAATGATGTACATGTACATGTACTTTACAATCCAAACTTCAGATGAGAGTGGTTTAAGGTGCTTACTCACATTTTCATGGTTGAAGCGTGTGAGGATCTTGATCTCTCTCAGGGTTCGTTGACAGTATGTCTGGTGCTCAAAAGGACTGATCTTCTTGATGGCTACCTTACCACCGGTGCTTGTGTCTAATGCACTACTGCAGGGGGTCAACCGCAATGATGAAAGAAGAGTAAAGGAGAGAGGGGGATAGAGAAAGGAAAGAAAGGGAAAGGAAAGAGAAAGAATGTGGAGAGGGGTTGATAGAGATGGAGAGGGGTTGATAGAGGGGGAGAGGGTCGGGTAGGGAGACAGACAGAGAGTTAGAGACAAGCATGGAGGAAGACAGATGGAGAAAGAGAGGAAGAGAGAAAAATAAACATATGCATGTTAACAGAAAAGCAATTAAATCTAACAGAGTACATGTGTATCACAAGAGAATTAACAAATATTGAGACAAAACACAAAACTCTACAATTAAACACCTAGAAAAAAGGGCAATATCATATTGTACCTGTTTTTTAATACAAGAGTTCCTGCTACAATCAGTAGTATGCAAGTTTTTAATACAAAAAATAAGCAGAAAACATACATGTAATAGTTACATGAACATATATGACTTTGAGGGTACAAATGTACATGTATGCATGAACATTCACATACTAACATGATGAGTGCTCTGTGCATTTAGAATGCATGCCTAGTTATGTCTAATGCATTTTCTTCATATTTTCTCATACATGCATGTACATCAGCCAAGGAACATCTGTGAGATGCATTAATATCCTTGACAACACACGGTACATTCATGCAACTCCTTTACACATGTGTGTATTGACAGGCACATGTGTGTATGGACTTTAATTTAGCCTACCGGATACTCCTTTTTTTTTCAATTCGAGCATCATTAAGGTGCATTTACACGTTTTTGAAGGGCATTTTTTTATGATACCAGCATCAGCATTCAAAAAACAAGGCTCGAAATCATTACTATAAGAAAAAATATGGAAAACAAAATTTTTTCTTTTAGGCCTATAGAGAAATGGTTGTCACAATCTAAATTATATAAAGTCTGGAGAACGATCCATCTCGAATTCAAAATGTTTCCCAATACATGTATTTCTACTAAACATAAAAATGCTAATGATCTACAATATATAAGCCTATGTGTATCATATCTTTCAGCATAGAACACAAATGAACTGCTAATGGACATGCCGTCTTCCTAGAAATGATGATTCATGAGTATGTTTACAATGCAATCGACAGTTCATGTACTGAGTGTACATATCCACCAGTCAAGAAAATCAAGGTTTTCCTCAACTACCATGCTAAGGCAAAAGAATTAATTAACTTATTACAATAGTCTATCTCATGTGGATTACAAAAAGGAATCCTATGTTTTCTTGACTTGATTGTGCCAGGAATCTAAGCTCTCTGAAAAAGGTCCTAGAAAAATTGTTTCAATTTGTATCTTTTTAAATCATTCTATAAAGTGCATTTAAGAAAGGGCAGAAAGCAAAAATCAAATAAATTTTGCCATGATGAGCTAACCAGTGCTTGTAAATTAGAACTACATCTACAAGTACTTTCAACTCTTATATTATCAGGTAAACATAAAAACACACTTCAAATGCAAACACATGATTTCTGATCAAATAAATAAATTACAAATTTACAGCATTAATACTAGCGTTAACAAGGCTTCATGATTTATTACCGCTATAAATAATGCGTGTTGACATGAACATAGTAAGTCTAAATCGGGATCTCCCTACTCTGCTTGTTCACTGTACATGTTACATGTCATAAACTGATGGGTAAGATCATTTCATTCATACCTTGAAGCTATGATTATAACCTTGAATTTAATGCGGCATGCATGCAACATGCTTCATTAACTGTCTGGGTAGATTCGCTGTGTATCTGGCTTGATAACTAGTAACAGAGTACTTCAAATTTTTCAACTTTTTTTCACCCCCTGATTGTTTTTCAGATTTTCTTTTTCACATGATTTTTTTTTTTCACGGTTCTTTTCCCTATACATAGAGCGTACATGTATGCACCCACAATCATCAGAACATTCCAATCAGCAATTTGAAATGTATACAACCAGAATTCTTTACATTTACAGATGTACAATGTATAGGCTAACATGGTATTGATACAGTAATGTTCACTGTATATGAATGTACACTGTATATGTGCATACGTGTACACTGTATATGTGCATACGTGTACACTGTCAAACTAATGCAGACTGATATTGTCAAACGATTAACCCATTCATGACAGGAATTATTCAAAGCCTAATTTGATCAGCTTTTATTCTTCAAATTGGCAACACCAACATTCTGATTTTATTGCTACATTTTTCTTATAAAACATGTATCTGAAATGAATATAAATTGACAGAAATTATGATGAGAAGTCAAAAAGTTGCCAATTTGCAGGGGAAAATGGTGATTTTAAACTTTCTATCACGTTGCCAATTTAAGGATATTAATGCTTATTTTCCTTTGAAAAATTTTCAGCATCAAACAACATATATTGACGCAACCAAAATGGGCACGGTAAATGTAGATTTTTTTGCTCTTTCTACTCATGTATTTGGTATGATTTTTAGGGCTTTGCATCAAAAGATATTAGGCCAAACCACAAAATGTGGACCTCTGTCACGAATGGGTTAAGAATAATTTTTTCTTCAAACCCTAAATGACCCACTCAGAAATGATCACAATATATCAACCTTTCCAGTGGTGAACATGAGTTACACATACTTTACCAATGTACATGTATCTTTACTACATATGTAATGCTCCCCTCACATCTTTATGATACTATTTTTCACATATTCCGAGAGCCGCAGACTATCTTAGGCTCTTAGCACATGTAAACTGGGGCATGCACCAGAGCCAATCAATAGTCTATATAAAACTGCAAGGACATACCCATACTGTCTCCATTCCATGAATGAAAATAACTAGGACAAGGATATCATACAAGCATACCTCCACAATATCAGAGTCATGAAAATATGTAAAGCGAGATCCATATGATCCATACAGTGTACAATAAAATCAAGTTTAAAGGCACCATTCACCATTTTAAAGTAACAGATTCATATTTAAATCTGTCGTAAACTGGTGTTTTTTTTTAGATGATTTTTTTTGCAAAATATGTACATTGTATTATCTTATGTACAGGTACACATGTACTTTCAATGTAGCTTCCCATCTAATTACAAGAAATTTACCATGCATGTATTTGTTCTCTGATTTCATACTTACTTGTATATAAAGAAATGGATATCAATTAACATCTTAAAAATCTAATAGAAATATAAACTCAGTCTCCATATAGCTTACATGTATGTTGCTGTCCAAAAGGGCCATGCATGTATCATCATCATGCCTCTTCTAATGATACCAGATATACAGTGCAAATCCAGTTGTGAGTAGAAAATTAAAAAGTGTCTGTGCCTTTTGCAAGGCAAAACAAATACACTTGATTTATATGCACTTACATGTACATGTGATCACATATGTTTCATTCCTTTTGAAATACAACAGAGCTCTCTGTACATGTATCATTGACCTAACATAGACAAACATGTATTCTACAATAGCTTGGTCACGCTCTTTCAAACATCTATAATGTCACTGATTAAAGGATTAAATACTAATACCTGGGTTTTATAGCAACTTAGCATGGCCTTCACCTGAAGTGAATAAGTGGCGTGTATCAATCAAATGCATGTAAACACGGATTTCAGGGAAATTGCTTCTTCTATGTAGAGTAGGCTTACATGTATGTTACAGGCAATCTCTAGAACGGCACAACGTCCACTTCTACAAGTACTGTAGACATTAAAAGTCAAGGGAAGCAGCCAGATTGTCAGTATGGCAAAACTTGACCGGTATTTCACCGCCCAATCAGCTCATCCCCCCCCAAAAAAAAAAAATCTCCTTGGGTCAAACTTACAAAACTTGGTATGACAAATCTTCCCTTGTCATACCCCCCCCCTTCCATTGAAATATACTTATGAGTGTAATAAAAGGAGTTATGCTTTAAATTATAATTATTGATGTATCAACATTACATGCATAAAAATCTAAATGCCTAAAGCTTCCTTTATTAAGTAAAGTTATGCCCAGTCTAGTGTGAAAATATATATTTTCCATGTTGATTAGAAAATTCTAAAGATCCACTAAGATTCACATGATTTGCCTAAAGGTAGGTTATTTCAATAACGTGCATCAAAAACAAGTACAAAGCACAGAAGCAAAGTACATGTATGTAAAAGAATCTAATAATACATTTGCAAATTTTTCGGCTTGTCAGTTGGTACCAAAAATAGCATAAATTCATCAGAAATACATGAATTTTATTACTGAATTGTGTTCTGGCATAATACATGGCAGTACAGAGAAAACTTGACAAGACAAGGTCGGCTATAACCAGGTAAAAGTTATAACAAGGATAATGTAACGGTCCCAATTTACTTGAAAATAATTGTATGGCTGCAGGAACCTGTTATTGCAAGGTCGGCTATAATGAGATATGG
>CM057154.1:31569602-31615978 GCA_029962745.1 Echinometra lucunter | reverse complement strand
GCTAGCTAAAATCAAGTTCCTATCATTTTTAGTCTTTGGAATACAGAAAATAAAGTGAACTTTAGAAAAAAAAAAAAAAAACTTGTTACAGTTCATACCATAATCCTGAAGCATGCAGAAAGATTTCTTTCCTTTCAAGAATTACTGTAAAAACATTGAAATCATAATAGAAACAACTATGAATTCACTTACAGTTCTAAGTGCAAACAAATCTCAAATTAACATTGCCCAACTCATTTGTAACTGATTTTGAGATCATGGTCAACTTTGACAGTGCAATCATATTTCTTCCAAACTTGGAAGAATTAATACCACAGAATCAACCCAAATATACAGTGTATGTTCACATCTACAAGTGAATGATTTATGCCAAACAAACTTTACAGAAAAATGTGTAGGTATATGTACCTCTACATGAATTTTTAAACTTATGAAGTGCATTTTGTGAACATTCTGCTGATACTAGCAATTCATTCACAGAATGATGATAACTTTACAATGATTATGAGCCCACCTTTTGTTGTAATGCCTTTCATCGTAATTGAAGATAACCTGAAAAGGGTTTCTGTATCACCATGCTATTTCTATGCCATTTTTATTTTACTTTCTACATCAAAGGTGACAAGAAAATGTGCCATTTCGCAGTCACTACTAAATGCAGATTCACATCTAGATATGTACCACCAAATCCATAATAAAGATTTACAAATGATTAATAAAAATATACACTTCTTCCAGTTACATGATCACTTGGAATGACAACTTTCATTCAATTTACAAATCTGTGAATTAGAAAACAATTTTTACAAAGTTAAAGTGAACTTAACTTTCATGATCCTGCAGCAAATTAATCTTGGAAATGCTACACAATGGTCCTACATGAGATTATACAAGCGAGAGACAGAAGGGCATATCTCTGCATGATACAAACTAACAAAGTAAAGTCCTTCTAGTTCTATCTACAGACCACATTTATCTCCTGCTCAAACGTTGCTTTTCAAATGCAGAGAACTCTGTCAGGTCCATTGTCAACTAAGATTTTGCATTAATGAGTTGCTTACATATCTTTCGAAGCCTTGTGCCTAGTGAAACTACTGAAACCATAATTTCTACTACTACATCATGTTATAAACAATGCATGGCAGAATATTCTACTCCATTCTGGGAAAAATAAGAAATGAGGTCTTTCTAAAATGAATGGATATAGAGCATTCCGCTAGACTATGGTATATACAATGTAAACAGTTTCTTACTAGCTACTCCTGCTTTTCAAGAGAGATAGAAACATCGCTTTCGCGATTATTTTGACTTTGTACATGCCGAAAATATCTTACAGGTATTCTTAAAGGTAATACAGTGTTGGTAGAGGGCATGAAAGTAGTGCTTACTGGATTGAATCACCATTCTAAATCTACTGTGCACATTTTTCACTAACTTGAGGAATTCAAAATCTCTGCCATATTAAGGTGCAAACACTTGAAATCAAACGACAACATTAGTAAGGATGAAGTATGCCTTCCGTGAGGATATAAGCACCATGCTTGGTTTGGAACCTGTGACCTTTATTTCTTTCAAGTGCAAGTATGATTTACTAATATAACATCATGTGATGACTGTAATATACAAATATGTTTATACCTGAGATATTCATATAGGTGAGATAATGACTTCCCAATGGTTCAATGAGCCACTTGTGCAACAGTAACGAACAGTGTTAGGATCAGGGTTAAGGTAAGGATTTTGTTGAAGTGTCACCTTAGACTGATCGCTGAACACCAAACACTGTTTATCATCATAAGAAATGTTAGTGTAGAAGTAATGGTGCATATTGCAATGTGGTATAATCAGTGACACCTTAGACTGATCGCTCAACACCAACCTGTTTAACATCATAAGAAATGTTAGTGTAGAAGTAATGGTGCATATTGCAACGTGGTGTAATCAGTGACAGTGATCAAAAGAAGCCTCATGAAGTTATACTTCTGACATCATGTCCTTCACCAACACTGTGCATTAACTAATGGAAAAAAAAAACAACTAAAGCACATAGAAACATAAATAAATTTTCTTTCTCTCTCTCATTAAAGTTACCCAAGCTTCAAAAGGTAAAGAATTGCATAATACATAAGAAAAAAAAATGATTATGAAAATTAACATAAGTCTTCATTCAGTGTTGTTAGCTCCTCCTATTCATCATTGGAAAAAAAATTTTTTTTGGTTATCCACCTTCTTACCTCTCTACCAAGAGCAAAAAAAAAAAAGAAATATCTTTTATTTTGAGATTAAGAAGAAATTTTGGCATTTGCAGCAGCAGCAAAGTTAGAAGTTGTGTAGATAGAAAAAACAATCTTTTCTACAATATCTACTTCTACTTTGTGTCTTTTTTACAGGGACAAAAATGAGGTCAGGAAGCAGAGAGGGCTTACTTTATGATAAAATCATGCTATCATTGAAGATTCTAATTTTTTGTTCTTCAGCCTGCTGGAGAATTAAAGGTCTGTCCCAAACTCTGCCTGGTATATACTTTTCCTTAGTCTCTCCTTCCCCAAAGCTTGATAGGACTGCCAATGATATATATCTGCAATACTTTGGATGTACATAGATTCTATGACATCTTGGCAAATAAAAAAAAACATTGCTACAATGGCATGCAGGAAAAGAGAATTCATAAGTGTGCTGTACAAAAACTAATTTGTTATATAAAGTACAAAGGAACTATGCATCACTATATTCAGTTGTAAACACTAATGTATACACCTATTAAAAAAAGGTGTGTTCACATCAGGGCCCTGTAACACAAAGATTTGCAATCAATTGCAAAATTGTAACAGCCAATCAAAACCGTTGTTTCATGCACATCTTGTTCAAAAAGGTGACCCTGGACCAAGTGATTGATTGCAAACCTTTGTGTTACGGGCCCCTGGTCATGTCTTAGAAATTCTCAATGCAATCATCTCTGCACAATGATTGCACAGCACAATATTGTGCAAACCAACCCCATACCCATCTGATCTCCCTGAATGGGGGTCAAATAGACCCGTTTACTATTTATGCATAGCTGTTGGACCAAAAGTTTCCAATGACAAGAGAGAGCTTGACAGAGGTTTTGTCTGACATAGCAACAACTGACATATGCAAACTTTTCCCTTCTATCAGATGCCATTATGCATAACAGGTGAATGGATAGGGTTCTGGAGAGAAACGGCATGAATTTGAATACATTAGTAAACAGGTCTAAGTTCTTCACCTTTCTTTTTTGAAGGAATAGCTCATAACACTATCTATCACCAACAATCATGCTAAAAATGGGACATTTTTAATTCTATCTACAACCACCCATAGAGCAAGTTACTTTTCGGATTCTGGTGGTTTCCTACTGACCAACACGTTAATATAAAATAATTGCATCATGATCACTACCTTTGATAGGAATTTTCTGACTGCATTACTATTTCTTTCCATAATTCAAACCTTACTTCAACTATTAAAAAAGAGCATAAAGCAAAGAAATCTTGCACGTTTTTTACATTTATGCTACAAATAAATTCCCTTTTTTTACAAAACCATCTTCAGGGATTTACACTACATGACTAGACAGCAATGTATGTGGGAAGGTTGCTTTTAAAATGTACTTCTTCACTAACATGCAAAAATACAATGATTATAATATATGACCACATGACCACATATTTTTCAAATAGGTTCTCCTACACAAAGTCATGCATTCAAATACACCATCAACTAGAGAGTAAAAAGTACAACGACATCAGCATGATACTCAAACATGATCATCTAAATCAATTTTTAGTAATACTCTTTTAAACATTACAATTGTCAAATGTCTTTCTCTCTCTTTATTTATTTTTTTTTAAGTATAAACATTATAAACTTTGTACATTAGATTTTATATGCATGATTTCATCAGCTTTTACAAATAACGAAACGTATCCTATTTTAAAAATTTTCCATTACTGTACAGTTGTGATTCATCAGTTTCCTCCACACCATACCATCTAAAATTCCATTATTATTATCCATCTTCAAAAGCCTTGCATGGCTCCACCAAATCTTCCAAATCAGTATCATCTAGACAAGAAGCAAGTGACAATTATACACAAAATGCAATAGTCCTTAAAGGGGGGTAACCCAATGCTGAAACAATTGGTTCCTTCATATAAAAGAGCATGATTTATTAGGCCAGAAAATCATCTGCCCTAACGTTTAAAAAAAGTTGTGTTGCAAGAAAAACCCAAATACGGTAAGATTTCAAGCCTATTTTGGCCTCTCAGCTCTGTCCCAGTTTCAATTGGGTACCCACAATGACGTCATCCGTGGTTACCTTGTCGCTCAATGTCTAGCAAAATGCGCACAAGGTATTTGTACGTCTAGCACGCACCACAACTACAATGCGCGAAGCTGGTAACCACATCGACATCATACCTCATACCCAAATTTTTTAGGGTCAACCCTTGACTAATCACAAATAATTTGCCAAAATGCATTGATTTTGATTGAAAATCATCAAATTTTTAATGTTACTTGTTCTTAAAAATTCTATTCTCGATCATATATTAAAATTTTTTTTAACCATTGTTAATCACTTTAATTACTGTTTTAGGTATAGGAATGCTCATGTTAACCCCTTGGTTGCTGAAATCTCTTATTTCCATGTGCTTCTTATTGGGAACATCAAGTTTCTCAAGCCCAATGCATTACAATTATGGCACCCAGTTCCCCAATCCAATTATTGCCAGCACAACTTTGAATTATCAGAGTATATAGTCCGTAAATGGCATACCCCCTTAAAGGTGATTAAGTAATGCACAATTCAATAAAAGCATAGGCCAATATTGCCAATTTGATTCTTAGTAATATCTTTAATCTTACCTGGGATGCAAGAAGTTGCATTTCAACCACTCTTTCAGGTATTATCCTTAATTGTTGTCAATATCATTCACTAACATGTGGAAAATAATAAATCAAATTATTCATCATGTATTTGGATCTTCTTCTGGAACAAGAAAAAAATAGATTTGAGGAACTGCAAAACAAAAAAATATCTACATTAATTTCATGCCAAGGCAAGTGATTATTGTCATCATACATTCAGTTAAATTTGCTTCGAGTTTTCAGTTAATTACTTGACAGGTACTGGATTTTCTTTCACTGTCATCTCTATTTAACTGCTACTTTTTCAAACATTCTCAAAACCCTTCAAACAAATCTATACTCATATAAAGCTGCACTTTTATATACATCCTGTCAAATATTAGCCACTGCTTCGTTATATAAACACTATCCCCAGAAAAATATGATATTCACATATCTGTGTCCCATCCTTCGCTTGCTTTGTCCTTTGTAAAAACCATCTGTACATTACTGTCCTCTCTGTACATTTTATGGCAGTTGTTGGGAAGTTCTCATGGTGTTTTAATTTCAGCTATCTGTGAGAGGAAAAATGGGGGAAAGGAGAAAGGTAGAATACCATAAACAAATAACCGACACATATCTCTGACTTATATCGGCTAATTTTCCAGTTTTAAACCCAATGACAATAATAACATTTAAAAAACAATTTTTCAAGATAAATTTTTCAATTCTCATACAATCATTCATGGTTCGTTCTCGACACCAATATCACAGCTCCAAATATCTTGCTTAACAATCCATTATGCATTTTCAAATTCGTATTCATCATACAATTTACCACATTATAGAGAAAGATGATTTTGAATAGTTCCAAATATTCAGAATTACCAATAAATAAGTGGAAGGTTTAGAAACCCCGAGCCGTCCCCCCCCCCCCCAACTCAGTTTATAGTATATGGAAGGGGGGATGGGGTGGGGGAGTTAACTTTTGCAAATGTAGAGATCTTACAACAGGGGTTAGGGGGTTGGGTTGAATTTACTGGCTTCTTCAAAGATCATCTCCTTCAGTTTCTCCTTTGGTAAGTCATCCAGCTCTGTAGCAAATGTGAATGGCTCTTCTTTCACAGGCTGTGCAAAATACAATGAATCAAATAAAAACAAAATCAATAGAAGAAATCAATGTGAGTCCATTGACAACAAAAATTACTAAATATCAAAGTTGGAGCTCTTCAATGAAATAACTGCATGTTGAACAAATATTTCCTCTTGAGCGTTACATTGTGTTTGGATCACATCAGACCCAAAATCAAACTGAAGAATCATTTTGATCTAAAAAAAAGTTGGCAAAACATCAAATTTAAGAAAACATCAAAGAAGAATTCACAAAAGGTATATGTAGACATTTATAACTAGAATGGATGTACCAAGTGGGAGGCTTTATTTTTTTCAATCAAATGTCAATTCTATGCTACATGTTCCTGCTGCAATTGCTCTGAGGTCAGTTTTATACACTATAAGACCAATTCCATAGTTTAATAACCATGGAGACAACATTATTCCTGTTCCTAACACTAACCCTAACCCTATACATAACCCTATATCTAACCATAAACCTAACACTTAAAATAGCCTTAAACCTAAGCCTAACCCTAAGCCTAACCGTAAGCCTAACCCCAAACCAAACTCCAAACCTAACCCTAAACCTAGCCTTAAACTCAATCCTAAACCTAAACCTAATCCTAAGCCTGAACCTAACCCTAAGCCTAACCTTGAACCAAACTCTTAACCTAACCCTAGACCTAGCCTCAAACCCAATTCTAAACCTAAACCTAATCCTAACCCTGAACCTAACCCTAAGCCAAACCCTAACCCAAACCCTAACCCAAACATAACTCTAAACCTAACTCTAAACCTAACCCTAAGCCTAACCCCAAACCAAACTCTAAACCTCGTGGTCTGGTGGTTCTGACTCTCGTCTTTCAATCAGAGGGTCGTGGGTTCGAATCCCAGCCATGGCGTTAATTTCCTTCAGCAAGAAATTCATCCACATCGTGCTGCACTCAACCCAGGTGAGGTGAATGGGTACCTGGCAGGAATTCATTCCTTGAAATGCTTGTGCGCTGTAAAAGGCTGCCGGGCTAAAGCTGGGGTAATAATATCCAAGTCCTTTGGAAGCGCATAGAGACAAGAACTGTATATCATTATTATTATTAAACCTAGCCTTAAACCCAATTCTAAACCTAAACCTAATCCTAACCCAAACATAACTCTAAACCTAACCCTAAACCTAACCTAAACCCTTATTGGAATCCTACATCTGCTCAAGTATTTCTGAAGAAATAAATCAATAACCAAAAAGCCAGTGCAACCAATGAACAATTAGTATCAAAACACCTCAAAATGGCAGCATATTACATCCTAGGCATTAGTGAGACATTGTATGTATATACAATGCTTGGGTACTTGAATTCAGTTCAGCATACCTCATCGTCTGGATCATAGTATTGTTCCAGGTATGGGTGAGCCAGAGCTTCCTCTACCGTTATCCTCTTATCAGGGTTAAATGACAGCATCCTCTCAAGGAAATCAAGAGCTATGTGATGATGTGGAGAAGATACACAAAATTTATAATACATTGCATACATCATCCACCACTACAACATCTCTAACACTGAGTTTCTCTAATTTCTGTCATAATTATCTTTAATTGTATGCCAGTGTCTTTCAAACTATATCAATTCAATCTAGCAATTGCTATATGATGGTATACCTGTAGGTCGTCCTACTCCCCCTTTTACTTTTTTTTAATGAACTATTTCATCATATCATTTAAGAATTATTTTTGAACTTCAATACATGTTAATGTTCACATTCACAGTTTTGCTTGCTTTTCTAATGTATTTTATTGTAAATGTGACAATGTTCACCATCAGACTTCAGTCAAGTTTTGATTATGAAGAAAATCAAATTGCACTTCACTGAGTTGAGATCACTACAGCCATCAACACCTTCAGAGAATTCCTGGGACCCAGTTTCATAAAACTTGTTATCAGTAACAACAGCCACATTTCTATGACAAATTTGCTCTCAGCCAATCAGATGTAAGGATTTCAGTAAAAACAGTTATTGCAACTTGTAACTGATAACAAGTTTAATGAAACAAGGGCCTGGCTATGTACCTTTGCTATCTGCTTTAGGAAACAGTTGTTTGAGAGGAATCTTAGACTTGAAGGGTAGTCCCTGTAGATAGGCCCTGGCCTTCTCATTGATGATGCATTTCAGATCATCTTGGGATGGTGATCCAAGCACTCCAAGGATATGGTTCAGTTGATCCAGGTCTGGAATCACACACATCAAGTCAAGGACAACAAACATTTCATTCATCAATATTTTATCTTCCATTTTAGTGAGAGGTATCTTAATACTGCCACCTGCAGAAAAAATTACACATAGGATTGATGAGAAACTTATACCTCTCGAGAACTGACAGAAAAGCTCCTGTCAAAAATTATAAATATATGAAAAGCTCTGGAAAGCTCAAAAAGAGCTACAGGAAATAAAAATGACATATTTTTTGAAAATCACCGCAAGCAAATCTCAGAAAAGATATCAATGCCCATACTGAATTTTTTGCATGAGGTCTGTAAGTTATCTAGGACACAAACTTGCACATTAAAAGTACAGTTGCACAACTGTTTTGTAGAATATGGGTGACTCTGTAGATCCAGATAATATTCTGGATTTATATAGCGCCTAATACATCTCCAAGAGAGTCTCTAAGCGCTTTACAGAAATATTATTACCCCGGTCATCGGATTCAGGCTTGCCCGCATACAATGTATGCACCTTCTCCACTCCCTAGGAAGCATTCCAGCCAGGCGCCTTTTGCAGGCGCGCACAATGCTAAACAAATCACAATGACTTTCGCATCCTACCGGGTACCCACTTAACACCTGGGTGGAGAGTGGCAAATGTAGATTCATATCTTGCCAAAGGACATTAGTGCCGCGCCGGGATTTGAACTCGGACCACGAGATCCACAGTCCGGTGACATATCCACTAGACCACGACACCTCTACAGATATAAAGCTACATCCTAATCTTACCCAACGTGTGTGAAAAAGTAATTTTAAAGTCTAACCCTAGATTCTGCAGTTTCACAAGACCATAGCTAGTTGAGAGAGATAGTTACATCACCGGAAGTTGCTTCTGATTGGTCATTCACTTCAGAGAGCTCCAAACAGTTTCCTCCCTTGCAAATTGTACATGGGAGAGAGCTATCTGAAATTCTATGACTTAACCTATGACCAACTCTGCATACATGGGGATGCGCCTGTCACATCTATACCTCTCAATATGCTATGAGTATGACTGATAGACAAGTCAAAGGATACAGTGTTTTCCAGGAAAGATTGGTCTGTTACTCAACATCTCGGCCAGAATGCAACCAACAGACCAGATGTCAATGGACTTGGTGTAGCCTTTGGAATTCAGCATGATCTCAGGGGCTCGGTACCATCGTGTTGCCACATACTCTGTCAAGAAACCAGTGTGGTCGTGGCCAGGGTCTGCTATTCGTGCAAGTCCAAAGTCACAGATCTGAGGAGAGAAATTTAAAAAATCTTTAAAATTCTTCAGATAAAGCTGAAAATGATACATCCACGTACAATTCAACATCCATACATGTAAGATTCTGAAATATTTCATTATTCAGAGAAAGTTTTGTTAAAATCAGATTAAGGCATCATTTGAAATTGAATAATTGAAAAGCTTATGATAACAAGATAATCCTGAAGGATCATCCTGAAGGATTATGCCTGAAGTAAATCCTGTGGAGGTGGCATAAAGACATCGTACAGTGTAAGAACTACATGTAATAAAGCCTCTGCCTAGACCTAAACAAACATCATGAATACATGCAAACTGGTATGCATCCATGTTACCAGCTAGGGCATGTAAAGGTGTATTGGTGAAAGCTAACGCATATTTATGCAATACTTCCAAAATTTCCTTTGATTGAAATAAGGTTTATAAAGTTAAACTGATGGCACTGCATGTATCACTTTGGTTAACTTAATAAGTTCCATAAGTATCTGACACTTTTTTGTAATCTTTGTCTTCAAAACAATAATTATTGTTTTTCTACAGAGTGGTAGGCCAACATTGTCAGCATGTAAGGCATAAAGGTGCATGAGAGCCAGACATACACGTAGTTTTGTGTGACACATGCATCCACATAGTATCAGCAATCTATGTTGACTGGATATTAGCTTTCAAATTCATCATTGAATATATATCAACTTTCAAATTCAACACTGAATACATTTCAGGGTTCAAATTCATCAATGAATATTTAGTTTGACAGATTCCTCATAAGGTTTCAAGAATTTTCACTTTCCTTGCCCCTATCAACTTTATGACCTCCATTGTATTCCAATAGTTCTCATATTTCAAATATAATGCGGTGGTATTTCCACTGAACACCAATGAATACTAAGAATAAATATACATGTAGGTCTCTAGATCTTACAAAAATATCAATTTGAATTAACATCTTCAATTACCATAATTCAATTATTTGACACTATAAATACTTCATGATGGCAAATTTATAATGGGAATTACGGTAGATGTTATGTAGTTTCTACTTTAGACAGAAGAATAACAATTCCCTGTCTATTAATAATCCTCCCTCTTCCTAGCGCATTACACCTCCACACAGCCTATAAACTAATTACTTGATTCAGTTTGGAGATGAAATATAAATATCATCACCACGTCATTTGTCAACGTACAGCTGCATAACGCAGAAGACGGCTCATTAATATCATTATCGAGCAAGACTTCAGAATCATGCCACAGGCTACTTGGTGAGGGATCACCTTTCTTTTAATGCAATAAACCCAGTTTTCACAGGGAACGATCTCCCCAGTCTCCATTATATATATGGAATACTTATCATATTTCTGTACGGCTTTTTTTCTTTTTTAAAGATATTGCTGCCTGTATCTAGTAACTGCCTTAACCCATTCGTGACAGAGGTTTGGCTTAATAACTTTTGATGCAAAGCCCTGAAAATCATACCAAATACATGAGCAGAAAGAGCAAAAAATTCTACACAAACTGTTCCCATTTTGGCTGCCTCAATATTTGTTGTTTGATGCTGAAAATTTTTTAAAGGAAAATAAGCATTAAAATCCTTAAATTGGCAATGTGATAGAGAGTTTAAAATCACTCTTTTCTCCTGCAAATTGGCAACTTTTTGACCTCTTATCATACTTTTTGTCAATTTATTTTTATTTCAGATACATGATGTTTTATAAGAAAAATGTAGCAACAAAATAAAAATGTGGTGTTGCCAATTTGAAAAATAAAAGCTGATCAAATTAGGCTTTAAATAATTCCTGTCACGAATGGGTTAAGCACAGCTTTAAGATAAAAAGTATGTGTAGTGACTCATGGCATACATACACACATGTACTGATTGAAATGACTGCACACTTTGAAAATGCATACATGTAAAAGCAATCAAACAAACCTTAACATACAGTGTATTAATTGTACACTGCACATAAACCACACTAAAAAGGGAAAAGATGAATCATGCTAGAAGTCAAAATTTCCTAAATCAGTTATCATAAAATCTACTGAATTGTATATCAAATTAAAGAGAAAATTATAGCCTTCAATTTGCATGTAGGTTACGAATTGTGGTCAGTCATGCATGATTAGTTATGATCCATTATGCGCAATAATGCTTATTTTCAGACCTTTCTGTGATCATTGAAGCATAACTCATATTCCGTTGATGATCATGGCTTATTCATTTATTTTCCTGATAGATGACATGATATCCTTAAATTTGATATATAATTCTTAATATTTCACTTTATATTACTCATTTTAAAAACATTTTTAATGAATGAATTTCTTGCTACTATTGCCTAATTGACTTTTGTACAGGGGTTGCAATTAGATTCATGATTCATATTAAAGTTCATGTCAAAATGAATAAGACCAACTGAAATGCTCAGAATCATATATCACATTAAAGGATATCATCTCATCTCTCACAAAAAATTAGAAATAAGCCATGACCACTGAAGCATTACGGGTTATGCTTCAATGATCACAGAAATGTCAGAAAATAGGTATTATTGTGCATAATGGATCATAACTATACATGCATGAATGATCACGATTTGTAACTACATGCAAATCAAAGGCTATTCTTTTCTTTTTAATTTGATGTACAATTCAGTAGATTCTATGATAACTAATTTAGGAATCTTTTTATAGTGTGGTTTATGTGCAGTGTAAAAGTAATTCTTGGGTACACTGTCCATGTACAACTGTCATCACGGGCATGACCTGTGCCCCATATATTTATCAAAGAAGTAATTACTTGAAATCTGTTTAACATTCTTAAAACTCTAGCCATCATTCTGCCTTCATTACTACTGTAATCCCATTTTGCGCTAAAAAGCTTTTCAATTTGCATGTATGTATTCTTCAAATGTATAAATGGATTCTTTACTGAGGGCGACAGTAAAAATAGAAAACTGTACTTCATACATGTACATGTAAAATGTACAGGCATACATGTACATTCTACAAATTAAGGTCTGAACATCTACATTAATCAGCTTTCCCCCCCCCCCCCCACTCATACATAGCTTCTTCTTTTTTTTTATAAGTAAATAAAAATGTATATAACATGAATCACTGTATTTGAAAATTGCCAATTTTAACATGGAGTGATTATACATATACACTGCTTTGACAATATAGAGAACTGAGTGATAAGCTACAATACAATCGCTCTTATTCCTACATTGTAGATGGCACTACATACTACATTATTAATGTACTCAACATTTTCAGTGATTTTTTCCTCAATCCGTCCATGTATAATTCCTGGTATTCTGGATCAAAAGATACTACATGAGTATCAATGAAAGGAGACACTGTACTGCTCTGGATTAAAAATAATGCCACTGAATACAGTGCTCACAAACTGTTCCAAGTGCTCAGTAAATTTCTTTATCTCGTTCAACACATGTTTACATTGGGTATACTGTCTCCAGACAATCAAAAGTGTGCTCTACTAATAATAACGGATGATAATGTAGCACAGTGTACGTAAACTAGGCATTCCTCTCTACATTACATATTTTCCAACACACAGTGCACTGTGTATGATAAAGAAGATGTCACTAGTGAATACAGCAAGGATTCTCCCACACCTATGCTAATAGATATGGGACATGTAAAATCCTTCACATATATTCTAACCAATATTGTACAAGCAACTCATGATAATGAGATGCATGCACATCAATAATAGTTCACGCTCAAATAAGAGAGAGTTTCGCCAAAAGTTGCGCAGAGAAACTTGTGATGTCATATTTGACCTAACTTTAGAAGAACTTAATTTTCAGGATAAAAAATACATTTTTCCCCCACAAGAGCTATTCTCTGAAAAAAATAGCTCCCATGGACAATTCTAAAGGAGCTATTCACTATGAACATGACGGACAAAGAAAGCGGACAAAATAAACAACCCCTCATTCTACCCTTTACAATGGTTCTGGTAGTCAAAAGAACATCCCTTCACTGCTATTATCTAAAATATGTGGAACAGGTGTAACATGCATATGCACCTGGAACTACTGATTAAACATAATAGCTGTGAAAGGGATGTTCTTTTGACTACCAGAACCATTGTGAAGGGTAGAATGAGAGGTTGTTTATTTTGTCCGCTTTCTTTGTCCATCATGTTCATAGTGATTTCTAGGACCAAGGGAGCTATGTTGAATTTTAATTGCTGATGTCCCAATTTTCTCCTGGGGAGCATGCGTAATTGAGTATCAGTATGATGCTTTACTCTGTGTCTTGTTTCAAGAAATGTTAATTCTGCTACTCCTGATTCGGGAATTTGTTGCTCATTTTTGGAGCTGTGGCAAGGGCGACTCTGAAGAAAATGGTCGCCGTAAAGAATTGGGTTTTAAGGATTTTAGGGAACTATTTTAGCTCCGCAAAAGGCAAAATCACCCTTTGCCCCCAGGTATTTTTAACCCTAGTCCACACCTTTTGCTGCCAAGAGGCAAAAATTAAGATTCTGGCCTCCTTGTTTTTTTTCTTTGCTGTCTCATACAGGTGTACCATTCACTGAAGCACAAGAAAAGCAAGGGGTTTCCCTGGGGGTTAGGCGATTCATATGTGAACAAGCCCCAAAGCTGTTCACCATACAATACTTCATACAAAGATTGATTGATGTCTAGTACATTTTTACCTGATGCGCTGTACGAGATAACTATTACATCTGCTGGCTATAGACGTCACAGGTCTGAAGGCCATATGAAGACACATGGGTGCTCATACATGTTTACTTGCACGTACAGTATTATAAACAAGGATCGTCTTATTAAGAAACTCTGTACGGCATCTCCTTATGGACAATTTTCTTCATGTAGTCAAGCCCACCACACATTACACTATCTGACTGCAACCCAATTGTGGAGGAAATTGCATTTTGTATCAGATATCAATATTCAAACAAATGCAATAAATAATAAAGAAATAAGAAATAATAAGCTTCACATCACTGAACATCGCAAGACTGCTATGCTGTTACTATGATCCTGAACTGATTTTACTTTTCCTTGTTCAACTGTAAGCAGGCTTACTGTAGCCGGGAATTTGGATATCAGTATTCAGAAGACTACTAAGGTGCATTCAGATATGAGGTGACTTTGTGGCACCACTTTGTGTGCACACATTTTTTTGTGTACAGGTCTATGGGGTATAGGGCGACAAAAAAAACTTGCCGAGGCAGGACACATTTTTGTTTGCTGCCTGGCTACAAAAAAAATGTGCAACAATTAAATTCCTAAAGAAGATAGCGCAAAAATTGTTGCCATGAGATTGTTCGCGCAACTTTTGACAAAATTCTCTCTTATTTGAGTTGACGCGTTAATGCACATTCATTAGCACAAGTGGCAACACAAAGTCGCATCATATCTGAATACAAAAAATGTGTGCACACAAAGTGGCGGCACAAAGTCGCATCATATCTGAAAGTGTCTTTAAGATCTGTGATTATTCAATTTCACATTTTATTGTTAATATCAATTGCTGAAACAATTTCATGCCAAATTCGGATCACAGATGAGTTTTATGGTGTGCAACAACAGGCTATACTGCTCCTTCATTAAGCTTTCAACACAAACCTACTGGTAAGAAAAACGTTGTAAATTGGAAAGATCTTTTTTGTTTGTTTGCTTTTTTAAAAAAATCATCTCTATAATGTTAAAGATAAAAAATGAATTTTAAAAAGGGCCCCCATCCCCTCTCCCACACACACAAAAAACTAGAATAAGTAGGAATGAAAAAAGATGGAAACAGATGATTATAAAAGAAAAAAAAGGAGAAACTTGGGGAAAAAAGAATGGGATGCAGACAAACGTAAAGAATTAAAAAGACAAAAGTGAAGGAGAAGGAAGGAGGACTTATTGGATAAACACTGTTGAAGGCTTGGCATAATCCAAGTTATTATGGCCAATAGCCTGTAGCAATCAATGGGCTAGATTTGCAATGACATGTTCTGGTAATGCATTTCAATTCCCATGGTGTCGCATGTTGAATCTTATTTGAAATTGCATACAAGTCTACTAATCAGAGGAGGCACGGAACAAACCTGAAATCATTAATTCATGGAGCAATATCTACCCCTGACATTAGCCTCCCCCCCCCCTCCCTCCAACACCCCACTCATGAGGGAAATCCTGTGTAAAGGGAAGTATGTACCTCAACACATTCAAAACGAGCAGAATTTTTTAAAGTACTGCTACAAATGTTTTTTCGAAGAATAGCGTTAATGGTTGAACACACACATACTTATGCATTCCAATCTGCACTCATCAGACTATACCGCATTTATACAACATCAATGAATAGAAAGCAGAAAATTGAAACAATAAAGACTGAAACCAAAGGAACAAAAGAAGGCAATATGAGTAGCTCTGATTGGCTGTCAAGGATGATGGAAAATTTGGCTTACTGCCGGCCGGTTTGTTTATGAGGTAAAAAGTGATCAATTTCAGTACGATATCCCTATTTTTAATCACATCATTTTGAAGATTTGAGTCAACCGGAGGAAGAGAAAAGGGGACAGGGGAGTCTCTAATTAACACTTTACTAAAGTGCATAGGGTCTTGAGAGAAACCTAGCCCACATGCCTACTGGCTGTGTATGGAGCTGCTGCAGTACACAATCCTCAATGAACTCTTTTAGTCTCCCACTCAGACCTCTATTCCATGTTTCTACAGACCAGGATTTGTGGTGGCAAACTAGGGGAAATCCCCTCTCAGCATTAGTCTACTTAATTCCCCAGAATTCCCCTCACCTTGAGATCACATGTAGTATTTAGAAGCAGATTGCTGGGTTTGAGATCCCTGTGAAGCACGTTAGCTGAGTGGATGTACTTGAGCCCTCGTAAGATCTGGTAGAGGAAGTAGCAGATGTGATCATTACTCAGTGGCTGGGTCTTGAGCAGCTTGTACAAGTCTGTTTCCATTAGACATTGCACAATGTATCTGTTTAACGTTAAGGTCAAGGAAACTCATTGGCAATCTTGCTTTTGCAGTTAGTTGTATTGTATTAGTGCAGCATACTGGTGAGTGTAATATTGTATTGATATTGGTTTTGCTGTAATGAAGAGCCCAAGTTTCTCTCCCTTCCCCCCCCCCCCCCCCCCCAACACCACCAATGGTTACACAAGAAATTGGAGGGGGGTGGAAAGCAAAAAATTGGAGCATAAAGAAAAGATGGAAATTTAAAACAGAAAGAATGAAGTACAGGATTAGGGAAACATATAGACTGAAAATGAGGGAAGAAGGGAAAGTTGAAGGAAGTACATATAGACTAGAGATGGAGAGAATTGAAGGGGAAGAGTAAGGAAGAGAAAAGATATTTGAAAATGGTGCATGTATGGAGAAGTTTATGAAGAGAGAGACAAAGAGAGTAAGGGCAAAACCATGAGAACGCCAGGGCACTAGGACATATACTTTCTGTTTCTTGGTGTCAAGATTAATTTATCAAAGGATACACATCTCTCATGCTTTCAATGGTATCTGCCTTGATGATATCTTGGATATTAATAATCTGTAGTAAGAAAGAGAGAGGAAAAAAAAAGAAGGACGAATAAGCAAGAATAACAAAAATATTGTATTACACATCATATGGATTGGAAAGACGATATACTCGGCTTCTCTGTTTTGAAAATATTTCTTATAATCTGCTCCAGAGGAATTTCTCCATTACTATTATTAAACCTGCATAGCTGACGACGCTAAGGGCAAGAAGATGTACATGTATCGGTACTCAAATATACAAACATATCTCTTGATCAAGTAATCTCTTTATTACCATAACCACTTGAGATGCATATCTGAGAGAGAGTATGAAAAGGTCACTATCATAGGAGAATGCATTAATCACTCTACTAGGTGTAACAAAATAAAATAAACATGCAATTTGACACTTTTGATAGACAATGCCAAGAATTACAACTGATGCCACGCTTAATTTTCCCACTGCAAAGCTGAAGGTTGTTGACAATTTTCTTAGAGTAAGCTTTGGGCTCTTTTCATATGATAATTTACTGCTAAGATGTTGGTTTATACATGAAACAGAGTCATAAGGTATGGGTATTTAGCAAATTCATATCATAATCATGTACGTGTATCACACCAGCTTTTCAATATATATTTTGCCACCCAGCGTCCTGTTGCCAGAATAAGATAAATATTACATGGAATGGCAGAAATTGAAGACCCTCAAAACTATATCATTTCAAAAACTGTCAGCAAATTTTACAGGAAAACTGAAAAAACCAAAAAAAACTTAGAAACTGTCACCATGTATATCGTTCCAAGAAGTGTCAGCCCATTTACTACAGGAAAATGATGTACATGTACATGTACTTTACAATCCAAACTTCAGATGAGTGGTTTAAGGTGCTTACTCACATTTTCATGGTTGAAGCGTGTGAGGATCTTGATCTCTCTCAGGGTTCGTTGACAGTATGTCTGGTGCTCAAAAGGACTGATCTTCTTGATGGCTACCTTACCACCGGTGCTTGTGTCTAATGCACTACTGCAGGGGGTCAACCGCAATGATGACAGAAGAGTAAAGGAGAGAGGGGGATAGAGAAAGGAAAGAAAGAGAAAGGACAGAATGAGAAAAGAAAGAAAAGGAAAGAGAAAGGAAACAGAAAGAATATGGAGAGGGGTTGATAGAGGGGGAGAGGGTGGGGTAGGGAGACAGACAGAGAGTTAGAGACAAGCATGGAGGAAGACAGATGGAGAAAGAGAGGAAGAGAGAAAAATAAACATATGGATGTTAACAGAAAAGCAATTGAATCTAACAGAGTACATGTATATCACAAGAGAATTAACAAATATTGAGACAAAACACAAAACTCTACAATTAAACACCTAGAAAAAAGGGCAAAATCATATTGTACCTGTTTTTTAATACAAGAGTTCCTGCTACAATCAGTAGTATGCAAGTTTTTAATACAAAAAATAAGCAGAAAACATACATGTAATAGTTACATGAACATATATGACTTTGAGGGTACAAATGTACATGTATGCATGAACATTCACATACTAACATGATGAGTGCTCTCTGTATTTAGAATGCATGCCTAGTTATGTCTAATGCATTTTCTTCATATTTTCTCATACATGCATGTACATCAGCCAAGGAACATCTGTGAGATGCATTAATATCCTTGACAACACACGGTACATTCATGCAACTCCTTTGCACATGTGTGTATTGACAGGCCCATGTGTGTATGGACTTTAATTTAGCCTACCGGATACTCCTTTTTTTTTTCAATTCGAGCATCATTAAGGTGCATTTACACGTTTTTGAAGGGCATTTTTTTTATGATACCAGCATCAGCATTCAAAAAACAAGGCTCGAAATCATTACTATAAGAAAAAATATGGAAAACAAATTTTTTTCTTTTAGGCCTATAGAGAAATGGTTGTCACAATCTAAATTATATAAAGTCTGGAGAACGATCCATCTCGAATTCAAAATGTTTCCCAATACATGTATTTCTACTAAACATAAAAATGCTAATGATCTACAATATATAAGCCTATGTGTTTCATATCTTTCAGCATAGAACACAAATGAACTGCTAATGGACATGCCGTCTTCCTAGAAATGATGATTCATGAGTATGTTTACAATGCAATCGACAGTTCATGTACTGAGTGTACATATCCACCAGTCAAGAAAATCAAGGTTTTCCTCAACTACCATGCTAAGGCAAAAGAATTAATTAACTTATTACAATAGTCTATCTAATGTGGATTACAAAAAGGAATCCTATGTTTTCTTGACTTGATTGTGCCAGTAATCTAAGCTCTCTGAAAAAGGTCCTAGAAAAATTGTTTCAATTTGTATCTTTTTAAATCATTCTATAAAGTGCATTTAAGAAAGGGCAGAAAGCAAAAATCAAATAAATTTTGCCATGATGAGCTAACCAGTGCTTTTAAATTAGAATACATCTGCATGTAGTTTCAACTCTTATATTATCAGGTAAACATAAAAACACACTTCAAATGCAAACACATGATTTCTGATCAAACAAATAAATTACAAATTTACAGCATTAATACTAGCGGTAACAAGGCTTCATGATTTATTACCGCTATAAATAATGCGTGTTGACATGAACATAGTAAGTCTAAATCGGGATCTCCCTACTCTGCTTGTTCACTGTACATGTTACATGTCATAAACTGATGGGTAAGATCATTTCATTCATACCTTGAAGCTATGATTACAACCTTGAATTTAATGCGGCATGCATGCAACATGCTTCATTAACTGTCTGGGTAGATTCGCTGTATATCTGGCTTGATAACTAGTAACAGAGTACTTCAAATTTTTCAACTTTTTTTCACCCCCTGATTGTTTTTCAGATTTTCTTTTTCACACGATTTTTTTTTTTACGGTTCTTTTCCCTATATATACAGCGTACATGTATGCACCCACAATCATCAGAACATTCCAATCAGCAATTTGAAACGTATACAACCAGAATTCTTTACATTTACAGATGTACAATGTATAGGCTACCATGGTATTGATACAGTAATGTTCACTGTATATGAATGTACACTGTATATGTGCATACATGTACACTGTCAAACTAATGCAGACTGATATTGTCAAACAATTAACCCATTCGTGACAGGAATTATTCAAAGCCTAATTTGATCAGCTTTTATTCTTCAAATTGGCAACACCAACATTCTTATTTTATTGCTACATTTTTCTTATAAAACATGTATCTGAAATGAATATAAATTGACAGAAATTATGATGAGAAGTCAAAAAGTTGCCAATTTGCAGGGGAAAATGGTGATTTTAAACTTTCTATCACGTTGCCAATTGAAGGATATTAATGCTTATTTTCCTTTGAAAAATTTTCAGCATCAAACAACATATATTGACGCAACCAAAATGGGCACGGTAAATGTAGATTTTTTTGCTCTTTCTACTCATGTATTTGGTATGATTTTTAGGGCTTTGCATCAAAAGATATTAGGCCAAACCACAAAATGTGGACCTCTGTCACAAATGGGTTAAGAATGATAATTTTTTCTTCAAACCCTAAATGACCCACTAAGAAATGATCACAATATATCAACCTTTCCAGTGGCTAACATGAGTTACACATACTGTACCAATGTACATGTATCTTTACTATATATGTAATGCTCCCCTCACATCTTTATGATACTATTTTTCACATATTCCGAGAGCCGCAGACTATCTTAGGCTCTTAGCACATGTAAACTGGGGCATGCACCAGAGCCAATCAATAGTCTATATAAAACTGCAAGGACATACCCATACTGTCTCCATTCCATGAATGAAAATAACTAGGACAAGGATATCACACAAGCATACCTCCACAATATCAGAGTCATGAAAATATGTAAAGCGAGATCCATATGATCTATACAGTGTACAATGAAATCAAGTTTAAAGGCACCATTCACCATTTTAAAGTAACAGATTCATATTTAGATCTGTCTTAAACTGTTTTTTTCTAAATTTTTTTGCAAAATATGTACTTTGTATTATCTTATGTACATGTACATACGTAGACCTACATGTACATGTACATGTAGCTTCCCATCTAATTACAAGAATTTACCATGCATGTATTTGTTCTCTGATTTCATACTTACAGGTGTACTTGTATAAAGAAATGGATATCAATTAACATCTTTAAAATCTCTATTAGAAATATAAACTCAGTCTCCATATAGCTTACATGTACAGTGTATGTTGCTGTAAAAAAAGGGCCATGCATGTATCATCATCATGCCTCTTCTAATGATACCAGATATACAGTGCAAATCCAGTTGTGAGGCAAAAGTTGTGAGGTAAAACAAATGCACTTGATTTATATGCACTTACATGTACATGTGATCACATATGTTTCATTCCTTTTGAAATACGACAGAGCTCTCTGTACATGTATCATTGACCTAACGTAGACAAACATGTATTCTACAATAGCTTGGTCACGCTCTTTCAAACATCTATAATGTCACTGATTAAAGGATTAAATGCTAATACCTGGGTTTTATAGCAACTTAGCATGGCCTTCACCTGAAGTGAATAAGTGGCATGTATCAATCAAATACATGTAAACACTGATTTCAGGGAAATTACTTCTTCTATGTAGAGTAGGCCTATATGCATGTTACAGGCAATCTCTAGATGGCACAACGTCCACTTCTACAAGTACTGTAGACATTAAAAGTCAAGGGAAGCAGCCAGATTGTCTGTATGGCAAAACTTGACCGGTATTTCATCGCCAAATCAGCTCATCCCCCCCCCCAAAAAAATCTCCTTGGGTCAAACTTACAAAACTTGGTATGACAAATCTTCCCTTGTCATACCCCCCCCCTTCCATTGAAATATACTTATGAGTGTAACAAAAGGAGTTATGCTTTAAATCATAACTACTGATGTATCAACTATCAACATACATGCATAAAAATCTAAATGCCTAAAGTTTCCTTCATTAAGTAAAGTTATGCCCAGTCTAGTGTGAAAATATATATTTTCCATGTTGATTAGAAAATTCTAAAGATCCACTAAGATTCACATGATTTGCCTAAAGGTAGGTTATTTCAATAACGTGCATCAAAAACAAGTACAAAGCACAGAAGCAAAGTACATGTATGTAAAAGTATCTAATAATACATTTGCAAATTTTTCGGCTTGTCAGTTGGTACCAAAAATAGCATAAATTCATCAGAAATACATGAATTTTATTACTGAATTGTGTTCTGGCATAATACATGGCAGTACAGAGAAAACTTGACAAGACAAGGTCGGCCATAACCAGGTAAAAGTTATAATGAGGATAATGTAACGGTCCCAAATTTACTTGAAACTAATTGTATGGCTGCAGGAACCTGTTAAAATAATCTGTTATTGCAAGGTTGGCTATAATGAGATATGGGATATAACGAGCTAAACCTAAAGCCTCTAAAATAAAAATTTTGGTAACCATCCCCATTATACATAGCAAGCACATTTTGCTGCACTTCAATGGACAAGAATTATTTAGCTGGAGATGGCACATGAAATTACCTGCCTAGTACAGTGATACATGTACCAGGCCATTGGGCAGGTGATGCTTTATTTATACAGGGCAACAAGCCCATGCCTGGCCAATCTTTTTTTTGCCTTCAAACCTCAGCAAAGCCATCCAGGCTCCATTGAAACAGCAATGTGATTATTCACGAGTGTGAGATGTTCAGAACTGCACAGTACGCTATTCAACGGACGTTCCACATCAATATTCATTAGCTCACAAGTGTGCATAACTTACTCGTCATCGGTAATATTAGCGTATTAAAAATTGGATCTTTAAACACAATTTGCGATACAGACATGAATCTGTTTCAAGCCCATAAACCTGTAGCAACATGTGCAAACCACATGACTCTGTCAGCGAACACTAAGGCATACGCCTATAACTCAGCAGCGTCAAATCACACTTGAAATTCTTGAACACCGATACAGACCAAAATACAACACACTAAATAAACGTGCACACGAAGCACGAGTATGCGCCATCAAGCAAGCCTGCTTTAGTGCACCAGAAGGTAAAAACTTCCCTAATCTCCCCCCCGCCCCCCCCCCATCCACCTTACAAAAATCGGTATGATCAATCATCCCTGGTCACAGCAGTTGTAAATATATGTCACAGATTCAGGTACATTTAATGTGTAAACTGTAGAATAATGGGCAGATATCACAAGCTAATCCTCCAACATACTGAGAAAAAAATGTCTACAGCAAAGTCTGGGATCTATTGATGGCATATGGGAGTAGTGAGTACATGTATGATGTGCAGCAGGGGGGAAAAATGAAAATATATATATGCTGAAGGGTAAAAATAAGCATCTAAATATGGTACTTTTATTTCATGTTGGAAACATTAAAATTGTACAAGGTGATAGCTGAAAAGCCTTAAATCAAACCGTCCAGCAGCAGAATATTAGTGAAATTCAATCCTCCTTACATAGAGGTACATGTATGTAGAGAAATCAGTACTGACATCTGGCAAAGCCATTTGACCAAAACAAGTACATGTACATTAATTATGCCAATCTTCAAGATGGGTACTGCTCAATGTACAGTATACAGAGGAAACAGAAACTAGAATTGAATACAGGGGCATAATATGCCTACAATCATAATCTTTCCGAGGTATCACGTACATGTAGGTATGTATAGGTGTGGTATATCTATCTTTATATGCAACAAACACATGTACAAGATAAAGGGGCCTTCACTTCTCATGAATAAATGTATGTGGTTTGCGAGATGTTGCAACCAGTTCAGTGGTTGCATAGCCCAAAGCCATACACTAAGATCTACTTCTGTACAGTATGTACATAATACATGTAGCATGGTCAGTCTGAAATGTTCAGTAAACTCTGGGGTGAAATCAAAGACAGATCACATCAATTCCTTCGGCAAAGTGTAATAGTGAGATGTCCAGCAGGGAATAATACCCCGATTGCTTTCAGCATCTTGGGACGATTGTTATTGCTGAAGGGATTCAGATACATGCACAATCAACCTACAAAGACAAAAATGTAAGGTTGATGGACTGCCTTTCCCCCTCCCCTACCCTTCCCTCTTGTTCATCTTCCCTTCTACCTCCTTGTCATCCCTTTCTCTCCTCCCCTTCTCCCTTCTCCCTTCCCCTTCTCCCCTCTCCTTCTCCCCTCTCCTTCTCCCCTTCCCCCTCCCCTTCCCCCCTCCCCCTCCCTTCCCCCTCCCCTTCTCCCCTCCCCTTCTCCCCTCCCCTTCTCCCCTCCCCTTCTCCCTTCCCCTTCTCCCCTCCCCTTCTCCCCTCTCCTTCTCCCCTCTCCTTCTCCCCTCCCCTTCTCCCCTCCCCTTCTCTTTCCCCCTTTTCCTCTCCTCTTCTCTTTCCTTCCCCGCCCTTCCCCTTCTCTTCATGGTGAAGACTCCGCCTTTTTTCTCCTCCCCTTCGCCCTTTTTGTCACCTTCCAATGTTCTATTACACTGCACATTGTGTTCTCCCTCTTTTCCTTCCTTCCCCCTTCTCCTCCACTGTTGCTCTTCTCCCCCCCCCCCCCCACCACCCCCTTTCCCATCCCCTTACCCCAACCACCCACCTTGCAGCTAGAGCATGGCATTTACAGAAAGAGGAGGAGGAGGAGCGGTGCACATCTTCAACTGCTTTGGGACTACAGGGGCAAAGTGGATTAGTCAACACTTGATGAAAGAAGTTATTCCACAGGGAAAGTCCGCTGACATTTAACATGAGCATGACCCATGTGTACCCTTCCCTCATGCACTTCTTACACAGTAATACTTGGACACTGAAGAGTCCTTACCAGCAGGCATACATATACCATAAACTATCAATTGAAAAAACATGAAAAAAACAAACAAACATGAAAATGGTAACCAGATCAGACCAGGGTTTCAAATAAACCTGTTTTATGAAATTGGGCCAATGGATAATGAACACATACTGAGATAAAATGGTCACAGAGAAGCAGGATTTAGAAAAATGGATACTAGACTCCATGGGTGGAGGATAGAGTTTGTACTGAAGACAGAATGAAATAAAATCACAATAAAATCCAACAGAAATGCCTTGGATTAAAGTTTGCATAAAATGATTGGTATTGAATGCTTACACATGCAGAATACACTCTCTTTATTACAGATGGTACTGTAATAGAGAATCACAGTCACTCAAGACATTCACAAGGAGGGCAATCCACTATCATTTACATAATGAATATTACCAGTGGGGAAAACAAGCAATACAGGGTTTAATTAAAATCCAATACAGGATTGGGGTTTGGCGAGCATTACAAATAGCAATCACCCTATATTAATTTTAATCAGCTTTGACATATCCTGCCAAGTCAAGTAAACATCAACCCTTCTCTTTTTTTTCCCCCTGCTCCTACACATCATAACACTTTCAATAAAACATCTTGGACTGATTTTAATATTGCTTTCACTCCATGCAACATCTTCATCCATTTCTCTAAAATTACTTTGCACTTTTTAAAAGGACAAAAATATGTACACAGTTTCAATATTCACACCTACATCCATCCCTTTTACAAATGGCCTCAATGGTAATTTGCATTTCATCTACTGAATACCACTGGTACCCCCCCCCCCCCCCTCAAATAATGCTAATATTAAAGGGGAAGTTCACCCTGACAATAAGTTGGTTTCAATAAAAGCAGAAAAATTGGAGAAAAATATAGGTGAAGGTTTGACGAAAATCCATCAAAGATTAAGAAAGTTATTAATTGTTAAAATTTTTAATTTGTGACGTCATATGCGAACAGCTACCCCATATGTTATGTAATATAAATTCCATAAATTCACATTTTTTAATGGTTCATGATAACTGAAAAATTCTTTTTTCAGAAGCAGGTATGAAATGATGTGTATGATGACATATTGAATGTACAAGTAAAAACATTTTCGATTTTCTGAGAAAATGGCATTTTATGGAATTTATATCATATGATATATGGGGGAGCTGCTCGTATGTGACGTCACAAAATAAAAACTTTAAAAAACCAAGAACTCCGTTATCCTTAGACCGATTTTTGCCAAACCTTCACCAATATGTTTCTTTTGTTTTTATTAAAAGCAACTTCACGTCAGGGTGAACTTCCCCTTTAATGCCTAGCCATCCTTGATGTTTATACCCATTCCATGAACCATGCAACCATGTACATGTAGGTTTAGCATCACAGGATACCAGTAGTCTGTGGGGAACATACATGTACATGTATTGATACAGGTAATGTTCTCTCGCATTTCATTGACAGATAAATGTAATAATCAGCAAAAACATATTACCAAATCATCATACTAGTGCACCAAACTGGTCAAAACTTTAATAATCTAAACAAAGAAGGATGTAAGCACAACCTCATACATGTACACCCGTATCATACAGACACAAGAAAGTCCAATAATAGTAACGATAGTGATAATAACAATAATAATAACGAAACCTTTCAATTTATTCAACGCATAATTAACACTGAATTCTCTATGTGCATAAACACATTGTTGCAAACTTGTACGCTGTGTGTACAGGTGTTGCATATGTATGCGTTTCACCACTGGTGGTTCATATTACAAGCTAATGTATGTCTTCCTCATGCAGTGTATTTTGTGTTGTTTCTCTAGGTACCATTGGCAAATTATAAAGGAAACTACTGCCATTTACAAGGAAGATATAGATAATATGATATTCATTAAATCTTCAACATGCAAAGCATAACGTACATAAACAAACTCAATGAATAAATTAAATTCCTATTTGGCTTTGCCTCATGAGTGGGATAGAGGGATACAAATAGCCATGTACATGTGCACTCATTAAAATGGTATTCATGAAAAAGCTCAAGGATTGAGTCAATTTCCTTTATACAATTTCAAGATAATCCAGTGCTTTTAAATGATTAGAGAATATGCTATAACTTATCATAGAGAAAGCAAAAGTATTATCTGACAATCAAACATGTACACTATGCATGTTTTGATCACATCACTAAGCTCCTAATTCATTTAAGTATCGAGAGTTTTTCCTTTCTTTCTTTTCATTTGTTATTTTCAGCTAGCCACATGTGTATGTACATGTGTATGTACATGTAGGCCTACATTGTTGTAGCTGACTTGCTCTCCATGCATAACTTTCTATCCATCAAAATCAAACACAATCTGATTTTTACCCATGAAACATCCTCAGCTGATGCAATACACTTCATTTGACTTCCCTAAGTCTCACTAGCTTTACTGCAAGTAACAGATTGGCATGGACCTTCTTCCATGGCAAATATGAATTGAAATTAATCACTGCAATCTTTTCAACTCCCCCCCCCCCCTCCTGTCTATCTCTTTAAGACATGTACTGCCTTTCTATTTCGGAACACATCATACACTGTACCTTCCTTTTTGCTTCAGGACTTCATTCATCTTAAAACTTTTATCTCATCTAAACTAATCTTCCCTTCTTTTTCCACTTACAGCCTATTCATTCAGACTCAAAATGCTTATCCTGAAACTGGATAAAGAAACGACATAAAGAGAATCATCGTATGTAGCGAACAGTATTCAGACACACAGAAACATTGTGCAAAGAATCATCGTATAGTAAATGGAGTGTCCAGACACACATTCTAAACTCTCTAAAGAAACGTCATGTGGCTGCGCATTTTTCTACTGCGCATGTTGTTATGGCAAGGTCATGTCTCCTTTCACTCGAACTCACATTAAGCCCTGCCCAATTATACCGTTCTATGTATCAGACACAAAGATCATTCTTTATGGAGTTCTAGTTCGAAACAATGCTCAAACCCCCGTTTCGTTACACGTTGTTTCCTTAGTCAGCATTCAGACACATAAATTCACTGTACATGTGCAGCTAAAGCATTTCGGTATGGCCATACAACGATTTTCTGTGTGTCTGAACACACTGCGAATCTTCCTACATGTACCTCTCCATCCCCCTCTGCTATTCTATCTTCCAACTCCTTCACCAAAATATTTATGCAAGAGCTCAATAAATCCTGGCAATCAAGTACATTTGTCAAACACTTGTCAAACAATCGAGTTCCCAGCTGTCATGCATTGTTTCTATGCATGTCCATGAACACTACACAAGCTGGACATTGAAATGTTCTTATAACTTCTACAGGGTAATAGAACACCTACATGTAACATGTACTGTACTGGCCAACACACATAACTGTAACTTGCAGAGGACAATATCAACTTGTTCCAATGTTTCAGATATCTATTATTATGATTCTGTGTTGCTCAAATAAAAAGTAAACTATATGAACACATTGCCTCACTTTGAATTTTAGAAGAAATTAGAAATATTATTTGATGAGGTATAAAAATCACAGCATTTTCAGCTAACATCATGACAAAGACAATATGAAATATAGTTGAATTCTGAGAGAGATTTAATTTTCTTTCAGTATGAGACAGGTATCAACACTATGATATTGTTCAAATTTATGGTATATTCCATGTAGGGTTGTTTTGAAAGCCCATTTTTGGTATTCGTTTAAACAGACTTTTTTTTGGATGATTAATCGACTACTCGGTACTTCCATTTCGCCTGTCGGCCGACCACTCCAGCTGTTGTTAGCCTGCCACCGTTCAGCGTTGCGCCGGAGCTGCAGCTGCAGCACCGGAGTGAGGCCAGCCCCATACCCATATCACAGCGTGTGCAATATCCCTGATGGTAATGTCCGATTTTCATAAAGAAACTTGGCAATAAAGCAGCTTTGAAAAGAACTGTATAGCTTGTCCAGTTCATAAAAATTAAAATCATAGCCTCCTACCTCTTTTTGTGAGGACCGAATTAAAAATCCTGGTCAAATAAAGCCAAATAGATAGGCATTTGCTTGATATTTCATCGATGATTTATGAATTCATGTTTCAGTTATTCGTCAGCTGTCAAGAGATGGCGCTAACCCGGAAGTGGAGCGTAATAGTACAGTGCACAAATGTGTTGAAACTACATATACGTTACAATACAAGCGCTTAGCAGTCATTTGAAATCGAACTCCAATGATTACAATCCCCATCACAAATCGCCAGCAAGGGCATAAAACTAACGAACAAGCGTTTACTTGCAAGTATGAATGTTTTTTTCTTGGTAATACCCTTTTGTCTTCGTTGATTGCTATGTTCCAAAAATATTTTGTCACAATGACTGTGATAACGTATCTACGATTACGTTAGTGAGCTCACTTGCTTGTAGTGCATATCATTGTGGTGAACGATTAATTAGCTCTCTCACACACACACATTAGGGCTTACGGCTTCCGAACATTATTATTGAAACAATTGTTTTCGCTGCGCGGGACAAGAGTTGGGTGATCAAAAACGATATTCTCATGTGAATTAAAGGCGTCTAAATGACGTCATCACACCTTAAAACTTTGAAATGGATAGAAACATTCTTGATTTTATTACCGTAATTAACGTTGTATAAACCGCACTTTTTTCCCCGCGGGGAAGAGTGAAAAGTCGGGGGTGCGGTTAATACACAATGACAGGTCTGGGCCAGAATTCGCCAGGAATAACAAGAGTCAGTCATCCATACAGACAAGTTATTTAGCGGGTATAAGGTCCCGGTAACGTTCGGCAAGTAAGAACTTACAGTTTACAGAAGTTTACAGGTTGAAATTCTTGTTTTGAAAAGTTCATTTCACGTTGCAATTAGCAGCATGATATTTCCTGTGCCGACACTCACGAGAGTGTGGACTGTTGTGTGCATGGTGCGTCGTGTATCTTGCAAGGGAATTCAACTTGCATGGACATGTCCCTCACGCAGCCGCGGACTTTCAAAATGTCTCATGACTAAAATGACGTCATCTGACAAAAGCCCAGCCTCGTCTGCATTGGGAAAGTGCAATGCCATCGACGAGCCTTGCGTCTGTGATGCGTGCGTCTTGCAAGGGAATTCAACTTGCTCTGACATGTCCTTGCGCATCCGGGGACTTTCATAATGTCTCATGACTAAAATGACGTCATCTGACAAAAGCCCAGCCTCGTCTGCATTGCCAAAAAGCAATGCCAGCTACGAGCGTTGCGTCTGGGATGCGTGTGTCTTGCAAGGGAATTCAACTTGCATGGACATGTCCTTGCGCATCCGGGGACTTTCATAATGTCTCATGACTAAAATGACGTCATCTGACAAAAGCCCAGCCTCGTCTGCATTGCCAAAAAGCAATGCCAGCTACGAGCGTTGCGTCTGGGATGCGTGTGTCTTGCAAGGGAATTCAACTTGCATGGACATGTCCTTGCGCATCCGGGGACTTTCATAATGTCTCATGACTAAAATGACGTCATCTGACAAAAGCCCAGCCTCGTCTGCATTGCCAAAAAGCAATGCCATCGACGAGCCTTGCATCTGGGATGCGTGTGTCTTGCAAGGGAATTCAACGTTCCACTTACGCATCCGGGGACCTTCAAAATGTCACATGACTAAAGCTTCGTCACCTGACTAAAGCTTTGTCACCTGATTAAAGCCAGCCTCGTCTGCATTGCAAAAGTACAGTGCGTGCGAGATGAGCATCATCGGTGTATCATACATAATGCGTGTGTTTGAGTGTGTATAGATCGCCAACTATAACGGGATTCGGTGGCTATATGATGGTGGAAAGTTGGATATAAGAGCAGCTGTCGCCGGGACAATCGGAATGTGGATTGAACTACTCTTCCTTTTCTTTTTTAAACTGGTATTTAGTTTACTGAATCCTTTCATTTCATGTCTGATTTTCCATTCTGTTTGGAAATACGAAATGTTGTTCAGAGTGAGAGAAGAAGGGTTTATGTGTGTATTTTTTTTTTTTCACCAGAGGGGGTCCAAAATTGGGGGTGCGGTTAATACACGTGTGCGGTTTATAGAACGTTAATTACGGTAATGATTAAGCATTTTCGGGGATCCTTCTGAACTTCAAGCCATGTTTCCGAGTAGTCGATAGAAATTTTATTATTCGTGTAGTAACATTTTCGGACGTTTAAACGGTTAATCGTGTACTCGAAACAGGCCTAATTCCATGTTCATGCTGTACTATCTATTTCATTCATCACAATGTAATTTCATATCTGTAAAAGCAAATGAATAGGTATTTTTAATCTGTATTATCTGTGCGATATGTGTACAATATCCATGCATAATCATGAGTTCTGCTAATGATAGAAAAATAAATTCACTAAGAATGATATAAAAACTTGTACTGAATATTCAAGACACCAATAAACCATACTATTTCGGCAGCATAACAGCTACATTGTAGGTATTATGAGCATATCATATGATTTATCAGGAAATTGAGCTAGATACATTGTACATGCCATGTACATGTACATTGTAAAAGTCAAAATCCATTACATGTAAATGGAATCTCCCTTTTTCAATATGCTCTTCAAGTTCAGTTCAATGTATTTTCAAGCATGTTCTTATCAGTTGTATAATGTATTTTTCCAAACAATCCCTCGTGGGGTTGATACTGGCAAAAGAAATATACTTTTAAGTCATTTTTTTTCTTCAAATGTACAGTAGTATAGGTCGAAACTAATCAGCTTTTTCTCCTCAAATTGGCAACAATCAATCTTATTCAAAAAATTAACCATGTATTTAACATACACCAAATTGAATAAAAATTGCAAATTTCACATGTAAATACATGCAGTGATTACATGTTTATCCATTTCATGTCACTGCCAATTTAGAAAGTTTAATGATTAACTACAATCAAACTGCTCCTACTTGGGAACAGCACAACATTCTGCACTTGAAATGGATGCAAATATTTCATTTAATCATTTCTATTTCTGCTCATGTATTATGTGTAATTTCTTAACATTCTGGATCACTGTAATACTTTCGGTTCATAATACTACAGCTCCAGATCAGTTACATGAACCATATATTGTACCAAGGAAGCTAAGGGTGGCAATGTATACAGTAGCATACATTAGAATCAGTTTCACTAGAAACATTCAATGCATATGTACTACTATTGACTGTGAGACACTGACCACAAACATGCACACGCTATGCTTTGCCTGTGAAAGCTCTGAATCTGACCTGGCTTTGAAGATTTCGTTACTGGCTTTATAAATCATACTGGCTACGGTGACAGGAAGGAAGTAGGAAGCCTGTTGCTTCTCTTAATAACTGACAACTTAGAAAGTTCTCAATGGTAGCTTCACTTCACTTCTCATGCACATGTATGGATCATAGTGCCATACTAAGGGCAAAGTGCAAAACTAGTGGAAAGTATGAACAAGACGAGCAGCATGTATGTTGTGGGGAGGGGGGGGGGGGGTAATTAAAAAATTAAAAAGTTGGTCTCTGTCCATGTACATTGTAAGGCAGTGTGAGGGTAGTCAGAATTCTTACAATATTAGCCACCATATCTAAAAGATATTGCAACCAAATATGTTTCGTATCAATTTTCACATGGAGTACTGCTGTACTGCCCTAACAGGGCTGAGGAGAGACCAAAATATATTTGATACATACACATGCAAAACCACATTCAGTTGTAAAATATATGTAGCTACATGTACTTAAATACAACCAGTGACTGATTATGAATCAATTTGTTTATCAAAATGATCAGATGGCAGTTTATTTCCAATGCAATCCCAATCCGATGTTCCCATTTCTACTTATAAAAATTTTTAACTTCCACTCTGTTTACCTTATTTTCTTTTAAACTTTAACCTGTATGTATTGTGCAGGGCTCCACAGTGTCCCCAATAACCTTTTTGAAGGGGGTTCACACTGAAGTTTAAGGGTTGTTTACCTTGAGCTTTATGTAAAAATCTTTCAATTTGGGGGGTCCAGACCAAGATTTTAAGAGACCTGAAGTTTCCCAGGCACCCATTAGTGTCAAGCATTGCAAAATGTTTCCCTGATTTTTCTTTTTCATTTAGGTAACTTGCCAATAAGGTGGATTTTCTCTTGAAACAACAACATTATTAACTCACACAACATCTCTCAGGTTTTATTCAAATTGAATTAACCAGCAACAAATAAGGTATTTTCTTCTCTCTCTTTTTTTTTCTTTTTTTTTTTCTAGTTACAAGCTTATTTGCTTTGCTTAATGGAAAATGAGTCAACAGATATCAATATGCAAATGAAAGATTATGTATTAGTAAATAAACACATAAAAAAATAAATATGTAAATAAACAGATAAATATATGAATGATCAATGAATGAATGAATCAATCAATCAATCAAACAATGCAAATAGATGAAAGTCAATATTTAGAAGAAAAAACACATGTGGGCATTTTAGAACCAGATCTACATATACAATCGAGCTAATTGCTAAATGCCCAATGAGCACAAATGTAGAGATCCTACGACACATGTATTGCAGGGATGTCTGCTTCACAATTTTTGTTTCTTACCCATATCAATTTCTAATGTCTGCAACTCCTGCAAGTGCACTTTATAATTAGAGGTGACTTAAGAACATACATATACTATAACTAATGAGGTGGAGGACTCACTTAAATCCCTAATCCCAATGATACCTAGGACAAATTGGGGCTTAAAAGTATCCCATTGATCCTAAAGGCTACTTCACATCATGACCATGTACATGTATGAAGCAGCCAACCCCTGCAATAACAAATTCACACCTTTTTTTTTTTTTCAATGCATGAATAAATTGTATAGAAGTGAAAGTGAAAAAAAAAAAAAAAAACAGAGGCAAAAAATAACTTTTTTGCCTCCTGACACCAAAAAAGGTGGACCAATCAAATTCTTATAAAGTAAGCACAAAATATTCTATCACGAGTTTGTCTGTGCAACTTTTAGCAAACTCTCAAGATTGAATGTGATTGTGTGAAGTATTACTGAAGCAGTCTTTATTGGGAAGTGCAGGTGTACCACTACACCAGAGTTCACACCTACTTTTCTTCAAAGAGTCCTGTGGATTCTTTAACGTGCAAAAGTGGTAACGGGGCCTCCAAGGGATGGAGTGTTTTCAACTGTACGATAGCCTGCATCTATAAAACAGGAAGGGGAATATACCACACAACGTAGGCTTCAGTCATCCGTCAATGGTGGATTGGAACCCACCATCTTTGGTTCTACAGGCAGACGCTTTCCCAACTGAGCTAACTGGCCTCGATTTGTTAGAAGTTAAAGTGATTTGATATTTGGGGGTATCAACTAAACCCTTTCTTTTTCATGCAGACACATTCCACTCCCTTAAGTCTTAAGTTTGATGCAATAATCCAAACCTTGATTACTTTTGGATAAATCATCTGTAAACAACTTTAGGTCTCCTAAGTTTGGACTCAAGATCTCCTTCCAGTTATTGTGCACTGCGATCCAACATCATATTTTGAGATCACAATATTAAAGATGCATATTTCAAAATCCAAGTTCTGGCTGCACTCATTTGTATTCTGCATAAGGTCTAGACATGGTTAAAAGTGGCATACCCCAACATCCGAGGGGGGGGGGGAAGGGAGGGGGGTCACAAACCTGTGTGTAAAGTTATCCATGAATTTAAGAACAACTTGTTAAGCCAACTATAAACAGCCTAATGGAAATGTTTTTCCTCAAGATTGTTTTAACAATGTGTGAGTGTATTTCCCATAATCTCAATTTTGTTGGCAAAATCTTTACTTCAAAGTAAAATATTTTATCAATTAATAATAACAATGTTACTCTGCATAGATATTTCAACCTAAGCTTATACGATTACATATGTTTGAGAATCCCATTTGGCTTTACATATTTTATACTCTCAAAATGTTTTGTACACACATATTCAGACATTTCCATTCTGCTTAAGATTTGTACACTTCTGTAAGCTAAACTCAGATAAAGGAGTGTTTTCTCCACAACATATTTGCGATAAAGACAATCAAAACATGTGTTCTTCAAGCATACTTGAAATTATGTGTACAAAACGGTTCTAGAACAACTCCCCCGATACGATTCCCACCTGACAACTTCCCCTGGAGCACAGCTCCCCTGGAGAACAGCTCCCCCGAGGGCAACTCTCCCCGGAGGACACTTTTTCCGGATGACAACTCCCCAAGGACAACTCCCCCAGTCCCCGGGGGAGTTGTCCTGATACGGTACAAAACATATGAGAGTTGTCCACAAATTATATCACCAATAGCTATGGTAGGATCCAAAACAGAAAATTTCATAAAGGCATAACTTCCTTACTTATTCTATGTCTAGATTTCGTTCACATTTTCTTTGATCTGTTTTATTCTGTCTTACATTAACTGTAGCTTTGATTTAAAAACTACTTGACTTGAGGGTGCTGGTTTCCTTTAAAGGAATTGGCCAACTTCGTGAGCAGCTGATTTAAAAAATTCTCAAACTAAGATGAAACATGTGTATGAGTACTTGTATTACTAAAAAACCCTGAAACCAACCATAATACAGAATGAAAAACTGTAAGTTAGACGCAAAAAGCGATTTTATTAGTTTTTGTCTCTGCCTTCCACCATGTGATACGCAAATACACACAGTACGGTCCGTTGCGTCATGCGTGCATGCGCACTCCTTACGTCTGGTCTGTGCAACCAACCCTCGTATATTTTTCAGACATTGGTTCACATTTCTAATATTTAAAAATACTTCCTGTGGATATTATACTCTGAAACTTTTAGACTGGTATTTTTACACTATAACCCTTATCTTTATCCCATTTTCAAGTAACAAAATGAGATTTTTTAGAAATCATAACAATGTCAACCAATGTCTTTAAGAAGTTGCCATTTTTGTGAAATAGGAAACCACCATTCAGTCTGCACAGTAAGTAAAGCATGGTAAGTAATTCTAACAGATTAAAAGTTCTTTGTCACAAATGCAAACCACGGCTTTAATTAATTGCAAGTTTGGTGTTGGAGATTGCTGATAGTGTTGTAAGAACACCAGCACCAGCCTCCAACAATGAACATGAAATCAGGCAGGCATTGGGAATGACTGCCTAAAATATGATGTATTTCTGGTAGTCAGTGTTGCGTGCTGGTGTTGAATGACATCTGCTGAACGGTTTGTGTTGATGATTTACATGTACATGATCTACACCAACACCAGCCCCAAGGGATCGGGAAATTCATTACATTTCAAGTGCGGGGTTGGTGTTGGTGTTGCTATCATTACATGTCATTCCTGCTTGTCCCTCAGAAGTGAGGAATGGGCTGTTGAGATGGCCACTCATCGCACGTTGGTGGTTAAACCCATTTTATCTGTTACAGTCAAGATAACTCTGAGTTATTATTAAAGCGATATATATCATGAAAGAGTAATATTTTTCCTCTTGGAATCCTTGAATGATAAATTCAATACAATATGAGTTCATTACAATTTCTCAGGGAAAATGATTTTATTGTCGAGACTTTCCACATGAAAGATTAGGGATTGAGTTGGCTCGGTCGGTAAAGCGTCTGCCTGTCAAACCAAAGATCGTGGCTTTGAATCCACCCTGGGCGGATGACTGGAGCCTGCGTTGTGTGTTAACACGCCCCTCCCGTTTCATCGACGCAGGCTATGTTACAGTGGATAACACTCGGTCCCTCGGATAGGACGTTAAATGGAGGCATCGTGTAAAGGAGAGTCACCACCTTTACACGTTAAGAACCCACTGCACTATTTGTATAAGCGTGGGGGAAACCAGTGTAGTGGTCCACCTGCATACCCCCAAATCAGTTATATCGGGAGGAGAGACCCGTGGGTCAGAGTGATTCAGTTCACTTTTCACGTCCCAGGCACAGGTGACGCCAAACAATAATAATAATAATTATTGGTCTACTATGACGTCACATGGTGGTGAGCGAGCTATCAATAAGGTGATCAGTATCATCCATCTGGACTGACTGTCCGTGTTGAAACTAGCTTAAGGAAGCTCTTCGTGTTTGTATTCTGATATTTCACGAAGAGCTTAAGTCCTCTGCCATTTGCCCCTGTGAAAACCCATGTAAACAAAGAAATATTATGCCTCCAAATCACACTTTCCCATGCCTGGTTAGCCCTGCAAACTACCTTCGAAGTTACACAATACTTAAAATCATCCAGTTTGTCGGTACTCTTTTTTTACTTAACATGCAACTCATTCGTGACAGAGGGTCCACATTATGTGGTTTGGTCTAATAACTTTTGATGCAGAGCCTTAAAAATCATACCAAATACATGAGCAGAAAGAGCAAAAAATTCTACACTTACTGTGCCCATTTTTGTTGCATCAATATTTGTTGTTATGCTGAAATTTTTTTAAAGGAAAATAAGCATTAAAATCCTTAAATTGGCAATATGATGAAAATGTTAAAATTACTGTTTTCCCTGCAAATTGGCAACTTTATGACTTCTCATCATACATTCTGTCAATTTATATTTATTTCAGATAGATGATGTTTTATAAGAAAAATGTAGCAATAAAAGAAAAATGTTGGTGTTGCCAATTTGAAGAATAAAAGCTGATCAAATTAGGCTTTAAATAATTCCTGTCACGAATGGGTTAAAATAACAAAAAAGTTGAGACCTAACTAGACCTTGACTAGAGATAACCCTAATTAACAGTTAGATCTAGTTAACTTCTACATCTACGATCTAGGCCTAGATCTAGATCTACATAGATCTAGATCTCTAGATCTAAATGTAAATAGATTTTGGTTGAAATTAGTGTTGATAAAGAGTAAATGGCCTAATCGTGAAATCTGTCGCCGCTCTCGCTTCCTGCGTGTGCGCTCACATTGTGTACAAAGTCTATGGGAGTAGAATGCTGTAACCAGCACTGACAAAATAAATGGCAGGTGCCAGGTGAATGGACCAGTGACAGATTTCACAATTTCACAAGTAACTTGTTAAACTAAGTTAAACTAGATCTAAGTAAAACTTATGTACAAGCCTTTTCATCTCAAATACACTCTCTCAGTCTCTGTGGCAGTCTGCAGACTCTGCTGCCACAGTGCACTCCAATAGCACCTTGCAATCTGCAGATCATGATAGATGCAGCGCTAGCGGACAGCCAAAGCCCAAACTACGCGTAGATGCCTGGCCTGGGCCAGAGGAAATTGAAACACGTACCAAACCATTCCATAGGCCCCTTCTCCGATGTAGTTCAGATTGATGTATCGTGGACCAACGTCAAAGATCTGTCCCCTTACAACTTCAGGGGCTGACTCGTTGGTCCGCTTGGTTTTTGCACCTCCTTGGTCGGCCATTTTTCAGCTTCCTTTCCACAGTAAATCGAATCAGTGCTCATCAGATCAGTGCAGCGATATCGAGCCAGCTAGTACATACCCTATACGTATACCGTATACTGTGTAGCTGCAGCAGTACTGGCCCAAAGTTCACTCATGACGTCAATGAGAGGTCACGGTATGTTTACTAACTATGCACAGTTTGCGGGACCAAAGACTGGTGCCAAATCTCATCTTCCCATTAGCGCGCGAAAGGGGGGGGGGGGGGGGGTGAGGGATTGGCCAGTTGTTTTGAAATGGGTGCATCAACTGAATTACTACCATAGAGATATATGCTAATTAGTATGTATCTCTATGATTACTACACACTAAGAAAAAAAGATGCAATTTTGCACCCTTCAAATGCAACACTGGGAGCTCCTTTTAGGGTGCAACTTTGCACCCTAAGAAGCTTGTTGCACCTTTTAGGGTGCAGTTAGCTACATTTTAAAGGGTGCAGAGTTGCACTTTTTTTAGGGAAGGTGCAAATTTGCACCCTATTGAATGAAAAAATTCCTGCACCCTGAAAGGTGCAAAGTTGCACCTTTTAGGGTGCAAACAAGAACAAAAAAGGTGCTTTCTGCACCTTTTTCATGTAGGGTGCAAGATTGCACCCAAAAAAGGTGCTGCCAATGTTGCATTTAGGGTGCAAACTTGAACCTTTTTTTTCTTAGTGTGTATACCGCACACTAATTTTAGTTGATGACAGTCTAAGAAATTAGCATACCCTGAAGGAGATTACTCATTTTGCATACATTTTACGACTACGCCTTTTCTTTGACAACTAGTACAAAAATCGAATTATCGCAAATGAAAATGTAACTTTCTACGAAAGCCGTTTAAAAGGCGCTTATCCATTACACACTAAGAAAAAAAGGTGCAATTTTGCACCCTTCAAATGCAACACTGGGAGCTCCTTTTTGAGTGCAGCGCTTTGCACCTTTAAGGGTGCAGTTAGCTTCACTTTGCACCCTAAAGGGTGCAGAGTTGTACCCTTTTAGGGAAGGTGCAAATTTCACCTTTTTGTACGCAAAAATTTCTCTGCACCCTAAAAGGTGCAAAGTTGCACCTTTTAGAACAGTGGCAGGTTTGATTTATTGTTCGGACTTCCCATTAACAACTGGGTTGACATGCAGCTAGGGAGTCAAAAATAACAGGCTCGCAAACCCATAAAAATCCAGGGCTTCAGGATCTCCGCCCCTGGACCCGCCTGTTTGGGGTTCAGCCCCCACCAAAGAAGAAAAATTTTTCCAAGGGGCCTGAAAATATGGGGTTGCTCATTTCGCACCTATTTTTTCATTCGATTTCAGACATGCAATTTCATTCAATTTCGCCCACAGAATGTTCGTGATACTACCCATCTCGTGGTCAGGGGTGGTCAGTTGTCTTTGGTCGTTCCCGGGTCGTTCAATTTGAAGTTTGTATAATCAGTTTTATCATCCTTCTGCTTCCCATTTTCGTCAAAGTCAAATCGATTTCTTCTTGCAGCTCTGCATGGATGCCATCAATCAATGTAATTTGGAATCATAGTGTTCTTCCGATTTGCCACCATATCGTTTGATAACAAGCTTTGCGTTTTCATTTCTATGGGATTTCTCGATTTATCTTCTGAAAAGAATTGACCAAAGATTCATCAGAAACCATTAGCGTAGACAGGTCCTCATCATGGGAGGGGTTGGGGGTGATCAACCCATTCGTACATATTTTTGTACACATGAGTCCACCTCAAAATGTGGGGATGCAGGGATGCATTCCCCCCCCCCCCCCATCCCCCTCCTGCTATATACGCCCCTGTCAGAAACCGTGCGTTTATGCAAATGACCAGGCTTTCATTGACTTTCATTCATTTTATACTATACTGAATTCTGACAAGTTATTCATTATTAAAATAAGGAGACGTACATGAATCGTGAAAAGTGCGTCTTTTTGATAATTACAATTCAATGTCTTGTCTTGCAACAAATTTCAAACAATATAGCCTCATCATCTCAAAACGAAAATGAAATAATGTGTAGCCTATGTGAAATATCCGACGAATTTGAGTGTCAAATGTTTTTCGTCGATGTTTTATTCAAATTCGTCACTCTATCATTTGCCATATATCATATTTTGGCATACGCTTTGACTTTTGTCTTTTTAATTTCTGTAGGATTTTACGTCCGGTGTTCATTGTAATTTGACATATTAAGACTCTTTTTTTTTTTTATTAAAAACTGTGTGCAACTTGGCCAGGCTTTTAGTTACTTTTACAATTTTAAACGGATTTCCCGTCCATTGTAACACTTTTTTTTTTCATTCAGTTTCACCCAAGTACCTAAGAATCCAATCCTGGAATGCGCAAAAATCAATGAAAGTCGTCACTTGCCTAGCTTTCAAGGTGGACAATGATCTATCAATATCAACACTTGTTCAATCCTTTTCCTTAGTTTCCACCAAAATTCGTCTCACATGATCCAATACAGTGTCATGATCTAATTCGTCTTTGTGCTATCACTTTCAAAAGAGATAGCAATTTTGAACTTATTCGTATGATACACATCATCATTTTTTTGTTTCAGTAATATAATCCATGCCTAATACTGCACATTAATTTTCTTTGATAAGATTACAAACATGCAGACCAATGTTAATTCTTTTAAAGGCTTTTTCTTCAAAAATTGTTGCAATATTACAATGAATTGAAGCTGGAGGTCATTTTCCTTGAATGCATTATGATTGTATTAACTGTTCTATGGGGGTTGCCTTTGGGGGCTAACTGCCTTTAGGGGGTGAAAATGGCCCTAATAAAATAATGTGGGAGGCCTTGGCCAGCCCCGACAGCATTCGCGCACAGAATTCTGACCATTATAACAATCCCTTTTCTTCAAAACTGCTTTCCGGGGGGGGGGGGGGGGGGGGTCACTCATGATTTGTAACATTTCAGAACTCTGCTAATTTCCTCTTTCCTCAACTTTCCATTACAGCACCAAATCCTCCTAAAAGTACTGTTTGAAATAAATATGGTCACAAATAGGCCTATCCAATAGACTGCAACTTATACACAATCATTGTTACAATATCGGCAAGGTATTATCCATATACGAAGATCAAACTGTTGGTTGGCCTATACAAAAGCATAAATGTAACACCATGTTTGATGTCTGGAAATGAAAAGACGAATTTTCATTTCATCCGACGTTGCTATATCGGGGTTAACAGTATTACTGAACTTTTTAAAATGCGTTTTGCCGAAACCGGTCCGAAGGTAGTGAAAGCAAAACCAATTTAACTCGGATTCTTAAATCGACCTGAAAATGGTACAAATGATTTTTCGTATTGAGGGATGGCCCAGGAAATGTGAATTGCTCTATTTCTCCCCCCCCCTCTTTTTCAAGCGAAAAAAGGGGGCTCTAATCGGCTAGATTTTCAAGAAATTCGATGCGGTGACAATGTTGAAAATTAAAATTAAAAAATAAAAGGGCCGTAAATTCTCACCAAAGGCATCTATGAGCAAGCAAAAAGCACTTTCGAATTTTAGGGTTCAGATACATGGAAGTTTCATAGCCACGAAATGAACGAAGCCGATATGTTTCGCGAGAGAAAAAAAAAAAAAAATAATACCCGTTATATCTGTTTGTTTTTGTTTATAAGCTCGATGTCGACTCGACGAGTTCCGAGGGTACCCCACAGAAATAGAATCGGACTCGTTCGAATGCGATTTCTTTTGCTACATTGGTTCAAGACGTGGAGACTGGTAAATAATCACATCTGCAAGGATATCGGCATCTTGGATGACTGGTCCTTGCCAATGTATGGCTATGGGGATTCCTCGCAAATCATATTTTATTGTACAAACCTTAGACTTTAATCTTTTCATTATGACATGTCTTTTAACTTATAATGATAGTTGATATTCATATAGCATCTTTTCCACTGGATAAAAAGGATTTTTTTTGGGGGGGGGGGGGGAGGGGTGATGATGTTGCAGTTACATGAAGTGACAGTAATTTCATTTTACAACTGACAGTTTTAATCAAACCAATTGATCTGGTCTGGAGATGGGGTAAATAACAAGGCAAGAAATATGACTCCAACATCCTCAACATAAAAAGATAATAACAATAACAACCAACAATCATTAAAAAAAAAAAAATATATATATATATATATATATATAAAATAAACAAATAGAAAGATAAAGGTTTTCTTTAAAAATATTTGAATATTAAACAAACAGAAAGACACTTCACACAGATGAACAGCTATGTTGTAAAACAATAATTTAATCACTCAATAACATCAAGATTATCAAAATCAGCTACATTCATATCCACATGATTCAACTTACTCTTAAATGACTATCTCCATTGGTTACGATACAAAAAAGAAAAAATGGGATTTACAGATTTCACAAACATGTCCATTGTTTCTGTGTGTTTGAAAATATCTTTTCTTTACAATTTGTTTTCATTTCAGTGGTTTTAATGTTCTATAAACCATTCCAAATTTCTTCTAAATGCACAAAAGAGCTACCTACAATAAACATCTAAAAATGCCAAGCAAAGTTTGGTAAACCATACCAATATAAGAAAATTTAACGCACCTATTTTGGCACCTAAACAAGGATGGAATGTTATTTCTAATACACGTTACCCTTCTATGAATTATGAAGCCATTATGCAATCAATTTAGACACAAGTACAATGTAAACTAGTAGCCATGCTATATAGTAGCAGAAAAGACAGTGTTTTAAAAACATGAATATTTGTACTGATTTTTATTTTAAAAATGACGATTGCTTGCGAATAGGTTCTTGGTGACATATATATATATGCAGAAATAATCATTGTTCCCTAAATTAGCTATAAAAACAAAACATCCATGATGCATCAAAAAATCTATCCTTTCAAATCATTTCTTCTAAATGCACCAAAGAGCTACCTACAATAACCTTTTAGTATTTCAATTCCATAATCATAAATGCAATATTTATATTTCTTTACAAAAAAATTATGTCTTAAAGTAAATGCAAGACACACAAAACACTTCCTACAAATGGCATTCACAAGACCTACTCCTATTTCTGCCTGCAAAAATAATGTATGCATTTATTAGAGACATTGCACATAGTGTAATTTCTATTCACTAAGAATTTGTACAGATATCATGATTGCCAGAATGTCAAACATATTATCTAGATCTATATTTTCAAAAATATTTCATTGTTTCCATTAGATTCTTTTCATTAACTATGTACCTAGTTTAATGTATGCACAACACAGCATATCTTTATGTAATTATGTGTACAACAACTTTATCAAATGTCCTTCATGAAATCAGTTTATATGATTATTTTTACCTTTTATTTTTTGCAAGTATTTGAATAATTGAATGGATTTCAATGAATTTGGCCAAATAGATGAATTACTTTTTTAAAGTTATGACCAAAAGTTTTCAACTTTGAACTGATGCAGTGAATCAATGCAAAGCCAGGGAGATGGGGAAAGGGGAGGGGGGGGGATGTCCCACTGAGGCCTGTACATCATCCGCGCACATGAAAACATGTAAAAAGGGGCACTATTTGCAACATCAGGCATGTAACATGCGTTACATGTTAACCCATTCGTGACAGAGGTCCACATTTTGTGGTTTGGCCTAATATCTTTTGATGCAAAGCCCTAAAAATCAAATCAAATACATGAGCAGAAATAGCAAAAAATTCTACACAAACTGTGCCCATGCGGTTGAGTCAATATTTGTTGTTTGATGCTGAAAATTTTTAAAATGAAAATAAGCATCAAAATCTTTAAATTGGCAATGTGATAGAAGGTTTAAAATCACCGTTTTCCCCTGCAAATTGGCAACTTTTTGACTTCTCATCATAATTTCTGTCAATTTATATTCATTTCAGATACATGATGTTTTATAAGAAAAATGCAGCAATAAAATAAGAATGTTGGTGTTGCCAATTTGAAGAATAAAAGCTGATCAAACTAGGCTTTAAATAATTCCTGTCATGAATGGGTTAAGGGTATCTAAAACAGCAACAATCAAGAAAAAGGGAATCAAATTCAGAGGTGATGATGCAAACCGTGAATAGAAATATTAAAAGTCTTCAACAAGCTGATCAAGTTTAATACACATGGCACTGATTATAGCGGCAAGTATCTAACTGGGTAATAATCTTGTCTGAACATGATTAAGCCTTGTTTACACAAAAATAAAAATAAATTCAAATTCCTGATTAAAATTCTATTGTCTTCAATCTAATGTCTGTAAACAACATGTAAACAGTCCATAACTTAAATAATTGCTTTCCTGTCATGATTGGTCATTGCAGATTGCACAACATACACAAATAAATCCTGAAATCTTTCCTTAATTTTGAATACAAAAGTGATACCGCATTACATCATACATCAAAGAGTAGGGCTCTATACACATATACATGAAATGAAATACTTGTGACAAACATCTCTACAACTACATAAAATAAAAGTTGTTTACATTTGCTTTATCAAAGGCAACAAATTCCTCCGGATTTCTTACAGTACAAAAACAGTTCATGTGACTTCTCAGATAAAAATTTGTGACTCACAAATTATTTACATCATTGCATATTCCAGATTCTTTAATTTGGTTTTTTTTTTAAATAGCAGCATATAAAGGAGCAAAAATCAAATATATTTTTCATTAATTTACTTGGATTCATATCATGTGAAGGACGGTGACCTCTTAACAACATAATTTGGTTCACAAGGAGATATCACGTAAACTATCATCTGTCCAGCAGATCTATCTTAAAACATGACATAATTCTTTTCCTTCTGACATGATGGCACAGGCAGAGTATCCAACAAAGGTGATTACACCCTTACCAAATATCTAAGATCTCGTAACTTCTGTTCCGACCAATTTGTTATGGAATAGACAGTGTGTATCAATACATCTGTCACAGAATATCTACTCTATCATAGTTGTAAGGCCACTTCCTTGACACATTTAATAACAATGATAATAATAATAATATGTAACATTATGTAACGTCATACTTTTTCTTTCAATCAATTCAATTCAATCAATTCAATTTATTTCCACAATGAAAAAAAAAAAAAAAATACACAAAATCAAAGACGTAAAAAGATATTGTACATGTGGAGGGGGCAAAGAAAACATAAATCTTGTACAAATTGGCCCCATAAATTACAAATCAATTGCATAAAAAAAACAATGACAAGAAGAATACAATTATAAATCAAAATAACATACAGAAGAGAGGGGAAAAGAATTAAATTATTACAATGAAAGGAAAGGAAAGCTGTGTTTGTATGAAGTTACACTGGAATTTTCAACTTTGTAAAGAGTGTAGTCACTTTTGTTAGATACTTTCTGTTTTATGACGATATGATCACTGAACTACTGGTATGCTCATAATAAATGAAACAATGATCTTCAACATGGTATCATATTCAAAATCAAATTACTATAATGCCCAAATGCCCTGTGACCTTTAACCCTGCTCTAACTAATATTCCATCCATTTTTTAATACAGATTGCATGCACTACCATATCATTTCAACTAAAGGATGATCATGTGCAGCCTTGTCTCCTTGAACTGTTAGCTCAGAAATCAGCTGCAATAGTGATACCATATTCAAAATGACCTTTGACCTTTTGACATTTTAGTGTCTATTTTCTAGTAGAGGATCTCTGGAGGTGGAGAATCCCTTGGCGTCACAGAATTCCTTCAGTTTGGACGGGTAATCAGTCATGATTCCATCGGCACCAAGGGAGATGGCTCGTGTCCATTCCCTCTCGCTGTTCAGCACCCATAGATATATCTGCAAGCAGAAGGATAAACAGTTCTCCAGATTAGACTAAAGCCATGACTGGTATATTAATCACAGGCATAGGACTGTGATTTAGGCTCGTATTCATATTCACAGCTGACATTTCTGTCTTGATGGGTGATATTCCAAGTTTAATTGGATCATACGAAGGGATTCAGTTCCACATTGCCTAAAACTCTCTGAAAGCTCAAGGAAACTGCAAAAAATATGTGACATGCACTACACAAGAATGATAACATTTTATTACATACCTCTCTCATTCAATAAAAAAAA